>OW240915.1:243359612-243973191 GCA_933207985.1 Pelobates cultripes | reverse complement strand
ACCCTGGGACCCAGACCTTGAACTGTGTAAAGGACCCCCAGAAAATGGAGCTGCTTCCCGTTCTCCCAGAGCATTGATTTTTGTGACCACAGTTACAAACCGCCTCCAGAGAGCCTGTTCTACACCAGACCAGTGGAGCCAGACTGCAGCTAGAGCCCATCATCATCCTCATCTAGTTGTAAGTAGGCAATCTAGTATATTATTCGTGGCACTAAGCTCTAATTTACCTCACATTAAAGAAACACTATAGTCCCCAGAACCACTTCAGCTTAATGTAGTGGTTCTGGTGTCTATAGCCTGTCCCTGCAGGCCTTTTAACACGGCGGCACTGCAGCACTGGCGTTAGTTAACATGGCAAATCATATGGTGGGGCATTGTGATGTCACATGGGGGGCGGCAAACTTTACTTTTGCCTAGGGGCAAAAATCCTTGCCGGCCCTGGCTGGAGGGGGCTGTGTGAGCTGTGGCCGCACAGTGTCCCATGGTAATGTAGTATGTGTGACTGTCTGCCTGTGACTGTGTGTGACTGTCTGCCTGTAACTGAGTGTGTGACTGTCTGTCTGTAATGTGTGTGTGGGGCTGCAGGGATTTTGTAGAAGGGGTGGGGGTTTTGTATTGGGACAGGAGTCTTTATAAGGGGGGATAAGCAGGGGATTTGTGGAAGGGGTTGCGGGGGTTTTGTAGATGGGGCAGTACAGGATTTGTAGAAGGGGCAGGACAGAGGTTTTGTAGGAGGGGCAGGGCAGGACAAGGGTTTTGTAGGAGGGGCTGACAGCGGTTTTGCAAAGTTTACAAATTGTAAAAATAAAAGAAATAAAACCTTTAACATTTTTTACAGGTTTTTTTTTTTTTTCGGGGGGGGGGGGGGGGGGGGGTGCAAGCACAGGATCGCTTGGTGCCAAATGGTCTAGGTACGCCCCTGTCAGGGACCCTGGAATGCGGAAGCCCCATTCAGGGCCGGTGCAAGGAATTTTGGCTACACAGGCGAAGATGAATTTTGCATGCATACACAGGCATGCAGGGACATATATACACAGACATAGTCACACAAAGATATACAGAACAAGGCATACAGAGACATACGGACACAGTCATACAAGGACATACGGACACAGTCATACAGGGACATACAGAACAAGGCATACAGAAACATATGGACACAGTCATATAGACATACAGACACAGGCATACATACATAGTCATACACAGACATATAGTCATATAGAGACATACAGAAACAGGTATACATACATAGTCATACACAGACATATAGTCATATAGAGACAGACACAGGTATACAGAGCAGGGGCAGATCCAGAACCTAATCTTGGGAGGGGGGCTGGTAGTAAGTTGTAGTGGGGGGATAGGGGCTGTATTTGAGGAGTTAGGGAATGTAGTGGGGGGATAGGGGCTGTATTTGAGGAGTTAGGGAATGTAGTAGGGGGACAGGGGCTGTAGTTGAGAGTTAAGGGCTGTAATTGGGGGCTGTAAGATGGACAAAGGGGCAGTAGAGAGGGGCTGATAAAACAAAAAAAACTTTTGATTTAAGAAAATAAAAAAAACCTTTTGATTTAAAAATAAATAAATGTAAATTAACATACTAAATAAACATACTAATAGGTCTTCCTCCCTACTAGAGGCTATAGTTGGGCCAGAGAGGGTGGAACCTTACCTCTGGTGGCAATGATGTTGAAGTTAGCTTCTCATTCGGCCAGCTTCCTTTTCGCAGGCTGAAGTTAGCTTCTTATTCGGTCAAATCCTTATTCAGTGATAGAAGCTACCTTCTTATTCATCTAACTTCTTATTAACTCCTTAAGGATGGCAGGCATGCTTTGCAGTCGTTGGGAACCCGGGCTGCATAGTATGTCCCCAGGGCCAGATTAAAAGCTCATTGGGCCTGGTGCTGACAATTATGATGGGCCTAATTACAGAAACTTATCGACAGAAAACACTAAAACAGTGTCATGTATCTGGTGGAGGTGGTGCTGGAGGGAAACTCACAGTATATAGCGATCAGAAAACACATACCCTATGCTAATCTCTCGCTTTCATCTCTCAAATAAATCCTTACCCTGTAACAGCAGTGTCCAGTGAAGCAGAATGTCGGTTGGTGGGATAAAAGGATGGGCCACTGACGCAAAACACATAACCGGCACGGCCCAAAGGGCCGGTCATGCCCAAAAAAGGTGGCATGTCTGCAGAAAAATTGGAAGGCCAGCCTGGCGTGAATGCATTTCAGGCTGCCTGCCATTCATGTAGGCTGGGCGTGTTATAGACAGTGCCCTGAGCTTGGCCTAAGTTAGTCTAATAATATACTAGCTCTACTCTTTCTAAGGACTGTCCCCTAGCACTTGCTAGTCCACTCCTGTTACACAGTCTGGGACAGATAAAATGTGTATGTAGTGAGTGTAGAAGAAAGGGAACATGCCACAGTGTTAGAGAGACTGAAACAGCAAGAGCATTTGAATAGTGCACAAAGTCCGCTTTACCTTAACTAATTTCATTGTCAGCCAGTCAACACCAGGTTTGTTCCCCTACATCCGTCTTAAGTTTCCATACTTAAGCAAGAGCATGTGAAGAGTAGTAAAAAACTATATATATATATATATATATATATATATATTATTTTTTAGCACTGGGCCTATTCCATGGACATGGGCCTGGAGCTACAGTTCCATCAGTCCCTATGTTAATCCGTCCCTGTATGTCCCTGCTGTCCAGGGGACTTACCTGCTTGCTGGCGTTCCCCACCGGCGATTGCGATGGGGGGGGACTTACCTGGAATCCCAGGGAGTCCCTGTGCTGTTGAGCCAGCCCTCCTGGGCCATGTGATCGCAGGTCCTTGCGAGGACATCACGATCACATGGACTTAATAGCCATCCATAACAGTGCCAGCAGGGGGAGTGCCTGGAATGACAGGTAGTCCCCATGCTGCCTGTAAAAAGTTAAATAAAAGTTAAGACAGTGTAAAATATAATAATATATACTTAGATCATATATATATATATATATCTATTATCATTTTATTATTTATATAGCGCCATCAGATTCCGTAGCGCTGTACAATATGTGGACTAACAGACATGTAATTGTAGCCAGACAACTGGACGTACAGGAACAGAGAGGTGGAGGGCCATGCTCAATGAGCTTATATATATATGATCTAAGTGTATATATAGATCCTTACACATACACACACGTTCATACGCATACACTGTCTAAGTGTATTTTAATATTAATATATATATATATATTAATATCAAAATACACATAGAATGATATTAATTATATATATATATATATATATATATAAATATAATTGTATATATAATATAAAAATATATATAAGTACGTTAAAAATAAAAAATAAAAAAATAATTAATACATTTATATGTGTGTGTGTAATTTCGTTCTAACTGTATTTTGATATTAATATATATAGATATCAAAATACACTTAGAACGAAATAATATATAACCATATACATAAATATATATGTAGATATCACTACATATATACCTATATATAAATAAAAAATAATAATAAAAAATTATATATAAATACACACACATATGTATATATATATATATATATTTTTTTTTTTTTTATTCTACTTATATGTTTATGTAATATTTTTACATTATTAAGTCATTTTATTAATTACAATTTGCGGGACCTGCCTGAAAATCAAGGCAGAAAATCCAGATAATTTAATTTGCTAGCACTATATTTAACCCTGTAACTTTCCAAGACACCATAAAACCTGTACATGGCGGGGTACTGTTTTACTCGGGAGACTTCGCTGAACACAAATATTAGTGTTTCAAAACAGTAAAATTTATTACAACGATGATATCATCAGTGAAAGTGAATTTTTTTGTATTTTTCACACACAAACGGCACTTACACTGACAATATAATTGTTGTGATACATTTTACGATTTTGAAACACTAATATTTGTTTTCAGAGAGGTCTCCTGTGTATAACAGTACCCCTCATGTACAGGTTTTATGGTGTTTTAAAAAGTTACAGAGACAAATATAGGGCTTGTGTTTCAGTTCTTTCACTTTGAAATTCGCCAGATTGGTTACGTTGTCTTTGAGACCGTATGGTAGCCCAGGAATGAGAATTACCCCCATGATGGCATACCATTTGCAAAAGAAGACAACCCAAGGTATTGCAAATGGGGTATGTTCAGCCTTTTTTAGTAGCCACTTAGTCACAAACACTGGCCAAGGTTAGCGTTCATAATTGTTTTTTAACACACAACAAATATGAATGCTAACTTTGGCCAATGTTTGTAACTAAGTGGCTACTAAAAAAAACTGGACATACCCCATATTGAATACCCTGGGTTGTCTACTTTTCAAAAATGATGGGGGTAAATTACATTGGCCGGCTTCAAAAATGTCCCAAATAGGACATGATGACCAGCTGTGAAAATTCCAATAAGGTATTTTACCCCCAGAGAACCCAACACACCTATACATGGGTGGTATCATTGTACTCAGGAGATGTTGCTGAACACATATTGGGGTGTTATTTGGCAGTAACCCTTAAAGTTCTCAGTACATGTATTCTTAAATTGCTACGTGTGTCAAAAAAATCACAAATTATTATTTTATTTTTTTATTTGGTAGTAAAATAGTTGCATGAAAAGAGTAAAAATAGTTTAATACCTTAGGTTGTCTTCTTTTAAAAAATATATACATGTACAGGGTTATTCAGGGATTCCTGACAGATTTCAGTGTTACAATGTAACTTGCGTTAATTTTGAGAAAAAATAGTGTGGAAATAGCAAAGTGCTACTTGTACTTATTGCCCTATAAGAACGCGTTAACATTGTATTTCTAAACTCGGGACAAAATTTAGAAACTATTTAGCATGGGTGTTTTTTGGCTGTTGTAGATGCGTAACAGATTTTGGGGGTCAAAGTTAGAAAAAGTGTTTTTTTTATATTTTATAATTTGTTTATAGTAAATTATATGATATGATGAAAATAATGGTATCTAGAAATGAGTGGGTACAGTAAATGAGTAAGAGGAAAATCACAGCTAAACACAAACATTGCAGAAATGTAAAAACAGCCCTGGTCCCAAACAATAGAAAATTGAAAAGCGGTCTAGTCACTAAGGGGTTAAATGATCTAAAAAACCAAATATCTGTGATCAGCAACTGCACTGTAAAGTACAACAGGACCCCCATGTACAGGTTTTATGGGGTTTTGGAAAGTTACAGGGTCAAATATAGGGCTTGCAAATGAAATTCACTTAACATTCTGCCTGGGTTGTAAGGAAGGTTACTCAATATATAATTAATTAAATCACATAATTATCTTAAAATAATACATAAATATACATGTAGAATTAAACAGATAAAATTTGTATCTTGTAATACCTTTTTTAATGGACTAACAGAATTTTGGAATGACAAGATTTCGGGAGAACCTCCCGTTCTCAAGTCTAAAGCATTTTTGAGCAAAGACGAAACATAGAATTCAAAGTTGAGTTGTGATACAGGGGTTAAAGCGACATAAGTGCAGAAAAGACGCAGGTTTGATATAAAATAGACAACATTCTCGCAGATGGTCGTAAATATCTTGTGTGAATTGTATGTATACATACATACATACATACATCTAAAATTTGTGGCATTTGCTTGCCAGGATAGGACTTAACAAGAATAGGGTACATTGGTGTTGTGGCAGGCTTATGCAATGTATGATCATATACTGTAACTAAACCCCCAGTATTTTTGCCTATGTTAGGTGTTTAAAAAAAAAAAAAAGAAAAAAACTATTATATTCTGTGAGCTTTGAAATTGCTATTTAATGTATGAGTGAGTGTGCTGGATCTTGTATGTTGTAAAAGAATTGAAAAAAAATTGCATTTCTATAAGTTTTGTAACATAATTATGTGATTTTATTAATTCTATGTTGAGGGATCTGCCTAACATGACTCGGATTAGCAGGTTTGGATGCAGGGGGACTTCCTTGGTTGTCAGGTAGTCCCCTGATCGCAATCACTGTGGAGAGTAGATATCCAGGCTGGGGTAGGGCTTGGGGTATGGCTTAATTACAAGGGTGTGCTATGCCGCTCTATGGCGTTAAAGCTAACTTTTTGTAGGAGGGTATAGCATGACCTAGTCGGGAAGGGGTTAAAGATGCATTACTGTGAGTATGCACGTATAATATAGCGTTCCTAGAAAAGATTAGGATAGAAAAGAGGGACAGGGGCATTTGAGTCCAGAATAGAGCTGTCCCTCCTAAATAGGTTCACTTTGGAGGTATAGACTTGAAAAGCATCTAATTACTGAAAGCAGCAACATAGAAACTGGGGCATTCAAGTTTTGGCTAAAGAATTATGGGAGTTGTAGTTTATCTATAGATGGTAAGCTTTAAAGAGTCTGGCGGAAACAATGGGATCTATTGCTGTCCCTGAAGGATAATTGTTTTTTTATAAGCATTTTTTTCATTATGTCAGTTGTGTTTCTAGGAGAAAAGCCAAATATAACAAAATAAGACTTCTACAAACACTTTCAAACCTTGAGAATGCATGACATCATTTAAGAGTGAATCCTGTGAAATGTCCATCTTTAATGCATATTAGGTAATATGTGTACAGACTGTGTGAAATAGCATCATTAATAAAAAAAAAAATACTATGAGACACAAGAGTTAAAGGTCAAGCCCAAAATCTCAGAAGAGATTCTCTGACTGTTATTGGAGCCAAGTCTCCCCTTTGGTTCAAAAGTGACCGAAATCAGCATTATCTTTGTAGTTAATATGAACATGTGGCTTGTCATCCGATTCCCTCCTCCTATGAACACTTTCATCTTTTAACTGTTTGGTTGGGAAAGACAACTGAGTTTTTTTTATATAATAAAATCTTCTGGGTTATTCACTAAAGTGAGAATTGTAAGGAATTCAAGGAGATGTAAGCTTCCAATTCGGCTATTATTACCTTAAAGGGGCATTAAAATGTAAATGTTCTCAGAGAGATTGTTGGGGAATCCAGTGGAGCAGCTGGAGGGGGTAAAATTAACAAATACCTATTACTATGCACTACTTTGTTGTTTTAATGGCCATCATAGGCGTGCGCAGCCTATTGCATAAGGGTGTGCACCCTAAAGCACAAACACACACGCCGCGTATATATGTTTATATATGTATATATGTGTATATATATATATATATATATACACATACACACACACACACACATATATGCATACACTGCTGTGTGTGTGTAAGGGTGCTGTTAGTGTGTGTGTGTGCTGCCATGCCTGATCCCTGGTGGTCCAAGTGTGAGTGAACTCTAGCCTGCAGGCTAGAGTTCACTCTCACGAGATCTGAGCGTTGCCACGGCAACGCTCCGACCTCGCGAGAAGAACCCAGCGGAACTGCTGGCTAGAGGAGTTGCAGGAGGTGGCATTGTGTGTATGTGTATCGGTGTTGTGCACATGTGTGTATTGGTGTGGTAATAATATGGGGTGTAGTGTGTGTTTAGGGGAGTTGTGTGTGCATAGGGGTACAGTGGGTGCACAGGAGGTGTATATCGGCATAGTATGAATGCAGTGGTAGGGTGTTTATAGGGGTATAGAGTGTGTAGTGCTTTTGTATGTGTGTATGCAGGAGGTGTAATACGTGTGTTTATAGAGTGTGTGTAGTGATTGAGTGCAGTGTATAGGGGGTATAGAGTGTGTGTGAGTGCAGAGGGTGTAGTGTGTATATAGGGGGTATAGCGTGTAGTTTGTATATAGTATGTGTAGGTTCAGGTGGTGTAGTGTGTATGTATAGGGGGTATAGTGTGTAGGTGCAGGGAGTGTTGTGTGTGTATATAAGGGTTGTATATAAGGTGTATAGTGAGTGTAGTGTGTAGGTGCAGGGGGTGTATATAGGGTGTATAGTGTGTGCAGTGTGTATATAGGGTGGGGTGTGTAGGTGAAGTGTGTGTATATAGGGTGTAGTGTGTAGGTGCAGTGTGTATATAAGGTGTAGCGTGTATGTATAGGGGACATAGTGTGTAGCTGCATGGGGTGTATATAGGGTGTATAGTGTGTGTAGTGTGTAGGTGCAGTGTGTATATAGGGTGTAGTGTGTGTAGTGTGTAGGTGCAGTGTGTATATATGGTGTAGTGTGTAGGTGCAGTGTGTATATAGTGTGTAGTGTGTATGTATAGGGGACATAGTGTGTAGGTGCAGGGGGTGTATATAGGGTGTATAGTGTGTAGGTGCAGTGTGTATATAGGGTGCAGTGTGTAGGTGCAGTGTGTATATAGGTTGTAGTGTGTATGTACAGGGGACATAGTGTGTAGGTGCAGGGAGTGTATATAGGGTGTATATAGGATGTAGTGTGTATGTACAGGGGACATAGTGTGTAGGTGCAGGGAGTGTATATAGGGTGTATATAGGGTGTAGTGTGTAGGTGCAGTGTGTTTATAGGGTGTAGTGTGTATATACAGGGGACATAGTGTGTAGGTGCAGGGAGTGTATATAGGGTGTATATAGGGTGTAGTGTGTAGGTTCAGTGTGTATATAGTGTGTAGTGTGTACGTATAGGGGACATAGTGTGTAGGTGCAGGGGGTGTATATAAGGTGTATAGTGTGTGTAGTGTGTAGGTGCAGTGTGTATATAGGGTGTAGTGTGTAGGTGCAGTGTGTATATAGGGTGTATGTGGTGAGGTATAGTTTATAGTATATAAGGGCTGGATAGGGTTAAATAATACATTTTGATTGTTTCATTATTTAAATTAAAATAAAATAGCCCTACACATTTCTCCCCTTTCCCCTTGTTACCTTATTACCTTTGCAGGTGGGGAGAGGGAGCACGCTGCTGATCATTCCTGGTGATCCAGTGGGCTAGTGATGTGGTCTGTACCTCCCCAGGGTACAGACCATGCCTTCCTCTCGCGAGAGCTGGAGTTTCATAGCGTTGCCGTGGGTTACCATGGCAACGCTCTAAAATTATCGGAGATCGCGAGAGGGCTGCCCTGCGTTCAGCCTAGAGGCTGTTTGCTCCGTAACCAAACGGAACGGAGCACTTCAGAGCCTCTCTCTGGGCCAATCTGGTAAGCTTGAGCCGGCAGGGGAGATTTTACACAACACTCCCATGTGCGGCGCGCGGGGATTAGGGCCTCGGTCCCTGTGCGCACGCCTATGATGGCCATAACAATCAAGTAATGAAGGTAAAGGCCCTGGGGAGATAGCACAGCTAAGCAGACAAGGGCACATGTAGGAGTGTGGGGATAGATGCATGGGATTGGATGGGAAAGAGTGTGTGGGTGGGATTATGTTCTGTGTAAGTTAGTGTGGGGGAGGTCTTACCTCAGTGCCACTTGGGATTCGGGCCAGCAAACAGCTTCCCTCCCGCCCGCCCTATTGGTATATTTAGTCACAGCTAGCCGGGGGTATGTCCTTGCCAATTGAGTTTGAGGGGTTACGTTTAAGTATATGGAATGAGATGAACAAGTTTTTAAGGTCTCAACCTCCCCTGCTTCAAAAGGTTAACATTAGGTTGCCTGAGGTGTCGTGCCCATCGAGCGTGGATAAGGTCGGCTGATGGCGGGCATTGGAAAGATATGATTTTATGACGAGGGGGGAGGTGAGAGGAAGTGGTGATTAGGAACCACTGTATGTTTATTGGCAAGGACGGTTGGGTCACTGTATAACACTATGTGTGGAGTTATATATATATATATATATATATATATATATATATATATATATATATATGTTAATTCCCCACTACGTACATACAAGTTTTTTTGCTGCTATTTTATTATTTTCCACTAGGCTAAATACATCATTTGGCCTGTCTTACTAGATGAAACACTGACAGAGTGATAAATAGAGATTAAATGTTTTATCCAGGCATATCACCAAGAGAGAATAGAGGAAGGAATAACAACTATTTTGGAGGCCTTTTAAAGAGCCTATCCATGGGATATCTGTAAGACTTTAAAGGGATACTGTAGACACTTTAATAACTTAATTTTATTGGAAGTTGTTCTAGTGCCTACAGTCCTGCCCCCTGTCCCCCTCCCCCAAAACCCTTTAGTTAACAACTAGAAAGTTTTGAAGTGCTGCTCTAAGCCACGCCTGGCTATGAAAGTTGGGAATCTTACTTCCTGACTCTAATACTGCAACATATTGTGATGTCACGAACATATGCACAATGCCGTCAAGGTCGGCCATAGAGAATCATTGTATGGCAGAATCTGAGGAGCATCACAGTGAGCATGGCGCATGCTCCTAAGGTCCTCCTCTATGATGATGCACCCTAAGGAGAAGGTCATGGGAACGCATAGGTAGACTCGGCACTGGAGAAAAGGTGAATAATTTCTTCTAATTTTAATTATTTGGCTTTTTTTGTATCTTTTACATGGGGAGACGTAATTGATTAGGGGCATCAGGGCTGTAGTGTTAGGAATACAGATATATATCCCTAATGCTACAGTGTTCCTTTAAGCTCTCATTGCAGCTTGTGGCTGTAACTGTTCTCAGACAGAATGTTGAGGAACCCACCCAAGTCATCTGAATTGCAGCTCTGCGAGTACCTCTCAGTATATGCTACAACATATGAAAACTTTATCATTCATTATAGCTTTCTAATGCACTGCAATTTAAAATACATATAGAGGTGGAATATTTGATTTATTACTCTGTACTGTGTAGGTATTTTGTTGTGCATCGATTTAGCAAATTAGGACACAAGATACAATAATAAGGCAGTTACTACTATAAAGAAACTCTACAAAAGGGAAATGAAAAAGTAAAAAATTAATTTCATTTTGCTTCATTCATTTTTTAATTTTGGATTGTCCGAAATTCAGAAAATATTGATTCAGATAACCTAATTTAATCCGAAAATGTAAATTCCCAAAATAGAGTTTATAGAGTCATCTAGTAAAGTGTTGAAAGATCAAATTAAAGAAAGTCCTTTAGATCTTTCAGTTGTTTTATTAGATTTCCTGACTTTACGAGGAGTTTCCATAAATGCCGATTACTAAATAAGAGAGCTATCTGTTAAACAGTGCCATAATTTGGTATCCTTAATTATGGCAATCCCACATAAGGATACCAGGTTAGGGTGCTATGTACTAAACAGATGAAAGATCAAAACTGAGAAAAAAAAACCTTTCTTAATTTCGATTTTGCAGTTGTTTAGTAGATAACTCCCTAGTTAGCTACCCTGATAAATGAATGGTTCCAAAATAATATGTCTTGCATCAATTCTAATTCAATCATTTTTCTTTCAGTTTCCATCAAATCGGAAATTAATTATACATGTCTGTACGTCTTGCAGAGCAAGAGCCTGTATCCACTGATTAAAGAGCTTCTGTTTTATCATGGAAAATAAATCTCCCCCAACAATCAGCTGGGCAAACAGACTGGGGATTTCGTTAGCCTGCTGTTTTGACATGCTCCTGACATGAAATCCAACAAAACAAAATTTGAGTACCCTGGCAGACTGGAGAGTGTTTATTGGAAGTCTGTCTGTCACGGTCAAAATGCCCGCTGCTCTGCCTAAGGGTACTAGCAGAGCAGGAGGCACGGATGGTGGCTGTTGGTTGCCCGGAATAAGATACATCACAATTGAACGTGCTGCCCGCCCTAGTACCTTCTGTTTCTCTTTCTGATCCTTCTGTTTTCTTTGCAAATGAATATTAGCACTTGTGGGAAGACCCTTAACTCTCCCCCTACTAACGTACTTGACATACAAATTACACTTTGCATTGCACACTTCAGGAAGCTGTCAAAGTAATGCCAACATTTTTCTTCTGCGCATTATATTAGCCTCAAGCCTTGCTCTTGTAACTGATGTGGGTAGATTTGCATCTTTGATAGTTGTCGCAACATTATCCTCTTCACTAGCACTTAGTTGACTAATAGGAAGGGAGGTGGTGCTGTTAATAATCTCACTGGACGAGCTACTTCTGCCATGAGTAGGAAATAATGCTCCAACTGTTTTCAGTAACTGAAGCAGTTCTACTGCACATAGAGATAACCTTAGGTAAAGTGGAGAGTACATAGTGGGATAGTGTATAGTAAGTGCAGAATATAGTAGAATACTGCTTCTACTCTCCCGGACTCACATCTTGTAATTTTTCTGTATCTATTCTGTATGTCCTCCTGGGACCGAGTTAAACAAATGTTTGGAGTGGAGAGGGAAAGAGCAATATCATCATCACAACAAAGACCAGATCTTGGGAACACTACTTGGGTACTCTGCTTTACCTCTTCAGCAAAGAGTGACACTGATGGCCCTGACAAAGCCTCTGCTAAGCTCCCCATTAGTTGATTCTTGGAGGTCTATAAGAAATAGGGGGTAACACAGGTAATGGCAACAAGTCCAAAGATTTCACCATTCCCTTGCACCATAAAAGATAAAAGCTGTAGCAATTAAGCTAGCTGTGTTGGAGAGAGCTTCAGTGCCTATGGAAGCAACAGCAGAAATTATTGCAGCATGAAAAGTCGGAGATGCTGCTAATCCCACTATCGTAAGGCTGAATAATACAATTAGTGAGGTGAGGCAGCGGTGTAGGCAATGTCTGCAAACCTCATGCCGAAGGAAGAGATATTCAGACTTTCAGTGGCCAAGACACTACTATTGATGGTTGATTGAGGAATATGACTTCTTCCCCTACCATTTCTCAATATCTTCTTGGTAATAGGAAGGAATCTTGAAGATGATGGATTTGTTTTTCTTATTACAATAAATTTGGAATTATTTGTGTATTGTGTAAACTAACACAACTCTATTCAGCAATTTAAAGTAGGTGCTTTTTTTGCAAAATGGGTTGGTGCTTGGTGGATTTACTACTGAGAGGTTATTGTGTATGACATTAAAGGGACACTGTAGGAACCTAGACCACTTTAGCTCTTTGAAGTAGTCTGGGTGCCAACTCCCATCACCCTTAAACCAGACAGCCATTAGATGGACTTCCAACTTTTTAGACGACTTTTGGACGTTGGCAGGGGAGCAGTGTGGGCAGGGCCTGACTCAGCACTGAGGGACATCAGTGCTAGATTCGGTTAAGTATCTGAAGGGGTTTTAACATGTTCAGCAACGTGAGATGGGGGGCAGGGGAGGGGCACTCCAGGATTCTACAGTGCCAGGAAAACGGGTTTGTTTTTCTGGCAGAATCCCTTTAAGAAACACTTAAGAAAAACATCCGTTAAAAACAATAACATTTTTTTTTATTTTTTAAAGCTCTGTTAAGGCAACCTTCAAAACAACATCCCATGGAAAATAAGGAAAAACAAAATTAAAACAAAAATATAAAATAAAACTTAAGCAATGTGTCAGTCACAGAACTGTGGTGCTTATCTTCATGAATATCTACAAATTTATCTTAAACATTTTTCAGATCTATTACAGTTTCTTGCCTGCTGAATTTCAACAGCAAAATAGGTAGTGGGGTCTGCTAGCTGTTTCTATAAAACACAATAAGAAAGACCATTTTCCTGAGAAGATTTGTTCTTAGAAAAAAAAATACAAATTTAAATCATGTATGGGATGCGTTTGTCGCAATCTGGATAATTTGCAAGAATACCAGCTCAACATTATTATTTAAATTATTAAAAGTACCATTAAGTTAAAAAGTTTACATTCGTTACAAAAAGTTGTTAAATCGTATGTAAATGATTTAACACTGATTAATGCAATAAAAATTGCATTTTTTTTCTCTTTATAAAAATATTGTATATATGGAAGAAAAAGAATTGCTTGCTACCCTGTCTGCAAATTGAGACTGAAAAAAAAACAGTCCAATAGTATAAACTCAAAAAAGAAAAAAGTTGGACAAGGTGATTGATGCATATTCTGAACTTAAATCAGAAATCCTAGACTCGTGAGCGTGTACCACATAAAGACTTCTGTTCCTCATTCCCTGCTTTGGTAGACCATATTTGAAAGCTAAGTTCCTACTATGTTGTTCACTGATTAACAGGGGCAGGCTGGCCTCAGAGCAGTTGTCCCCTTGGGCTTGTCTCATTTGTATGATTTAGGTGAGCAGTAGCCTTTCTTCCATTCCTGAACTTCTGTACTGGGCAAAAGAAAAAGGTGTCTGTGCAATCAGAAAAATGATATAGCTTAAACACGTGATCTACTGCTATAAACTGCCAAATCAATTCTGGAAAATGTCCCTGGAAGGGTCAGTGTGTGTGCATCAGTGTGTGTTAGTGATTGCATGTGATTCTTTCGCAATTAAAAGATACAGTCAGAGGTGAACTATTATTTCGTAGGCGTGCTTTGTGTGCTCTAAGTAGACATGGAGGCTATGTTCGTAAATGAACAGCGAGCAGCCCAATGGCTAATGATTGATGGTTCAGTGTCTGTTACGCAAATTGTGCAAATGAATGGAGCGTGTAGATGAGCAGATTTTTTTTCACAGCGAAAACATGTATAAATATTAAATTAAAATTATTTTCATTTTAGGATTAAGCAGGGACTTATTTTACACTTATTATTATATTACTATAACCCAGGAGTACTTCAGCAAATACAGGGAAAAGGCCAGTTGCCCCAAAACCAAAGCATCTCTAACGGGGTTATTCACTGAACTTAGAATTGTCAAGGTTCATATTGAATTCAATAGTAATTAAAAAAAATGAAGGTTAAAATAGCCAAACTGGAAAAAAATCTACAAGTCAGCAATACATACAGTTTGGCTTCTCTGAACTTAAATATTAAATTCACTTTGAATTCCCGACAATTTTCACGTTAGTGTATAACCCTGTATGTGTTATTTTAGCTGGACTTGTAGAAATAATCTTGCCCAGGACTCCATAACATATACCTAACAAATCACCCAGATGTTTCCTTTTACTGGTATATAAACAATAGATAGGGCTTTTTATCTCGTGTTTTAATGTCCTAAATAGAAATCTACCAGCCAGCCCCTGTTTTTGAAAGATGGAGGTCAGGTCTCTGTACGTTGATGAAAATAAAAACACAATGTTATAATGCATGATAAGTTCAGTCTGCAACATTCTCTCTGTGTCGTTCTTTATGCACCTATCCAACAGGTGGTGGTGTATTGTTATTTAAGTAGGTAAATATCTACACTGCCCAAAAGTCCACCCAATAGTAAAAACAGTGGAAGTTCATGGTAATTCAATGGCTTCCTTTAAGGCAGGAGTGACAATGTGCCATTGTGACCATGTGCCAGTGTTGATTTCATCTGCTACGCTGGTGGGAGCTGTAGAATGTTAATATCTTGGGCAGTCGCGAGAAATCTTGGCACCTGGCGTGAAATGTCCTTCTAGAAGGCAGCATATCTCAATGCGTGCTGGAGTACGAAGGCATTGTTTAAACAATAGTTATTGCTTCCATCTGAGCAAGGAAGGCCATTCGTCTTAAAGGATAAAATTATGGAAGATTTGCTTCCTCTTGCATAGATGAAGAGCTATACAACATTATTCACAAAACTCTTCCAAAAATCAAGGCACAAAACATTTTAGAAAGTCCATGGAAATGTCCAACGAGCATTTCTTTTTGAGAAGCAAAAGACAAACAAGGACGTGTGAAAATGTAAAAAAACAGACTTGTGCCAAGACCATTTTTACTGTGAAGATTGTCAAGCCAAAGCCAAAGCACACCAGGGATCCTGTCTGACGGAGGCGGAAACTTCAGACGCTGAGCTGAGACTGACTGCAGAATACATCCCATCTTGACCTGTGTATTTTAGTGCATTATTATCAGGGCTGTTGTTCCCACTTTGAGAAGACATCATCGATGAACCAACCTAAGCCAAAACAAAGTAAATACTTGTCAGTTTTTTTTGTGGCCAACGAATCGTATCTAAAATACATACAGAGATAGTGATGCAATAACAAGTACAAATGTTAACACATTCCATACTCCAGTGAGTGTGGAATTCACTGAGATGTTATGTGTTACACAACATCTGATGCAAGGTATGAAAGGAGGGATGGTTATATTCTCCCCCAGTTTTACAGTTAAAGGTAACCTTACAATTTACCCAAATAGTTTGCTTTTGCAAAGCACATTATTAGCACTACAGGGACCACCACAAATATCACTGATACTCAAGAGGTTAATTTTATTCTCTGAAAACTCCATATATAAAAAGTGCTAGTTGTGTTTTAATTTTGAATTTAGCAACTAGGGGTAGGCAACCTTTTAGCAGCACTGCGCCAAAATAGGATTGTGATGGCCCCGCAGCGTGACAGTCCTATTTTTTTTAAATTGAGGTTTGTATGTTGCCGTATCCTGCTTGTGTTATTTATACTGCAGTTGCTTTGTAGCATTGTATTTATGCATATATGAGTAGTTTGTGGTATTGTGTATGATACATATGAATAAGGGCTGTGTATGGGGGCTGCTTGTGGAACTGTGTTTGTGGATGGATATGTCACATTGTGTGTTTGGTACTGTGTGTATGTGTGGGGCTGTTTTGGGGTATTGCATGTGAGAGGCTGCGTGTGGGGTTGTGTGCATGTATGTGGATTGTTAGTGTTACTTTTGTGCCGATTGTGCGATTGTGTGTTTATGTGTGGGCTGTTTGTATTATTTGTATGAGGGGAGGCTTATTCTGCATTTCTGTGTACATCTAGCAGTGTGGGTGACTTCCCTGGGGTCCAGTGGGGTCCTGGCTGGATAGGTACAGGTCAAGAACAGGAGCTGCTACAGCAGCTTCGGGCTGCTCTACTCCAGTGTGGATTCACATTCACAAGTGCTAGAATTAAGTGATCTGAGATCACTTCCTCTATGCATAAATTGAGGATTGTCCTTCACCACCTTTTTGTATAGGCACATATCTAAAGTTCACTGGGACTCCTGATAGGTCAGAGCCTATTTGGCTCTAGCAGGCTTAAGTGCCGTGCAAAGACACCTTGAGTCCCATGAAGGGGAGGCACCAGGAAAAAAAAATATTTTCTGTAAAATGTGATCCATGTTAAGTCTCCCTTTACACTACTTTGGATAATAAATAATTTGCATAAAGAATACACAAATTTAGCCATGTGATAACTAATGTGATCTAAATTTCCAAACAACTTAATATGGTATATTTTATTTTTCCGTCTTCTCTTTAATACACTTTTCCCTCGGGCCCTTAAAATTTTACTGCAACAGTTTTATAAAATTATAATTATTTCTTACTTGGATAGAATGAAATGACTATTTAAGGAACTGTAACATTGCGGATGTTACTCTTATCTACTGTTTTTTATTTACAAACAGAAAAAAAAAGTAATTTCTCTACAATATCCATAAGTTGTGAACAGGCATTGCAAACTGCACCAGAGATATGTATGTCTCCCAAAGGAATTCAGTCAGCCAGACATCATGAGCAGGCCAGCAAGAATTCCACGCAGTTGTACTTAAGTTGTCAATGTAAATTATGGCATAAAGATTTGTAGGAAGGCTATAACAACTATGGAATTGCAGTAATGGGCCAATATTATAAAGTTCCAAGAGACTATTTAGCTGTCTTTGATTAATTGCAATCACAATACTTTCTCTTTTACATCTCTTAATTTTAAAAAAATAATAATAAAAAAATACTTAATGAAAACAATTTGAAATAATGAAAGAAAAAAGAAAAAAATCAATTGAATAAGCATAAATTGTAAAAATTGTATTGAGAATAATATCCAAAAACAGAGGGGCAACTCTTTGATTTGCTATAGATACCCTTTACTCATTCATAGCGTAGGCATATATGCATATTGGCTAATAGCATATGCTCCTCTTCTGTCTGTCTGCTGACTGTGTATGGTTTCTGGGTGTCTGTACTAAATGCAATTCTTGCTGTTCCAGTGTGGATGGAATAAGTGCAATGAGAGGCAGAGTTCCATTCTTCCCTTTCTAGCCTCACAGCACATCAATGTAAGGAGAACATTCAGAGTTTGAACAATGTTGCAGTGCATAGCAAAGTCCACTAAGTATGGCTTCCACACAATCTCCGATGGAAGGAAAAATTGAGATGTGGCTGGAAATATGGAGAAACAGTGGACAGAGAAATGAGGAGTAACAGGTGGGGAATGATATGGAAAGACAGGTGGGATAAAGAAAAGGCAAGGCAGGTTAGGGCAGAGAAAAGGAAAGAGACAGATGGGGGAATAATGCAGAAATATAGTGAGACAGGTAGGGTAAGATATGAGGATAGAAAGGTTGGAGTGTATAATGTAGAGAGATTGTAATGGGGAGAGACTGGTTGGGGTGATAAGATACAGTTGGGGGGAGGAATGGTGAGAAGCAGGATGTGTGATGGGGAATAAAGGATAGAATAAAGATGTGGAGCAGTTGAAATATCTTAATTATGGACACCAACATGCATGGGGGGCACCTGAGCACGTTGTTCTTTCGTTCCACCTGTAAGTTGTACAACAAAGTGAGGTTTGCTTCAACTAACATCCAATAACGTACGTCTCAACCTCAAATATGATACAAATCACATGAACAACCCGTGGGTATGGGAGAAGAGGGTGGGTTCTAAGAATAGAGACGGTATATCGTGACAGTATGATGAGTAACACATTACTCAACATTTCCAGGTAATTCCAAAAACCCTTTGACCTGTCACTGCTGTTTGGAGAAAACAAACAGACCCAAGGTTTAAGTGGATGGTACCTGTCAGTTATATATTAAAAGTTACAGCTCTGGGAGTGCAGAAATATGCAGCATGGATATGGGATGAGTGGAGAAGAAGGTTTGGGTGTGTCGATAGGAAACATTTGAAGTATGAGGATGAAAATGCTGACACCACTTTCTGTTTAATAAATTCACACCAGAATCTCAGATTGCTTGGAAATATTTCGCAATAAATCCATTTAGTGCCCTAAACACTGCGTGCTTTCCCACATTCTTTGCTTATGCCAAATATCCAATCCTCTAATGCTGGAACGTTCGACTCAGAAATCATTCTGATACTTGAGTTGAATCTGTGCTTTTCTAATATAGAGTATATCTAACTGCAGTACATTTCCATTAGCAAAAAGTCAAAAATCCCTGTTCTTAACAAAACAATAACATTTGTAAAAACAAATAAAAAATAGCAACATTTACACGGTTTGCTTATCTATAATCATAAAGAAGCAGGTATAAACAGCAGCTAAATTAACTATGTGTTTCATTTGACTAATATTCCATTCTTTTTCAGAGTTATGTAGAGATCTACTTACATACAACTTTTACGGGGTTTGAGTAGAATCTTACAATTAAAGGTTTATTGCACAAATAAAAAGTGCAATACTCCTTACACTAACAGAGGGCAAAGTTTTTTTAATTTTCACTATCAGAGTACAAGGTTTCATTAAGCCTCTTTGAGCCACAAATGGTAACAGACACGGCCAATCTGTGGGCATGTTAAATGGATCAGAATGGTTAACCGCATTTAAAGGATCACTAAGGATCACCCAGCCCACTTAATTTTAGTGAAGTGGTTTAGGTGCAGTGGCCCTCTCTGGGATTTTAACCAAGCAATGTAAAACATTGCAGTTTTGTAGAAAATGGCAGCCACAAGAGTTGCTTCCTTCTCCAGAACAAAGTAAAATCAGTCTTGGAATCAAATACTGCTAACAGCAGCACTTGATTGGAGGTGCTCAGTAACTGGTCGCACATGCCTAGTTCCAATTCATTGCTTCTCTATGATAAGCATCAAATTACAGCTGATCATGGAAGAATTCAGCAGGCATGCTGGCGTCTTCCAAGATGGAGCGGGCAGCTGCAGCGGGAAAGAGTCAGAGTGCTGGAAATTTAGCCAGTAATCTTTCCTTATATTAATTTTTTTAATCCAATGAGGAGGACAGAAGTGAGTCTAGAGTCCCGAAAATACTATTATTATTTTTGGGACTATAAGTTCCCTTTAAGGAAAATACATGCAGATAAGATTAATGATGAAGTGTTTTATATATGATGACAAATCCTGATACTTCTTGTCAGGATACACTCTGAATGGCACCATAGCAGTGGATTATGGGACAACAAAAGAACAAAGCTATTTCACCTTCCACTTCACCACAAGGATTGAAATCAGAAGAAGCAGATAAGTTGGAGGTCAGGTACATAATGATTTTTTACAAACGAAATGCCCCTATATTTTGTATACACTAATTTACTATCTCTGACTCCCTAGTTAAAACTCAAAAATTCTTACCACTCGTAGCAACGTAAAAACACACGTGCAAAATGAACTCGTTATATTTGATCAATGTGTTATGACAGACAGTGGGACCTTTAAAGATATGTAGAGATAACATTATAGATAACCTAGATAAGATGATAATGATAAAAGATAACAAACACTTGGCATTCTGTTTACCAGCTATCAAGCAGACACATACCTCAGAAGCCGTGCTTTGATTGTTAATGGGAGAACCATTCTTACCACAGTCATCAGAGTTTGTGGATGATGTGGTGGAAGTTGGAGTCATGGGTACTTGGTGGCTGCTGGTACCTGAAAACAAATATATAATATATCATAAATATTTAGTTGTTAGTATGAGTAAAAACTGTAAGGCAAAAACATGCCTATCCTCCACATGAACAAGAAGAACTGACTATTTGAAAGTGGTCACCATAATAGAACATAAGACATGCCTGTCATGCTCTCCACACTACTCTATCATACGCACGTTAACTAGGTTATTCAATAAAACCTGAACTGTAGTGAAAGTTATTAAATAGCAGATTTGGAAAAGTTCTTCATCTCAGCTATGAATACAATCTGGCAATTTAAACTTCAATTTTGTGATTCAGATTTTAAATTTTCAAAATTTAGAATTTCTTGAATAATTGTTTATATTTGTTGTCTATATATTTTGACTCTGACCACACTGAGCTGAGTACTTACATTCAGAGTCAGCTCAGCAAGCTGCTTTGTGAACTACCTCATGGTGAGTTTAAATGTGAACGTAATAATAGGCCATAGCCTAGCATCTAACACTGCATTTTCTAAGGTAGTGTTCATTATTTTACATACCGTTACTAGAAGAGGACTTTGATTTGTTAAGGTTTTTTGGTTTACGCTTTCTTGTCTGAATACCTTCCTTCTTCATCGCCAATGGTCGTGGGACCTGCAGGAAAATGAATGTAAATGTTACACCTTCCCATAGTATAAACAATGCATAATCATTATTAGGAAATGTAGATCACATACATTTGAAATCCTTTTTTCTACCCATCCTTAAAGGGAATAATTACTAATGGCTAAATCTACACTAGCAAACCAAGCTCGAACAGCTTTGGTTTGATTAAACTGACTTTTTTATGTGTATTAAAGTAAAACTCATAGTACATCCAAATGTATAAAGTTATTCCGATATATACAAATGTTAAGGACAAATATTAAGGAATTGCTGATCCAGTAATTCTCAAACTATTCCTAAAATAAATAAACCACACTACTAGCTGTTGACTGTATATTTGCCTGCAGGCACAGTGTTAAAAATAAATTAAATTAAAACATACAACTGTATGCCCTAAGACTCAAGATTCAAAACATAGGAGGTATATCACATGTATATTAAAGGACATCAGTCACCTCAAAACTATTTATTTCATATTTTAATATAATTTTAATATAATAATCCTTTCATCAAGTTTTGAAAAGAAATAGTTTTTTTGTTTAAATTAAAGGGACACTATAGTTACCAAAACAAATTTAGCTTAATGAATTCATTTTGGTGTATAGATCATGCCCCTGCAGGCTCACTGCTCAATTCTCTGCCATTTAGGCGTTAAAACACTTTGTTTATGCAGCCTTAGCCACACCTCCCTGCATCATTCCTAAACACTTCCCGTAAAGAGACATCTAAAGCTTAAACTTCCTTTATTGCAAATTCTGTTTTGATGTAGAATTTCTTATCTCCTGCTCTGTTGAAAGCTTGCTAGACCCTGCAAGAGACTCATGTGTGTGATTAAAGTTAAATTTATGGAGCAGGAGATAAAATCAGTAAGTTACATCTGATTGAATATGAAACCATTTTTTTAATGCAGGCTGTGTGAGTCACAGTCAGGGGAGGTGTGGCTAGGGCTGCATAAACAGAAACAAAAGTAATTTAGCTCAAAGATGACAGAGAATTGAGCAATTAAATGTCAGAGGCATGATCTATGCACCAAAACTGTTTTATTAAGATAAAGTTGTTTTGGTGACTATAGTGCCCCTTTAAGTTTATGTAACAAAAATGACAATTACTCATTCCTACCTTTAGTATATGACAAGATTCCTCAGCCATATACATGTACCTTGGGTCAGACAATCTTTAAAAACCAACTGTTAGTCTCTATGGTCTTCCCTGCTTCCGAGCATTGAGTGGTGTAGAGAGTGAAGCAGGAAAGACGATAGAGACTAATTGTTGGTTTTCTCACACTGATTTAACCAAGGTATATGTGATAGATCCTGCCATATACTAAAGGTAGGCATGCATTTTTCTCATTTTTTACATATAATTCTTTTTTTTTTTCTAAATATTTATTTTCAAAATGTGATGAAAGAATTATTAGATCAAACAGTTTCGAGGTGACAGTTTCTCTTTTAATTGCATGCTATATTAGGATAATTATCTGTATGCAGTTAATAACGACTGCACCATGTGAGACTGGTTATCTATAAAATAACATAAAGATAGTAAGGTATACTATGCGTTAATATATTTCCATAACAATTTATTTGGCCTGTTTTCCAAACAGAAATGATCAGACATGGGTTCAAATAGTCTTACAATCATCTAGTGGTTATTTGTACGATTTGCTGTGACCTTTTCACATTGAGATTCTTTCACTGCTCTGATAATTGTGGAAATATAAGCAGGGTATTTGAAATTTTTTCTAAACTTATTTTTTCTTTTCTATATATATATATATATATTAGTTGTATGTTTGACAGATGATGGCAAAACATGAATGGCATACATACCCCATGCAGTTTCATGTACAGCCCACAAGCATTGCACACTGGTTCCCCTTCTGTGTTTCTGCGCCAAAGCGTAGTCGTAGAGGTATGACAGTTGGCACAGGCCAAGCCAATCCTCCTTGAAGAAGGCTAAAGAAAAATACAATGAAATCATGTAAATAATTTGCACATTGAAGTCATCTTTTTTCATTTCTAGATATAAAATATTATCAGAACAGAAATACTATAAAACAAAAGGCAAATTTACAGCACGGAGCAGCAATTTAAAATAGCAAACACCCAAACAATGCGTTCCTAAGACGAGGTAAAAAAAATGCAAACTAAATGCAAATATGTACACAAAGCCTTATTAATTATTAAACCATGAAGTATATTTTCCACAATTACTAAGTATTACAAGTCGCTGTTGTGTTTTTTGTTTTTTTAGAATGATATATATTTTTTTTTATCAGTTTGACTATATGCCGTATTAATAATTTTAGAGTTAGTGTTGTTTCAGGTATTTTCTCCACTTATCAGAATACTACTATGCTGCTAATCCTATATAAATTAAGTGATAGGTGAGATCCAGACCCTTACATCTAGGAGCCTTGGTAACCAATATATTTCTGAGCTCTCAGAAAGATAAACCATGAGGTAAAATGTGGGTCATATTTTAAAAAACAAGTTGGCCAATTTTATACATTTAGGCCCAGATTGAAGCATAATGTCCATAAAATCACAATTCAGGTTGGTGAAAAACTCATACAAGTTGTCCAGCATCACTAAATATGATTATAATGTTTATGGAGGTAACTCAAAGAACATTAGGCATTCCCTGCTAACCTTCAGCACTCCAGGTGTTGTGGATTACATCCCCCATAATGCTCTTACATCCATAATACTGGCAAAGCATCATGGGAGGTGTAGTCCAAAACACCTGGAGTGCCAAAGGTTGCCTATGCCTATTATAGATGCACAGATTGTTTGTTCTCTTCTTGTAAACATTTATTCATGAAGTTTCAGCAACTCAGGTGGAACATAATACACTCCATATCAAGACCCTAATAAACAGTCCATAGCAAGACCCTAAATTAAATCAATTATCTGAATATGTGGGTCTGCAAAGTGTTAATGTCAAGGTCATTATAACCCACAGATCAGCTGAGATAAATAGGACAAGGTCATCTTAAAGACCCAAGTGAAGGAGGTTAAAAAGGAAGGCGAGTGATAAAATACATGGAGAAGATGGATTATAACATCCAGATTAATGTTTATTTCAAGCCTAGGGAGGCTAAATGAAAAATAATGAAGTCATAAAGAAAGCACTTATTTCTGTCACATTTAGACAAAATCCCTGTACCCCACAGTGACATTTGATTAAAACTGAACTACCTGTATTAAATATATTATATTTTTGATTTAAACAACAGTTTTTGGAAAAATTGTAAAACTTGATTATTATGGTTTAAAGTTTGCAATATCCTTGTTATTGTCTCACAGTTTATATTTAGTATAGTATTCATAGTGAAAATGTAATTTATTCCATAGTCTATCTATTTCATTTTATATATACTTTTATCAGGATCTAATGATAAAAAAAGAGGATTTTGTAAGAAGAAAAAAAGCCATAATCTCATCTTTATGGTTTATTATAAATATTATTATCTTACGTAATGTATTGTAGTATATTGCACACTACACTGGAGTTCTCATGGGTATATTAACTGTGTTTGTACCCCCTCAATTAAACTATACAGCCTGCCTTGCAGGACACAGTCATAAATGGAACATGAACGATGACAATGAATGATCCCTTCTTAATCTGTTCTCAAACTAAATGTGAATTTCTGGAATCAAGGTCCATGGTTCAAATAAGCTCTTTATGACTACATCCAGCAGTCTGTATCCAAGGTACAGCAGTCATATATAGCAAAAACAACCATATAATAAACCAAATAGAGATTTATGAGTTGTGTGTGTTCCTTTCATGATAAGAGTAAGAGATGGTGTTCAAAGACATTAACTCATTCGCTACTACAGATTTAGTTATGTTATATTGCAGAAGGAAGGGTATTTCTTTCAATTAAATAGGCAATCTAAGCACCATAACCACTACAAGTCCCCTGGCGCTGTGCATTGGTGCCATTTATCAGTCTGACACTTATTGGGCTCTGTTAGGCTCCAGAGGACCTACTGGATGGCATGGATATGCTACCGCAGAAGTTCATACTCCCACATTAATTTTATGCAGCTTTGGACAATCTTCCTTGGCTGAGAAAGTCTGCTGATGATATACAGTGGTTATGGTGCTTATCCATTTAAAGGTTTCTGCAGCAATCTCTAACTGACCTCTGTCAATGATCTTTGTCTTTTATTTAATATATGTGTATGTTACTATGTATTATTGTCAGTGTTATGATACCAAATCAACTTGTTACAACAGTGGTGAGAGATGTTCCATGATTTTCCACATTGGAGAAAAAGGCCTGGCCCATATGAGACGTGGTGAATTATGGCTTTTACCATTTCTCTATACCCAAGTTCCTAGGCTGTGTCTGATTGCCTTTCTGACAGCTATTTGTCACAAGTGGAGGACAAGGCCCTAGATAAATTGTGCTGCCTGCAATTGTACTCAGCAGAGCACAGTGACACAGCTTTATAGACGGAACAGCATCCTCATTACAATCAAAGTGCATGGTTCATTACAACCCCAATCTAAAACAATGAAAATACCACCAGCAAGCATATGCATTCACAATGAGAAACAAACTGTTACATTATCTAGGGGGAAGCGAGACTATTTTTTTTTTTTTTTTGATGTGTTTGTGGGGACTGCTGTTTGATGGTACAGTAAGATTAAAATGCATATAAATTGTCAGCCTGTGTGGCTGCATGTTACATTAAGAGCTGCTTTTATCATGGTTATTCCACGGAGTCAATGTCTTTGTGGCTATGCTGCAGTAAGTACTAGAATAAATAATAGCAGTATCATTATGATACAAGTGGTAATATTAATATACAGTGGTAGTATTATTGTGACTGATATATCAAGTGGTAATATTAATATACAGTGGCAGTATTATTGTGACTGGTATATCAAGTGGTAATATTAATATACAGTGGTAGTATTATTGTGACTGGTATATCAAGTGGTAATATTAATATACAGTGGTAGTATTATTGTGACTGGTATATCAAGTGGTAATATTAATATACAGTGGTAGTATTATTGTGACTGGTATATCAAGTGGTAATATTAATATACAGTGGTAGTATTATTGTGACTGGTATATCAAGTGGTAATATTAATATACAGTGGTAGTATCACTGTGACTGGTATATCAAGTGGTAATATTAATATACAGTGGCAGTATTATTGTGACTGGTATATCAAGTGGTAATATTAATATACAGTGGTAGTATTATTGTGACTGATATATCAAGTGGTAATATTAATATACAGTGGTAGTATTATTGTGACTGATATATCAAGTGGTAATATTAATATACAGTGGTAGTATTATTGTGACTGGCATATCAAGTGGTTAAATTATTATATACTGGCAGTGTTATTGTGGCTGTGATACAGTAGGCTCTCTATAGTAGAAATATATATATATATTGCAATAATTGTCAGTGCTACTTTAGTAGACTGTCAGTATTATTCAGTCAATAAACGTTGTTATAGAATAGAATACAGTGTATTCTCATTTCTTTGCTGGGTACAATCATTGCTCAGAATGCTGTGTCTGTACTCTGCCTGTATGAGCCTGTGGTACCTGACACAGCCCAGCTATGGGAACATGTGATTTGGGGAGTGCCTCCTTGTTATTCAGGATGGCTGGCTCTGCTTTACTCACCACTCTCTTCTGGGGTTTGATAAGGGGCCGGCTCAGCCCATTCATCTTACTGTACAGCCCACAGGCATTGCACAGATAGTGGCCGGTGCCATCCCGTCTCCAAAGGGGGGTCTGCACTGAGCCGCAGTTCACACACTCCCTGCTCTCTGGCATCTCGTCCAGTACATCTGGAAGGAAAGGGCGAGACCATTAGACTCATGCGGGGTGTTGTCATACACAAAGTTCCTGACCTGACCTGACTTGGAGGGATTAATATACCAAAACAGATATCTGTATACATGATATACATGGCAAATATCCATACATATAATATATATCCATGTACTTTTTACCCATACATGTAATGTCCATGTACTTATTACCCATACATATAATATATATTACCCATAAATGTATTATACATGTACTTATTACCCATACATACAATAATATCTATGTACTTATTACCCTTACATATAATATCAATGTACTTATTACCCATACATATAATAATATCTATGTGCTTATTACCCATACATATAATATATATTCATGTACTTATTACCCATACATGTAATATCCATGTACTTATTACCCATACATATAATATATATTACCCATAAATGTATTATACATGTACTTATTACCCATATATATAATAATATCTATGTACTTATTACCCTGACATATAATATCAATGTACTTATTACCCATACATATAATAATATCTATGTACTTATTACCCATGCATATAATATATATCCATGTACTTAGCACCCATACATGTAATATCCATGTACTTATTACCCATACATATAATAATATCTATGTACTTATTACCCATACATGTAATATCCATGTACGTATTACTCATACATATAATATCTATGTACTTATTACTCATACATATAATATGCATGTTCTTATTACCCTTACATGTAATATCCTTGTACTTATTACTCATACATGTAATATCCATGTACTTATTACCCATACATATATTTCCATGTACTTATTACCCATACATGTAATATCCATGTACTTATTACCCATACATATAATATATAACTATGTACTTATTACCCATATATGTAATATCCATGTACTTAGTACCCATACATGTAATAATATCTATGTACCTATTATTTATACATATAATGTCTTTGTACATATTAATAATATCTGTGTACTTATTACCCATACATATAATATTTTCATGTACTTATTACCCATACATGTAATATCCATGTACTTATTACTCATACATGTAATATCCATGTATATATTACCCATACTTATAATAGTATCTATGTACCTATTGCTTATATATATAATATCTATGTACCTATTACTTATACATATAATATCTATGTACTTATTATCAATACATGTAAAATCCATGTACTTATTACACTTACATATACTATCCATATACTTATTGCTAATACATATAATATATATGTACTTGTTACCCATACATGTAATATCCATGTACTTATTACACTTACATATAATATCCATATACTTATTGCTAATACATATAATATATATGTACTTGTTACCCATACATGTAATATCCATGTAATTATTACACTTACATATAATATCCATATACTTATTGCTAATACATATAATATATATGTACTTGTTACCCATACATGTAATATCCATACCCATACATTTAATATCAATTTACTCATAGCCACACAGGCACACAAAACTCCTTCATAGAATATATCCATACACAAAGTACATATATAATAATATTCATGCACATAGTGCAATTAATACAGAAAGCAACTGAACCATAATATCTACTGTATGATGGCAAAACTAAATACACAAGGAAGACAGAATTTATTTACAACATAATCATAAAGAATATATGGCAGCAAATATTAGCCAGGTTCTGATCATTCCATATTAGAACATATAGTTTAAATGGATAATAAAGTTCAAAACCAACAGGCAACATTCTTACAATACCTGATACACCCTGGCTATATACTGTGTACAGAATAATCAAACCACAAAACATATGGTATATGGCAGATTATATTTATATTCGTTAAGGCTATAACAATAATGTTATTTCTATATAATGATAATTGGTCCTTTGTTAGCTTTAAAGGCCATCAATGGCAATAGTATATCTATACTTACTAAAGCATTTGTATTTAAATAAGTATAATAATACTGATGTGTTTTAAATCATATAAATAAAACATAATTACACCTCACCAGCAGGTGCAATGCAGCTTTCTGCTTTAAATTTGTATTTCATATTGGGATGTATTAGGAAATGTATCGAATTTAAATCCGAATGTCAAAATCACTGTAGTTCGAATTCAGCGTGAATTCGAAATCAATTTCAAATTTCAGGCCAAATTAACCGAATTGGAAATATTCTCTCCTATGTATATAATACCAGATCGGACACTTTGGCCTAAAATTTGAAATTTACTTTGAATTCTCAAAATAACCCAGGACGGCTTATCTAGAACAATTCTCCAACTCAGCTCTATTTATATCTCAGCTGTTTTAACCCAAATTCTAGAATTGTTGTCAGATCGCTGTCATTCGGGGTTTAGTGTATATCCCCTGCCTGCTGAGCTGCGTTGAACAGACCGCCGATTTGCAATACTTCGAGTAACAGAGCGTAAAAATAGGTTTCTCTATTGCTTAGTATTGCTTTGCAAATCAAATGTCTTTTTTCAACTGACCATATATAGTGGATAGACCCCCATTAACTCCAGGTATATTTTTCTATCACGAACTGGCTTTATAATAGAGCGTATAACCCATTTATTAATTATTGAGACAAACATAAAATAAATAGAGGCGCTATTCTGTCAGAAAAAAACAATAAAAATAAATATAATAAATAAATAATTACTGATCTCAAAATATATAAATCTAATCAGTTAAGTCCATCCTATCCCTCCTGTATCTGATATTCCATATGGCAGCATTTATTATATCATAGTAGATCGTATATCATGTTATAGTATATAATATTTCACAGTATATAATATCATTTGCTGATTTTTGTTCTGAAATTATAATCACATCTATCTTCTAAAGGGTGAATTGTTGTGAATTCAGATTGAATAAAAAGTAAATTTCAAATTACAGAATAAAATAGCTGCAATGAGGGACAAAAATCAATAAATTAGCTCTGTTTTTAGGTTCCATATTTTGATCTAAAATGTGGCATTCACTTTGAATTCCCGACAATTCTCACTTTAGTAAACAACCGTGTCGGTTATCAGCTCAGTCGTTAAACTTTCGATGCCACTCTGGCTTATTAACGAAAATGGGAATTGATGGGAAAATTCCCAAAGTCAGGTATGGCTTTTTTTTTTTTTTTTATTTCGTGAAATTTGAAATGCACCTTTAATTTGCAACAACTCATATTTTGGTGAATAACCAGAACTATGGTTCATCATTTGATTTGTATGATGTTGATGTTTTGAAGATTTTGTTAATGTAATTAAAACACTAAAAGTTTAAATTGGAAAAATATATAACTAATCTTTCTATGTATATAATGTATTTATTTATTATTATATTATCGTGTATGTATATATTATTAATTAATTATTTAATGTTTGGGGGTTTTTTTTCAAAGTACTGCCCCCCTCCTTTATGACGTTGCCATTTACGTCCATTAACAAGAATGGCATAACTCCATTAAAAAAAAAAAAAAAATAGAGTGGATATATTAATTATGTAATTGATTAATTAAAATTAAAATGAGCATGAGATCATTGTGATAAGTTACAACCTCGAAAGGTCTCTGGGACACAAAATATATAAAGTATATATATATATATATATATAGTAAATATTAATCTGACATTAAAATATATTACATGCTCTGAAAATAACAGATCAGATCCCATTTCGATCAATATTGTCTGAGATTTACGTTAAAATAATTAAAGTCATTTTAAATTAAGCCAATATAAGTATACCTACATTTTTGCTTGGCACTACGGGATTTGTATTTAATCGACGCACAGGTAATGAAAGAATAAAAACTGATATTTTTAGGATTTGAATCAGACTACTCAAAAATATTTATAAAAAAATAATACTAGCAGCTATTAGTACTTTTATTAAAATGATTTAATCGTGATGAATATAAGGAATGTCTAATAATATGACTAATTTATCATTTAAAACATGTGAATATCGTCTACAAAATGCATTGGTTTTCGAATACAATAAGTGATAACAATGTAACACACATAATTTAGAATTTAAATATGATGGAAAAAACTATCAATCAGCTCAGAAATCAATTTGAGTAAAAATTTTAAGTATACACAAAGCAGTCAACGAAGACTATATACTAAACAGTGATTTGTGGTTTTAAGGACCAACTTGCAATATTTAAACTAAAAATAGCCGAATTATAAAAAAATTCATCCGAATTTGGAATATGTTGGCCTATATTTTGCAAAATTGATGTCAAACTCTGACTATTCACATGTTGTTTAACTTTGACTTATTATCATTCATAACTAACATATGTATAAACCAACCATGATATTTTTGTTTTACAAATAAATGATAAAATCTATCAAATTACCTGGGCAGTTTGTATTTATTTATTTCTTCTTATTTATGTTTTATATAATTAAACTACGCTTTCATTTAAATAAAAAGGAGAAATATAGTGCACAATATAGTGCACACAGTGTTTATGTACTTTGCACACACAAGCCATATACTATGCACCTGGTAACTTTTCTTTAGTCTTTATTTTAACCAAGTACTTTTGCAATCCATAAAGTCCCTGACACTTCAAGGACAGTATAGTTAAACAGTCATCCGTCAGGCTCTGTATGAGTCTCTATTTTATTGCACAATTTAGTGTAATGACTAATGGGTATAAATAACAATTCTAAACTTTAAAAGCTTAGCAGATTTACAAGAAGTTGACCTTTCATGTCATAAAACGAAAAAAAAAAAAGATTTTTCACCGTACTGGCAAACATTAACGGAATATAATGCACTATGGCTATTATTGCCAAAACAAGTATCAAAACTCTGTCCTGTGTCTGACTCTGGGGTATGGGGGACCTGGAATAAACATTTTAGTGAAGTATAAAATGTAACCACTATATAGGTAATAATATTCATAATTATAATAATAATGTTTAACCACCCCTTGTTATTTTTTTTGAGATTACATTTATTTACCTTCCAACAGGGAATATATATTTTTTCAGGATTATAATTGGATAAACATGTATAGATTCGAGATAATTAAATTACATTTTAGAGGCTTATTCCCTAGTTGTTTGTGGGCTGAAAAATTGACTTGCAAAATCCTGATTAAAATAGCTGAGTTGGTGATACATTGTTTGGGGGGTTTGAATTTAATTAATTTAGTTATAGTAATCCCTACTAATTTAAGGCAGTGTTATTACATTTCTGTATATTATTGGTCATTTTAATAGTTTTTATCTAAAGCTTAGTTATACAGTTTTTATCTATCTGTGTCAGAATGCTGTATTGCTCGTTTGCTTTTAAATAGCAGAAAATAATAAATAATTCGCTTAATAATAATAAATAATAATAATAATGATAATGGATGGACTTAAGGAGTGGATTGGATGATAGATAGATAGATAGATAGATAGATTAAGAGAGAGGGTTTATTTATCCTTGTTTGTGTTACAAGTGTCTGCATGTCTATGGCAGTGATCAATATATTACCCATCAATCTTTACCTGCACATGGTTTTTACAATGATACACCAGCAGATTTGGGGTATATTAGGTCTGACAGCAGGGGGCGCTCTGTCCATATGGGCACCTGCTGTTAGTATTTATTCAACAGTCACTCAATCTGAGCATCGAAATACTGTGCTGTTGAAGATATTACTCGGTTTATGTTTGTTTGGAGTAAGCTGTCAAGTCCTGAAAGACGAGCTGAGTATTACATTATTTAGACACCCCCAAACAGAAAGTGCTTTAAATCTCTCTGTACCACTGTGTGTGTATTAAGGATACATTCATACACCAACAGTTAGCATTCCACAGGCTAATACAATAAGCTCACATTACTTCATTGGTGAAAAAAGGGTTTGACAGTGAAAAACAAACATGCTTTGGTCCTATTTAAGAGGGCTATGTAATCTGTGCATTTACTGTCCTCAGAGTAATGGGGGAAAGGGGTATAGACAGACAGAAATAGATAGACAGACAGACAGACAGACAGACCATAGTAGATGTTGGATATATGACATGTGGAATTTCTGATTTGACCATAAGAGACTTGTCTATAATAGCTAAAGTCCATAAAGAGTGTACAAAACATTAATGATCAAATTCTTCATCTGTAGATTAATGACACTCAGTAATACAATGTAGTGAAAATTTAAGATAATTAACCCACAGAGCACTTGCAGACTTTTATATCCCACATATTGATCAATATCAGGATGCAGCATTTTAAAAACGAATTCTAGAGAACTGCAAAGCAAACTGCAACATTTAGACCAAATTTGGTCGCTTGGAAAAAAAATCTCCAACAACGTTTAGACACAACTTAGCTATTTCAGCCTTAATGGTGCAACAAACAAATACATCGAATTTTAAATCGCTACAGTTCGACGTGCAGTGTTTTTCTGAAATCTTTGGATAATCTTGGAGATACTTACTGCCCAATGAAAATATACATATATTTTTACATATATTAATTTTAAATACAGCATACACCAGTGCTCCCCATGTAAAACACCATAAAAGACTAAACTTCATTGTATTCTCAGCTCAATTGGTTACATGTAAATCTAATACTGTGCACTTATAGAAAGCTTGAAGTTTTGCCATATGGTCTCATTGAGAAGGCCCCATCACACACACTGCCCACAGCCACAAACACACTGAAACACTGACTGCAGAAAAACAACACACGTAAGGGCACAAAATGAGAATTATTTCCTATCTAGCCTCTTCATTTTCCAATTCATATATGGAGTCCATTCATTACATTTTATAAAACATCTGACCACAGAATATAATCTCTAAAATAAATGTCACAAATGTATCAGTCACTTCTATTGTGCAAGATTCGAATTCTATATAATAATAATAGTAATAATAATAATAATGATAATAATGCAATTATTATTATTATTATTATCCAACACAATATTTCTTATAGGCCTCCTCACTTAATTCAAACCTCAAGCAAATATACAACCTCCTCACTTAATTCAAACCTCAAGCAAATATACAATGAATAAAATCACATTCTAAAAATCCCAGTGCAGTCTGACTGTGCTTGTTTGTTCATGTACCTTGTACTAAGGTAATAGGATTTACTAAAGGATTCACACTCACACCGGTGACAAATACCCCCTCTCCCCCCTCCCCCACACACCCCATGTGACACTCTATGAAGACCCTGTGATAAAATCAATTGTCAAAAACAGTTCCTCTTACACTGGCACATAGAGTGTATAGATGAGAAAGGGAACTGGAGAGAATTATATCACTAGAGTAAATATCTCATAACATTTCCCACTATCACTGGTACTTCTCTATTACAACCTACATTGCCAATTGTCTTTTCCTCAATAAATACAGATTATAGAATAGTAGATATTGGTAACAAATCATTATACACCTGTGTCACACACGGTTTTTATTTACTAAACAGCGAGGTTCGGCGACCTGAGAATTGACTTTGAAAATTAAAGACAAATTTATCCGATTCTTAAGATATTTTTTTTTTCTATTTCTGCTGTTTAGTGATTAGATCACACTGTATTGCATTTGATCTTTGTATCTGATCTAAGTAAGATGAGCCCTGTGCACAGAGAATCCAATTTAAAGGTATCTCCCTTTGAAGTGTTTGTTAAGTGAACGTAATATAATTATCACTATAACTGCTAAACCCTGAATCACCGTGAACTAGTCAGGATACATTGTCTAATTAACCCCTGTGCAGCTGGAATGTTTGCAAAACATTAACTGTATCGTTTAGATGGAAATTAATTATGCATTGTGTCTCATTCATATCGCCTAATGCACCCTGCAGGCTGCTGTATCTTATCTCCTATGGTTAGCCAATAGGAAGGTCTCCTGCTGTTTTAGAACTTCAGCTCCCATGGTGCTTTGCCAGACTGAAGTGTACCCTAAATGATGTAAAAGAATCATGGGAGTTGTAGTCCTGTAACAGCAGAGGGCAAACCTAGCCCTGTTTGTTCTGTTTGTCCAGGGCTGAACCAATGCAGAACATTAAATACCTTACATACCTTAAAGTATACACAGGGTGAAATATGTCTGTTTTAGATTTCTCACTACGAAGTATTGAGTGAACTTACAGTAATAAAATGTAACGTATATAGAGGGTCTTTTTGTGAATATCACGTTCTTAAATGCATATCCTTGTAAATCAAAATAATTATTAGTGCACATGACATATTTAGTTAACCCATTCTCCCCAGTTTCACTGTATATTTCCACCATCCTTGGGTCCTTACCTCCAACTGCTCCTCTCATTTGGATAGGCGATGGCCTACCTTGCAGGCTGTGGAGCATGGGGCTATCGAAATGCCCTGTTGACCATGCTGAAGTCAACGGTGGGGTCATGTAAGGCGAGTAATGACTGGGATAGGATCCATTAAAAGACCGGGTCAAAGGTGTATACTGATCTCTGCCATTCACATTGAGACCATTGCTGTAGCCACCATCCCTGGTGGAACCATTGGCAATGGGAGGACTTGGAGAATAATGGTATCTATTGGAGGGGTGGGGGCTGCTGCTGTTGTATGAGGGGCTCTCAGAGGTTGGTTGTGACCATACAGAGTGATTGTTCACAGAGTGTGTGCCCTGAGAGGCCCCTGTCCCCTGAAGGTAGGAGATGCTGGTGAGCATGGAGCCTACCCTGGTGGTGGGGACATAAACTGGAGAGCTGGCTGAGGAGTGCATGAAGCTTGCTGGAGAACTTTCATAGCCCACTGGCCCTTGGGCAGCTGTGATGGTCAATGTCTGATACATGTCCCCTGAGGGCTCAGGTAAACCTCCAAACCTCGAGTCTCTGTTGGGTAAAATTAGCTTGTTTATGTGGTCTAGATCCCTGAAGAGTATGAGATCTTCCGGGCTGGGCAAAGAGGAAAGATGAGAAAGACCAAGGTGGTGGTGGTGGTGGTGATGGTAAGAGTTCGGTGATCTGGCCTCTTGGACTTGAGCGGTCCTTTCCGTCTCAAACTGCTGGGTCTTATTACAGCTCAGGTCTCCTTGGGAACAGGAAGAGGGGGATGAGGAAGAGCTGTCAGTCCCTTTAATTTTGGAAGTGTAGAAGGAGCTTCCTGGATTCAGCCTCTTGACTTCGGCCCAGGAGTCCTCATGGAGGTCCATCCAGGTTGGGGGCTGCAATGGAGAGGGCGCTGGGTGCCTTACAGGGATGGGTGCTGCCAGCCGTATGGAAATGGCTGCTGGGCTGCTTGTACCCTTTAAAGGACATCCCATATAAACAGGATAGAAAAAGAAACAAAGACAAAAAAAAAAACAATGTTAGGAAAACTCTTAAAACAATAAAGTATAAAAAGAAAAAATCTTAGTTCATCTAATTAGATTCACTCAAACAATAGGGGTTAATAAGTAATCACACTGTTGGATGGGTAAATAAAGCCATTAACGTCTGATAACAGATATAATGTAACAAGCTCACATCACAAGCAATATTAAATAAAACACACAGTAAATGACATTAACCATAATAAGGAAGCCCACGTTTGACAATACATTGTTAGTTCCAGTTGGTGATTGCCCCTCTCTAGCTCCCAGCCCACACCCAGAGAGGTACCATGTCCTGTGGCTGTGGGGACCCAGAATCCATTACCCCTCCTGTGGCTCCCTGACTCGGTTATTTGGGTGGAAGGAACCGAGTAGAAGTCATTACACCTAGCAGGAGGACGTCCGTGCCAGTCGGCACCATTTACTCGGGGCCTCCCAAGGTTTGCATTCGGTTACATGTTAGAACCCAGTTACTGTAACACACCTTGTAAATGGCAACTATCCACTATCAACACCGACAGCCTAAGAGCACAGCCAACTCCTGGCACACCTTCAGGGGTCCATGTCTGGCAGAGACACAGGCATGGTGTATAGGGGTCCAGGGGGGTCTGCCAAGAAAGTCACAGCCAAGTTATAAGTGTGGGAAAAACCATAAAGAACAGCAGGGGATTCTCCACCGGACCACAAGGGGTTAACTAGACCACAACAGAACGCTGTAACAACCCAAGCTGCAATACCCCCCCTCCCCTCCCGAAGCCCCTAATCACAGGCAGGACCCCCAGAAACCATCCCAGCCAGGATCCAGGCAGTCAAACCAGGAGGGAAGGAGCTCTGACAAGCAGGAAAACAGAGCAGCTCTTATAACAGTAGAAGGAAATCGAGCAAACCTATTGTGTGCTGCTGGTGGAGTCCATGGGTCGCACTTCAGTCCAGAGATCCAGTGAGGCAGACACAGGGCAGGTCTGGGTGGCTAGTGGTGATGGCTCCTAAACCTGATTACAGCCCAGGGAGGGAGGAGGCGCCTCTTAGAGCTCTGCCTGAAAACTGCAGCAAGTCCTGATTGGATCCATGAAGTCCTAAATAAACAGAGCTCTCCCAGGGGTGCCAGTCCCAGCACTTTGCATACAGCTCACAAGCAAACAGTATGCTGGGAGCACAGCTCAGACAGCACAGCACAAGCTGACTGATGGACTCTCTGCAGGGATCTGAACCCACAAATGGGTGTGTGACTCTACCCAGCCAGGGGCTGAAACAACATGCACCTCCCTCCACTGGAACTAACCCCTTCCATGCCCCAATAGAACGGCGAGGAAGGGGTTAAAACAATAGCCAGCAGAGTTACACAAACAACGTTACAACAAAGTAACAACAAAATCACAACACACATTAGAGCAGATGTAATTACACTGCAGGGGGAATAATAGTTTTATTTCAATTTAATTTTGCAATTGCATTGCTTGTTTGTTTATTCAAGAAACCCTTAGTTTTGCATTCTTAAACCCTTGTTTAGGAACTGTATAAAATAATATAAAATAATACTGCATATAATAATATATATGATAATATAATATAATACTGTGTATAATAATACCAGAAGATTTGTGTGGATAGCCTTTGATGAAGAGAAGAATGCCTCCTTTCTTTCCCTCTGGCAGTGAAAGAGTTAAACTGTGTCCAGCGCCATCGAGTATCAAATAAAATGAATGAATGTGATCCATTTGCCCTCACCATGTTCTAGTGTTAATTATATTATCTCCCTAGCAGACTCCTCCTCTGTGATTGTTTTCAGGTAAGTCAAAGGTAGGTCACATCTCCAGCTAGCCCCTACACACAGAGAGAGAGAAAAAAAAATCTATCTCTGTGTCTCTGAGCAGTTATCTCTCCCTGGTTATCTCAGATGTGAACATACTGATATATTACTGAGCAGAAAAGTGTCTGGAATAAAATCCCTCTGTCCCCTGGCTGAGATTATCAGCAGGAGATCTGTCACCACTGCCAGTACAGAGACTGCTTGCTCTGTGTGATGTGGGGCACATACCTGTGTCATGCTCCCAAAAAAAAACCTACAGAAAGTGCTCCCAGCCCCCAGGACCATCTAGACTCATATCCCTAATTTGTTTATAGGTAAAGGTGAGTGCACAATGGGTCTGCTTTACATGAAACAGCTGCACATTAGGGGAACACATGCTCAGGGCATATTCACACATTCACTCAGCACACCGCACACTTACCTGTGTTATTGTATTCACTGTCACTGTATGTCTGATTAAGGGCAATTACAATTCAACCCACATGCAACATACAGAATTAACTCAATTATCAAAACCACACAACTCCATTAAAGTGATTCATCAACTCTTTGTGAATCATGCTCACTTTCCAATGACTTTCATTCTCTCTCTGAACAACCATCTATCTATCTATCTATCTATCTATCTATCTATCTACAAAGTGTTGAGTTTTTATTTTTTTTATTTTTCAGTGTAACAGGATATTTATATATGATCGAGATTATTATTTTAAAGCATTAATCCGGCAGTGCTTTTTTAACTTGAAATGTTAAAATTATAAATTTAAAAAAAATTAGAAAGTGTGAAGTCTGGGAGATTAATAAACCAGATATAAATATTTTAAAAGAATTGGTAGAATGTATAATTTGATTATAGTAAGTGGAACTTGGTTATTTAGATGTAGCAGTATATACATTTAAATGTATTTTTCACCTTAGAACACCATACACAAATAAATTAGAATAATAGGAACGCCGTTTATTTAAAAAAAAAATAAAAGGGAAGGGGGGGAGAACAAAGTAGAATTTTAAAGTTTAAATATTTTTTTGTTTTTTTTTAAATCTCCTTACAACTTTTGAACTATGCTCTAGGTTACTTTAGAAATATAGAAATATACAAAATACATTTCAATGAATTGATGTTGGTTGGTTCGTGGAGTTTTCCATTTATTATATTTCATTGTCGTTCTGTAATATGTATACTGTTTGTCCACTTTGAGAACATTTTGTTATTTGTAGACCGTTGGATACAATTCTATTCATGTAATATTTATTCAGCCTCAAATCTGTGAATGATATTTTGTTACTACTGTCATTTTGCACATACTTTTCTTGAAAAAAATGTAAGATTTATATTTGCCTAAAGTCTACGTTCTGTTGTTTTTTTTTGTTAGTTTAATTGTGTTTTGTTTTATTGATTGATTTTTGTTTTATTATTTTATTTGTCCCATCTTAGAGGCTCTTAACTAAGTAAATCCTTTTATGAAGATACCATTCTTTGAATTAAAATATTCTGTGCTAAATCAAACATATTTAAAAGTGTTTACGCAGCGACTGTTAGACAATCCTTGTACAATTCCTAATGTAGAATATGCTTTGTCTAAACAAAACTAATTAAGCTTAACAGTAAATAATGAAATTGTAAACACGCTAGAGTTGGCAATTTACATAGATAAACTGTACAGGTAAAGCAATCTCTTTACTCACCAGGATTTCATGTATTGGCGATAAATATACAGTATTTAGGAAGGGGGGCTTATTCACTAAAAAGTAAATTAAAGCGAATAGACAAGTGGCTTGTAAAATGTAGGCCATTTAGTTGTTTGGGACAAAATATTCCAACACTAATAAATTTGACTTTTCCTAAACTTGTCTATTTTATATTTAATTTGAAAAGTTTACTCTCCCCTCACAGCCTCATACTGTTTAGTGAATAAGGCCCAATGCCTCTTTATCCTGTAAGGGAAGCCCACAATGTGTAGTGGCATGGGACGATAAACGGCTGATTTATAGCCTTTTTCGTTACAAGATTTGTGATTTATGCGGTTGCTCACATTTTAAACAGCCAACAAACCTCCCCTCTAGCAAGATACAGGTTAACCCTTTCAGATAGTTCATCATCAGTTAAGATCCCCACATTCACCTTTCAGATTTTCCTAAATTGATCTAAAAATTAAATTGACCAACCCTTGACTAGTGACTCATATTTGAATGAATAAACAGACAATGGAATCACAATTTCTCTGCTTTTTTAATTTTTACATTTTTTTTTTAGAAAAACGGTAATCATTATATATATATATATTATTTACTTATTTTTTATGTATATATATATTTTTTTTAAATATTTTTTTAAATGTATTCATCTATATATGTGTTACATATGTGTATATGAAAATATTTTTTTATTATTTTTGAAATTATTTCATGAAGTGATTATTATATATATTGATGTTTCTGTTTATTGATATTTTGAAATTGATATGTTTATTTTAAGCAGGAGTTTTGTGGATGTGGACGCTCTCAGGGTGCTAGAACAGATAACACAGCTAATTAATGGGTCGGGGGATAGAATAAGATCAATGGGTGCAGCCTATACCTCTGTCTGCTCTTAAACAAGCCCCTCTCTCCAGATGAAAGCGTGTGGCGTGGAGGTACAGACTGGGACAGTAATCTGACATGGAGGTGACCTGGGATTATCTACAGACACCCAGTTTAAATCATCTCTGATTAGCTGCCTGTATGTATATATATATATATATATATATATAAAACTATTTTTTTCTCCATATCTAAGAATATACATTACATAATTACATATACCATAATTTATCTAATTTTGTTATCTACATCTAATACATCTAATTTTGTTTTCAATATCAAAGAACTTTTCAATAATAAATAAATAAATAAACAAGAACCCAGCAAGGAGGCATGACTCCCAGTGTCCCAGCTGGATGTACCTTTTATTATTATTATTATTATTATTTTTTTTTTTTTTTTAATTATTATTATTATTGCCATTTATATAGCGCCAACAGATTCCGTAGCGCTTACCTTTAATTTAATTGTCACGTTTACCTAGTTAGAAATTAGCTGAACCCCAAACTGTGCTTCGTTAACTACATTAAAAAACAAAACAAAAACTTTATGCATAAAAATTGAACATTTTTTTTTTCCACCAACATTATTTTATCCTAAATCGCCAAAGCCAATTTTCTTGCTACCATAGTTCGATGCTTAGTAAATAAACTGGTATATCTAATGTATCTTGTGATATTGACAGGTCGTACACTGTCCTCTATTAGCATTAACCAGAACACATCTTCCAGAATGAATGAGCTGCTAGAGAAATAAATGTATCAGGGGAATGTATATATCATGGCATTGCTACACTTTCCACATTTCTACTCAAAGGGAATGTATATATCATGGCATTGCTACACTTTCCACATTTCTACTCAAATATATTTAGAGTCATTTTTATTTAGAAGTCTAATAGAGATAAGCTACGAATTATTTAATATAATAATTACATATTTTCGATGTTAAAAAGAGGTATATTCATTTTCTCTAATATTTGTTGGCTATTCTGAAGATAATTTTTACATTGTCTTTTAACCATATATGCCTGTGGGATGCTTACCAAAACTAAAATTAAATACTTAACAATAATTCAAATTACAATGATTTCTATTCCATAGACAAATCTGTGTCTTTTCATTCGTTTAACCACAACGTTGAACATGGGAACTGGAGCATAAAGACTCATTGCACATTTTTTTTTCTTTTATCATTATTAATAGCAACGTTTCGGGTTATGATTCTTCTCCAGCACCTTCCGAAAATGTTATCTAAATTTTGCAAGCATGGTAATATTATTTGGTATAAGTAATAAATAAATAACAAAAAAAATAAATAAACTACATAACATATATTACCATACAAGTGAATATTTGCTGATATAAAGGTTGTGCTGGATTCGAAGATTCTGTATCTGTGCACAATAAATATAACTGGACACAGTAGCTAAAATGACTTAATCTCCCTGTATAGATGTTGTTATGGTATTTTATGGATTCCAGTATAATGTACATGCAATATTAAAATATACTATATATTATAGCAGTATGTTTATGGACGTATTAACTGTTGGATATATCACAGACCATTGTCAGTGTCCATTTCTTATAAAACACTGAGTTTCTGAGTTTTGATGATATTATTGTATTGATGAGTATAGTTTTTTTAGTTACAATGATGCTGAATGATAGAAAGGGATAGTGCAATACACAGGTTGTATTTAACCCCTATATATATAACAAATGTGGTAAAACTGAACTCCCCATGGCAGTATTCTCAAGGATTGCTCTATGTTTACAAGCAGTGAGGGTTACAGTAAGAAAGGTCACCCTGGTAGCTATCTGTAGGACATAGGGTGCAAGACATTCTTTTCCTCGGTGTGTTTATGTAACTAAATGTGCTTTATACACTGCTGCCAGGCTGATAAGAGCTGTCTCCATGCTGTGCCCCCCCTCCTCCCCTCCTCCCCTTTCAGTTACTTTAGCATCACACATGCTATATACAGTAGGTCATAGATAGGAATATCAATCAATGGATCCCCTGCCTTCCAATTCTAACAAAAAAACCTAATGAGCTCTTTAAATAGTTCAAATGCATTTCCTAACTCATACACTGATTCCAAGTTTTTTTCCCTGTGTATAAATACAGCCTGATAATGCAATGTATCACACAGTCCTAGATCAGTCAATTTACACACAATCCTAGTTCAGAGCAGATCACACACAGTCCTAGATCAGACCAGCTCACACACAGTCCTAGATCAGACCAGATCACACACAATGCTACATCAGACCAGCTCACACACAGTCCTAAATCAGGTCAGCTCACACACAGTCCTAGATCAGAACAATTCACACACAGTCCTAAATCAGGTCAGCTCACACACAGTCCTAGATCAGAACAACTCACACAGTCACATATCAGCTCAGCTCACACACAGTCCTAGATCAGAACAACTCACACAGTCACATATCAGCTCAGCTCACACACAGTCCTAGATCAGAACAACTCACACAGTCACATATCAGCTCAGCTCACACACAGACCTAAATCATCACAGCTCACACACAGTCCATGACCTGCCCAGCTGACACACAGTCCTTGATCAGCCCATCTCACATAGAGTCCTAGATTAGATCAATTTACAGTCCTAAATCAGCCATCTTGCATACTGTCATGCAGTCTGTGTCAAACAGTCCTATATTAGGCTAGCTCATAGGCAGTCCTATATTACCCAGACCACAGGCAGCCATAAACCAACCAGCTCACACACAATCATAGATTAGCCCAGCCCAGCTCACACACAGTCCTAAATCAGCCTAGCTCACACACAATCATAGATTAGCCCAGCTCACATACAGTCATAGATCAACTGAGCTCACACACAGTCCCTAATCAGCCCAGCTCACACAGAATCATAGATCAACTGAACTCACACGCAGTCATAGATCAACCCAACTCACACAGTCACAGATCAACCCAGCTCACATACAGTCCTATCTCAACCTAGCTCACACAGTCATAGATCAACCTAGCTCACACGCAGTCCTATATCAGCTCAGTCCACACACAGTCCCTAATCAGCCCACCTCACACACAGTCATAGATCAACCCAGCTCACACACAATCAAAGATCAACCCCACTCACACAGTCATAGATCAACCCAGCTCACATACAGTTTTATCTCAACCTAGCTCACACAGTCTTAGATCAACCTAGCTCACAGGCAGTCCTATATCAGCTCAGTCCACACACAGTCCCTAATCAGCCCAGCTCACACACAGTCATAGATCAACCCAACTCACACACAGTCATAGATCAACCCAGCTCACATACAGTCCTATCTAAACTCAGCTCACACAGTCATAGATCAACCCAGCTCACAGCCTCACACACAGTCCTAGATCAGCTCAGTCCACACACAGTCCCTAATCACCCCAACTCACACACAGTCATGGATCAAACAGCTCACACTCAGTCCTATTCCAGCTCATACACAGTCCTAGATCAGCCATCTTGCAAACAGCCCTAGCTCACACAGACTCCTAGATTTAATAAACTCTTCACTTCACTCTTCACTGGTGTAATTATTAAGTCTTAAATATGCCTTTTATCTGTTTAGGTTTGACTGTGTGATCATTCTCAGTGATCTAAACATGGCATATCTGTACTGGGACAGTGAAACATAAATATGTCAGACCATATCTGTATAATATCATATACTGGATTAAAAAGCAAGTGGTCCATTTAATGAAGGAAACAGCAAAATTCAGGATCAACATGTCGGTAAAAAAATTATTCTAAATGCAGACTTTTGTTTGTTTGCTTGTTTTTAAAACTGTCTCTGTTTTCTTTCACTTGCTGTTCAGTAAGTACACCGTGATGGTTTAATTCATTTAATTTAATTCATTATATGCCAAGCTATTTGGGCCATAATAGCCAAATTAAAAAACAAAACAAAAAACCCTCCAGATTTCAGTTTTCATATCAGGAATAAATCACCATTGAAATATAGACAGACTTACAATAATGTGGCAGTTTGTTACATAGATACTGGATGTTTAATATTGTTACATATTGACATTGTATATAATGTATTCGGGGCTTATTAAACAGACACAGTCAGTGAACTATCGTGTTTTGTATTTTATTTGAAAATGGTCAATATTCGCCTACTCTGTTTTATTAACGTTTTCTTAATGTCATGTCTCGATTTGAAAGCATTAATTTAAAAAAAAAAAAAGCAATGCTAAATTGAAAAGTTATATTCGTTTTTTAAATAATCAAAAACTAAAACAGGTTACATTATCTTCTCTTTTTATAGAAAAAAAATGTGATTTTCAGTTAATATTTAGATATTATTAAAATGAACTCCAATATTGCCAAAGGCACTGAGAGCTGTCCCAATCCTCTGCCTTTTGCTAAAATTAAAAAAACACATTAAAATTTATATTATTCTAAGTCATTTAGAGTCTGAGAGGACATACAGTACATGGTCTGTATCTCTTTATTTGTCCCCTTCGTGCAGTTCAAAGCACTTGTTTATTACTACATAGTACAGATCCGTGTTATTCTGCTAAAGCAATATTATATGTTTAATATTACATTAGCTAATTAACTGTGTTTTATTTTTTAAGCTTGTGGTCTGCCAGTGCCCATACATGCAATTATTTATTACATATATTAATGGAAAATGATATTTTAAGACATTAAGACACATTATGACGATTTTTTGTTATACATTTATTAAATAAAGTGAAACTCAGTGGCTTTTATTGCAAAGGAGCCCAACTAATCTAAAAAGACATACTTTACAAGTAATGATTACATTCCTGTAGTTAATCTTCATCTTAGTCTATCGTAAATAACACACGCTTATATATTGGTCCATAATGTTATAAAGAAATTTTATATTTTTGAACGCTGTAGGAAAACGAATGTATAACATCAAATGCTTTACATTATGACTACAGATGTTATGTATTCACTAAACCTATATCAAGTTGTTTATTTACTGTCAGCTTGTAGAATAATTATGGTAAAAATAAAGACCAAATCAATTGAATTGGAAAACAAAAATGTAAACGTCTCATGCAGCCAAGTCAGATCATTTCTCTAACTTTGAAATTTTGGTTACTCCAGGTTAGACCTCTGATTTACTTAGCAAAAGTTTAATATTTAACACAAAACTGAAGGCAGTACCCTATTCACAATATTATCTGAGATTTAGTTTGGCGATAAATACTTTTTTTTTTTTTTTTAAAGAGGACAATGTATATTTCCTCTTTTACAAACAGACAACAGACAACTGATATATTAAGTGGCCAAAAGTTAACTATGTAGGGTCTGTCTAATAGTGGCCAAGTTGTACTGAGTTGCTCAATGTAATATCAAATGGCAGACTTGGGGAAAAAGAATTCTCAACCACACTGCAAATCAATTAAAAAGTCTTTAAAGTAGATTGTCATTTACCTAAACTTACCTTATGTAACCAATACACACTGCTGGCAATTTGCCAATTCATTAACTAATAGTCAAATTATCTCACTGCTCATACTGATCTGTTTAAGTGATGGTTAAATGTCTAAAGATTGGGAATAATATCAATAAATTCCTAATTCATAGAGACAAAGAATAATAGGGTAACCCTTAAAAAATAAATATAATCCCATAACCAAGCCTACACATTAAGTCCCTGACACCTATAGGCCTGGGCTGTGTGCATTAACCATCCTCTAAAATAAAAGGTACATAATTTATTTCACTATTCTGATCTTAAATGAGGACAATGAAGTCTCATGTTTTTTTCCATAGAAATATGAATCCATTAAGGATAAAAAAAAAATCTTTTAATTTCTCAGGCAGCTATCAAAATGTTTGGGGTGTTCCTTTTAGAAAGCAAACTGTAGAGACCACCATTCTTAAAAAAAGACCTAGGGGCATTTGCTGATTTTTGAAAAATAATAGTTTATTTATTGTAGCAATCCTGAAATATACAATATATGATAATAGCTACATGTGAAATAAGCATTAGCTATCAAAATTACATGTTAACAATATTCCAATATTATATTGTATTATATGGTAACAATTTCTGACTTTTCAGAAAAAAAACTCCAATTGTTTGGTGATCAAACACAAAAAACAATGGTATGAGTGGTGCCCTAACTTACCCCTTATTTTTCACAGGGGTAAGTTACATTTAGTTGTTCAGTTGGGGGGGAGGGGGGTTAGGATTTTTGTGTTTGGTTTGTTGTGGCTCATAGAAGGAGTGTCCATGAGTGTTTAGAACTACTATCACTGAAAGCACTTTCTTGATTGTGTTAAGCGCCTTTTTATCACTTTTCTGACATATTTTTATGAATTTCTGACTTTGGCTGGTATTGTGTTTTCAGATTTCGCAAAACATTTTATTTCTGGAAATGCCACATAAGTCATAAAACTTTATCATCTTACAACCAAGCCCTTGAGATGTCAGTATTAACATGCCAAAATCACAAGGTTAACAAAAAAACAAAAAAAAGCCCTAAAAACAGAAGGCACTTTTGTAGACTTTTCACCTACATCACAGGTTGATGGGAATAGATAGCTAAGTGCATCAATGATTCTAATAGGTGACAATTGTGTCATTAATTTATGTTTGATTTGGACGTTGCATGGTGTATGTTTCTCTACACAGGCGTTTCAAGTATTGCTGTAGTTTTGTTGTTGTTACAGTGTTTATTTGTTCTTGAGTTCATTTTGCTCATGGTTAAATATCTAAAAATATTTTGGGGTACTGGTCAGTTGATAGAGAACAATTTTCATGTCCTTTTCAAGTTCGATGAAGTGTTTAATTCGCTAACAGATTTAGTCACTAAAGTCCAAATTTCACAAATTAAATCTGAATGGCAATACTAAGGTAAAATTATCAAACCGTTGTGAAGATGATGGCGAAATTGTTCTCTATCAACTGACCAATGAAATGCATGGCCAAGATGTTATTATAAATTTATTTTTTCAGGGTTATGGAAAAATCTAATTACCTTTTACCAGTTCACATTTTTAATTCACAAAAACAATTTACTTTTTTAATTACAAAACAGTGATGTGCAGTAAGTTAAAAGAACACCCCACACACCATAACCACTACAGTTCATGTGTACTCATATTTAAATACACACACACACTCACAAGCTCACATTCATATACAAACACACATCCATACAGACACATGCTAACATTCATAGACGCAGACTCAAATTCATATACAGACATAGAAATTATCACACACTCTCACATTCATATGCACGCACACACATATTCGCACAGACATACTCATATTTATACACTCATATTTATACACTTTTGATGTAGTGGATGTAGTATGAATAGTGAATGCAGAGTGTGTGTTTGTGTAAGGATGTAGTGTGTGTAGTGAATGCAGAGTGTGTGTTTGTGTAAGGATGTAGTGTGTATAGTGGTGTGTGTTTGTGTAAGAATGTAGTGTGTAGTGAATGCAGAGTGTGTGTTTGTGTAAGGATGTAGTGTGAGTATAGTGACTGCAGTGTGTGTTTGTGTAAGTATGCAATGTGTAGTGAACGCACAGTGTGTGTTTGTGTAAGAATGTAGTGTGTGTATAGTGACAGCAGTGTGTGTTTGTGTAAGAATGCAATGTGTAGTGAATGCACAGTGTGTGTTTGTGTAAGAATGTAGTGTGTGTATAGTGACTACAGTGTGTGTTTGCGTAAGAATGTAGTGTGTGTATAGTGACTGCTGTGTGTGTTTGTGCAAGGATGCAATGTGTAGTGAACGCACAGTGTGTGTTTATGTAAGATTGTAGCGTGTGTATAGTGACTGCGGTGTGTGTTTGTGTACGGATGCAATGTGTAGTGAATGCACAGTGTGTGTTTGTGTAAAAATGTAGTGTGTGTATAGTGACTGCAGTGTGTGTTTGTTTAAGGATGCAATGTGTAGTAAACACACAGTGTATTTGTGTAAGATTGTAGTGTGTAGATAGTGACTGCAGTGTGTGTTTGTTTAAGGATGCAATGTGTAGTAAACACACAGTGTATTTGTGTAAGATTGTAGTGTGTAGATAGTGACTGCAGTGTGTGTTTGTGTAAGGATGCAATGTGTAGTGAATGCAGTGTGTGTTTGTGTAAGAATGTAGTGTGTAGTGAATGCAGAGTGTGTTTGTGTAAGAATGTAGTGTGTTTGTATAGTGACTGCAGTGTGTGCTCTCACAGCCGCAGGACTCAGGAGAATTAGACAGAGAAGATCGGCTAGGAAGTGAAGATGGAGTGAGCTGGGCCCCCTCTGCAGTGAACAGGCAGCTAGGGGCCCGCATGTGCAAATATATATAACAGGACCGCTGGGCCCATGAAAACGGTGAAGATTGTCATGCCCTGATGGTGCCCTGGTCAGAGCAGAAGCTCCACTCCTATCTGTGAGATCTGCTTAGTTGAATTGAATATTATGTTAGCTTTAGTGCGCTGATAGTCTTAATTTTTGTAATGACAGGAGGTGAATATTTTGTTTATGTCTCTCTTTACTTGAACTCCATAATTATACACCAAAACCTTTAACCAATCAGAAACAAGGAAAAGTTAATATAAGCTCCACCCCTACAACAAAACTGCAATGTAGAACTTAAATAATTTCTTCCTAGTTTGAGAAGAATGGCCTTCAGCAGTAGGTTAGAATCTGATGATCAAACTGGAAAGATAGAAAGAAACATGCGAAAAATAAAGGTTATTCAATGGGAAAATATATAAATCACATGATCATGCATTAAAATGTCTTATGAATTAGCAAAGTAATTATAACTAAATCAATCACAGTGCTAAATAAACACATAAATAGAGGACAAAAAACAAAAATCATGAACCAGAAAAACACCCCCGATAAATACTAGAAACATAGGAAGGGCAAACAAAAGAGGAAATATTTGCCTCCTCTCATTACTAAAATGAAGATTATCAATACACTAAAGCTAACAACGCAAAAGAAGTATGAGCAAGAGAAATAAAGTTAAACTGCCTAAAAAGTATCTTGAGACCAGTCCCCCGATAGCATAATATCACAGAGAGAAGCTCCCGCCATAAAAGCTTGCAGTTTTGCAATATCCTGAACCGAATGGGCACCGAAGGAGGGATCAATCAAAAGATAACAGTCAACTAACTCCCGAGCAAGGATAGCAGTAGAGACCTGTCTGTATTGGCAAACATATGAAATGAGTAGTTGACTAGAGTTAGAGGCGTGTAACAAAGACGTAACCTCAACTTATGGGAAAGAGCAAAAAACCATGCAAAGTTTCCGAACGTTGCGAAAATAAAGGGATAAAAAAGCAACAAAAGTAACCTCTTCAGTGGAAAAGGGAAAAGCGTCAACATCAAACACAGCTGACAGGGTGATAGGTCTGCATTATGCAGCCAAGCACCTGGGAAGTGGAGGACTAGGTCCACATACTTAGGTAAAGGAAGACGAGCCAATCTGATACCCCTTAAGAAACAACAAATAAATGGATTCTGTTATACCTTTGTACCAGCAGGTCAGCTGCTGAGATAGCCGACTGTACCACATTAATAGATTAATAGGACCTACCTAATGTGACAAAACATCTAAAACTACGAGAACAGGAGCTTTAGATCGGAATTCCTTTCCAGAAATCAACAACACTAGGAAACTCACGCCGAAAGGAAACTTCTCGTGCAAGGAGTCCATAGGTTCCATAAGACATTCTTAGACATCTGCAATAGGCTGTCAACATTCCATGTTCACTGGAAAGCGCCAAAGCCAACAACTGCTCCTCCTAAATTATTGAGATATTGTACCACTGATATGTTGTACATTCACAACAAAATGCAACAAAAGGAGAAGATGATTGTCTAGACTGCGAATGCCAAACAAACCCGTTATCAATTCCAAACAATTGATGCAGTTTGTGCATTTCTGGATGTGCAAATCCCTTGACTGGGAGGTCCATAATTGTTTATAGGCAGAGTGCCTCAGGCTTTGTCTTCCAGACTCTTTCGCGCTAACACGATATTGCGTCAACAGTGTTAGAGTGATATAGTCTGGAATACAAGTGCATTCTGCAAGTAAACAAGTACGAACCTCCTGATTGAGGGATTTGCAGAAATGCACAAACTGTGCCAGATGATCTGGCAATGACCAGTCTGAAGATCTGAGATGTTGAATGGCCCTCTGGTCGAACAATGGATTACCACTCGAGTTGATCAATGGATCCTTTCCAATGACATTTTGGTAGTTTAACTGGTCCACCAGTTGATACCTTGGATTCAGCTGAATCTTCCACTGACTGCAGTATGTCACAGGTCATTTAGGACATGGGCACTCGGTCTCTAGGAGCGTGAGGAAGCACTTTAGCTAAGGCTCTTTCTACCTGTGCTGGTGAGGAGCATCAAAGAAAGAAGAAGTGCTTGGGAGGGGATGGAGCTTATATTTATTTTTCTTTGTTTTGTTGTATAACTGTGTGCTGTGGAGTCCAATAAAGAGAGAGGAAAATATGAGGTCTCCTGTCATGTGGTAAAATTGCAAAGCAGACATTGCTCTGGTGAGAAGGGGCTGCTATGTGCATCCTCGTGCAGACTGTCACCCAGGGTGGATCACCCCCACAGCCCCCAAGTTAGTATACTACTAAATTCTAGTCATGTGGCCAAGCTGTATATAAAATATATAATGATGTTAAAGACCACTGGACAAAAAAATTATATAATCATTATATTAGTGTAAATTTAATTTGGGAAATACAAAAGAACCTCATAGCTCTGTAAGAACAGCACAAAATAAATGGTAATTGGAAACCATCAGTGGTAACTGGTAAAGTGTTAAGATGGTGGGACTATGTCCCTAGCGCTGTAGCCAACATCTTCTAACCAGTGACATCTGTCCACTTTACCTTATGTAGTCAACCCCTTATGGCAATCCCCATGCAATATACAGAGCTGCATACAATACTAAGCAACCCATGCAATACTCAGAACCATAACAGAGAGATATCCATACAATACTCAAAGCTTGGTACAATACAGAGATATATATATAATACACATAACTGAGCACAATTCAGAGATACACATAAAGTACACAGGGACATGCACAATACAGAGATGTCCATACAATACAAAACAATCAGTACAGTAAGGAGATATAAATACAATACATGGAGCTGAGCGTAATACAAAAATATCCATTCAATACATAGCACTGGACAAAACCAGGGCCGGATTAACATAGGGGCTGATGGAGCTGCAGCTCCAGGCCCAGGCCCATGGAATAGGCCCACTGATTTAAAAAAAAAAAAAAAAAAAAATTTTTTCACATTTTTTTTTTCCACTCACTACTCTTAGGGATTCCACCTGGCTTTTATTTTATTGGCACAGCCAGTATTTGAGGCTGCCTGGCTGGTACCAATATTGCAGTGATACTGGCAATACAAATGCTGGTATTTTTCTCAGTATAAATGGAGATTACTCTGCAATACCAGCACTGGCCAGTAGTGGTCGCTGTATGTGGAGACAGGCAGGGATAGGAAGTTCCAGCATATCCCTCCCTGCCTATCTATACTTACTGATCTGCAGGGGTGCAGCTACAGAGAGTCCAGACAGCAACTCCCACCCTGCAGAGACAGCCTACAGCTCAGGGAAGTAAGGGATGGGGTGAAAGACTGCAAGGAGACATACACTAAGGGACATTGGGAGACATTATGACACAGCCAGTGTCCCTGGTGTCTCAGTGCCCCCTAGTCTCCCAGTGACCCCAGTCTGCCAGTGCCCCCAGTCTGCCAGTGTCTCACTGTCCCCATATCTCATAGTGCCTCCATGTCTCTCAGTGCCTCAAGTGTCACAATGTCCCCATGTCTCCAAGCTAGTGTCCCTAGTGTCTGTGGCCCTGGTGTCTCAGTGTCCCCATGTCTCCTATTGCCTCCATGTCTCAATGTCCCCTAGCCAGTGTCTCTAGTGTCTGTGTCCCCATGTCTTCAAGTGTCCACTATTTTCCCATTGTCCCCATGTGTCCCAGCCAGAGTCCCCTAGTCTCCCAGTGTCACTGGTGTCTCTGTGTCCCTAGGTCTCCCCGTCTTCCTAGTGTCCTAGTGACATAGGGACCCTGGGATACATGGGGACACAGGGAGACATGGAGCATTGAGACACTGTGATACATAGGAACACTGAGACCTGGAGTAATCGACACATGGGGGCACTGGGAGGAATCCATCTATACAGCAGAATCAAACTAAGTAGTTTTTTGGTGATTTTACAGAATTTTCTCTTATGTTACTCCTTGTGATTTACATCATGTGATGTCACCCATACATATTTAATTATGCAAATTAGTAAGGCCCGTATGTTTTTCCAAGAAAGGTGGCAACCCTAACTACTTTTCACATACTCTTACTTAAGTATGGAAACTTAAGAGGGATGTATGGGAACCAAACTTGTATGGACTGGCCGACAATGAATATAGTTAAAGGGACACTATAGTCACCAGAACAACAACAGCTTATTGAATTTGTTCTGGTGAGTAGAATGTATGTGTATGTGGTGAGTAGAATCAGTACCGTCAGGCTTTTTGCTGTAAACACTGTCTTTTCAGAGAAAATGCAGTGTTTACATTACAGCCTAGTGATTACTTCACTGGCCACTCAGATGGCTGTTAGAGATCCTTCCTGGGTCATGGCTGCCTAACATGCATCCAAACATTCAGTGTCTCCTCCCTCTGCATGCAGACACTGAACTTATCTCATAGAGATTAATTCATTCAATTCATCTCTATAAGGAGATGCTGATTGGCCAGGGCTGTGTTTGAATCATGCTGGCTCTGACCCTGATCTGCCTCTTTGTCAGTCTCAGCCAATCCTATGGGGAAGCACTGTGATTGGATCAGGCCACCACTTCTAATGATGTCAGCAGACTGTTTGTTTTTATGAGTCTAACAGCATGCAGAGTTACAGCTTCAGGCTTGAATATAGTAAGATTTTTCTATATTTATGGAGGCATGAGGGGCCCAGGGGGGCTAGATGGTGGTGTTAACACTATATGGTCATGAATTCATGTTTGTGTTCCTGACCCTATAGTGATCCTTTAAGGTAATGTTGACTTTGGTCTCTCTAACACTGTGGCATGTTCCCTTTCTTCTACACTCACTACATACAGCTTTTCTCTGTCCCAGACTATATACCAGGAGCTTCTGCCTGCTAGTAAGAAGGTAAGAAGACAAGTAGACCAGCAAGTGCTAGGAAACAGTCCTTAGAAAGCATTGAGTGAGCGCATCATTAGATGCATTTATGCCAAGCTCAGGGTGCTGTCTGCATAGTATGCCCTTAGTTGGCCAGCTGCATGATTGGAAGGCAGCCTGACATGCATTCATGCCAGGCTGGCCTTCTAATTCTTTTGGCAGACATTCCCTCTTTTTAGGCATGTTCGCCCCTTTTGGCAGGTCACGTGATTTGTGTCAGTGGCACACCCTTTTACCGTGCCCATTGACTTCCTGCTTGACTGGACACTGCTGTTAGGGGTTATGGATTTACTTGAAAGATGAAAACATAAATTAGTGAGAGATTAGCCTAGGGTATGTGTTGTCTTATAGCTGCTGTTTTCTTTCTCTCCAGCACCATCTCCATCAGATACATGATGCTTGGGAGTGTTTTACTGTTTTTGGTCGATATGATTCTGTAATTAGGCCCGTCTGTATTGTCAGCACCAGGCCCACTGGGCTCTTAATCTGGCCCTGGACAAAACACAAAGATACCCGTAAAGTACACATATTTAGCTACAATACAGAGATAGCCATACACCAGTCAGAGCCGAGTAAAATGTCACATAGCTAAGGTCACGGACACTGAGTTGCAATACAGAGATCTCCACACAGTACAATGTCTCTGTATAATGTTCCAGTTCTCCATGTCTTACTCTAGCTCTCTAGCCTCCTCTGAGTGTGTAAATCCCCCTTTTCTGAATAGTGCTCCTGCTATCTTTAGCTTTCTAGTTAATGCTGCTGCTATGATGAAACATGTCAGCTACTCTTGACTCACTGTTAACTCTCAGGACACAGTGTGTGAGCATGGTGTAAGCAGCAGGATACCGATAGACTCCTTATTACCTCTGCATCTGGAAATATGATTTATCTGTAGTGTCAATATGTAGCCAACATGTAGCGGACATGGTTAAAGGACCACTCTAGGCACCCAGACCACTTCAGCTTAATGAAGTGGTCTGGGTGCCAGGTCCAGCTAGGGTTAACCCATTTTTAAATAAACATAGCAGTTTCAGAGAAACTGCTATGTTTATTAATGGGTTAAGCCTTCCCCACTCTAGTGGCTGTCTCATTGACAGCCACTAGAGCGCATGCTTCTCACTGTGATTTTCACAGTGAGAGCACGCCAGCGTCCATAGGAAAGCATTATGAATGCTTTCCTATGTGACCGGCTGAATGCGCGCGCAGCTCTTGCCGCGCGTGCGCATTCAGCCGACGGGGCGGAACGGAGGAGGAGAGCTCTCCGCCCAGCGCTGGAAAAAGGTAAGTTAAAACCCCTTTCCAGAGCCGGGCGGGAGGGGGACCCTGAGTATGTTTTCCTGGCACTATAGTGGTCCTTTAAACAGAAGCAACAATCATTGCAGATTAAAATGATCAGAAATAGCCCAGACCTCAGAGTCACAGCCCCAGTTGTTCAATGTGGAGCATCACAACTTTTCAACTAGCCACAACATTAGTTTCTCAGGTCTCAGCTACAGAGTGACTGAACACTTTAAAAAAGATGGTGGACACGGCAGCTGAGCCTACACTGTGCAATGTGCAGTTTGAGTTATTTAAACTATTAGTGACAGGCAGCACTATGCTGACTGTCAGAAATGTCTGCCATTTTAACTCCCTTTCCCATTGTTGTCCCTGGACTTCCCTTGACATATATACATAGTTCTGCTGCCTAAAATATAACTCACTGGGAGGCTACTGAAATTCCTTCTTAAGAGAAACTAGGCATGAGTAAAACCCACTGAATCTGATTTCAAATCTATCTTGTATTTATTTATTTTGCTATCAATAGGGAGTTGGGGGTTTCTGCAGCACTGAAGCCAATTGCAGAATTAAAGAGACAAAGTTTTTTTTTAAATGTATTCATGATTTTCTTTAGCATTAGTTCACACATAGGCAATGGCTATGTAATTCTCATTTCCCCCCATATTTATTTGCTGACCCCCCTCCCTAGGATAAAAAAGTGGTCCTAGACTACGGAAAGTAATTTTTTTCCACATAAAAACAAGTGTTTCTGTGAGTAAGCACTAGAAACCATGTTTGTGGTGTTATGTAAAAAAAAAAAAAAAAAAAAAAAAGTGTTTTGCTTTGGAACCTATATGCCAATAAACGAATAAACGAATAAATAGAAACAAATGCATCCCACAAGACTAGCCATTCTCAAGCCCAGAAGACCAGTTGGCAAATCAGTAAATAAAACATTTTACCAGAATGCAGGATATTGCCTGATACTGTTAACAGGATATCAAATCATACCGCAGCATCTGCTGTTACCTTGTGTGGATGTAGCGGGGAATGTGATGCAAATAAGAACATTGGAGCCTACACTAAGTACCCCCCCAATAACGACAGACACCAGATTTGGATGAAACAAGCCACAGCATTTATTAAAACATAAGACTTTAGGACTCATCCAACACTTATTAAACTTTATCATTTAATTATAACCAGAGATAAATACATAAATAATCCATAACAACAAATAATTATTAACACCTATTGCCCTACAGACATGAGCTTCATAAACATCCTTGCCAATGAAAGAGACCATGTGCCCATGCACTAACTTGCCCACAGGGTTCTCGCCTTCTCCCCTCATCCAAACCAAATTCTCTTTTCTTTTCAGTGCTTACCACCAGTCAGCTTCTAGCTCGGTGGGCACATCCAAGTCAGTAAGTTACAAATTTTCCCTACAGAGCAGGGGAAGTTGAGACCCGACCATGTCTATAGCACCCCACTAGCTTTGACATGAACGAACATCAAACATAAAGAAGAGGGTGGGTGGGAGGGCAATTGTTTGCTGGCCCATCTCACTAGAGGCACTGGGGTAGGATGATCCCTACACCACTCCCAAACACATAACCACTCCTATACACACTTACAACCAATCACAAGCATCCATCCCCACACTCATACATGTGCCCTTGTCTGCTTACCTGGGCTATCTCCCCAGGGCCTAGATGATGGGTAGACAACCTTTGGCACTCCTGATGCTGTGGACTACATAATACTCTTAAAGCAGTAATACTGGCAAAGCATCAAGGGAGATGTAGTCCACAACATCTGGAGTGCAAAGGTTGTCTACCCCTGACCTAGACTATAAAGCTCTCAGCAAAAGAATAGCATCAGATAGAAGTGTGAATTGGACCAGCTATTATACTTAATATTGAATATTGAATCGGATTACCTATAGCATCCAGTGTCAGGTACATCTTCCATAGGAAAACCTTTCCATGCAATATTCGCTATAATATACACCAATGTTTGCTATTTCTGAGCCTTTCATAACCTCTCAGGTAGCAAGGTGAATTGGCTTTTCACATGAGTTACCAAATTTGATTTATTCAAATAATTTAAATTGCAGAAATTCTTTGGCTCAGCGTTACAAGCTTTTATTCAGTACAATATGTCTGAATATTTTATGTTTTGATATGTCATTCCAATCTCAACCTTAATAAAAATAAAATGTCATTAATAATAGCTACACAAGAACCACTTGTTTTTGTGCTACTGGGGCAAGAAAGCATTTGCAATTTGTACCAATTTTAATGTTCTTACAAAATGTTTAAGTATAATTTTGATCATTATACTGCATTGCCAATATTGCTCAAACTGCTTATTTTTAATGTAACCAACCCTAGATTCCTTGAACACTCTCTTATCTAGACTAGTTACCCTACTGTTTATTAACCAGATGTCAGGGGTATTTCAGACCACCCTAAACAGCCTAATCCATGCCATTTGACAGACACTGGAGACAGGGTAATAGTTCATCATTGCATAAAGGCAAGACTCTTGTCTAAAATCTCTTTAGACACCCTGCTAACAGCTTCACATACTACATGTAAAATCCCTATATAGTGTGTGAAGAAATATTAATGTTATATAGATAACATAATATGTTTCTTTCCTGCTTTGTATAAACCTAATATTGATAATTCCTCTGTAAGTCTTTTTTAATTGAAAGATTATGGAGTAAAGAATATGGACAAAATTATTCTACTTAAAATATGTTAATATATACAGCTAAATAAAAAGAAAAGATGCATAATAATTTGGGGAGTATCTATTCTTCATCACCTCATATCTCTAAAAAGAGAACCATTGTAACACTGAATATAGTACTCAAAATAAGAATTTGACTATGGCAATGAGTTTTGATGCCACTTGACGCCAGTGAGTTCAAACATTGTTCCACACCTCCCTGGTCTGTCCCTCTACATTGTGCAGCGGGGGCTTTAAATTAAGTCATAAATTCCACACTGAATTGCAGGAATGGGGAACAAAGAGTTAGGAAGGACTATGGTCAAATATAATAGCATGTCTGTAGGCCAGTGGCGTACTAAAGAGGGTCGTGGGGGGGCGGTCTGTCCTGTGTGCTACTTACTAGGGGGTGTCAATACCAGGTCACACATAGAGGTGCCAGCAGCCGCAGAACTTGAAAACCGGACGCAAGTAACTAAGTGAGGGTGGAGCTAAATCGTCAGTGGAGGCGAAGCTAAATCGGCAGCTGGGGCATAGCTAAACACAAAGTTCCTGCTTCCCCAACTACCTAAGTTAATGCTATTGTAACAAATTACATTTCTCCCCTCCCCTTACCTCTTGTGTCACCACACCCCACTCCCTCTAGTATGTAAGCTAATTCAGTAATGCCCTCAATCCCTCTATTCCTGTGCGTCCAACAAGTCTGGTCACAAATACTTATCTGTTAGTCCACCCATTGTACAGCGCTGTGGAATTTGTTGGCGCTTTATAAATAAGATAAGATAGAAAAAAAATGTTCACTTGGAAGTATGATCCAGTGAAAAATATAGGAACAAATAAACTTTCTATCAAGTCTTGTGAGCTATACCGTAAAGTTAAAAACTGCCAACAAATAAATATGTGCAAAGTGAAAAAAACATTGTTAAAAAGTAAAATATTTCTATCCCTTGGATTTGTGTAGGAGTCAATGCGATTGGCTGGATGTTGCAAACATTACACAGCTACATTTATCTGACGTTACAGTAATAAATGGAGCTCACTCAAAGCAAAGGTGGATTAATTTATTTGAAATTGTAAAAAAAAGAAAACGCATACATATGAGGTTAAAATCACTGTAGAAGAAAGTATGACTCACAACTAATTATTAGCACCACACAAGGTAAGGGATAAAAGGTGGGAGATTTGTATCCCCTCCTCGATTCTATGGGATGCCTACTAGTTGCTTAGTGGCCCCTTGCACACTGTACATAGTTTAGGGAAGGGTAAAGAGTAACAATTCTAATTCTGTCCTTTGTTGAATAATAGCCCCCAAGACTGAGCTGATTTCATTTTGATTATTTTTCACAAAATGTCCCTGACCTCAGCTCACGGAGCAAACAGAGGTGTTACTTGACATGAACCTTTCGGGTAGAGAATACCAAAGATTCCATTATTGAAGATCTCATCATTTTTTTAAACGTCAGAATGTGTATGGATGAGTGAAAATGTTTGCAATTCCTATTCATTAGTTAATGGTCAGCTTGGATATTTCATTCTCGACTCTTTCATGAACAGAGGCTCAAATATGTCCAATTTTATTTTATATATTGTCTAATTATTCACAAACAAAGGTATTCAATAAACTCCAAACTCTTGTGAATGACAGAATTAAGACAAATAAAAGCTTTTACTGTACCAGGGTGCAAACAATCTGATCAGTATTTCCTAAAGCCTAAATTTTCCTATTTCGATATCAATTTGTTACATCTCAAAATTTTTGTGAATGACTTATTCAAGTGTGAATTGTTGGAAATTCAAATGGAATTCACAGTAAATTTTAAATATTAGGTCACAATTTTCAATTGGAAAAGTTTTCCCAGAAACATATGTTTTAGTTCAGTCGTTATGTCCTAAAATGTACAATTAACTTTAAAGTTACAACAATGCACATTTTAATGAATAACTCTGTCTATATCTGTAAGTTTTGCACAGTCTCTAGAACCTCGGTAATCTATTACAGTAAAGATAGCTTTAACAGTAAATGTTTTCACCATAGAAACAAAATCATTAAAGAAAACCTGTGCAGACCATAACAACTTCATCAGAATGAAGTTGTTGTGGTGCCAGGAGTTCCCTGGCGTCAGCTTACCTTCAGGGGTTAAAGCATTAACAAACTGTTTAATCCCAAAGTGTTAAATCCGGTGCCAGTGAGCTTTGCCCCTCTCCTCTTGCTTGAGAAAAATACACGTTTCTCATTCAGTTTTGTAAATGGGGAGGACTGATTGGCTTAGCACGTCAGCTGCAACCCTGTCTTAGGCTGTCCAAGGCGTCCTGATTCAGGCTATTGAGAAAAGCGGAAATAGAGGGGCAGCAATAACCAGCACTGTATTCAGTAGTTTTGGGGTTATATCGTTTGTCAAATGTAAAGCCAACACCAGTGACCTCCTGGCACAATAACAACTTAATTCTAATTTAGAAGTGATGGTGTCCGAAGTTTCATTTTATTTAATATATCATTGTTTAGTTACTATCTTCCTACATTTTTTTATGCTTTTTAGCAATTCATACTCCATATTGTTCTCGTTTTAAATATATGGCAGCATATTAACGCAGCACGTGCATAAAAAGCCTATACATGGATTTCCAAATAACCAAAAATAACTACAAAAATACAGTAGAAAGTGTTCTTTTGCATACCCTATAATCAACAGCATGGTGCAGGCTGGCTGTTCTGTCAATTAACTTTATCCCATTAGGTGACATCATATCTTCAACAGGTTGCCTTCAAAACAACAAGGCTGTTGTTTAAGATGCCATTTTTTTTCTGGCCTGTGAAACAAGGAGAGTTTACTTTCCATACTAAGCCGCGGGCTTTACAAGCAGCCCTAACAATCCAGGTACTGTTACTATGGTACCTATTAAAATAAAGCATTTATTTGCACAATACTGAACAGGTTAAAGTCACTTTCAAGAGTCCTGTTTCTAAATTGGCATGCTTTTATTGCATGTTTTTTCAATAAATAGTTGAAGTTTGCATGTAGTTATTTCAGTGAAGTTGTAAGAAAGTTCAAGTGACATTTGGTGAAATTGTTCACCAGAAGAATAACCTTTACTTGGTTTTAACATTTGTCAAAATCTAAGAACAACTCGAATATCTAAAAGTAAAACGTAAAAGACTATTTAAAATGTAATGAGCATGAAATAGCTTATTGTAGTGGTTTCTCTATATTTAGAACTAATGATTAAAAGTCTACACAAAAGTAAATAAAAATACATTCTACAGCTAAATATATATAATTTGCAATACTGTTTTCCATCCAGCACAACACACTGTTTAGTAAATAGACTTTTATGTAAACAGTAACCTAGAGAAATAATGGACGCATTATTAAGGGATTACTACGAAATATTTGCAGGGAGGTACAAAAAAAAAAAGTTGTTTTATATTTACAATTTCTATGATGCTTTGACAGCCTGCGTAATTAAACATTATAAGATATGGATTTGTATAACAGATCTCCCTGGTGTATATTTTGGCAAATGTGATGTACAACATGCAGTTGTATGGTAGCATATTTAAGCAAACATAGCAATGCATTACTTACATTAATAGACATTGCTTGTCTTATGCCTTTAGAACTTAGTACCTACCATCCTACATCCAACCTCTTGTATATGATTTTGATAATTTAAATCTCTGGTTGGAAAGTTTAATACATGAGCTACATGCAACTTTAGGTAAGCAGAAATGTTTGCAATGTAATGTTTGGAGGGTTTAAATGGGCATTGTAGGCACTTTAACTGCTAGATCTCTTTGAAGTGGTTATAGTGTCTGAAATTTGAAGTGGTTATAGTGTCTGGAGCCTAGTACCATTCTTCCATTCAGAGTTACAAATTCTAATGTTTCAAAAGCGGGTCCCCTGCAGCCCATCCTCTTTGTGCTGCTTCGGCTAGTGGGGAAGCATTAGGCTGAGCAGCAATGGGTATTTGTGACTGGCTGTGAGTGTCAGCTGACTGCTTTCAGCCTATTACAGCACCCATTGCTGGTATAAAATGGTATGGCTAGAAGGAAGTGTGTAATCTTTGCCTTAGTCATATCTCCATTCGGGGCCATCATGTGGGTGGTAGGGGACTATTGTTTAGTGTTAAACTTCTCAAAATGGTTTAACACTTAATGGAAGGATAGTGCAAGGGACTCCAAGCTATAACCAATTCAGTGACAAGAAATGATTGCAGTAACTATAGTGTCACTTTAAGTAAACATCTATATGCACTACACATCATGGATTCTGGCTCAAGAAAAAAAAAAGCTCTGAATATGATTTGAAAGAGATGAGATGGGGCAGTGTAAAGCCAATAGTAGTTACTCCTTACTAGAATTACAGTAATTAGTTGTTGTATTAGAAATCCCAACACTGGACTAGTACCTGTATTAAGAGCAGTGAGAGTGATAGATAGTTACTTACTTCGAAGTTCGCATCCCACAGAAACTCATAGTCAAACCAATGAGTAATTGAGCTTTCTGCTACTGCAGAAACCCCAGTGAAATTAATTATGTTTCTGGAATCCTATGCAAACTGTTCCAATTCAAGAACTGATAGATCTATATTGTTTTTACTAGGGTTTATATTTCATATGATTTGCATGTTGTGGCCTTAACAAAGGTAATACTTTGGATGGTTTTTGGTTCAAAGCCCTACTGGGAGATAAACTGCTGCTCTGGGGGTAAGTTAAATTTACACATTTATGAGACACATATTTAGGATTTATAATGATAAAGTGAACTTCTTCATTATTAGGTTTGTGCTTCTGTGGCTGAGAATATAATTTTTCTGTGAAAAAGCTTGAAAATGGTTTGACAAATGTCAAGGGCCACTCACTTCCTAGAAGAACAACTTGTAGTGATTATGGTGTTTGGTTGTGTCCCTTTAATAGACGCTAATACCTTGTGCTTTTCGAGTCATCATTTATGGTAGCCATTATAATATTTTTGTCTACAGTAGTTTTGCACTTTTATTTCCATTAGTAGAATGATGAAGGCAGCACCCATGGTTTAGAACTCTACCAATCTATACCCCACTAAGCAGCTGTTTTTCCACTCTTTTATAACGTCAGGACACATCTTTATCTTGTGTCTACCTGTATTTTATCTCTAACAGTTATTTGATTTTTTTATGAAACCACTGCTTTTAAATTGAAATATTTTTTTTTTTTTGTAAATATATTTTTATTTGATATAAAGGTTGCCTCGTTCAAATATTCGAGGAGAAGAAGATGATGAACATGCAAACAAAAATTGGTGACGCGCAGGTCACATTGTAACGTTGGAAACAGTGGTTTGTTGGACTCGCAGGTCCCGTGAAACATATTCATTAGGTAGTATTTTCACTTGGTGCGATATATGAGGGTATGGACCTACAGGTCCCCACATACCTAGAGTTAGTGCCCGCGTCAAGAGGTTTCGGGTCGCGTCGTGTATCAATGCTTGTTTGTGTGCTCGTGCCAGCGGCACGCCTGTCCTTAGGTGGTAGGTAGAGTAACGGTATAGTCGCCTTTGTGGCAAGTGCAGAGGTGATTGTATCTCGCAGGCTTCTGCGTGATGCCGCCTTCTAAGAGGTCGGGGGAAACGTTGTCCAACTTGTGGTGTAGGAGTCGAAGTTATAGTGAGTTTTCGTCACAGTTCGTGCGGTCTGTAGGGGCGTGTGTGTATTGTGAGGGTTCTGTCTGTCGGGGGTCGGGTTACTGTCGGGGTATGTCTTCGTCTGCGGTCGCTTGGTCCACGTATCTGAGTCTGTGCGCGAAGTCGTCTTTGGAGGTCGTCAGGAGCCAGTGTGACCAGATTTCTAGATATTTGTCAGAGGCGTTAGTGGCGCACATGTTAAGTTCTTCCACTGCCCTAAGCTCTTCCATTTGGGCAAACCAAGTAGTCAGTGGGGGTGTGACTGTCTGCTTCCAGAATTGTGGGAGCACCTGTTTGGCTACATTTAACATTCGTATGGTTAGTGATTTCTTGTATCGTGATCTGGGGGTCTTCGTGTGGTGTAGGAGCATGGCCTCGGGTAGGAAGGGTGGTGGTGCATCAGAAAATGTTTGGAGGAAACCGTGTATGCCTTTCCAGAAGGGTCGGATGGCCTCACAGTCCCACCATAGGTGGAGAGTGGTGCCTATGCCAGTATTGCATCTCCAGCAAAGGTCTGAGTTGTCTGGGTTGATAGCGTGGAGTGTGGTCGGGGTACAGTACCAATTTGTAAGGAGCTTAAATGCCGTTTCCTGTGTCTTGCTGAAGACTGAGCAGTGATGCGTTAAGTAGCACATCTTCTCCCAGTCTCCAGCAGTAAATGTTTTACCTAGTGTCTGTTCCCATTTCCCCATGAACTTCGGTAGCTCTGTTAGGGTTTCCCTCTGGAGTGTAGAGTATATGAGTGAGATCCCGTGTGGTTGGGGGTCTGGGTCCATGCATAGTCGTTTGAACGTGGTGGGATCTCTTGTCAGGGCTGTGCCACCTGGGAGTGTGCGTACATAACTTCTTAGTTGTCTATATTTGAGGTGATGTAGTAGGGTAGGAGTGGTTCCTTCTAGAAGGTTAGGGAGTGTTTTGCAGTCAGTCCCGTCGAGTAGATGGTATAGTTTGGGGTCGTCATGGTGTAGTAGATCTCTGAATGCGTTGGGGTCGGAGCCTGGGGGGAAGTCATCGTTGTGGGTCAAAGGGAGGAGGGGGGACGGGTACGGCGCCAATCTGTACCTTTTTGCCGCCCCCCTCCACACCTGTAGTGTCGCTGCCGTGTAGGGCGAGCAATGTCCTCCCCTTCCCCCCCCCGCTTGCCATGGCAGGGTGGACAGTGGCCTCCCAGCCTCCGCTTCCTCCACGTCTTTCCACATTTTGGGCGCCTTCCCTTTTGACCACTCCATGACTCTTTGGAGGTGGCAGGATTCATAGTACAGGGTAAGGTCTGGCATAGCCAGGCCTCCCCTGTCCTTAGGTAATGTCAGCGTGGACATCTTAACCCTCGGTCTGCGATGGTTCCAGACATATTTTCCCATTGCTTGTCTCAGGGTGGCAAAGAAGTGCCTGGGGATAGTGGTGGGGAGGGCCTGCATAAGGTAAAGTAGGCGCGGGAGGAAATTCATTTTTATCACTTGGATCCTGCCTAACCAGGAGATATGTGGGAATGCCCAGTCTGATAGGTCTCGTTTAAATCTGTCTAATAGTGGGGCAAAGTTTTCTTTGTAAAGGTCTGTGGTCTTCTTAGTCAGCCATGTACCAAGGTATTGGATCTTACGGTCCGCCCATTGGAACGTGTGGCTCTGTCTCAGTGGTGTGGCCCTGGTCTCGGACACGCTGACATTCAGGATGTAGGACTTCGAAAAATTGATTTTAAGGTTGGAGATGGCCCCGTATTCCCTGAACGCTTTCAATATGTTTGGTAACGTGATTTCAGGGTTGGTGACAAAGAACAGGAGGTCATCGGCGTATGCCGCTACCTTATGTTGTGTGCCTCCCTTTGTGATGCCCCTTATGTCTATGTCGTGCCGCACGTGAGCCAGGAAGGGCTCAAGTGCCAGCACGAATAGCAAGGGGGACAGAGGGCATCCCTGCCTTGTGCCGTTGTGTATCGTCAGCTCTTGTGTCACTGCGCCGTTGACGATGACGTGTGCCGTGGGTCCGTCGTATAGTGCCTCAACCCAGCTTCTGAAGTGTGGTCCCAGACCTATGTGATTCAGTGTATGGAACATATATTGCCAGTTAACCCTATCGAAGGCCTTCTCCGCGTCCGTGGATAGCAAGAGAAGGCCTCCATCGTTATCACCCCGGCTGTGTATAAGGGTCAGTGCCCTGATTGTATTATCTCTTGCCTCGCGGCCCATGACGAATCCCACCTGGTCCGGGTGTATCAAGCGTGGTATGTGGGTTTGGAGGCGTGTGGCAAGAATTTTCGCCAGCAATTTGACATCGCCATTGATCAATGAGATCGGTCTGAAGTTACCGCAGTATTCCCTGTCTTTGTCCCCCTTTGGGATAAGTGTGATGTGGGCAGTCAGTGACTGTTTAGGGAGTCGATGGCCCTCTCGTAGTGCGTTTAGGGCGTCTAGTAGGGGGGCGTAGAGGTGGTCAGCAAACGTTGTATAGTACTTCAATGGTAGTCCGTCTGGGCCCGGGCTTTTGCCTGTCTTTGTCATTTTGATGGCCAAGGCCAATTCGTCCATTGAGATGGGTTCGTCCAGTTGGGTAGTGGTGTCGTCGTCTAGCGTCGGGAGGGGGTGTGTCATCAAGTATTTAGAGATTTTCGCCCGAAGGTTTTCCTTCGCCTTGTCCGTTTGGGGCTGTGGGAGGGCGTATAGGTCAGAGTAATATCCCCGTAGTATGTCTGCGATTTTAGAGGGCAGGCGTTGCAGGGTGCCACTAGTGTCCCTCATTTTGTCAATATATGTCGTCTGTCTTTTTTTGGCGAGCATTCTGGCCAGTAGCCTCCCGCTCTTGTTGCCATGGAGTAGGAAGAAGGCTTTATGCCTAACCACCTCTCTGTGGTGCTTTCTGTGGAGGAGGCTGGTCAGCTCACGCCGTAATTGTAGCAATGTCGACTGATGTGCCTGGTGTTGTGCGGTTTTGTTGAGGGAGTCTAGGCTTTGTATTTCTGTCAATAGCTCCTTCATTCGGCAGTCCGCCTGCCTTTTGAGGGTGGCGCTCTGTCTGATGAAGTGTCCGCGGACTACGCTTTTATGCGCCTCCCATCTAATGGTCGGCGATGTGTGTTCCGTCGTGTTCGTCTCAAAGTATTCCTTGAGTTTGTCCCCTATGTCCGTTGTTAGGTCTGGTCTGGTGAGGAGGTAGTCGTTAAGCCTCCACTTAGTGGTTCTCGGTCTGTAGAGGGGGGATGCGAGTGTCAGGGTCACGGGGGCGTGGTCTGACCAGGTCGCTGTTCCGTGGTCCGCATTACGTGTTAGGGGTAGGTGGTAGTGCGTAGTAAAGACATAGTCCAGTCTGGTGTATGTGTTGTGTGGGTGTGAGAAGAAGGTGTAATCTTTCTCATCGGGGTGGTGTGCCCTCCAGCAATCTACCAGTTTATGGCGAGTCAGAAGTGCGTTGATTTGGTTGAGGTGTTGTGTCGGTATGTGGGAGGTGCCGGAGGATGTGTCCCAGCGTGGATGTAGTGCGACATTCAGGTCGCCCCCCACCACAAGAATCCCCTCTGCGAAAGATTGCAGCTTTTTAAGTGTAGTCGCAAGGAACCTATGCTGCCTATGATTCGGGGCATATATATTCGCGATGGTATATGTCTGACCCGCTATTGTGCCCCTTATGGATAGGTATCTGCCTTCCCTGTCCGTCATCTGACCACTCTCTTCAAAGGGAATTCGTTTGTTGATTAGGATGGCTGTACCCCTGGATTTCCCTGCGTGGTAATCACTGTAATACCCCGTCGGGAAGTGGTGGTTAGTCAGTTTCGGTCTGCAGCCTTCCCTAAAGTGTGTCTCTTGTATCAGTACGATGGATGCTCTGTTGGCGTGGAAGTCTCTCAGCGCCCCAGAGCGTCTCTCTGGTTTGTTGAGGCCTCTGGCATTGATAGAGAGGATGGTGAGGTCGTCTGGTGTGAGGGCCATTTGCGTCTCGGCGGGGTGGTGGGTGTGCCTGTAGGTCCGTGCGTCTCAGTCTGGTCTTAGGTGTCTTGGGGGTGGTACGTCAGGTGGGTCCGTCTGAGTGGGGTTGGTGGGTAAGGGAAACGGTGGGAACGGGAAGTGCGTGTGTGTGGGGTCTCGTCCCCTGTGGGCGACAAGGAGGAATTAGCGACGGGGAGTGGGAGGTCCGCGGTCTCCTACGGTCCGCGGATTCCCCTCACCTTTTAAGAGTCGCTGTGTCCTACCGGGTCGTAGGAGGAGGTAAGAGGAGTCCAGGTGGGGCCAGCCCTCCCTGGGTCTGTGTGGTCGGCAAATACCTGAGAGTAGTGTCTCGGTCTCTGCTCGTCGGGTCCCTGTGAGATCCCTGGTCAGCTCTAGGTCGTGGAAATCGTGTTGGTGATATGATCCTCATCAGTGTGGTTCCAGGTCATGTGGCCATGGGCTGGCCGTGAGTGTCCGCCATGTGAGTGGGCAGGTGTGGGGCATCGTAACTGTGCATAAAAACAATAGCAATAACATGTAAACTTATACAGATATCAACAGCGTATTCCGCGTTACTGGCACCCTTGTCAGAGGGCACGGGCGGCTGCACCCTGTTCCCCGGTCCCCACCCCGGTGAGCACATCCCCACCTCTGGTCAGGACCCCAATCCCCCCTGGGGCAACCCCCTCGTCTCTAAGTCTCCTCAGTTGCTCCTCGTCGCGTTGGTGTCTAGTTAAGTCAGTAGGCGGGGTACATGGCATGAGGGCTGAGTTGATCAGTACTTGTGGGTCTCGGGGGTGGAGGTCAAGTTCGTTTTGCCCGGTCTCCTAGCATGTCCCCTCTCCCTCCCCACGGGTTATGTGCGTTCTTGGGCTGTGGGTAAGTGAGTGAGTGAGCCCCGCCGGTGGGGCCCCCCGCCTGCTCGCTCGGGTCATCACAGGTCTATCAGGGCCCCAGCGGCGTGGCCCAGTCGGAGTGGGTCCCCGCCCGTGTGGTCAGGGTAGGCCGCCCCCCGTCTGTTTCTCAGGGCATTCCCGCCCGACTCTAGGAGCATCTCTCCCCTGCGCCATCCCCCACCTGAGCCCTGTCTGCCCACATATGCCCCCCCTCCCCATGGGGACTCCCCGGACCCCCCTGTCAATGGAGGATGGCCTGGGCTTCACGCAGGAAATCAGTGCAGTAAATGGATGCCCCGGTATTCCCCTAGCCCCCTGCCCCCCCTCCCGCATTTGTCAATTACCACATAGCGGCCAATGTAGGCCTCTGAAGGATAGCAAAGGGTTAGAGTCTCGGATGAGGAGAGTGACCCAAGGGGTGCTACTTGCGGATATGCGCTGCGGTCGTCTCCAGGTCACTTATGCCGCAGTCCCTGAAAGCCTGGTGGCTTGCTGGCGGGATCCCCTGCTTCTGCGGGGCAGGGATGAGGGTCCTCGTGTGTCGGAGTTCATCATGTAAAAAGCAGTAGGGTCCGGCCATGTCATATGGATGGGAGGGAGGTTCAGCTCCACAATTAAGTCGTTTAGATCTTCAGGGTGACGGACCGTGAAAGTGCCCTCCGCAGTGATGGCCTGCAGCCCAGTCGGGAAATTCCATCGGTATCGAATCTTTCGTGTTTGGAGAGCTCTGGTAAGGGGCCTCATCGCCCTCCGGTAGGCCAAGGTGGCCGGGGAGAGGTCGGGGTAAAGCTGCACCTCCACGCCGTTTAGTACGATCCGCTCCAGTCCGCGTGCTTTGCGCAGTATGTCTTCCTTAAGTTGGAAGTCTGCCAGGCAGCAGACCGCGTCTCTAGGGGGAGCCTCCGGCAGGCCTCTCGGTCATAGCGCCCGGTGGGCCCTGATAAAATCAATCTTGGTGGGTGCTGGGCGGCCCAATATTTTATTAAACAGTTCCTTGAGAGTGTCCAGAATCGGCGTGGATTGGTCAGTGTCCTCTGGGATGCCTCTCACCCGAATATTTTGGCGTCGGCCACGATTGTCTAGGTCTTCCAGGTGTAGGGCCATTTGCCGCATCAGAGCAGTATGGCTCTGCATGGTGGTCGTTGTGGCAGACTGCGTGGATGTCAGGTGGTCGCAGTCCGCTTCCAGCTGGGCCACCTTGGTGTGGAGGCCTTGAATGTCTTCCCTGAGGGAGTGCAGTTCCGCTGTAATGGAGGACCGCAATTCAGTGTTGGCCTCCTTGAGGTCTTGTTTCGTCGGGAGTGCCTTTATGAGTTGCACCCATTCAGGTTGGGGGTCCAGGGGTGTCTGGGTTGGCGGTGTCTGGCGGTCGCCACGTGGTGATGCTGGGCGGGAGGCGCCGGGCGCCTCTGAATCGTTGGAGGCCTGAGATGCCGTGTCGGCGTGGGACAGCAGGTATTGCCGCATGGAGGAGGGAGCGGTGCTTTTCGGCGTGTCGGCGGACTTGGCAGAGTGCGATGCCCGGTGAGTTTTGCCCATGGTCTCTCCGGTGGTAGTGCTGGGATGAGGATTTTAGCCGAGCTTGCTGGGGAGCTCCGGGTTTACGCCGCCATCTTCCTCGGCCTCCAAGCCACGCCCCCTAAATTGAAATATTAACACCCTCATCTACTCTGAAGAAGCTGTGTAATGCTAGATTCTGAGTTAGCAGAACCTTTTCAGCAAAGGATGGGGATTTTTGTGGCTTTTCACCATACCCATAATACAAAACTATCTTTCTCTCTTCCTGGCAGCAGCCCAGCTTGAAGAGGAGTTACTCAGCAGCATTTTCAAATCCATCAGCACCAACGTGTAAATATCCAGTAACATTAACAATTAGATATTTAGGATTTGCATTTACAATTTCACCCTTTTTCTACGCTTTGAAGTTCTAGTGGATCTCACTTCCCTTGGTTGAGGTATATATTACATTTCCTCAGTCAGAGTAGCAGTCCACACATTCTTATTGTGTAACTGAACCTTGAGTTCCATATGAAGGAACCTTCAGCATACTGTAATGTCACTTCCTGTTTATGGAACATGTTCTTACCATGAACCTACTTCCTGTCAAAGGGAAATGCATACCCTTCATAGGGAGTCCCCTTATTTATTCCTTTTTAGAAACCTTGCACTAACAGTAGTACGTATTTTTAAATTCAAACACAATATCACTTTCCCTGAAATATGTTTATTGTTGCTGTAAACGTCCTGTATGTGTATGTACGCATATCTTTCTTCAATTTCCAAAATGTATGCATTAACCAATATAACTCTGCATATCCTATTTTAACCTTCTAAGGACAAAGGATCTTTTGAAAATGCAAATTATTTGTGACACAACGTGGAAATTTTGGCACTTTTGCCATATGTTCACTCTAACACAATTTCACCCTTTCTGTTTAAGAGCACCCATGTACAGGATTGCCAGATCCAACATGTGTTCAGGGACACATATCACATATATATATTAGGGGCAGCACATGAAAAGGGTTTCCATGTAGCATGTAGAATTCAGAAGAAGGTGTACAAGAACACTACAGGGTCAGAAACACAAACATGTATTTGTGACCCAATAGTGTTAAAAACACTATGTAGTCCCACCGATCCTTCCACTGATAAAATATTACCTTTATTCTAGTCTGCTGGTACTGGCTCTGTCCATGATCTGCCTCCTTGGCTGACATCATCAGAAGTGATGTTCTAAGCTGATCACAATGCTTTCATATAGGCTGAGATTGTAAATTCTGATTATCTCAGCCAAGTAGGCTGGCCAGGTGTCGCAGCCAAATGCCGCCCTGGCTAATCAGCATCTCCTCATTGAGATGCATTGAAACACTGCATCTCTATGAGGAAAGTTCAGTGTCTCCATGCAGAGGATGGAGAAATTGAATGGCAGTCATACTGTGCAGCACTGCCCCAGGAAGCACCTCTAGTAACTATTTGAGGAGGGGCAACTGGAGGTGTCCCTAGGCTGTAATGTAAACACTGCCTTTTCTCTGAAAAGACAGTATTTACTGCAAAAAGCCTGCAGGGCTTCATGGGGCATCTCCTTTAACAATCTGGTTCATTCATAATCTCTAAAACTTTACTTGAAAGCCACCATATCAGCACCACTGTAACAGAAGTATTCCCATCTCTGTGTCAATGAAATAGGAAAGGATTTATGAAAATGTGACCTTGGCCACTGTTTTGGACTAACATGTCCTGATATTTGCATAATACTTTGTGACTACTAGACAGTGTCCTTCTGTGTGTTATGTCTATTGCAGGTTTTGCAGTGCTCTGGTTACGATTACATTCACAAAAGATCTCAGGTTTATGAAATGAAAATTCTTTATTATAACGTATTCTCTAGTATAGCTGAGAATGGTTGAATAATTACTTGCAAATTTTATTCTGTTATCATTTGTGATTAAATCATAATATAAGGTTCATTTTTAAATTTTTTATGTCTGTCCATTCATTTGTATGTAGGTCCATCTATCTAGTAAACAAAGCAACACATGGTAAACAATTAATATTTTTTTCTTTTCTAAAATAATCTTGGCCGTAATGTGTTTTCCCAAGATTAATTCCCGAACAGAGACTCTGTTGAATTCAAAGTTGATTCAAATGATAAGATTTAGGGCAATCTGTAATTTACTGTGTGAATGTTTGATACAAGCTGATATTGCCTATTTATACTTTATTACTTACCTGCATAAATAAATAATTAAATAAAAAGATTTAGGGCAATCTGAAAACGTAACTACAAGATCAACGTGTATTGCCAAATCCACAATTTAACCACAAATAAGCATGTAATCCCGATTTCACAGATTAACCACCAGACAAAAGTGTAAAGCTTAATATACCACATGTTAAGCACCAGATGTGCACGCTGTAATTTAATTAGATGCACAACCAATAAAATAACATGATACTGCATAATACAGGCATATATGTAAGCATACAGTCAAATGCTCACAAAACATATATTAAAGGTACAACACTACAATTTAACAAAAAATAAGTAACACTAAATTAAACACCAAAGTAGTGCAAACCTAAATCTATAAATCATCTAAAAGCAAACATATTGCCTACTCACAATCTCATATTTGTATGAATATTTAACCCCTTAAGGACGGAGCCAAATGTACACGTTGTTAACAAAACAAAATGTAAACAAAACCTGGCATTTGCGCTTTATGTATATAGATATATATATTATTTCGTTCTACGTGTATTTTGATATATATATATATATATTAATTTCACAATACAGTTAGAACGAAATAACACACATCTATATATTTTTTAATTATTTATTTTTAATTATTTTTTTAATTTTATTTTTTAACGTATTTACATTTTAATTTTTTTAATAATATATATAAATATATATATAACAATAATTATATATATATTTAATCAGTATCAGTCTACGTGTAATTTGATATTAATATATATATATAATTATATATATATTAATAGTAAAATACACCTAGACGGTGTACATGTGTGTATGTATATGTGTATATATATACTTAGATCATATATATATAATATATATATATGATCTAAGTATATATAATTTTTTTTTTACACTGATTAACTTATTTTAATTTTATTTTCAGCCAGCAGGGGGACCACCTGTAATTACAGGCAGCCCCCCTGCTGGCAATACAGAAGCCAGCTATCCCCGGCCATGTGATTGTGGGGTCCTCGCTAGGACCCCACTCTCACACGGCCGGGGGGCTTCCTGGAAGACGGCCGTGCCGCGGGGGGCTCCCTGGGAGTCCCCCCCACCACGATCGCCGGCGTGGGACCGCGACCGGGTAAGTACCGAAAGACCGGAGGGCGTACTATTACGCCCGGCGGCGTTTAGAGCCGCCTATTAGAGGGCGTAATAGTACGCCCTCCGGTCTAAAGGGGTTAAAGGACCACTATAGTGCCAGGAAAACATACTCGTTTTTCTGGCATTTTAGTGCCCTGAGGGTGCCCCCACCCTCAGGGACCCCCTCCCGCCGGGCTCTGGGGAGAGGAAGGGGTTAAAATCTTACTTTTCTCCAGCGCCGGGCGGGGAGCTCTCCTCCTCCTCTCCTCCTCCTCTCCGCCTCTTCTCCTCCTCTTCGGCTGAATGCGTATGCGCGGCAGGAGCTGCACGCGCATTCAGCCAGTGAGCTGCGCGCGCATTCATCCAGTTTCCTATGGATGCTTGCGTCTTCTCACTGTGATTTTCACAGTGAGAAGCACGCAAGCGCCTCTAGCGGCTGTCAAGAGACAGCCACTGGAGTCTGGATTAACCTATTTATAAACATAGCAGTTTCTCTGAAACTGCTATGTTTATAAAAAAATGGGTTAACCATAGCTGGACCTGGCACCCAGACCACTTCATTAAGCTGAAGTGGTCTGCGTGCCTAAAGTGGTCCTTTAAATAACGGAGGTCTTTTAGTGCAACAGCAATGTGTGCTGGTAACTTTTTAAAACATTTTTTTAATTTTTAGATTCAGTCTAATGGATACTGCAATCATTGCTGCTGCCTCGTACTTGTGGGTGTCTAAGTGTAGACTTATTTCTGTGTGTCTATAAATTATCCTGCAAGTAAGCACATGGCTGCCGCCAATGGCAGGCTGTTGACCCAGCAATGTTTGCTATACTTTAGTTATATGTAAGAGATAACTGATCTTCCCATTCAGATAATGATAACCACAAAAAAAAACTAACTAAGCTGCGTCAATAGACTGCGCGTAATCTGAAATATACTTTACACCAACCATTTTCCATAACTTCAAACACTTGTAGTGACCAAAGAATTCATACACCACAAAATGCCCTGAATCATGGCATAACATGGAGCACAAACAATAGCAAAAAACACATGGGCCCATAGACTTCCAAGAGGAATGAAGGATTCTGGGAAACAAAGGCTGGAAAAAGACACAAAGGCTTTAGATTAGGCTCATGTTTTGGCAGGGCCCTATTCACCTACTGATTCCGTATGTCATACGTGTTTTGTTAGCGTTAAATGCTTGTCTTGTTTACCTATTGTACAGCATTGCGGAATATGTTGGCGCTATATCAATAATTGTAATTGTGGGTTGTGAAGCATCTTGACCTTTCAGACAAGGGATACTTGGGATTTATGCCTGTCAATTCAATATTCAAATATTTCAGCAATCATTCCATATTTCTCTTCTGATGAAAAAGCATTGCACTCACTCATATTCTGCGTAAATTAATAACAATGAAAATTGGAAACAGAAGTGTGAAAATTATATTTAGTAAATACATTGTCATTTATCTGATAGACATGGAGTCATTAGAAAAGCAATATGCTAATTGAATTCTTCATGTAAAATAGACACCCTTTACAAAGGTTAAGAGATTATATCAGTTTGAGGGGAAACAAATCCAGTACATACAAAAACAGACTATTTTAAACAATCGATACCTCTGACAGATAGCAGTGCACCAAATTTAGATATTAGATAAGACCGCTGTCAAAAATGATGGAGGGGGTACTCTATTTCAATGCAAATTACATGTCCTTGAAATGATTCGAGAGTTAGTTACTTAACAATAAGGATGTCTGCCCACTTATTTTTACTATTAAAGGAGCTACATTGGACAGTGATAAGGAAGTAAAGGCGATTTTTTATTTTCACATAAAAATGGAGAATTAATGACCGCCAAATTTGTTTAGCCTTTCCTGTCTTTCCTGTTTTTTATACACACACATATTCATACATACACACAAGCACACAAACATGGGCACACACACATGCACGAAAAAAAATTGTTTTTGGATGTCTATTTAAATGGTGATCAAGATTTAAGTCCCAATGCCAGTCAAAGTCCCAATGCCAATCAAAATTTAGTACAGCAATGATTTGAGTGTTATATAAAGATCTGAAAAGCAGTGCAAGTATATAAAAGCATTGCATTTGTCAGCTATATTATCTCTACACAATGTGCCTGCTGGTTTCATTTTATTCTTGTGGGAGTGTCAACCTTTCAGCACTAGTTACTTCATACAAATTTCCCATCTATGTGTTCATCAGTACAGAATGATGATATAGTGGATTTTACAGGAACCCCCTCACTATATCTTCACATACACTTAAATAAATGCTTCAGAAGCAGTTTTGTCATGATAGTGACTCTTGGTGTAGTCTGTATTATCCAGGCCTAGAGGTCTTTATTGTAGGATCTTAAGAACTTGTAAATATAGATTCTCACCTTCTTTGGTGACTGTGCTGGTAAGATTGGTGGTACCATGCATCAAAGAGCTCAAGTGAAGTCAGAAAACTGCTTATTGAAATCAGATAACGGAAAGGGTAATGTTGAGAAATAAGAGAGTGCATGAGAATGAATGACTGATATTACAGCTAATGACTGTATCAGCTCCCAACCATCTCTGCTTTAAATTAATCAGCTGAAACTCATGTGTCTGTACCCATGCTTTTTGGGACTTGAATCCCAATCCACTCTTGTGAGGTGATTACACTCTACAACCCATAACTGGATTATTCTCTCTCTCTCTGTGGCAACAGGAAAGATGACTCACACAATTGATGGGATTATCAGATTAATTTCCTCCATTCCAGATTAGATTCATTTGAGACTCTATTGGGTAGATCTAGAACATATAATTTATCCAGCGATATTTTATAGTATTTTGAGGATTACTATGTTTGTGTAATGGTATGACTAGAACCCAAGAACCTTTTGGTTTTGTTCCTGCCCTTTCCCCATATATCATGGAGGGTTTTAATTTGAACAAGCTGATGAAAGACTTGTTCGTCAACATGGTGTAGGGTATTTCTTCTTCCTCACATCTACAGGGATCCTTTATAGTTTTACTGGTTTATTAAGTCGTGGTTTGGATATTATTAACACAGAGCATTTGGTGTGACTTTCTATTATTTATTCATGTTCCATTCATGTCTAGACATGTCTTACAGTGTTATCTCTAGAGATACTCCAGTCAGTCCTTATTTCTCCTTATTACACCTCCTTATTTTGTTAAATGCCTCATTATGCTATCATTAGTTCTATTTACCATTTTTACCTGAATGTTTTTTGGTTTTTTTTGCTAGCTACCTCATATCTGTACATAGCCTGATCCTGAACAAAACCTAGCCACCTTTCTTATAGTTCTTGTGTTCCAGTATCTTAGTTTCATTTATGTGTTTATTTTATATCACTTAACCAGATAGGACCATGGCTTCATCTCAAGTATCACATCTCTTAGAATCTATTCCAAACTCAGGAGGCAGAGACATGCTCGTTGGAAGGTATTGGCTTTAACTCAGGTTGCAGAAGATCACATCCTGCTACTCCATTCCCTGAAGATAGATTCCTTCCACACCTTGAACCATCCTTTTAATGGACATAAAATGGAGCACCAGAGGCAAGTAGTCTGTAGCCCAGTCCAACTTGGCAACAGGATGTCTGTCCAGGGACATACAGGAGACACAAGACAGGAACCTTAAATGAACAATATCAGGAAAGAGACTCCAGACTGAATGCCCAGACAATGTAATATGGCTTTTTAATTGAAAAGTATTTGTTTGGGCTAATTGTTCAGAGATAATAGCTGGGTATATTGCAGAATCTAAGATAATGGCACCTCTACATAGAACATATCGTCAAGTCTGTGGGACATGAAATGGAGAAGAGAAAACATAGCATTATCACGTTTGTCCTTGTGGAAGACAAGAAGAACAAAAGATCACATGTAGGGCTCTGTTTCTGGCTGTTAACTGGCATTTCTAACCTTTATCTTACACAGCTCCTGACTCCCTGAATTCAACTAAAGCATGTCATCAAAGGGAGACTGCATTCCAGGCTGGTGAGGGCCACTAGAGGTTGTGAAACATACACAATTTTATTACTTGTATATAAATACATTCTGTCTGTCAGAGTTATTTAAATAAATTATTCAGTGCCATTTCAGATCAGAACGTCTACAGCATTTTGTTATAAGGTCTATTTTACAATGATTATCTCAAAAGCATTGTTGATATACCTATAGAAATAATCTACCGCAACTTGAGGCTGTGCTCCAAGACCAGTTTACAGAGGTAGAAAAGTGGATTGCAAAAAACAAACTCTTCCTGAACACTGACAAAACTGTCACAATGATCTTTTGGAACAGTACCTAAATTACACAAATTACACAATTCCCACCTATCCATCAAAACAAATTCAAATGGCACACTGACCGCAGTTCACTCTTTCAAATACTTGGGTATGATATTAGACCCCAATCTATCTTTTGGCCTGCACATAGAAAAGCTTGCATCTTAACTTTATCCAAAACTAGGTGCCCTGTACAGAAACAAATCCTGCCTAAGCCCTACAGTAAAGGAAAAGATTGTACAGCAAATGCTGATGCCAGTAATTGATTATGGGGATGTAGTATATGCATCTGCATCACAATCCCACGTTAATAAACTCAACACATTGTATAACTCGTTCTGCTGATTTGTGCTACAATGTAATTACAGGACTCACCATTGTGACATGCTAAAAGAACTAAACTGGCTGTCGCTGGAATCCAGACGCACCCTTCATCTTTCCAGCCTTGTGTTTAAGAGCTTTTCTGGGAAACTCCCACCCTACCTGAACAAAATGCTTTCCCCAGCTGTTCCCACCTCCTATAACCTCCGATCCAGTACCATCACTTTACTTAGTCTACCTCAATACAAAAAGAAAGCAGCCCGATCCTCCTTCTCCTACATAGCACCGCAATTGTGGAATGACCTCCCGCACAATTTTAAATCTCCCCTAAGCCTAAAGTCCTTTAAGAGATCCCTCTCTACATACCTCAAAACAGAATTCACCTGTCATGGTTGATTATATATTTCCTACCTGTTCTATGTTAAATTTTGTATTTATTGTGTATTGATATTGTTTTTGTATTTTATATACCCTAATGTAACAACGCAATGATTTGTGGACCCAGGACATACTTGAAAACGAGAGAAATCTCAATGTATCTTTCCTGGTAAAATATTTTATAAATAAAATAAAATAAATAAATATCTATTGTTTAAACTTAAAGAGTTACTCTAACCCTTTTTAATCAACTCATTTTTTAATGTAGAATGTCCTATTGTGCATTACTATTAGGTTGTCTATCAACAGTAAGGGGTGGGAGGAAGTGGAGGTGAACAGGGAGATAAATAAATGAACGTTAAGGATATGGGGAGATGGGGATGGTGGTGGGGGGTGAATTTAAATTAGAGAAGGGAGATACATGCATCCCCCTGCACAGAATTGATATTAGGCAGCCCAGGGCAGAGCTTAAATTACGTGTGCCGGGAGTGCAACTAGCCCCGGGCACAAAAGTGAATATATCTCTATATATGCAGCGTTTCAAGCAGAAATTCTGCATATACAGATCCCTTATTCCATGACAACTTCTAAAAGCAGAAGTAGTCATGGTGTTTGGAGTAACCCTTAGTATTAGCAGTTATAATTAAGCATTTAGGCCCACAATTTACATTTGAAGAAAGGCAATTAGTAGCAGGGCCCCAAGGAGCAGGCCCAACACATAGTGCTGATCCGTTTAAGGTAGCTTTCTTACAAAACATTGGGATAAAAGGAGGAGAAAGCCAGAGACCAGAGCCTTTCAGATCTATGTGTACTTATTAAAGCCAAATGTGAAATCATTTTCAATAAATTTGGGAAGATGTTTCAAACTTCTCAGACAAATGTCTTTTGTTTTTGGTCTGTAACCTCTTTGCATTTAACATTTTTATTTTCTAAAAATAGTCTAAAAATAATGTTGGACTTTTTCCTACCTAGATTCCAAAATTCTTTGCAGAAATATGCCTTTTGGAGGCAAATTGAAGCCTCTCTATAAAATCAGAATTTCTGCTAGATTTCTGGTAGTCTCTCTCTCCTTTATCGACCTTCCCTCTCACACCCATAGCATCTCCCACTCTGTCCTTCCCATTGTGTAATTCCCTCTGCTGCCTGATAGTATCTTTCTCACTGCCCCCCCCCCACAATGTTTTATTACTCTTGTTTCCCTTTTATGACTAGTGTGGCTGAGCTGCCATTTCACTGTGCTGTGCATCTCCTGTCCTGTTTGGCCTCCAAACGGTAAGTTCCTCATGGTACTACTGTGAGATCAGGGAGCAGGGAAATAGCACATAATCAAATCTTTGCATAGACGTTTACAGTGATGCTCCATCTTTTCTTAACTTTTGTAAACATCCAGCTATATCATAAATAATAGACGTTTATACTTTGTATTATGATATCTTTGAGTTCCATTGGAATTTCATTGAAATTTTATGAAATGCTCAGAAGTGACAGAGCTGTTATAAGCCATTAACCCATAGGCCGTGAGATGTTGGAAAGATTGAGCGATTCTTTCACTGCAGCCATTTCTCTTTGTTTTCGTAAAGCATTCTTAGTGCTCATTGGCTGCTCCTTGATAGAGGACTTTCTAAAGCCATCTGTCAAGAATCATACTTGACAGCCAATCACCATCAAGAGGCTTTAATGGTTGGTTCAATATGGCTTCTGGGAGAAAATGTAATTGTTTTTCTATTTCTATGGACAGTGTAAATCAGGGAAGGTTTCAGACATCGACCTTGAGCTAACCTCATCCAACTTTTTTCAACTGACGTTAAAATAAAAGCAGTCTTTGGCGGCGAGACCACCATCCACTGCTGCGTCACCAGATTGTAAAAATGTTCTAGAACGGAAATGGTAATCTACTAGAGGCTGGATACGTGTACTCTATACATGCCTCTGTGAATTAAAATAAAATATGTACCTGCTCGCAACAACTAAACATTCTTCTTCAGATCTGACTCCACCTGGGCAAAGAGCATTTAAACATGATCGTGTGTTTAAAGACTTTCAACTGACTCATTGTACCACTGTGTCGAGTACACTGTGAAAGGACAGAGATCACCTTAGCTAATAAAGATTTTTTTTTATTATTGCATATGTTTGGCTGGACTTGTTAATTCTTGTTAAACAGGAAGCAGGTTTTTAGGCAAAGGGTGCATTGAAGTTCATATTCTAGCCTTAAACATTCTTACAAGATGCACAATTGGCATAGACTTACAGGAAACATTTAATTAGATACGGAAGGCACTGGCCTGTACTACGACCTTGTTACATTTCGACTGCAGGACAAAGACGTTTCTGCATGTGACACTTGTGATTTATTTAAGGTTTTAAGGGGAAAGTTTGAAGAAAATAAAGACCTCTGTGCCTGTATACTACTTTTGCTTGAATGGCGAGGGAAGGATAGAAAATAGAAAAGAAAAAAAAATTATATGCACATGAGTAGTGGAGAAGAATTAGACTGACATATTTATGAGTCATGTATCGGTTGTCTGTGCTGATAAGAAACACTTATTATAGGAAGGAAAAGTCACCTTTTTGTGTATATAAAAGATGTAAAATAAATAACATGAAAAGACAAGGTCAGGAAAATGTAAAGTAAACAGTAAGATTATTATCTTTGCAATTATTGCTATTACTGGTACATAAATAATAAAATTTACTCAGTATAGGCCTACTATAAAACATGTCAATGTGTCTTCATTTTAAAGAAAACAGTCACCTTAATACAAATAAAGTATATAAATACAAAGAAATGTTTTGATTAGATGCTGAGTAAAATTGAAGGTTTCTTAGGAAACATGCTAGGTGTTGTGCAAGATGTAGTATTAGAAGGAGGACATGACTACTCATATTAACTGTATTTTATTGTGTTAGTAAACTACAAGGTTTCTTATGTTGCAGATGAAAAAAACGTGAATTGCAAACCATGCTACTAATAAAGTCAACATACAAATTATGTTTTTTTTTTTTCTGAACAAAACAACCCATGGACTTTTCACTGTCTAGCTTTATATAAAAACAAAAAACAAAAAAACAAAAACCCTGCTAATTTCTAACCTTTGCTAAATGGATAAAAAGTGGGAATGCGGATATTGATCATAAAATCTCAGCCACTTGCTGGTGTCTGCAGACATGGCAAAAAAAAGTTATAGACAATGACAATCCTTTAATATGAAATCATAAACATATTTAATTTTAAAAATCAAACACATTCAGTGATTGTTAGTTACTCACATTTTTGCTTAAAATGATTGAAAAATGCAGGTAGTGATAAGGAAGAAAAATTGGTCCTCCGTTAGGGTGTCCCAGGGCATACCCAGCGTTCCACCAGTGCAAGCCTATGATTATTTTTTTTTAAATAACATAACTTTATAATATATAAAATATGAGGCCAATCCTAGTCTGGGGTGTTCTTTAAGGAATTACCACAACGAAAACAAGTACAGAAAGTACAACTACCAAAAGTGAACAAGGATGCTACCACAAACAAACATTCTTCAAAATGTCAAAATAGAAACTATCAATAAACCGAAGGATGCCCACTTACTACATTTGCTTATTGCAGATAATCTTTAATAAGTAGTGAGAACAATATATAGTGGTACATAACACTGAGAAATATATACAGCAAAAAAAAGTTATAAATGTTTCAAAAAAACAAAGTAATTACCAAAAACTTACAGTGAACTTATAAAAGCTGGACACTTGTCTAAGAAACCCCCTAACGTTTCGGCCCAATAACCCTGCCTTTCACGCTATCCCTTGAGAAAGGTACGGTTGTTGTGCCAAAACAATGGCGGGTTCCCTAGGCACATGTTTTTTAAAGCTTTTGTCACTTTTTTTGCTGTATATATTTCTCAGTGTTATGTACCACTATTGATTTTTTGAGTAATAAAGATTATTATCGGCAATAAGCAAACGTAGTAAGTGTGCATTTTTAAACAATTACCAACTCTTGGATCATAGACAGCTGACACCACACCCATCCATTGTGATAAACCATATGACATTGGGAGTGAGTGGAGAGTGAGTGGAGATCACATGGAATCCTTACCATTAAATGTTTTACACAGGCAGGTAGGATGATTAAATTCATTCCACTTGGGTAAGGCTATTGCTTTATTCCCACACATTTATAACACACATAATAACAACATATAATTTTGTGAGGAAATACCTAATAAACCATTAAACATGAGAGAGAGAATGCCTCAGGCCATGAGTGACATGAATATATTGATTATATTGACTATATTATACATAACATCACATGTTTGGGGTAAGGTTACGTAGTCACATGGTATCACTATATATAGAGCCATTGCCGTGTTGTTTGAGTTTTGAAGTCTTTATGTTTTAGGTGTAGCCAAGGCAACAGAAATGAAACTTATTTACATCTCTAATGTTACTTTCATTTTGTCTGACATGTTTTTTTCTGTAGAGTTTGTGCAGTACTTGAGGTATTTCCATTGTTCTGGCAGCCTGTACTGTATGGGTTTGTAATGTGTCAACTACATGAATTGTGATACCTTTATATAGATATAATGGAAGTATTTTACTAGAATTCCTGTATTTCCTATGCTCCCTCAGAAGTGGTCTGGGTGAGATATACATAAATCCTCGTTTTGTTTTCCCCTGTGTTGGTTACTTTTCTCATTTGATTTGTGAACCAAATGACAGATAAATGCTCCTATTATTTGTACTGCTATATATATATTGAACTATGTATCTACTTTGCAGCACACTGATTGCCATGTTTTTGCACCCTTTTGGTCTATCAGATTCAGTTCTTGAATCAATTTCTTGTTACCGAAATTCTGCCAAGCCGAAAGAATATATGGTCGAAAATTCAGGCATTTCAAAAAGTTTTATTTTTTCCAAGAAATATAGTTCAGTCAAGCTGAATTTTCACACCATACACAAGGCCGATATTCAGTTTCTCATAACATCCATATACTTTAGACATTTTCAAACTTATACTGTAGTTGATACTGAACTGATCGAACTAATCTCACCTCTAAATGAGCACCCAAGTTATCTTTAGTAAATTTAGCAAATCAGAGGCACATTGTCTACCAAATTACTCCCTGTGTGAGCTGTATAGTGAGCAGCAGGATTAGAAGACGTCTCACTGTAATATGAAATAATGCAGTTATGACTAAGTTAGACGTCAGGGTCAGGAGACTCTGTGCATTTATGTAGGTGGCTAAAGATTCTGTTAATTTGAAGCACTCAAAGTTTTTTCTGAAATTAAATATGCAAGTCACTCCCTGAGGAGAAAATCATATGTTGGTGTTTACTGGAAGTCCAGAAAGGCACTATATACTTGAGGTTTAAATTTACATAGAATAATTACTCACATGCAAATCAGCTAGACTTATTTAAAGGAAAACTGTCACTAACCAGGATTTTTATTAATAGTTTTATTCATGATTCATACAGAATTATTCATTAAAGTTAGTGAATCTAAAGTGAATTTCAAATTTAAGGCTAAAGTAGCCAAACTGGAAGCATAGCTCACTTAGAGAATCTTTCCAATTCGACTATTTTGGCCTTAAATTTTAAATTCACTTTGAATTCACTTTGAATTCTTAATTTAGTGAATAACTGTGATAACAAATATGTGTTTGAAAAATAAAATTAAATGTAGAAATCAATACCTTGATATTCAGCTCTATGCTGGAACTGAGTGCAGCCATCTTGGCTCTCTGTCAATCATTGTTATAAGTTCTGCCCATTTCTGTCATTGAACATAGTAATCTGGGAGGCAAAACTAAAACAATGGTACTGTTTCTTCTCCTCTGATACATTGTTTGCCCTGGCTGTGACTGAATGGAACCTGGAATGTGATGTCAACTGCTACATTTTCAATATACATTTAATGAAAATGGATCATCATATGAAAAAAAAAGGTTAACACAAGTTACAGATGGGTTTCAATGTTTTATTCAAAGGTCTAATTTCCTGAGAAGTGATTGTTCCCCTTTAAGCATACTTAATATTGTATATGCCATGTATTGAGGGTTAGATTTGGTTCTAGGATATCTTTGGTAGTTGAATAGAAATTTCCCCAGGGATATCAAAGGCAGAACATTTTCTTAAAGGACCACTATTGTGCCAGTAAAACAAACTCGTTTTTCTGGCACTATAGTGCCCTGACGGTGCCCCCACCCTTTTGGCCCCCCTCCCGCCAGGATGAAGGGGGAGGAAGGGGTTAAACACTTACCCTTCTCCAGCTCCGGGCTCCCTCGGCGCTGGGGACTCTCCTCCTCCTTCGGTCGTCATCGGCTGAATGCGCATGCGAGGCAAGAGCCGCACGTGCATTCAGCCAGTCCATAGGAAAGCATTCTCAATGCTTTCCTATGGACGCAAGCATCTTCTCACTATGAAAATCACAGTGAGAAGCGCGGAAGCGCCTTTAGCGGCTGTCAATGAGACAGTCACTAGAGGCTGGATTAACCCATATGTAAACATAGCAGTTTGTCTGAAACTGCTATGTTTACAGCAGGCAGGGTTAATCCTAGATGGACCTAGCACCCAGATCACTTCATTAAGCTGAAGTGGTCTGGGTGCCTATAGTGGTCCTTTAACTGTTTTTAGTTTATCTATTGTAATAGAGTCTGAAATAAAATTAAACAACAAATATGGAGTTGACACCTGACTTAAGAAAAATTACCCAAATCTCCAACTTTGCTCGGGACTCAGGTAGAGATTTTTTTTTTTAGTTCGACTGTTTTGTGCACACAATTTTAGCGAATAAGCTCCACGCAGTTGAGAAATCTTTGATGCTTTATACCCATTGAAGCACTTGTAGTCTTATGAGCTCCTCAGCAGTGTAGTAGTGATCAGCTGAATAGTTAGCAATCGCTCTTTGAAGTCAAAATCTTCAGAGACAGAATTACAACACAAACATTCCACTCCCCTTTACTCAAACATCAATATGTGTGTAACGCCTTGGAGTCAGAGGTGCTTCTTGGGCTAGAGAAACAGTCCTCCCCACGAACAGGTGACTACTTAAAATATTCCATTCCAATATATCTTAGAAATCAAAGGAAGGCACAGAATTACTATAAATTTAATACCAAGTGGCCAACGTGCAGGAAAACATCTAAACTGTTTTAGCCCTTAAAACGGGTGTCTGATCACTGCATTCAAACAACAACGTGAAGTAGTGAAAGAGTTAATAGAATAGCAGGGTGGTTGGGAAGGTAACTGCATTGCCTATATTTGCATTAGAAATGTGTTCATTTCTGTTACCTTAAAAAAATCCATTGTTTCCACTGGGTATTTGTGTGTCCTGCTCAGTAATTCAGTTACCACATTGTAAACATTTGTAGCCAGGTAAAATAATTGGTACTAAACAAAGGTGGAATGCAAGCATGACAAAGGGACTTCACACTGTAATCTTCTAACTTGACAAAGGAAAATGAAAGGTGCACAAATATTCCTTTAGGGGTGAACTGTGTAGACCGGAACAGAGTACAATAAGACGTGAATTTAATAAGATTAATAATTTCAAGGCATTGGTAACATATGACCGAGATTGCCAGATAGTTGTGTTTTTATTATTGTTATCATTGCTGTTATAGATTGAAAACCCAGCAGAATATAGCGCTCATGAGATGCCCACATGAAACAGATCAATGAATGACACCGTTTATTCGGAAGACGTGTGAATTGTCACTGGATTCATATTTTAGCCCTGAATAGCTGACTTGCAGAATTTTTTTCAGTTTAGCTATAGTCACCTAAAATTTTAGTTACGTGAATTTCTCAACAATCCTCAATTTAGTAAATAACTCTGTGCGTTAAATATTGCTCAGATCCTCAAATCCATGGTAAATACAAGTCGTTTGATTTCCCAATCCCAGGGTAGCCTTTTATTTGCACTGACTGACTCTTTGAAGCCCACTGACTCAACCATTTCATATTTTTTTTTTTCACGGATTGAAACGTCAACACTTGGCAGGTTATCAACTCATAAACAGGACTCAACCAACAATATATGGTCACAACTAAATAACCATGGAACAGAAATTTCAACATGAACGTTAACCTGCAATACATGTGCCCTTATCATATTTTTGACTGTAACAGAAATGACAAATTTTGAATGTTACCTTAGAGTTAATGTAAAAAAGGGACTGTTATAAGGGACAGCACAAATATATATATGTTGCTGATTAATATATATGTGCAGGACAGACTACAGTACACTGCAAGGGCTCCTTGACGAAAGCTTGGGATTCAGTTAAATTTCTCGCAAATCTTTTATTACTTGGGCCTTCTTACCCTCTTTTAACCCTGGGGACATTGTCTACTTGCCATGCACAGTTCAATGTTATCATTACAGGTTTCACTTGGACCTTGCAACTGGGGCCTACTTGCCAACACAAGGCCGGGGACGTGGCCGATTCCCCGCTCTCCATCAGATCTTTTCACTGTTACCTCTATCCCCTCCTCTAGACTGTTATCTACTATCCCTTCTGCTATGTGGACATAACTGGATGCAGATCTGCAAGCTGAGCTACCTAAGAAGGCAGCTATTCATGCTTCACTACAGTCATAAGCAGTAGAGACGCAGTCGAGGAGGTAAGAGGTGTTTCTGTTGGTACAAAACAAGATATGTGCTCATTTTTGGAGGAAACTGGAGGAAAGGGCACTACAGCTCACCTTACCTGACACCAAGCCAGCTCTCAACGTTGCTTTTGCCCTACATCTCCTTCCCATTCAAGGGGTTAAGGGGGGGTACTCCTCAACGCAGTCCATAATCTGGAGGCTCTGATGAAGGGTCTGTCCAGCACTTTGCCCTGCGCACATGGCGCAGAGGGGTAATTACACATGGCCTATGGGCTCCTGAATATGCTTGGGTCTGGGAATGTGGGAGCTGGGGATACAAATGTGACAGTTTTACTTGTTTTCGCAGAGTCAGACAAGTTTTTAGCTGCCCGCAACACACTTCCTTTCTTTAGCTTTAGGGTGAGATATCGCTATGTATTGCCCAATGCTTAGGTATTACACTCAGACAGCAACTTTTCAGTTGTCATAATGTTTTGAGCATTTACTCTATTCTTTTGTTTACCATATGCTTTATTTGCCACCTATTGGTAAGCTCATGCTTGTACAGGGGTTGCTACAGCCGATATCAATGTTTTGTCTATCGGCTGTACCTGAATCTTCGTCAAGGCCAAAAGCAGCATAGCTTTATTACTTAGATTTAATATTTATGTCACAACTGTAGCTTAGGCCTAGTCTACACATTATTGAAAACAGAGATTTTAACATTTTATATAAAAGAGGTCAGCATAACCTGACAGTGCATGCTCTTGTTAAGTCACGACGTAAGTTGCAAGCTATCTCATTTTATTTTCTTGCATTATGTATGTATGTATTGATATGTCACTGTCCTAACATTGATGTCTGTTACACAAATGCCTCAATAAAACTGTGATTGACAAAAAAAAAAAAGGTCTTGAGAAAGCATCTGAGCGTGAAAGCTGTCTAGCTGTTTTCTTGTTTTTTTTTCCAGTTTTTTTCCCTTCTTTAAAATGTTGTGGTAAATATTTTTGTATATTTATTATCCACATGCATGGGTCTTTCTTTATTTTTGCTTTGTATTTACATATCTTCATTAAAGATCACTTTTTTTGGCTTTAGAACCTATTTCGAATGTAGAAATGAGCACTTTCTGTTAAAGGGACACTCTAGTCACCCAGACCACTTCAGCTCAATGAAGTGGTCTGCGTGCCAGGTCCCTCAGGTTTTAACCCTTCAGATGCCGTGGGCGTGTTTCCTGTAAGGTGGTGCTTTTCGGTAGGGTGTGAGGCTGTACCCCGCGTGGATGCTTCGTGGTGCTTTGCCATGTCGCTGAGCGGTGAGTGGGTCTTGTGGGTTTAGTGGTCTCAATCTGATGTGTGTGAGGCCGAGTGCCAGCGTCTGAAGGGCATGTTGCTATTTCCCGCCACTTCGTTCCCCGATTCTGTTTCTGACTGGAGATCGCTTTGGGGGTAATGTTTGCCTTTCAAACCCTCACAGGGGAAAGCTATATTGGTAGAATACATGTCTGTATTGTTAATGCTATTGTGTTCAAATATTTGTAATGATAGCTTGCATTTTTTGTCAAAAGCCATATTGTCAGGAGGAGGGATGCTTGCAGAAAGCAACAATTTTTATTTTAAATATTTTTTAAAGATAAAAAATATACAGTACGATTTTAGGGCCAAATGCAAATACATTTGTGGAAGAACCCAGGGTGTCCCTTTAAATGGTACTAAACCAGTGTAAAAACTGTGACAAAACCAGATTAGGATATCATGTAGGTCCTGATATGTCACTGAACCTGAAGTAGTTCATCTCTAATGAAAAATATATATTTTTTAAAGTGATAGATCCCCTTGAATGTGGGAAATTGAAAACCAGATTGGGGACATTACCCAAACACAGCAACAGTCGCAGCTATTTTATTCAGAATTTTCCAAATTTACTTTTCTGGTCTTTAGTTTGCAATTCACTTTTCAATTCACTACTATTCCCTATAAAGATTGTAAGATGCTTTTAGCAGAACCCTTTTCGCGTCTTTAAATGTCAATATTATTTTGTCTGTCAATTACTTGCTGTTATTTATCTACATTAGATAATTATAAAGCACCATGGAAGTTGGTTGGCAATATAAAAATGCTAATAAAATAGTGCATAAATCTCATTTTTCATTAAATTGGAAATTCTGAAGCACTGAGGATTTTTACTCCAAAACAGTTAAACATTTAAAACAGGTAAGCTGGATAATGCTTCCAATTCTGATAATTTTGCAAGAATTTGCAAATTGTCTACAATTCCAGTTTGTTATATATAATATATTTACAATTTGCAATCTCCTGTTGCTACACCAAATTAGCTGCTATTTTGGATAACATTTTTTTAAAGTCGTTTGCTAACTTTCCACAAGTCACTGGGGTTACTAAACACGAAATTGTAGCGAATGAAAATCCAAAAGCAAATTTCAGGTCAAAACTCCTGATCTGCACAATATCCAGCCTAGGCAATTTAAGATTTTTGGATGCATTTCATTTTTTGTATACACTTTTAAAATATATATATTTTTCAAATATTAAAAAATATACATAGGAAAATATTTGAAGGTATAAAATATATTAAAGTACAAACAAATATATACAGTCACAGCTTGACTATTTCAGCTATGATTTTGATGTTTTATTTTAAATTCGCTACAAATCAGTATGTAATGCATAAACCCCATTGGGTTGATGAATCCGTCTGTGAGAATGTCATACGAAAAACAAAAACAGAACCTGAAATTTGGAAATAACATGCCCAAACCATGGGGCTAACCTCTGTGTAGTTACATCATTATAGGGTACAATGATTTCCACTCATAGATTTCCCGGAGTGTACAATATGGCTTGAAATCAATGCACATTAAAAAAAAAGTATTTTTCAGGAAGTACCTGAAATAACATTGGCCAGAAACGCTTGTTCTTTCCCTCTGCATTTATAGATATTTCCTGAGGTAAGCAGCGGTGTCCCTATCTACTTCATTAAAATAATAGATTGCAGCATTAGGATAAGGTCACTTGTAACATATCAGTGCTTACATTGGCTCCTATAAATCTCAACACTAGAACATATGAATGATTCACAGTCATTTTAATGGTCTTCCAAATTCCATGAGCAAGCAGTAGCCATTTGGAGCCAGGTTATCTGACATTTTCTTATTCTTCATATTTAATAGACGGAATGTTTCCTACCTCAGCTTAAAAATGCTGTTGGACTAAACTCCCAGGATTCCCTGCCAGATAACAGCTAATGGCTGACAGAGAGAATTATAGGAATTTTAGCCCAACCAGCCTTAGGACCTAAAGCTGGATATCTCTTATTTGTATGTGTTTTTGGAAGAAATAAATACAGTATGCAGAATAATGGGGTATTAATAACAACAACATCTTATTGCATCAGCTATTTTAAAGGGTCACTATAGACACCAACACAACTTGAGCTTAATGAAGCAGTGTTGGTGTAAAGATCATTTCAGTGCAGTCTCACTACTCAATTCTCTGCCATTTAGGAGTTAAATCACTTTGTTTATACAGCCCTAGTCGCACCTCCCTGCATGTGACTTACACAACTTTCTTAAACACTTCCTGTAAAGTGAGATATAATGTTTACACTTCCTTTATTGCAAATTCTGTTTAATTTACAATGTCTTATCTCCTGCACTGTTAATGGCAGTCTAAAACTTGCAGGAGCCGCATGTGTGTGATTAAAGTTCAATTTACAGAGCAGGAAATAAAAACTTCTGAAGTAAGTTAACATCTGATTGAAAAATATATATATTTTTTATAGAGGCTGTGTCAGTCACAGCCAGTGGAGGTGTGGTTAGGGTTGTATAAACAGAAACAAACATGTTTTAACTCCTAAATGGCAGAGAACTGAGCAGCGAGACTGCAGAGGCATTGTCTATACACCAACACTGCTTCATTAAGGTAAAGTTGGTTTGGTGACTATAGTGTCCCTTTAATGTGGAGTCATGCACAGCCAGAGCAGGATTAACCATAAGGAGACACTAGGGCCCTGGAGTTAGACACTGAAGCCCAGGAACTTGCTTGGCCCCATTAACCATCCCTATGTAAAGAATAAAGAACGGGGCTCAACTAGTAACTTGCCTAGGTCCTAGTGCAGTGATTGCTAACCTTGACAAAATAAATTGTTTCTGGATTACATTTCCCATGATGTTCAGCTAGCTTTTAGACTCTTCGATAGGTAAAAGGACAATTACTTAAACCGGACTTTAGAATGGCGTGACTGAAGGTAAGAATAAAGAGAATAGTCAAAACAGGCTAAACTCAAAGGGAACCAGAAAACAGCAAATACGAAATATCAGAGTCAAGTCAAGGGAACCAGAAATCAGAATAGTCATGGAAGAAGCCGAGTCAAAACCAGATAAACACTAAACCAGATACAAATGCACTCTTGGGACACTAGCAAGCTAGGAACCACAACATAGAAAGTAAAATAGGTCGGAGAGGATGAATAGCATCCCATAATGAACTGCACAGCATTTAGCTGTTCTCAACAAGAGCTTTGGCCAGTGATGTTTAACTTCTGGCTAAGCATCATAGGAAATGTAGTTCACAGACATTTTGGGAACAAATCTTAGGCAAATTCTTTGACATCATGACTGTCCATATATCAACTGGTTAATGGTTACCATTTGCTTTGATTTTGTTATAGCTATTCTAGAAAACTGCATTTTGCCACATTAATGTAAACAATAAAACTCATAACGACATCTGGAAATATTGCACATTTTTTTATGATGCCTTTGTTTTTTACACTCACCATAACCACATATATCATCCGCTTTACAGAAAGCAGTGGGTGAGAGCAGTTATTGAAAACCTAAAACTGTGAGCATGTTTATATTTTGTGATTTTTCCAGCAGTGTCCTTGAAACACTCCCCCTTAGCATCCTACGAGCTGACCTCACGGAGCTGGTATTCAGCACAAATGCCTTCCTTATCTTGACACACTGGTTGGCATCTGCTTTGGTCAAAGAGACAGAAAGACATTTTACAAATTGCAACATACGCAGCAGCATTTTTATTGTATATACAATTTTTATTTGTTTTCAGTGCAGATTACAACTGGTGTCAGTGTGTATTGACTGAATATTGTATCCCAGACATTTCTCTCTAATTTTAGGGAATATATCGCTATGGAATATCAAAATTGGACAAATTCTCCAACCTAGGTAATTTTTACAAAGAACTCTGGAATTCTTTATTATGTGTTCTTTTCATGTTTTGATTACTGAGACTCTTCTGAAATTTAAACATATTGATAATTAAAATTACAGCAAAACTTAACTTTATTCCTGCACAGGGACAAGTTTCCAGCCAATACCTTGGAGTCCAATCTAATCAGATACTTATCATAAAGAAGCACTGAATCCAATGCTTCTCTTATACATTGTGTTGGAACAGTGATCAGCAAACTGTCACACGCACGGCACTTGAGGTTGCCAACCCAAATGGGCCAGGTGGGGAGATTAGAGAATTATCCCAGCCGACCCAGAGTGCCCCAGCAATCGGAGTGCAAGGTAGTCTTTGGTCTCCACTCCCAGTGGGTGCTGATACCACAGGGCAACACTCAGACTCACAGGGTCTGCAAGTTCCCCCACTGAACCACCAATAATTAATAAGGATTCCTTATGTTTCTAACAGGTGTATTTTAGTAAAGAGCACTTCCCCCAACACCCCTGCAATCACCCCCCCCCACACACAATACACACACAAAACTAAAGACAGCCCCCACACACAATACACCACAGACAGCATCTACCACACACCCAATACAACAAACAACCCACATACACATACTTAATATCACAAACAGCCCACATATATGCACAATACCTTCAATTGACCACATACACAACAGCACAGATAGCACCCCTCACTATATACACAATTACTTCACACAACACACATACACAGCACACACAAAACCCTGAACATCACACAACAGACAGGCCACAACACATTACCCCAGGCAGCACACACCACAAACATAAATATTAGAAGCAATCCACATGCAAACATTTAGCATCACAGACAGCACACACACACAAAATCCCAGTCAGGACACACACACACATTAGCACAAACAGCTCAAATACACATGCAACAACACAGAGAGGACCCACTACACACAAATATTATAAACAACTTTTATACATGCATATATCAGAGACAGCACACGCACAAAACATATACTTAACACATTGGTTAACCCACACACACAAACACAAATACTACAAACAGTCCACATACAAGGACATAATACCACAGACAGCTGCACACTCATAAACACCACAAACAGGACGCACACAAATAATATGACAGACCAAAAGCATTTGCTACACTCATACATAACACAACACAACTGCTGCTGCAGCAGTAGACAGAGCATTACCAGTTGCAGGCAAGTTAGGTTAAGCAGGGGTTGGTCACATAACAACAGAGTATGACCCAATATGGCTGTTCAGCCAGATAAAAAAAGTTGAAATTTTCTAAAACAACAACAAAAAAAATACATAATTTAAAAACATATCATTAGGTTTAATTTTATTTATTAAATGTAATAAACTTTGAATAAAAAAGAAGTGAAAATTTGATGACATCTATATCAAATTTTAAACACTGTGGCACCATATCTTTGACTGAATTCAGAGTATTACATGAACCTATGTTTATCACACCCAGGGGCGGACTGACCACATCGGCAATTTGTTCATGAGGGCCCATGACAGTCAGGAGCCTGGAAAAAGCAACAGTTATAGGCCAAATCGGGAGATGATGGGATCAATAAATGGGGAGACACAGGGAGGGGCAAAGGGGTAAGGATTGAGGGTGAAAATGTGGGGGATGGGATACAGACAAAAGTGCTTTTGAAGAGACTAGTGCGTAGGGACAATACACTCCTGTACACACATACTGCTCAAATAAAACACATGCATACACAGTAATGTCCAGTGAAGTATACTTTTACATACACATACAAACACACACACACACATGCATGCCTTACAAATACATTCTTGTACTCACTCATGCGGTCCATACAAATATTCACAAACACTGCATATGCACACATGAATATTACACACAAATTTACATTTGAATTCACACATATCTGTAAATACATTCCTGCATTACAAATACATTGACACTGCAAAAATACACTCCATATAAAAGGATTGTTGTATTCCAACAATGTACACAGTGTCGGCGTTTCCTAGAGGCGACTTAGGCAGTCGCAGTCGCCTAGGGTGCACCAGCCTGGGGGTGCAAGGTTTGAGTGACCCGCCATGTGAGGGAGAGGTAGAACCACTAATAGGAGGGGATAGGTAGGACCACTAAAGGGGGGGAGGAGGAGGAGAGAGAGGACCACTAAGGAGTTGGGGGAGAGGTAGGACCACTAAAGGGGGATGGGGAAAAGAACACTAAGGGGGGGAGAGGTAGGACCACTAAGAGTGGGGGGAGGCAAGACCACTGGGAGAGGGAGGAGAGAGAGAGGACCACTAAGGTGGTGAGGAGAGAGAGGACCACTAAGGGGTGGGTGGAGAGTAGAGGAACACTGTGGGGGGGGAGACTACTAAGAGACAGGAAGGGGAGAGGAACACTAAGGGAGGGGAGGGGAGGAAAGACCACTAGGGGACAGGGGAGATCACTAAGGGACAGGAGGGGGAGAGCACTAATAAACTGGAGGGGACAGAATATCACTAAGGGACAGGGGGGCAAGGGAAAGTACTAAGGGACCTGGGGGGAGGGGAGAGCACTGATGGAAAGGAGAGGAGGAAAGATCACTAAGGGATAGGAGGGGAGACGACCAAGGGACAGGAGGGGAGGGGAGAACACTAAGGGACAGGAGGGGAGACCTCTAAGAGACAGGAGGGGAGACCTCTAAGAGACAGGGGGAGAAGAGGAGACCACTAAGGGACAGGGGGAGGAGAGGAGATGAGACCACTAAGGGAAGGGGTGTGTGAAAGAGATAATTAAGGGATGGGGGGAGTGTGAGACAAACAGAGAGGCTGAGGAAGGGGTGAAAGAGAAGCACAGAGCGGCTGGTAGGTGAGACAGAGACCCGCAAAGGGGCTCAGGAGAGAGACACTTGTCAGGGAGACACACAGAGGAACATGTGGGAAGGAGACACACAAAGGAGCCGGGAAGAGTAAGACACAAATGGACTTGGGGGAATAAGCCACGCAAAGGGGTTGGGAGGATGTAGGAGACATGCAAAGAGGGGAGGGGGTAAGAGACACACAAGGGGCTTGTAAGAGATAAACTAAAGGGGGGTGAAAGACGCAAAACTTAAAAAAAAAATTATACAAAAAAGTATATTAACAAAATAAATATAATAATAAAAATAAAGAGGTGCTCCCCTCTCAGCCCCTATCCTACCCCACAAACCCTCTCTTTCACACTACACACATACACAATGCATCCTTACAGAAACTCACAATGCATCTCTACACACACACACACACATGTACAGAAACATACAATGCATCCCTACTCACACAGAAACACACACTTGCTTTGCTTACACAGAGACACACAATGCATCCATTACACACAATGCATACCTCACACACACAAAATGCATCCTTTATACACACTGCATCCCTTACATACAAAAACACACAATGCATCCCTTACGCACACACACTGGGATTTAGTAAAGGGAGGGACTGGGATTTAGTAGAGGGGGGTGCTGTGGTTTAGTAAAGGGGGATGCTGGGGGTTTTCAGCTGTACTTTTCAAAATAAACCTACGTTTCTATGAAAATGTAAGTATTTGTTTTTTTTGCGGCCCACATAAACGTAAACCTTGTTTATTTGGCCCTTGCTAGACTTTGAGTTTGACATGCTTGGTGTAGGGGATCTAGTGTGTGTTTGAAAGACCCAGACTGTGTATAGGAGATCTAGGGAGTGTGTGTAGAGGATTCCGAGTGTATACAGGGATCTAGTGTGTGTATATGTGTAGATGATCCAGAGTTGGGTAAGGGATCTAATGTGTGTCTGAAATGTAATGTGTATAGGGGTGCAGTATGTGTGTAATGGGTTCTGTAGTATATATACATATATGTTTGGAAGTAGTGTGTGTCTGTGTGTGTGTGTGTGTGTGTGTGTGTGGTGCAGTGTGTTTGGGGACTGCTGTGTGCATGTGTGAGGTGTGCTGTATGTGTGTGAAGGGTGTAGTGTGTGTGTGAGGGGTGCAGTGTGTGTGTATGTGAGAGGATGCTGTGTGTGTGTGCTGTGTGTTTGTGGATGCAGTATGTGTGTGTGAGGATGCTGTGTGTGTTTTTGTGTGTGTACTGTGTGTGTGAAGGTGCGGTGTGTGAGGTGTGCAGTGTGTGTGAGGGTGCTGTGTGAGTTGTGCAGTGTGTGTGTGAGGGTGCTGTGTGTGAGGTGTGCAGTGTGTGTGTGAGGTGTGCAGTGTTTGTGTGAGGGTGCTGTGTGTGAGTGAGTGATCATGCTGTGTGTGTGTGTGGGTGTTGTGTGTGAGGTGTGCAGTGTGTGTGTGTGTGTGTGTGTGAGTGAGGGTCCTGTGTGAAGGTGATGTGTGTGTGTGTTTGTGTGTGAGGGTGCTGTGTGTGAGGGTGTTGTATGTGTGAGGGAAGGTGCTGTGTGTGTTACTTTGTGTGAGGGTGCTGTGTGTGTGTGTGTGTGTGTGTGAGAGGATGCTGTGTGTGTGTGTGTGTGTGTGTGCTGTGTATGTTTGGAGGGATTGTGTGTTGGGAAGATAATAAAAAACAAACAAAAAAAACAGGGATTGTATTCCCCCTCCCTTCTTACCTTTTGCCTGGGAGGGGGGACCGTGTCCCTGGTGGTCCTAGTGATGAGTGAACTCTAGCCTGTGAGGCTACAGTCCACTCTCGTGAAAACTGGAGCATTGCCATGGTAATGCTCTGGATCTCGTGAGAAGAACCCAGCAGAGCTGCGAGATATAGCTCCTCCTCTCCTGTCTCCCTCCCCAGCAGGCAGCTGCATCACACTGCATATGGGCTGGTGAGGGAGATCTTTGAACTCCCCACCGGCCCGTCATGGAATACAGTGGGGCCGGCACTTGAATAGTGCGAGCCCTGCATGGACTGGCCGGGGAGATTCTGTGACCATCCCTGTCGGCCAATGGCCAGTCCTGGCCTGCTACTCACACAAATACAACCTTGGATTTCCAACTTACCACAATGAACTCTTCAGTGAATAAACCCACATGTATTTTGACGTGTATATATTGGACTTTAGAGAGGGTCAGGGTCTAGATTTGCCCAGGGGCCCAGGCTGTTGCCATACCTGCTGAATTAACCCCAAATCCTGCACCCACAGCAATACCCCCACACTATGCTGTATCATTTAATTTCAAATATGGTGCATTAAAGTGGCACTGTGACAAATTATGTAATCAGAGATGTTATTTCTCTCTCCATATTACAGGAGTCTTGGGGCTATCAATTAAATGACAAAATTAGACCTGGGGCCCTCAACCAGGGCTCAAACTTGTACCACATAGAGGATAGCCAGTGCCCCAGGAACACAGGCACTCAGCCTGAACACTAGAGAAGAAAAAGGCTACAATTAGCAGAGGACTCCTATAGGTAAAGGTAAGACCACATAAACTAAATTTTCAAAAGGCAAAATTATTTTATTAAAATAAAACAAAGCACAGCATGAAAACAAAAAGAAAAAAGAGAGAGAAAAAAATGAAAAAACTTGGAAATGCATTACGTGTTTCATGCCACGTAGGACACTTAGCCATAGACTGTTGATATCGATAGCTGCCAGTTCTATTTACTGCAGGGCCAGTAGATCCTATATCACTCACAGGCTGCATGAAGCACAGCGGATCACTGTGTTAGTATAACCTCTTATTATATTTATTGCTGACCTTCTATAAGGATTGAAAGTGGTTTAGAACTGCAGCAATTCCTACAAATTGCTGCAGCTCTAACACACATCTCCCAAACTGTTATCCAGTTTTTTCTTGTGGCACTAACAACATTGACTGAGCCCAGCCTGTAGCTACAGACAGACACACTAAACAGGGCTATATAATAGAACTTTAAAGGTATGTATGTTTTCTTAATTATTCACATTCACAATTATTCACATTTTGAATGCACCATCTACGTAATTAATGAAAAATTAGGCAATTTTAGCTATATACACGTAATATAATTTTCCTTGTAGTTTCCTTTAATTATATTACAACATTTTCATTGTAACTTTATAGTTGTGAGCTCTGTAGATATCATACACAACTCATACTGTGACATCACACACACATGTAATAGTCACAGAATGACATCATACAGAAGCTGTCAAGACACAAGTAGCTAAACTGGAAAGATGAAGACATTTGTAGTAATGTGTCTCTTGGGTAAGTCACTTAAGGAGCAGTCTAAGAACATTTAAAATTTGGGAGACTATAAAATGAAAAAAACTGTCACGATTGTTATCAAAGCCAGCAAGGTAGGTTTAAAAAATAAATTATATTTTGCCTAATAGCTCATCAAACTCCAATATGTATTTAATCTTCAGGTTTGATAGGTATGGGAAGCTTTGTGGGTAAAAAATAATGCACACAAGTAAGTAAATATGAGAAATAGTGTATCTGAAAATAAGAAAGGTCATGTAATGACAGGTGGAGAGGGCTTTGTAAGTTTGTGCCAGTTACGTAAACTGGAACCCGAAATGGCAAACCAACAAAAAGGTTGACAATGTGGTGATATGTGAGAGGAATAGTGAGTAAGAAAGATAAACTTGGCTCCAGCATAGTTACAGAAGGTAGTGGGACAACGCGGGCAATGGGAAGGAGTGGATTGCAACTATTAAGTAGGGACACATGTGCCTTGTCTCAACTTTGGTTAAATGAGGGTGAAAACAGACTGGATATGGGGAGTAAAGGTAAGACCAGAGTCAAAGGTATGCCAAGGCAGCAAGCTTGTGGAGTTTTAGTGATGCATGTTCCTTTACCTGAATACAAATAGACAATAGAGGAGCAGTATTTGAACGAGGACATATAAGAAGTTTCGTTTCGGAGATTGAATTATAGGAAATTGTCACTCTCTCAGATGGGCACCCAATCAGTGGCATTCAGCAATATGTTCCAGCAGGGCAGCAGAGGCAAATCTTGGTGTCATTAATCTAATTTTACTGAAATCCGAAAGAGCTAATGAGGTTCCGAAAAGAGGAAGTGTAATGAAAAAACAGAAGGGGACAAAGAACTAAGTCTAAGGATACTCCAGCTTAGACAGGTACCATAGGGGAGATATTGCCAGAAATGAAGGAGGTCAGGCCAGAACCAAGAAAAGTCAGGGAAGGCAATGCTGCGAAGGGTTTAAAAAAGGAGGATGTGATCACCTGTGTCAAAAGCAGTAGAAAGATCAAAGAGATTTAAAATACAGTAATGACTACTGAACATAGTGAGTAATCAGGGTGAATTTCAATTAGATATATAAAAACTTTTATTTAAGGGATATGAGCACTTGCTGTTTTTTCTTTTTAAACCAGCAAGCAAACATGCTTAAACAAATATACAAATCAAAATAAAGCAAGAAAAACTTTGAAAAGTATGCAATAATTGTTTATAGAATTACTATAAACTTGGTCAGTTTGCATTGTTGGGCACGCCTCTCAGCTAGTGGAGTTTCTTCAACTCCCCCCACTTACCTACCCAACTCAATTTCAGACCAGTTTACCAATTATAGAAACAGGGCATTGTTGTTCAGCAGCAGGAGAGAAAAAACAGACACCAGAGTCAGGATGTTGCAAGGAGTAGATGTTTTCTAACTACACATAAATCTGTAAATCTGTGAGGCATGTCCAAGGATGTTTATTCCTAGGCACTTTTCCAGTATTCCTAGGGATAGGACACTGATTGGGTAGATCAGTGTCCCCTAATGAATGGGTGTGGAAAGCATAAGAAATAGCAGGAAAATATGAAAATATAAAACAAAAAAACATTTACCTGCTTTTTTTTTAGCCTGCTAAAGCTTTTGACTAAGACAGCTGTCTCAAAGTGATGCCCCTTTAAACGTTGAAGTTAAGAGGACAAGGAATATTGGGACTTATCTGCATCTTGAAACAATAGTCACATTTTGAGCAAAAACCACATATATGTTTTTTTGCTATAAAAGCGTTATATAGATGTTGTATGTATTTCTGTGCTGTGCTTTTTAGTCTTGCTCTCATTTTTAGAATAGATAGGCCTCGGTTTAATTCTTTTAGATAAGCTTTTCAAATTATGATAATCTGTTAGAAATGATTTGTCTACAGAGGTCACCATTAATGTCTATGGTAATGTTTGTAGATAAAGCATTTTAACACATTTGTGATCATTTGAAACTCTTATATAAAAGATCATACATAAAAAAAGAGAAAATCGAAAGATGCAAAGTCAAAGCGTCTTAAAACGTAACTTTTAATAAGTCATAAGTAAAAATGTCCATAAATTGATGGACTAAAAAGTGTAACTAAAAACTAGACCAAAAATAGTACTATTGTCAAAACGAAAATATATTTGATAAAAACACACAGTTGAGCGTTAGGAGAGTCTACAGTACTGTTATTGTATTATAGCTTCAATGACCTACCATATAAAGGTGTTTAATAGACTAACTCACTAACAACACACTACTACTGACAGGAAAATATATATCATGATGGTTATTTATAAACTTTCAGGTAACACTTGTAAATATGAGTGCAAAAGACATAGTACCTAAGTAAACACTTACACTGGCATAAAGATGTCGAGGCTGCTGAGACCTCTAATCAGTATATCTCCGTTAATAAAAATGAGTACAGTGATATAGTATGCTCCCCAGCTGCAATTGTTGGTATAGTAAATGTTGCAACAATTGCAACTTGCAGTAAAATTGATTCAGTATCAGTCAAGGGAGTCAAAGTATCCGGTATTAGATGGGGAATCTCAAGTCTGAGAGTGACTTCCACTATTGTGCCTTCGTGGGCACCCTATGATCATGAAAAGATTACCTCTCCTGTCTAGAAAGTAATAATTAGCCTCCCATCACGATTTATAAAGTAATACAAATATTATCCTTATACTGTGTCATAATGGATTAAATCAAACTGTTTGCCACTGATAACGGTCAGCCAATAATTAACATTAAGGGGCCGTTGGTATTACACATTGAAAATAATAATTCAGGATGAATTCTATCTGTAGCTGATAGCAATTGTGGCCAGCAGTATACTTAATACAGTGTTAATTCAGGAAATAATTGAATCCCGGTTAAAAAGGGAAATCTAGATTCTAAGAGTGACTTTCCCTATTGTGCCTTCGTGTGCACCCCTTATCCAAAAAAAAAAAAGACTTTCCCTGTACTGGGTTGAGGGATACATTTCACCTCCAACAGTGGTAGCTCAAATGATATAAGTATTTACCTTGCACTGCATCCTAATGGGTTGGTCAAACTGTACAACATTAAATTTGGTCAGCCGGTAAATGACATTAAAGGTCCGTTGTTTTACAAATTGAAAGTGATTGTTCAATAGTGGTATGGACAGAAAGATTATCGCTGTAGCTGGTAGCTCATAGATGATACAATGCTAGTGAGAGCAGGAATGCCCCTGAGGCGCTTGTAGAAAATAATTAAATTGAGACCAGAATGAACTAAATTCAAGTATGCTGTCACAGACTTTTATTACTCGACACATCTGAGCAAAATGTGAGTAAATCCCCGACACATTCTCCTACAACCCACATCTGTAGTAATAGGTGATGAGAGAGGAAGTACAGCTAACTAGAGGCCTAATAAGGAATAATAGCAGCACCAGTGCACATGCTGGCCACTAATGTTGTCACTGGTGGTATTACACAGCCATCCATCTGCACCAATAATAACACCCACCCATCCATCCATCCATCCACCCAGATTCATGATTTCCAGCAATACATCCACATCCCTTTGCTACAGCCATCCATCCACATCTATTACCTCCATCCACCCACATCTATAAGCCCATACTGTCCAAAAAGTGTGTCAAAATGCTGGCACACTCCATCCACCACCACCACCACCTCAGCTTTATTGAATATTTCCTTTATATTTATTTTTCTTACTGTTGCTGCCACTATTGCACCATGAGGCCTCCATACAGAAGTGAATTTCTGATGGACTTATTAAAATGGCTGCTGACATTAGTGCACAATAATCTTGAGCAGTAAATAGCCAACAACATGGATAGATCATACAAATAACCAATAAGAACAAAAATGTGAGTAAAATGCATGCTAAATGGAAATTACATGCTGTTTGCTACAGGACGGAATAGGGCTGGTTGGTAATGAAACTGAGAAGTAGGATAAAGAGATTGCATTCTAGGATTAGAGGGACAGTTGAATATGTTTTAGGAAGCAGGGGAGACAAAGATACAAAGATAGAATTCATAGATGTAACAAGACTAGGGGAGAGAGAATAGATTAGGTGAATGGATTGGGGCAAGAGAAAATAGGTAATGCAGAAACCTGCTGTTCAGTTTAAGTTATTATAATGAATATGTGACTGCCACAATGTTTTCATTGGTGGGATCTTATCCAGAGTGGTACAGAGAAAAAAATTGCAGAAGGAGGTTGCTTGTGAGTCATAGAAGGCAGCTGAGATAGTTTAAGGTGGTTGTAATAGACGGTCCCATGTCTCAGACTTTTGGATAGGCTTGAAAGCCAGCCTTCTGCCCACAGACTAGAGGCCTGGTCTGAAGAGTCTCTAAAGAGGCTATTGTCAATTTAGGAGTTGATGGTTTGAAAACACAAACTAGTAGGTGAGGGGTATTCCTGACTATGTGCCTAGGAGATTTAAGCCATTGTGTGAGTCCAAGAGTAAAGGGGAAGCAGGGGAATGACAGTGGACAGAGAAGGGATTGAAAAGGCAGATGGAATGAAAAATAGAAAAATAGAAGGATTTAATAGATTGAAAGGAGCAATAGGAATAGAAAAGTAAAAATCCATCCTTATTTCCACTCACAGTAAGCCTCCATAGGATAGAGAGACAGGGGTAGCATCAGAGGTCGTGAGCCCTATTGATTTATTCACATCTAAGAACACATGCAGTTTTGTTCTTTAATTCATTAGTGAAGTTTATTGGTGCACATGTGTTGTGCATGGTGGCAAGTTTCTCTCGAGTTTTGTACCAATGGGGCACCATCTTGTATCTGGAGTCCTGTTATTTTCTACTGATGGAGGATGTACCAGTGTAACGGAACTCCCCGTACTCCGACCGAGTACCTCCTGTTGATGGACGCTTCCTAGCTTGCGCTGAGGACCACAAGCACCGCACCGGACACCACAACCGCCATAGCTTAACTGGAGTTTCGCCGTCTTCTGTCCACCCTGGATCAGCTTCTGTCCACCAGGACCATGTGGGGAAAGACCTCTCCTCCAGGAGAGCGTAACAGGAACAGCTCTTAAAAGAGCTAAGTGATTAAAGCTCAGGGGAGTATGCAGAGCATAGCAATCCCCAGTGTGAGTATAGCTGTCCCCTCCAATCACGAGACAAGACTACGTGTTGAGGGTCAAGAAGATCTGTGTTACTTGGCACCAAAGGGCCTTCTTTTATGCAGGTTTTACAGATACAGTACCGCCCACAGGGTTTTGTAAAATAACCAATAAAACACATAACATGCAGTAAAACCACACCCATTCACTCCCACAACATCCTCCCAGGAAAATATACTTTTTACACATACACTGTAACTTTAAAAATATACATCCAATATTCACAAAACATTTTCAGAACCAGCATACTTTAAATATAAACATAACCAAAATTCAGCCAAATCCGTCCAGTACTTAAAAAGTCCACAAGCACATTTTCATGCCCAAAACGGTTGGTCTATTTTACACTGAAAAAATGACTAAGTCCCATTCGATCGAGCGTTCAAATCTTCGAACGGGACTTAGTCTCCGGCCGCATTGTTGAAGTGCATAGAAGGTTCAAATGAAAAAAGATGGCCGCCACCACGTGTTGATTTGCACGAACAGCGCCCCCCCAGCGGTCGGCAATTTACCTACAGCAGGCTCCCAGCCTGGGAGGTAAATTGCCTGCACACTTCTACTTCTGGGTGGTCCGTCTGTGTGGTACTTGGTTCAGTAAGCCCCATTTACTGAACCAAGTGTAAAGGCCATGAATAAAGTACTTTAACCAGGTCTGGGGACACCGGCTTAAAGGGGCAGTGTCCCAAACACGTCTGGGGACACAGTCTTTTTTTTTTTTTTTTTAAATTCTTTATTTTTCTTGTGCATAGTAAAGAACATACAGTGAATCTTGCAGTGCCACAACAGGAACTGCAGGCTTGTCATGAACATTGATTTGTTATGGCATGTGAATGGCTAGCACAATTTTATAGTTACACAACATGAGAAACAAACAATTACAAACTGTTCTATAACGTAAAGGGCTAAGCATTAGCAGGAGCATTTGCGGATTTCGTATACGAACTGTAGGGTAAGGACCGTTAGTTACATGCTTAAGTTTTACACATCGAATAGTGAAGTGTTAGTCTGTTGCCATTAGGGATTCAACTAATTATCCCAGAGTAGGCAGCCAGGAGGACCTGCTTAATTTGATATGACCCCAAGATATTAGCACATCTCGCTGTTACAGCATTCCCTGGTATTAGCTAATCATCCGAGTATGCCCTTTTCGCCTTGCTCTTAGGTTAACTTAATGGAAGGCTGAGGTCAAGCATAACCATGAATACATGGGTTCAACATGCATGAGACACCATAAGCGTATATAGCAAGCCGAGCAGAGGGAAGAGAGAAAAATAAGTAAATGACGTAATAGAAAAACAGAAAAATAGGTCATATAAAAGAGGGTCCGATTTAATTAGGCTTGTCGGCTTTTGTTTAGAGTGTAAGAGGCCTAGAGAATATGCAGCCGGCCTGACCCTGTCATACGTTGCTATCGGTAGCCATGTCCCGTTAGGTGCCTGAGGCAAAGGAAAGATTTGAGCTAGGGTATCACCGCCTGACTCTGAAAACTCCTGGCTCGTTACCAGTCTGCACCTGCTGTGGGAGTCGCATAGTGGGTTTGGGTCAGGTAATTAGTAGATAGCTTGTTAAGGGAGAGTTAACACAGAACCAAACAACAACATATTATATTGTATAATCATCTGGTAAGCGTGTGAATAAAAAATACGACGTCTGCTAACTGAAGATTTCCACTTTAACAGGTACGCTGGGAGCCCGGCTATAATCAGATTAATTCAACAGAGAAAACAAGTAGGATGGCATGTGATTAGCCGGCCAAAATATATCTATGCAGGGGAGTACAAGAACAAAAAAAAAGAAAAAGAAAAAAAAAAAAGAGGGGGTTTATTGTCTGCATCAGTGTCAGTTCTCTTCATGTGTATCTCTTAGTCGAGGTACACCTTATACTGGTAACTGGGGTGGGACCCAAGAACAAGTTATTTTGCCAAAGAGTGGGGACCAGGCTATGTATATCATAAGCAACTGATGATACTGGGTTTGACAGTGATAATCATAAACATAAAAATTAACATTATATTATCTGAGTTGGTGTCCATGTGCGTCTCGATCGTCGGCTGCCCCTGTTCAGGTGGTCGCAGCTACATAAGAGTTCGAGGCGATCCGTCGTGGGACAAAGGGGTGAATGTTGTCGGGGTCCCAGCAGCTATAGGGCGCCGGTTCAGGTTGCGTGTCTTGGGTAAGGGCTTCTGGGGGTAGCCCCAGGGCTGATAGAAGTCCGGCAGCCTCTTGGAGGTTGTGGATGGCGTGTGGAGTGACTCCATGGTGCACCAGCAATGTACGGGAGAGCTTCCACTGGTAGCGGACATTTTTCTGTTGTAGGAGCGCGGTCAGTGGCCGGAGCGTTTTCCGCCATGCCAGGGTGCTCCCCGAGAGGTCGGCGTAGACTGTGAGGGGCATGTTCTCAAAATGATAAGGTGAGTGTCCTCTTAGTGCCGTTAGAACAGCGGTTTTGTCTGACCCGCTTTGAAACCGGACCACCAGGTCCCTGGGGGCATTGTTTGGGGCCCTGATGGGTTTGGGTACTCGGAATTGGCCCTCTATCACCACTGATTTAGCCTGTCGGGGTTGCAGTAGGGCCCCTAACAGGCGCCTCACAAAATGCGGCAGCTCCGCGTCTGGTATCTCCTCCTTCACCCCACGCACTTTAATGTTGTTTTGGCGCCGGGAGTCCTCTTGGGCAGCAAATCTGCGTTCGTACAGCTGGTTTTGATGTTGTAATTCCTGCACTGTTTGCTGGAGCGACAATAATTGTTGGGAGTGCTCCGTGGTGGTGAGTTCGAGTTTCCCGATGCGGCCTGTGAGGCCCCTCAGGTCCCCGCGGATTGTGGCTATGTCCACTGAGATATTTCTCTGGAGCTCGGCCAGCATCTCTTTTAGGTCGGATTTAGTCACCGGAGGCTCTGCTGGGTCCTGTGATCTCTCTGGTGCCGGCGGGTATTCCATTTCGTCACATAGTGAGTCGTCCTCCGAAAACTCGGAGCAACCTCCAGTGAGGGTAGCCATCTTGGGCCCAGTGGTACCATGCGCCTGCCACCATAGGTCTCCAATTGTTAGCCCTGGACTGGGCTTGTCTGGTCTGAGCTTTTTGTTCCTGCGTCCCATCTGGGTCTTGGTGGCGAGGGTGGTCCCCTTAAACATTGTGGGTGCAATTAGTTTGAATATTTCGCTCGATGTTGGCTGTTGTGGAGAGGAGCTCTAGAAATGTGCAACCAGTCTCTGCGGCAGTCGGCCTGGGGACACAGTCTTAAAGGGGCATTGTCCCAATTTTCCCCATGTCCCAAAAATGTGCTTAAAGGGTCAGCACCAGTCCCATGAAAGTCCATAAGCCCCAATACAATTTTTAAAGGGCCATACACCCCAGGACCATAGTCACAGGGGAGGAGACTGGCAAGCAAGCCTCTCCAGAACCAAGCATGAAGGTATTGGTTCACTGTTCCTGGGTCAAGGGGTGTCCAAGGTCTCTTTAGCAAAGTAAAGGAGTTTTTGATCTCTTTGCGGATACAATTTTAGGTGCTATATTAGTGATATAGCATGTGGCGGAGGAGAGGATTGAGTACACAATGCTTCGAACATGGTGAGTGGTCTGGCAGCAGTCTCCATGTTCGGTATTTGTTTGATCAGATGGACCAGTTGGTGGTATCTGAATTGTTTAATTAAGCCTAGTGGAGTAGGTGGAACCAGGTCTGAAAGTGGAATGATGTCACCATGCACGAAAAGGTAATGCAGTCTGCAGGTTGACGGCAGTCCTAGGTTGGTCGTGATCCAGGAAGATCCTATAAAGTGGAAGAACACATACAGTTTGACCAAGAAAATCTAGGATATTACTAATGTCAAATATTGCAAATGAATAAAAGACATCCTCCTAATTTACAAGAGGCTTTTCATGAAATCTTTCAGTTCGGCTATCAAAGGGTCAGATCAGATGAAAAGCTCCAAGATCTATCTATAAACATTGTGTCAAGGACCATCTTAAAATTAAGACTGATTACAATGTTACTTACCTAGATGTGTCTATAAAATATTGACTCTTAAGTTTTGAAAGATTAAGGTTGCCATAGTTATGTCCATGATATGAAGTCAAATTTCCTTTATAAAGGAATCCTTTAGACTGGCTCACTACTTTGAGATACAGCTCACAAACATTTGGCTGCCAGGGTTAGCCATCGCTGTTCTATCAGATGTTCTACCTACTGAAACACTTGTACAGTGAAAAGCTTCCATTGTGAGAAAAGCTACAACTACAAAGAGTGCAGCAAGTGTACGATCAAATGGATTCCACCAGCAGTAAAGTGCTCTGCAGACAGACACAAGATGTTTGAGACTAAGTTACAGAGAACATTTGTCAACCTCTTAAATAAAATAGGAACCTGGGATCAAAGCACAGTTATTGAACATACCTAAACATTTGTCCCTTTCTTTCACTTTTATGTTTCTCAGATTAAAAACATTTCTCTTTTCTTAAAAAGAAAAGACTAATCTTTTGACACACATACTTTGTGGTTTCGAAGAGAAAAATTAGTCAACAGTCGCACTGCAACAAGAAAGTTTTTATTAGTCACTGGCACAGAAAGAAAAAAAAAGTGAAAGGAAATCGATCAATGGAAGTGTGAGAAATTCATTAAACTTTGCTTAGTGTTATTATTGTAAATGCATGTTGGAGCAGGTCACATTATAAACACTACACTGAAGGCAGGACAGCCTTTCCGCTTGCTATCAGCATTGTACTGTGTTGCACATGATAATTCTCTTTACCTGTAAGACAGCTAAACAATGTCATATTATACTAATATTATACTAATTAGTATACACGTGTCTCCAGCAAAACTAATGCCCATTCCAGATATAGCAAACACTGTAGACTGCATATTCGCTGTTGACCCTTTAGGATTTAATATTTAAATACTAATTCGTTTTCATAAAATGTTGATGAGGAGCTCAAACAAATCTACCAGAAGCCAGTTTGAAAAGATGTATCTCCTTAAAATACTCCTGTCAAGGAATGTTGTTTTGGTCACAAATAATTGCTCATGGATTCTATCACTGGGTCTACAGTCGTGTCAAATTTGGAAACTCTTCAGTTGTTAGGTCTCGATATTTTACTAATTTGAACTGTTATTGTATTGTGAATTTCAGCTAATAACTAAAACTAAATAAAGAGACTCCGCAGATTACATAAAGAATGTACTAAATGAAAAGCTTTTTTATTAAAATCTGTCCAATATATATATGTAGACACCTCTCACATATTATCGTAAGACCCTATGCCGAAAGCATACACGAAAAGGTCAAATGTGATTCAAAGTACTAGGTACTGCAACTTGAATATGTAACTGTCAAATACATGGTCTATTGGTTGGCTTTTCTTTGCTAGTTATCTGAGAAATGTTAAGCTAGATCAAGAGGACCAGTCAACATCTTCTTAATTTTTATTTTTTTATTCTTTTTATTAAATTATTTTCTTTATATGGCATGTACAAATAACATACACTTCAGTTCATTTTAATTAGATTATGTCTATAAGTTAAACATAAATCAGACATATAAGTACAAACATTTATCAAACAACTTATATTGCGTTGAGTGAATCTCACAATGGATCAGCGGGTTCTAATGGTTTTTACCATTTACTCAATCTAAACTATTTGAATTTCTTGTACAGGGGACTCCAATGATATTAATTTCTTAATCAGATTTTTCATCTCTACATTGTCTTGTTCCTTAATATTTGAGTGTTCATTAATCGCCAGCTCCATTCGTAATTGAAATAATTCATTTATTATATTTTTCCATGTTGGAACATTTTTAGTTTTCCAGTTTCTGGCAATTAGAATGTTAAAAGCTACAAAACAATGTATAATTAAATTTCTTTCCATTCTTTTTAATTTAGGCCATTTTATATGTAATAAAGCTACCTCCGGCACAATCCTAAGTCTATATTCTATCATTTTATATATAAGAACAAAGATATTTTTCCATTGCATCTTTATTTCAGTACAAATCTTGGTTTCCGAGGGGCGGGGCCGGGCCGCCGGGCCGACCAGACGCCATTTACATGGGCGCCGGCACTAATCTGAGCAAAAGAGCCCAAAATACCGAACCGGAACACCCAAACACCGGGTACCGTGACAGCAGAGGAAGGGGAATGACCCCAGCTATCTTCTGATGCCGACAAAACAACATACCGCAAGCAGGGTGAGCAAAAGAGGCCAGGCCAGGCCTACATGCGGCAGAACTCGCAACCGCCCGCAGCCAGCACATGCAGCACAGGCAGCACTATACCACAGAAAGGCACAGCCCCGAGACATCCGAACGGGGGATAAAACCGCCAGATGTGGGCTTGCCCCCGGCCCGGGGCACGGCCCTGCCCCCCCCTCTCGGCCGGCAGGGGTTATCCTGGCCACATGGCGGCGACCGGTGCCGCAGGGAGAGCTCCGACGTGGGGCGCACACTGGCCGCCTATATTGGCAAACAGCTGTATGAGGAACAGCAAGCCAGCAGGAGTTGACCCTGAAACAGAGGAAAAGGGGATACCGCAGGGAGACACACAGCCCATGAACTAGCAGGGACGGCTTACTACTTACGAAACAGCCCGCAGAGAGCATTGGCTAGATAGCTCTGCAATTGATACGAGGAAAATCACCTGCACCTCTATAGAGACATTTCAGCATAGCATATCACACCCTGAGGGCCACAGCGGAATAAAGCACAGGGGACTGACATGGACGGCCGGTGCAGGCCCAGGGGATGCTGGACACTCGACGGACACTCTACGCGGCCCACAAGCTGGCTAGAGCAGTGAGTACCCCAATCTCTGGGTATGGGGGTCCCCAGGGAATCATGTCCCCACTGCTGCGAGCCCTGTGAGGCGGGAGTGCACCGCTCTACCGGTGGACCGGTGGCTGGGGGGGCGGAGTACCAGCCTTAAGCGTGAGGCCGGCACTGGGAGAGACTTGGGAATGCTCACTCCAGGGGGAACAACGTGACGCTGGGGAGGTGCAGGGGGCAAGAGTGCCGCGGACTTTGTGGTGGGGTCCGACAGACAATCACTGCCCCTGAGTGCCCACGGTGCCGCGAAGGACCCGGCCGGTGAACTGGTGCCAGAGTGGGGGGGCCGGACGAGGGCTCGGCGACCTGGGGACTGCACTGCAGCAGAGACATGTGAGGCCTCCCTCAGCTTTTCACACAGGGCGACATATTGTTAATAATGTTTACTCTTTACCTGTTCCTATTCCTATACTACGCATTTTGAAATTACGCCAGACTGTTACGCTATAAGACGACCATACACGTAACCATCCCGGCTACAGTACTATCTAATGTTACACTGCAGTTTCAACACACATGCTATGACTGGCACAAACACCTTGCATTTATCAGCAGACGCTTTAGACAAGCACAGATATACATGTCAGTCACTGACGCCTGCACATTACCTAACTTTGGTTTCACATGCGCGCCACTGTCACCACGAGACACACGCCACTATCCGAACAGGCCACATCCATAAGATACACACACACACACAAGTTGGTAAGATGTTTACATGTACTTTACAAACGGAATATGTCATAATTGGACATAAGCTTCTCCGCTGCAAAAATGTACCTTTGCTTTATACTGATTGATTTGGCCTCTGCGTAGGCTCATAAAAGTTTTTCTTTTTCGCTCTTTTTAAATGCCTTACTGTATTGCTACGGAATGCATATTAACCAAGCTTATGACATGATAACAATAAACATATTTAAAACAAATCTTGGTTTCCCCTTCCAAATATATTGATTAAAACTCCTTTGTATCTGTCAGGATTACTATTTGATCCAGCACATAGAATTGTGTCACACCTAGGACTAATAGGTAACGTCTTACCGGGCCTTAGAACTTAAAGTACCAGAGAATAGTCAGAATACTTGCCGAGATCGGGGACACAGAAAGAGACACAACGATGAAGGAAAGCCAAAAGGGAATATAGGGAAGTCAAACGAAGTCAGAGTCAATAACCAGAAACAAACTATCAGGAACTCACTCTCGGACAACCACAAAGGGAAACCACGACAGGGCAATGAGCTGAAGAAATAGATGAGTTTAAATACCCCTGTCGTGGATCCGATTGGCCGTAACCGGCCTTTGACCCAAGAACGTGTGCGTCCTTTGCGTGACGTCACGCACACGTCAATGTCGTCCATGCCTTGGGCAGACGTGGGGCTACTAATTGGTGTAGATCCACAGTGGCCGGCATCCATCAACATGCTGCAGGGGTCAGACATATTGACACATGGCCGCTGAACGGCACTATCGCACTTGTTGGTAAGGCAATCACTATCGATGTCGCAAGGTGAGGATGAATATGTTACAGTATCATCTTTAACCAACTATCTGAGATTTTGAGAGGGAGCATTTGAAATAAATATAGCCATTTCGGTAACAGATATGCATTAATTACATTAGATCTACCTATCCACGATACTTGCAAATTTTTCCAGTCTTTCAGGGTATGATTTGTGGCTCTTAATAATTTCAAAAAATTTATTTCAAAAGAAGTTTGAATTTCTTTTGCTATTGTCACTCCTAGATAGTTTATTACTTTTCTAGACCATACAAAACCATATATTTGGTTTTAATTGCATTTTTTTTTATCTCTGTTGTTAAATTACAGCCCATAATAATTGATTTCTCTATGTTAATCTTAAAAGTAGAAGCTTCAGAATATTCAGTAAACTCTACCATTAAATGACTCAATTGGATATGTTAGTGTGATCAATGTATCATCCACATATAAGTTTAATTTTGATTCTAGTGATTGTAATACAACTCCTTTAATAATTTTCCCTAATCCTACATGCAAATGGTGCTAAAGAAATTATATAGAACAATGAGGAAAGTGGACACCCTTGACGTATTCCATTCAATAGTGGGAACCAGTCAGAACAGATCTTTTGTCCTTCAACTCTGACTGAAGGTGATTTATAAATGGCCATTATAGCCTTGTGCATCCACCCATCTATGCTTACTCTTTTTAAAGTCAGACTTAAATATTCCCAGCCGACCCTGTCGAAAGCCTTCTCTGCATCTACTGACAGGGTCAGCATGGGAAGGCAAGTTCTATTTACTAGATCCAAAATGTTCAAATCTTTCTAGAGTTCATTTTAGCTGTTCTATTTGGAATAAATCCAACCTGATCAGGATGTATAATGTTGTCTATGACCTTCTTAAGTCTGTCTGTCAGTATTGATGCATGTGGCTTCACGTCATTATTCAAGAGTGAGATGGACCTATAATTTTCAATTTTAGTAGGACACTTGTCCTGCTTCAATATTGGTATTATATTGGCTCTTAATAATTACTCTGGAAATGTTCCTGTTTGTGTTGCTTCAGTAAACATTCCTACCAAATGAGGAAGAAAATGATTGCTAAATTTCTTATAAAAAGACCAGTATATCCGTCTGGTCCGGGAGGTTTTTGTCTTTCCAATCTATGTATTGCTCTAGTTAATTCCTTTTCTGTAATGCTCTTATTTAAATTTTTTGTTTGAGTTTTGGACAGTTTTGGAGGTGTACTAGCCTGCAGATATTTTTCTATTAATTCTTTATCTCCATTTTTTAAATTATATAATGAGCTATAAAAAGATTTAAAAGCTTGTGCTATTAAAGTTGGATTAAAAATGGTCTATTATTTCCCATAATTTTTGAAATTCGATTATTCTGTCCCCTAAGAATCAAAAAGGTTTCTCCGTGCACAAGTCTAATATGTGCCCATGTGCGATGGAAAGTGTGTCTTGTCATCATTACCCATACTCTACATCCCCTTCACACCACTCACCTTCATTCTCCCCCCTCTTGTTTTTTCTTACCCCCTTCTCCTTGTGTGTTCATTTTCCTTCTCTCGGCACTACCTTTAACTCTTGGTTTTCTGCTTTTCTCTGTCCTTGTTTGAACACCACCCAAGATCAACACTAGCTTAACTGTCCGCTTTACCAGATTACATGAGCTTGCAATATCATTGGTTGCACTTACTATTTCCAAAGTGGGACTCTCTCAGCATGGTTGCTGTAACTACATTGCTTTGTTTGAAAGCATGTCTCTAATCTAGACATGATTTTCAGAGTACCATACAATGTTCCATTTGGTTTTCATGTAATTATTATTACTATTATTATTTTACTATTTATATAGCGCCAGCAAATTCCGTAGCGCTGTACAATGGGATGATTTGTAATGAATCTTAATGATTTCTGCACATCAATCTACACATAGTCTGTCTACATGTTCATTCTCAGTTGGTATTAGGAATAATAAAATATACTGCACTTACTATTCTACCAGATCACTGTAATTTTCCATTTTAGTAATGTAACAGTTTTAAAAATGCTATAATTACTTTCCTTTTTTTTCCATTGTTAGTTTTTATTGTTCACTCTACCTGATAAAATTACACGGAATATTAATTGGAAACACAGAAAAGCAGTAAACAAATATAACAAAGACGCATATAATAAGTTATTCAGTGGCCTTGAGTGTTCCATCAAGGCAAAGTTTGCAGACATCAGATATTAAATAATGCTTTCCATGTCTCATTCCTAATATAAAAACTATAAACTGAATGTTGGTTGTTAACAATGAAATAACTAACAGTGATAAAATGGCATAATTATCCTGCAGCAAGGGTAACTATTTTCTGTTTATTTTTTTATTATTATTTCTGAATGATAAGTCCACAAAGTCCTGGGCAACTATTCAAATCTTGTAATGTCATCTTAGGTGAGTTCCTGAAGCTAGGCTTTGTGGGATACTGGCGACAGGCTGGCATACAATTTAATATTTAACTGAGTATGTTTCTGTATTTTATGTTCTTTATTTGAGCTTCATATTTGCGTGAATGCATCATTATGTCGTATATTGTATGTACTGTGAAGCCATTATTTGTTGAGCCATGATTTCAGCAGTTGTACAATACAGGTAAATAGATGATCCAATAAAATGATGTGTATTAACTTAAAAGGACACTGTAGGCACAATAACTGCTTAATCTCATTGAAGTGGTTGTAATAATGTCAAGTGTCTGCTGGCATTGACCGTCTGTTCAGTATTTAACCATTTTTTTATATTTTAATGTTAAACAATAATCCCTTGCAGGCCACCCATCTTGTTCTTCTTGGACTGAAGAGGAAGCAATAGCATGAGCAGCAATTGGTGACTGTGGTTGACTGAGAGTATCAGCTGACCACATTCAGCCTATCACATGCCCATAGCTGGTATGAAGTGGAATGGCTAGAAAGAAGTGCGTAATCTTTGCCTTAGCAGGAAACTTTATTTAAACTGCTCAGACTTTATGAATCATTGAATGGAGGGACCATGGTTCCATGGTTATGGTGCCTATAGTGTCCCTTTAAAGTATTTCTGTTGTTGAAATGCTATACTTATCGTCACTGCTCAGTATTAATTTAATGCATGTTTTTGTCATATAATATTCATAGACCTTTTCTGAAAGGTACATACTATAACAACAGACTATGTATACATTATTTTAGCTGCTAAATTAGGTTGTTACAAATCAACAATTGCTCAAGCGATAGACCTGTGACAGTCCCTGTTTTGTGAGTTGATGACATTTTTGTCAAGTAGAGCTTTTTTGCATAGCTGTTTAGTCAGTTGGACCACTAGGATTGGGTTAAATTTATACAATAGACACATATCTGTAAAATAATGTCAAAAGTTTTTTCTATAATGGCAAGAAGTGTCTGGTTCTCATTTGTGCATGATCCAATATATTTTGGATTCCTGGCCACTTGTAGAGAGGCATGCTGGACCTTTTTGTTTATTTTTTTTATACGCAACCTTCCCAAAATTTATATCTACCCATCCACCAACCCCACTCATCTAATTTTCTATTCTTTCTCTATGATCAGAGGCGGCTCTAGACTTTATGAGGCCTTAGGCGAAACTCAAACATGAGGCCCCACTAACAAAAAAGTGACACATATACACATTGAGGCACTGTCTACCTGTGTATGTGCCTGAGAGTGTGTCTGACAGAGAGTATCCTTGTGTGTGAATGTATGTCTCTGTGAGCATGTTTTGCGTTTTTGTCTGAGACCGTATGTGTATGGGGTAGCTGCTTGAAGTGTGTTGTGTGTATGGGGGGGTGATGGTGAGAGGGAGGGGGTAATGTGGAGAAGGAGGGGGGTAATGAGAAGGAGAGGGGTAATGTGAGAGGGAAAGGGGGGGATGTGGGAGAGGGAGAGGGGGGTGATGTGAGATTGAGGGGGGGTGAAGTGAGAGTGGGGGCGTGATGAGTGGGGGGGTGATGTGAGAGAGGGGGGTGATGTAAGAGTGAGGGGGGGTGATGAGAAGGAGGGGGGATGATGTGAGAAGGAGGGGGGGTGATGTGAGAAGGAGAGGGGTTGATGCTGAGGGTGAGGGAGGGGGGTTGATGGTGAGGAGGGGCGATGCTGAGGGGGTGGGGGATGAGGCTGAGGGTGGTGGGGTGGTGGTGTGGGGGTGATGGTGATGCTGACGGTGGTGAGGCTGAGGGTGGTGGGGGGTGAGGCTGAGGATGGTGTGGGGGTGAGGCTGAGGATGGTGGTGAGGGAGTTGGGGATGGTGGGGAGGCTGAGGGTGGTGGGTGAGGCTGGTGGGGTGGTGGGAAGGCTGAGGGTGGTGGTGAGGCTGGTAGGGGGTGGAAGGCTGAGGTGGTGGTGAGGCTGGTGCGGGGGTGGGGAGGCTGAGGTGGTGGTGGTGAGGGGGGGATGGGAAGGCTGAGGGTGGTGAGGCTGGTGGGGGGGGTGGGGAGGCTTTGGGGAGGCTGAGGGGTGGTGGTGAGGCTGGTGGGTGGTGGGAAGGCTGAGGGGTGGTGAGGCTGGTGGTGGGAGGCTGAGATGGTGAGGCTGGTGGGGGCGTGGGGAGGCTGGTGGGGAGGCTGAGGGTGATGGTGAGGCTGGTGGGAAGGCTGAGGGTGGTGGTGAGGCTGGTGGGAAGAGGGTGGTGGAGGCTGGTGGGGGAGGCTGAGGGTGGTGGTGAGAAGGCTGAGGGTGGTGGTGAGGCTGGTGGGGGGGTGGGAAGGCTGAGGCTGGTGGGGTGGTGGAGGCTGAGGGTGGTGGTGAGGGAGTTGGGGTGGTGAGGGTGCCTACTTTCTCTTCCCTGGTGGTCCAGTGGGCTCCCTGGTGGTCCAGTGGCCACTTCTTCCGGTCTGCAGCTCCGCGGCAACGCTCTGATTGGCCAATTCTCGCGAGACACATGGTCTGCAGCTCTGCTCACTGCGGAGCAGTAGACCTGTGTCTGCGATGGTGGCCGGGCAGCCAGGAGGGGCGTCGCACCCGACGGCATACTGGGCAAGCTGCCGGGCCCCCTCCTGGTGTCAGGGACCTGACACAGTCTGCCATAAGGCGGTTTCGGCGGCCGCGAGTTCCCAGCCAGCGCGAGGCCTTAGGCGGCCGCCTAAACCACCTAATTAGAGAGCCGCCTCTGTCTATGATCATCACTCATTCCTAATCTTGAATGTAATTGGCTGCAGTTTGGGGTACATAAGAATCTTCATATCCTACAATTATAATTCTTTTCTACAGTTTTCACAAGACATATGGTTTTCCTCCAACTGAATATGCAGATTCCTATTTTATGTACACAGAAGTGTAAAATGCAGTAATTACAGTTAGGTCTGGAAATATTTGGACACTGACACAACTTTTGTTATTTTGTCTGTTTGCAAAAGAAAAATAAAAGGTATGGTTAAATAATGAATTTGGGCTTAAATTTCAGTCTCTCCGCTTTAATTGGATGGTATCCACATGCAAATTAGAGGAAGGGTTTGGGAATTACAGCTCTTTAACATGTAGCCACCTGTCAAAGGATCAAAAGTAATGGACAATGGACTCAAAAACTGCTTCATGGATAGGTGTGGACTATTCCTTCATTATTTCTTCATCAGTTAAGCAGGTGAAAGGTTGATACCAAGTGTGGTATTCACATTTACAAGCTGTTTCCGTGAACCCACAACATGCGGTCAAAGGAGCTCTCAACGCAAGTGAAACAGACCATCCTTAGGCTGCAAAAAAGCAAATCCATCAGAGGAAAGCAGTTAAATTATGAGTGGGCAAATCAACAGTTTGGTATTTTCTGATTGAGAAAAAGCAAAGGTGAGCTTTGCAGCACAACAAGACCTGGGTATCCACAAAAAAAACAAAAAAACAATAGTGGTGGTTGATCATAGGATCCTTTTCATGGTAAAGAAAAACCACTTCACAACATCCAGCCAAGTAAAGAACACTCTCCAGGAGGTAGGCATATCATTAAAAAGACGACTTCCCAAGATCAAGTTCTGAGCGTTCAGTACAATGAGCAACACTTTCTTAAGCCTCAACAATAGAATGGCCAGGTTAGACTTTGCCAAAAAGAAAATAAGAACATCTGAAAAAGCCAGAACAGTTCTGAAGCAGCATTCTTTGGACAGATGAGACTAAGATCAACCTGTACCAGAATGATGGGAAGAAACAAGTATGGAGAAGGTTTGGAATGGCTCATGGTTCGAATCATATCACATCATCTGTAAAAAAAAAAAAGTGGAGGCACTGTGATGGCATGGTCATGCATGGCTTCCAATAGAACTGGGTCACTAGTGTTTAGACGCAGCCGAATAAATTCTGACGTGTATAGGGGTATGTTGTCTGCTCAGATCCAGCCAAATTCAGTGAAGTTGATTGGATGGCGCTTGACTTTACAGATGAACAATGACCCAAGACATACTGCAAAAGCAACCCAGTAGTTCTTTAAGGCAAAGAAGTGGAATATTCTGCAATGGCTGAGTCAATAACCTGATCTCAACCCGATCGAGCATGCATTTCACTTGCCGAAGACAAAACTTAAGTCAGAAAGCCTCACGAACAAACAGCAACTGAAGACAGCTGCAGTAAAGGGCTGGCAAAGCATCACAAAGGAGGATATCCAGCATTTGGTGATGTCCATGTGTTCCAGATTATAAGCAGTCATTGCCTGCGAAGGATTCTCTACAAAGTATTAAAAACTAACATTTTATTTATGATTGAGTTAATTTGTCCAATTATATTTGAGCCTCTGAAAAAAGGGGATTATGAATGAAAATAGTTGCAATTGTTAAACGTTTTATATGATATTTTTAAATACCAATCCAAAGTTTTCCCTCCAAGTAGAGGGATGTGTATAACAAATAAGTGCCAAAACGTGAATAAAATAAGATAGAAAGCAGCTCTATACACTTATGTGGAAATATCCTCCCATCCACAGATAACCATAAGGAATATAAGATGGTGTAAGTAAAAAAACTAACACCTGTAAGTGGAGCGCTTAAATATAGAACTTTTTTTTTATTATTCTTTATTTTTGTGTGCATTGTTAAGTACAAAGCAGTCCGCCTGGCCACAACAGCCTTGCGGGTGATGGTTGTTACAGGACTTCACAACATAGTTAAGGCATACTTTTGTCTGTCAGTTCAAAGTTGTAATGTCAGCTAGATCTGCACCTTTTATTTTTACAAGTCAACTAGTGTGGAACTAAGGCCTCCATGGAGTGTATTTGCAGTGTATGTCATTCCCCCTCGAGTTCCGGGATCATGGTAATTCGGGGTGTGGGTATCTGAAGGTTGTCAGTCCGGAGGTAGTTGTCAGTGTGTTTGTACCCCTTAATGTGTTCCGTGTTGGGTTTGCGTGTGTGTGCGCATGGCTGTCCTTAGTGTTGTTCGTATCTGCGAGTGAATTATATGATGTCTGTTTATGTCAGCGTGTGTGCGTGGGGCAAGCGTTATCGCTCATGGAGCCCGTTGAATCTTTGTGGTCTATCGATGGGTTGGGGTTTTGACTTCTTACCGAGGAAGTCGCGGGGGGGTGGGAGAAGGTATATTCTCCCCGGAGCTTGTGGTGTTCTTTGTCCGAGTAAGTCACGGCTGATGGCGGTCAGTCACAGTTATGGTATAGCATAAGCTATACTTGTCGAGTGTGTGTGTAGTAATATCGTGCTGAAAACCAATAACAAAACACCAAAACATAAAAACCATAAAAAACAAGCATAGGGTAAAACAGTAGGTGAGCCGGCATGCAAAGCCCTAAAGAGGAGGCAGTGTCTGGTTAATGTATTAAAGTCGCTGGCCACCATTAATGCAGTTCAGAACAGCTCTTCCTCAGCGCCTGTGGAGGACACATAGGAGGTCGAAGGTCTGGCGCAGTGGGGCAGTTCAGGTTAGGGCTCCGCTTCTCTCAGTGTTCCTAGGAGTGAAAGAGATTACTGTCTCTGGGTTCCATGTGTGTGGCGTCGTGGGGTTCTCCCTTGTTTGGGTTAGAGCTGGCATCCCTAGTGCCCTCAGGAAAGGTTATGCATCCTGTAGCGAGGAGAGGCTGTGTGTGGCGCCCCCCTTAGTCACTGTCAGGGACCTTGGGAATGTCCATTTATACTCGAGCTTTGCCTCTCTCAGTTGAGTTGTGACTGGGGCCAGGGATCTGCGCCATAGTAATGTGTTGCGGGTCAGGTCTTGGTAAAAGGTAACGTGAGAGTTTTCAAATGTTAGCGGGTCTTCCCTCTGACCGCCGTGAGAAGCTTAATTTTGTCGGTCATGGAGTGACATTGGATAATGACATCTTGAGGGGCGTCCGTTGGTGCTTGTCTGGCTTTTCTGATTCTAAAACAGCCGTCCAATACAAGTTTTTTTGCCTGAGCGGGTGGCAGAAGCGTCGCTATGAGACGTCTGAGGTAGTGGGGTAGTTCTGATGAGTCTATGGTGTCTGGGATCCCCCTTAATTTTAGGTTAGCACGTCTGTTGCGGTCTTCTGTTTGGTCCAGTCTTGTGATTAGGGTGGACTGTGCGGCCTGCATATGGTAACAAGTGTCTTTTATCTCTCTCACCTCTCTTTGGAGATCTAGGATGTCCTCCTCTGTGGCTCGTGTGCGTGCGGTCATCGCTTGCATTTCAGTCTTTATTAGGTTGATATCTGCTGCATGCATTCTCCTCATTTCCATCAGGAGGTCGGCAATATCTTGTTTGGTAGCCGGGGTTTGTGTGTCTTGGCCGGCAAGTGACTCTGTGGCTTGGGGAGCGGTGGATATTTCTAATCCAGCCCCATGCTGTTCCCCCTCGTATGGAGAGGCTGGCGTGCACTCCGCCGGGGTCGCCATCTTGGGCGCCATTGGCCTCTGCAGCATGTCGCCGATATCTTGGGTGCCTCTGCCGGCGGTTGGTAGAGGCTTTTGGGACCTGCGACCCATTGTGTAGCCGTCCGGTTCCGCGGGGTCCTTTAAGAGGCAGGTGCCGCGTCGAGCGTCGATTGCTGCGGCCTCCGTCGCGTACCTTGCGGTTTGGAGTGTCAGGTAGGCCCCAGATTTTCGCCGGATCTTTTTACACGTTTGCGGGAACTGGAACGGCATTCGCCTGTGCCTTGGGCTCCAGGGGTACTCGGGTGGGTGTTTGGGTCGTCGGATGGTACCCTGGTACCTCGGATTGAAGCGGGTTGTCGTCGATTATTCGGAGCTCTCTGTTAGTGCGTCCGTTCAGGTTCAGCTCCAGGCTCCGCCCCCCTTAAATATAGAACTTACCAAACTTTTCTGGGTGGAACTTTGGTGTAAAATACATGTAAAAAGAACAAAGGGTACAATATAGTGCAGATGGTACTTAAAGTGAGATCCGGTTCATGATATAGCAGAAAACACCTGCGCGGACGTCATATAGCCGCCTCCCCGAAAACGGCTTACAGGCTATCCTCACATCTTCAGAGCCGGGATCAGTAGGCTCAGAACTAGGTGAGCACCCAATTTATTGTTTGATATTTCTGCTTTATATTACAACAGTCTACACATTGGTCCACCCTCTCCCCTTAAGTCTTGTTTATGAGAATCATTCCAAGCCGAAGTGGATAGGTGATGCTGCCATAAAAGCACATAGGCCTGACTACGGAGCCAGTATTCATACAGAGGCTCCTCCAAATGTGAGTGTGTTTTCTGCTAAATCATAAACCGGATCTCACTTTAAGTACCATCTGCACTATATTGTACCCATTGTTCTTTTTACATGTATTTTACACCAAACTTCCACCCAGAAAAGTTTGGTAAGTTCTATATTTTTTAGCGCTCCATTTATAGGTGTTAGTTTTTTTACTTACACCGTCATATATTGCTATATGATATTTTTGTTCAGCCCCTTGAATTAAAGCTGAAAGTCTACTCTTCAATGGCATCTTGGATGTTTAATTTCAAATCCATTATAGTGGTGTACAGAGCCAATATTATGAGAATTGTTGTCAATGTCCAAATATTTCCAGACCTAACTGTATATGGACACCAGTATATTTTAATATATTTAGCATACTGAACAGTACAATGCCAATTCATTTTTTTGACATGACAATCTAATACGTGTTACTTAGAGCATTGTATCTCAGCCTGGTCCTCTAGGCAAACCCTTGGTTTAGGTCAGGTGTAGGCAACCTTCGGTACTCTAGATCTTGGATTACATCTCCCTTAATAATCCTAGAACCATAATGCTGGCAAAGTACAGGTCTATGTTTTAAAGTAGAGTAGTGGTGGCTAAGTGCAAGATCATTGATACAGCAGGTTTTTGTAGTCTAATGTTTTTGTAAACAGGTCCTCTGTCACAAGACACTGGTTTTCTTGGTCCAGTAGAAAATCACAGCTAAAGGGCCACTATAGGATCAGGAACACAAACATGCATTCCTGACCCTATAGTGTTAAAACCACCATCTAGCCCCCCTGGGCACCCCCTTTCCTCCCTTAATATAGTAAACTTTCCTTTGTATCCAAGTCTGCAGCTGCTGGCTCTGCCCCTGTCTGCCTCTCGTCTGCTGACATCATCAGAAGTGGTGGTCTGAGCCAATCACAATGCTTCTCTGTAGGATTGGTTGAGTCTGTTAAGGAGGCAGGTGTCATGTTACCTGTAATTTCAACCTCTGAGGAGGTCAGTCTCTCTTCCAAAGGGGCTCCTATGCCCAAGCATTTCTGCATTTTCGGCCGTTTTCGCGCCGGCCGCGCTAGCTCCTCCCCCTTTTATGACGCGACGGCCAATCGTCGACGTCATGACGTCATCATCAACGTGAACCACCAGAAACCGCAATTCCGGACCTTTTGGGGGCATGGTCATTAATTAAGGTGACAGGGTATTTAAGGGAAGCTTATACTACTACTCATTGCCCTGTCGTGGTTCTAGCTTGCTAGTCACTCAGCGCGTTTCTCTCTTTGTGTTTTTTGGTTTTGATCTGGCTTGTACTTTTGTCCTGCTTCTCTCTCCTCTCCTTAGACCCGGCTTGTTCCTCGCTTACCTGTCCTCCGGCTCCCTCGACCTCGGCTTACCTATTGACCATTCTTGTCTTGTCTATACGTTAGTCCGGCCATTCTAAGGTACGGTATACGTACCTCCTCCTGTCCGCACTCTGCGTATTGGATCCCTGTCACGATCCTGACATTACGACAGGGCCATATGGATCCTGCAGGTGCTAGTCCTCCTGACCCCAGATTTGAGGCCATGGACCATAGAATGGACCAAATGGCTCTAGCGTTGCAATCTTTGTTAGCACGTCCCAGTACCCAGTCAGAAGAAATACGTTCCACCGCTAGCCATCCTCTAAGTACTGGTTTGGAAGTAGCCACAGTAGGCGCATCTTCCCATGTCACTTCCCCGTTACGATATGGGGGTTCGCCTGATACTTGTCGAGGTTTTTTAAACCAGATAAGCATACATTTTGAGCTTCAACCCCGGGCTTATCCTACTGACAGGGCTAAAGTAGGGTTCATTATAACACTGCTAATAGACAAAGCACTTAGATGGGCCAATCCCCTTTGGGAGAATGATAACCCTTTGGTCTACAACTATAATGCATTTGTCACAGCTTTCAGAAGAGCTTTTGATCCCCCAGGAAGGAAGGTTAATGCAGCCAGATCTCTGTTACGCCTTAAACAACAGAATAGAACTCTGGTAGAATATGCGCTAGAGTTTAGATCCCTGGCAGCAGAGGTGAAATGGAATGAACAAGCTTTTATGGATGTATTTTTGAATGGGTTGTCTGATGAGATTCTAGATGAGATTGCCACAAGAGAACTTCCAGAAAATTTAGAGGCTTTAGTGTCATTTATTTCCAGAATAGATGAACGCATGAGACAGAGGCAGAATACTCGAGAAAGAGCTAGTAGACCACCTATAAGACTTGCTCCTTCCTTCCAGAACCCTGACTCCTACAATCCAACTCCACCAGAACCTATGCAGATAGGCAATACTCGCCTATCTGAGGCCGAGAGACAATACAGAAGAAGGGAGGGTCTCTGTTTATACTGCGGGCGGAGAGGTCACCTACGTCTTAATTGCCCTAATCGCCTGGGAAACGCTCGCACCTAAGTTCCCCTAGAGGACGGGCCTTGGGTGTTTCTATATTGTCCTCTATGTATAATGATAAAGACCATAGGCTTCTGATTCCTGTCTCTTTAGCTTGGGGAAGTGGCGCTATATCTACGATGGCTTTGTTAGACTCTGGAGCATCAGAAAGCTTTATAGACCAAGCTTTCGCTAATAAGCATTGTCTCCCATCCCAACTGAGAGATACACCCTTGGCCGTTGAGGGTAGACCTTTGTCTGAACCAGTAATATTCCATGAGACTAAACCCGTTAAACTAACTATCGGTATCCTCCACAAGGAGATGATATCCCTCCTGTTAATATCCTCCCCGGCTGTCCCAGTGGTTCTAGGGTATTCTTGGCTCAAGAGACATAACCCCCAGATTGACTGGGAATGTGGAGAAATCGTTTCTTGGTGAACTGGTTGTAGGGAGAAATGTTTGCTGAGAGTCACTTCTGTTTGCCCAGTAAACTCCTCTACCAACTCTTCTCAATCCACAGACTTACAGATACCATCTCAGTATCTGGATCTCAAGTCTGTATTTGACAAGAGGAAGGCTGATACTTTACCTCCTCACCGGTCTTATGACTGTACTATTAGACTCTTGCCTGGTACTATGCCTCCTAGGGGTACGGTGTACCCTCTGTCTACTAAAGAAAATATAGTTTTAGAGGAATACATCAAGGAAAATCTAGACAAAGGATTTATTAGAAAGTCTTCATCTCCGGCGGGGGCGGGTTTTTTCTTTGTAGAAAAGAAAGACGGTACCTTACATCCTTGCATAGACTATCGGGGATTGAACAAGATTACCATCAGGAATGCTTACCCCATTCCTTTGATTACTGAACTTTTTGATAGACTGAAGGGCTCCAATATTTTTACCAAACTTGACCTGAGAAGAGCATATAACTTGGTAAGAATTAAACAGGGAGACGAATGGATGACAGCATTCAACACCCGTTACGGACATTATGAGTATACCGTAATGCCGTTTGGGTTATGCAATGCCCCGGCCGTCTTCCAAGACTTGATTAATGAGGTCCTTAGAGAATTTCAACACGAATGTGTGATAGTATATTTGGATGATATACTAATACATTCTAGGGACCTTGTCTCTCATCACAGACAAGTCAGAAGGGTATTACAGAAACTTTTACAACATGGATTGTATTGTAAATTGGAGAAATGTAGCTTTGATCAATCCCAGATAACTTTCTTAGGCTACGTAATTTCCAAGGACGGGTTTATGATGGACCCGATTAAACTTAAATCGATTTTAGATTGGCCTTTACCCAAGGGACTCAAAGCCATACAAAGATTTATTGGATTTTCTAATTATTACAGACGCTTCATTAAAGGGTACTCCTCTGTTATTGCTCCTATCACTAATATGACTAAACAAGGAGCCAATACCAAAACGTGGTCTACTGAGGCTTTATCTGCTTTCAAAACGCTCAAACAGACTTTTACTTCAGCACCCATATTAGTCCATCCTGATACCTCTCTACTTGAGGTTGATGCGTCTGAAACAGGTATAGGCGCGGTATTGTCCCAAAGACAAAGTTTAGATAAACCTTTACACCCATACGGTTTTTTTTCCAAAAAATTATCACACACGGAAAGGAGATATGATATTGGTGAAAGAGAACTCTTAGCTATTATTATGGCATTAAAAGAATGGAGACATCTGTTAGAGGGCACTGTTCTCCCGGTTACCATCTTGACTGATCACAAAAATTTATCTTACATTGGAGAGGCCAAAAGATTATCTGCCAGACAAGCACGTTGGTCAATGTTTCTTACACATTTCAATTACGTACTCACATACAGACCTGGTTCTAAGAACACCAAAGCAGACGCATTATCCCGTCAACACGAACCTATTACCGTCACGGAAGACACATTGTCGCCTATTGTCCCTAAACATAACATTATCGCCAACACCAATGTCAAAATACACTCTCCTTTACTCGCAGATATAATGAACGAACAATCTCTTGCTCCGGAATGTACCCCTGAGGGACGGTTCTTCGTGTCTCCCAAATTCCAAATGGACATAATTCGATGCTTTCACAATAGCAAGTTTGCCGGTCACCCCGGGATCCACAAAACTTGCTATCTGATTTCCAAAGACTTCTGGTGGCCTAGTTTACGGAGGGATGTGGAAGACTTTGTCAAGGTCTGCGATATCTGTGTTAGGAATAAACTACCACAGACACTCCCTTGTGGTCTTTTGCAACCCTTGGTCATTCCCAACAAACCTTGGGCTAGTCTGGCTATGGATTTTATTGTCGATTTGCTTGTTTCCAATAAACACACAGTTATCCTCACGGTTATTGACAGGTTTACCAAAATGGCTCATTTCATCCCCTTGCCTAAACTTCCTTCCTCACCCGAATTGGCCGTGATATTTGCTAAGGAGATTTTTCGCTTACATGGTATTCCCAATGAGATTGTGTCTGACAGAGGGTCCCAATTCATTTCCCGTTTTTGGAAATCCTTCTGTTCCCAGTTGGGTATCAAGCTGAATTTTTCTTCTGCCTTTCATCCTCAATCTAACGGGGCAGCCGAACGCACTAACCAGAAAATTGAGCAATATCTACGTTGTTTTGTTTCTGAACACCAGGACGATTGGGTCGGTCTGATTCCTTGGGCGGAGTTTGCTCACAACAACCTTGTTTGTGATTCCACTCGTAATAGCCCCTTTTTCTTGAATTATGGCTTTAACCCTACTATTCTTCCGTCAGTATCACCTTCTCATGGTATACCGTCGGTTGATGTCCATATAGCCAACCTGAGAAAGTTGTGGGATCAGACTCGACAAATTCTTACACGTAGCTCCACGGTGTTTAAGATGCATGCTGATAGGCGTAGACGGCCCGCTCCTGTCTTTTCTCTGGGTGATAGGGTCTGGTTGAGTACCAGACACATTCGCTTGAAAGTTCCTTCCATGAAGTTTGCTCCTCGTTACATAGGTCCTTACAGGGTGTTGAGGAGGATCAACCCGGTTTCTTATCTGCTGGACCTGCCTCCTACTCTACGTATCCCTAACTCTTTTCATGTGTCTTTATTGAAACCTCTTGTTTGTAACAGGTTTTCTTCACACCCTGCCCCTCCTTCTTCAGTTCAAGTTGACGGTCAAGAAGAATATATTGTCAGGTCCATTCTTGATTCTCGTATTTCCAGGGGGAAGTTGCAATACCTCGTAGATTGGAAAGGTTATGGCCCTGAAGAGAGATCTTGGGTTCCTTGTGAAGACGTGCATGCTCCTCGTCTTCTTCGAGCCTTCCACGTTCGGTTTCCTTCTAAGCCCGGTCCCGTCTGCCCGGTGGGCGTATCTAAAAGGGGGGGTACTGTCATGTTACCTGTAATTTCAACCTCTGAGGAGGTCAGTCTCTCTTCCAAAGGGGCTCCTATGCCCAAGCATTTCTGCATTTTCGGCCGTTTTCGCGCCGGCCGCGCTAGCTCCTCCCCCTTTTATGACGCGACGGCCAATCGTCGACGTCATGACGTCATCATCAACGTGAACCGCCAGAAACCACAATTCTGGACCTTTTGGGGGCGTGGTCATTAATTAAGGTGACAGGGTATTTAAGGGAAGCTTATACTACTACTCATTGCCCTGTCGTGGTTCTAGCTTGCTAGTCACTCAGCGCGTTATCTCTTTGTGTTTTTTGGTTTTGATCTGGCTTGTACTTTTGTCCTGCTTCTCTCTCCTCTCCTTAGACCCGGCTTGTTCCTCGCTTACCTGTCCTCCGGCTCCCTCGACCTCGGCTTACCTTTTGACCATTCTTGTCTTGTCTATACGTTAGTCCGGCCATTCTAAGGTCCGGTATACGTACCTCCTCCTGTCCGCACTCTGCGTATTGTATCCCTGTCATGATCCTGACAGCAGGTCAGTGGCAGAGCCAGCAAAAGCAGGGCCGGTGCTTGGATTTTTAGGTACATAGGCGAAGATGCATTTTTCCGCCCCCCTCCCCCACAAAAAAACATCTTCACCTATGTGCCTCTTAACCAGCCCCTCTCCCCTCCCCGACCATTAGTGGTCCCTTCCCTGTCCCTTAGTTTTCTTCTCCCCCCTCTTTTCCCTGTGGTCTTGGTGTTTCCCTCCCATTCCCTCCCTGTCCCTTGGTGCACCCCACACCCCTGGTGTGCCTCCTTCCTCTATTGTTGCATTGCCGAGCGGAGCAGATCCCCTAAAGGAGCTTCAGTTTTCTGTACCTGGCCAGACTGACAGGGAGTGCTCTCTCTGTGAGCACCTCCTGTCAGTCTGGCCAGGTACAGGAAACAGAAGCTCCTGTACCGCGCTCTGCTCCGCTACACTCTGTACACACTGACAGTCACACACTCAATGACAAACACACAGACGTCACTGACAGACACAGACTCATTGATCTGTCACACACTCATTCATTGACACTGACAGACCCACACTGATTGACACACACAGACTCAATGACAAACATACTCTCACTCTCACTCAGTGCACATCATGCCGCATGTATGCATGCCTGGATGATTCTGTCCAGGGTCCATACCTCTGTGGTGGGTGTGAGCGAGTGTCATTTCTGGAAGCTCAGATTAGAGATTTGGAGAGGCAAATTGTAACACTGAGGGAGATTGACAATCTTGAGAGGAGTCTGCTGCTCACTGAGCAGAGTTTAGTGGGGACAGGTAGTGGAGAGGGAGGAGATAAGACAGATGGGGAACAGGCACGTAGCTGGGTGACAGTGGGGCGAGGAAGCAGGGGGGAGGGAAGAGAAAAGGTTTAGCTAGTCCTGATCTCATGCAGCCTAACAGATTTGCCCGTTTGAGTGAAGATGTTGGGAGCATCAGCTCAGGAGTAGCTGTACTGCAGGAAGCTGTTCCTGCTAACAGCCGTGGAAACAGCCCCTCTAGTACGGGTGGGGTTGAGAGGGTAAGGAAGGCTAGACAGGTTGTGGTGGTAGGGGACTCTATTATTAAGAGAGTAGATAGGGTAATCTGCCACTCTGATCGACTCAACCGGACAGTTTGCTGTCTCCCGGGTGCTCGGGTCCGGCATGTTGCCGACAGAGTGGAGGGATTATTGGGAGGGGCTGGAGATGACCCAGCTGTCATGGTCCATATTGGTACCAATGACAAAGTCAGAGGAAAATGGAAGGTCCTAAAGAATGAGTTCAGGGAACTAGGAAGTAAGCTTAAGAAAAGGACCTCCAAGGTAATTTTTTCAGAAATATTACCTGTGCCGCGCGCTACAGCAGAAAGGCAGCGGGAGATTAGAGAGGTCAATGCGTGGCTAAAGTCTTGGTGCAGGAAAGAGGGTTTGGGGTTTTTAGAGCACTGGGCCGATTTTGCGCTTGGGTACAACCTGTATAGTCATGATGGATTGCACCTAAACGGAAGAGGGTCTGCTGTGCTGGGGGATAGGATGGCTAGAAGGTTGGAGGAGATTTTAAACTAGTGGTAGGGGGGGAGGGTCAAAGCAATCTAGAAAATGGAGATAGGATGGAAAAGAGATGGGCTTTAGCTCAGAACAAAGGGGGTGGAGATGGGGGGAGGGGAAAACTCAGAACAGAGGAGGTATGTAATATTGATAATTCACAAAAAGTACAAAAGACTCATGATAATATTAAATGTATGCTTTTCTAATGCAAGGAGCCTATATAACAAAATGGGGGAACTAGAGGCAATAGCATACCATAAACAATATGATATAATAGGCATAACAGAAACATGGTGGGATGAGACACATGACTGGGCAGTTAATTTAAATGGGTACACGTTATTTAGGAAGGATAGGAAAAACAAGAAGGGTGGTGGGGTATGTTTATATGTCAACCGTGAGTTAAAGTCAAATCTTAGGCATGTGGAGTGTGACGAGGAAAAGGTGGAGGCTTTATGGGTAGATATCTGCTTGGGGAAAACAAAGGGAAATCAATTATTGGTTGGGATATGTTATAAACCACCTAATGTAAATATTAATGAGGAAGAACAGCTGTTAGAGCAAATTGAGAAAGCTGCAAATCGAGGTAACACGTTAATTATTGGAGATTTTAATTATCCAGACATAAATTGGGAAAGAGGGACTAGTACTTCAGCAAGGGGAATCAGGTTTTTGAATGTGTTAAATGACACCTTTATGTCACAACTGGTACAAGCACCAACTAGACAGGATGCTTGTCTGGATCTTGTCATAACAAACAATGTTGATCTTTTAACCAACATTCAAGTAGGGGAGCATTTGGGAAATAGTGATCACAATATGGTAAATTTTGAAATAAACTCAAAAAAGCAAAAGCAGGTGGGGTATACTAAAACATATAATTTAAAAAAAGCCAATTTCAATAAGATTAGGGCAGCTCTACAACATATCGACTGGCATAAACTCCTTAGTGATAAAAACACTGAGGATAAATGGAAACTATTCAAACATATATTAGAAAGGTACATTTCTCAGTATGTACCATTGGGTAATAAATATAAAAGAAACAAATTAAAACCAATGTGGCTTAGTAGAGAAGTAAAACAAGAGATTAAAAATAAGAAAAGGGCATTTAAAGCATTTAAATCAGACAAATCAAAGGCATCCTATTTAAGATATAAGGAAGCCAATAACACTTGCAAAAAGGCAATTAAAGTGGCTAAACTAGAAAATGAGAAATTGATAACTAAAGAATGCAAAACCAACCCCAAAATTTTTTTCAAGTACATCAATTCTAAAAAAACAAAAAATGAAAGTGTAGGTACACTTGAAACAGAGTTGGGTTTATTAGCTAATGAAGACCAGGAAAAAGCAGAAATTTTAAATAACTATTTTTCTTCAGTATATATTAATGAGGATCCTATGGTAAGAGATATGCAAATGTTTGCTGCAAAAAACTTGCAAATAACTTGTGATTGGATAACTCGAGACAAGGTGCTACAGCTATTAAAGAAAATTAATGTAAATAAAGCTCCAGGGCCTGACTGTATTCACCCACGAGTACTTAAGGAGCTAAGTGGGGAAATAAGTGAACCTCTGTATTTAATTTTTCAAGATTCTTTTGATTCAGGTGTTGTACCGGAGGATTGGAGGAAGGCAGATGTTGTTCCTATATTTAAAAAGGGTTCAAAATCCGTGCCTGGAAATTATAGACCTGTGAGCTTAACTTCTGTAACTGGGAAAATATTTGAAGGGCTTTTAAGGGATAATATTCAGGAATTCATTGGGAAGAACTTTGTTATTAGCAATAATCAGCATGGTTTTATGAAACATAGGTCATGTCAAACTAACCTAATTGCATTCTACGAAGAAGTAAGTAGAAGTATAGATCAGGGTGTTGCAGTGGATGTGATCTACTTGGACTTTGCCAAGGCATTTGATACGGTTCCTCACAATAGGTTAGTCTTCAAACTAAAAGAAATTGGTCTAGATGAATATTCCTGTTCTTGGGTAGAACATTGGCTTAAGGACAGAGTACAACGAGTTGTAATTAATGGTAAATTTTCAGGCTGGACAAAAGTGGTAAGTGGTGTCCCTCAGGGTTCTGTTTTGGGACCACTTCTATTTAACATATTTATAAATGATCTTGAAATAGGCATTGAAAGCCATGTATCAGTGTTTGCAGATGACACAAAACTTTGTAAAGTAATAAAATGTGAGCAGGATATTGCTTTGCTGCAGAGAGATTTGGATAGATTGGGGGACTGGGCACTAAAATGGCAGATGAAATTTAACATAGAGAAATGCAAAGTTATGCACTTTGGGGTTAAGAATGCACAAGCAACTTACACACTAAATGGTAGTGAATTAGGGATAACCACACACGAGAAGGATTTGGGAATTGTTATAGACAACAAATTAGGCAGCAATATGCAATGTCAATCTGCAGTTGCTAAGGCCAGTAAGATTTTGTCATGTATAAATAGGGGCATAAATTCTCGGGATGAAAATATAATTTTGCCTCTTTATAAATCGCTGGTAAGACCACACCTTGAATATGCTGTGCAATTTTGGGCGCCTGTTCTAAAGAAGGATATCATGGCACTGGAGAGGGTCCAGAGACGAGCTACAAAATTGATAAAAGGAATGGAGCATTTTAGTTATGAAGAAAGGTTAAAAAAATTAAATCTGTTTAGTTTGGAAAAACGGCGCCTGAGAGGGGATATGATAACTTTATACAAATATATTCGGGGCCAGTACAAACCTTTATCTGGAAATCTATTCATAAACAGGGCTATACATAGGACACGAGGTCACACATTTAGGCTGGAAGAAAGGAGATTTCATCTAAGGCAAAGAAAAGGTTTTTTTACAGTAAGAACAATAAGGATATGGAATTCTCTGCCTGAAGAGGTGGTTTTGTCAGAGTCCATACAGATGTTTAAACTGAAATTGGATAAATACTTACAAAAACATAACATACAGGGATATAATTTCTAATTAGTGGGGTAATAGCTGATTGATCCAAGGAGACATCTGACTGCTATTTTGGGGTCAAGAAGGAATTTTTTCCTAGTTTGTGGCAAAATTGGAAGTGCTTCAGACCAGGTTTTTTGCCTTCTTTTGGATCAACAGCAACAACATTTCTGAGGAAGGCTGAACTTGATGGACGCAAGTCTCTTTTCAGCTATGTAACTATGTAACTATGATTTGACAGACACACACTCATACATTGACAAACACACTCATCATACACTGACAGACACACTCATACACTCACATGCACACACACTCATACAATCACTCACAGACACACACACACAGAGACGCACTCACTCACACACACACACACACTCAGTCACTCACTCACACGCACACACGCTGTCACTCACAGACACACACGCTGTCACTCACAGACACACACAGACGCACAGTCACTCACAGACACACATTCTGTCACTCACAGACACACACACTCTGTCACTCATACACACTGTCACATGCTCAGTCACGCAGACACACACACTCACTCACAGACACACATGCTCAGTCACTCACAGACACACACACTCTGTCACTCACAGACACACACACTCTGTCACTCACACACAGTCACTCACAGACACACACATCATCACTCACAGACACACTCTGTCACTCACAGACACACACACTCTGTCACTCACACACACAGCCACTCACAGACACACACGTTCAGTCACTCACAAACACACACACGCTGTCACTCAAACACACAGTCACTCACAGACACACACACTTTGTCACTCACACACACTGTCACTCACAGACACACGCTCAGTCTCTCAGACACGCTCAGTCACTCACAGACACACATGCTCAGTCACTCACAGACACACACACTCTGTCACTCACAGACACACGCTCAGTCACTCAGACACACACACTCACTCACAGACACACACGCTCAGTCACTCAGACACACACACTCACTCACAGACACACATCACATACATTCACTAATTATTTTATAAATACACCTTTTCCACCCAGCCTCCCTACCTGGAGAGCTGGTGTGGATGATGGATCGGTCCCTGGGGACTGGGGGGGCTGGGGCTGCTGGGAGGCGTGCGGCAGTGCTGTGATCAGGCGCTGAGAGGGAGCTCTAATCTCCACCCTCTGCTCCCTTGCAGGCTGCCTACTGATGCTGCGGGATGACATCATAGTCCGGCTCCCGCGGCATCAGCAGACAGTGCGCGAGGGAGCAGAGCAGAGAGGTTAGAGCTCCCTCGCTGCGCCTGATCACAGCACTGCTGCACAGGGGGTCGAGATGGTGGCCTGGCAGGAGGGAGTGCTTCCCTCCTGCCGGTCACTGAAATATTGCGCCCCCAGAGCCCGTGCGCCCTAAGGCGGCTGCCTGTGCCGCCTTATGGATGCGCCGGCCCTGAGCACAAGCCAAACACAGGCCTGGCCAATCAGCATCTCCTTATAGAGATACATTCAATCAGTGCACCTCTATGAGGAAATTTCAGTATCTGCATGCAGAGGATGGAGACAATGAATGGCAGAGCTGCTTACTGTGCAGCACTGCCCCACGAAGCACCTCTAGCAGCCATCTGAGGAGTGGCCAGTGGAGTGTATCCGTAGACTGTAATGTAAACCCTGCAGTTTCTCTGAAAAAACCGTGTTTACAGCAAAAAGACTGAAGGAAATGATTCTACTCACAAGAACAACTGCAAAAAGCTGTAGTTGTTCTGGTGACTATAGTGTCCCTTTAAGTGAAGAACAAGCTGCAGAACCTTTTCAACGTTTTAATAAAATGTTCTATTTCTTTCATAGGCAAACTCAGCATCTCATGCTTCCAAGGTAGAGAAAATATGTATAAATGAAATATGTAAAGGTAGCATTTATCAGCTGCTATTAAAATTAGGACCCCGTAACTTTCTGAAGCTATTGAAAATGAGCAAATGTGTCATATAGATAGTAGTTATTATTAAATTCAATGCTTCATTTTATTTGTATCATCAAAACATATGTTGCTTTTTCTGGCTACATTTTGGACAATGTTACACAGAGTAGAAATCTGTTTGCTGATTCAGTTATTTTGTCCTACTGATCTCTTGCTAAACTTCATCTCTTAGCAACCAAATGAATATTCGTAGGCTTTAGCATAATCTGTATGCTTACAACACACACAAACCTATGTCTCTTGAGCTTACTTCTCTCGTGATTAATTGTTGTCATTAGTTGAAATTTTTTTGTCCTCCTGCTATCTGTGTTATTAACCCCGTGCAACCCCTATTGATGTATATCTGTATATTTTGTAATTCCCATTTCACCTGAAGTCTGCCCCACCGAGTCTGACCTCCATTTTACTAAATAGTTCCCATAGTACCAGGATACTCTAAAAGGATTGCTTGGCACAGGGTTACTTCATTCTGGATCATCTATACAACTACCCTTTATTTTCCAAATTCCTTAGGTATTTACCTAAAATAGAACCATTTTTAGCTTAAGATAGAAAAAAATATTTGTGTGTGTTTTTTTTTTTGTAATGTATATTAGATGTGAATGGTCTTGGTATCTTTATATATATTTGTGGTAGATGTAATTTTAGTCAGATAACAAGTGTAATTTTTACCATCTACAGGGGAAACCAGTTGCAGCTTAAAGGGAAACTGTAGGCACCCTGACCACTTCAGATAATTGAAGTCGTCTGGGTGCTGTGACCCTTTTTCACTTGGTGTTGCAATGTTTACATTGCAGCTCTAAGTCTGCCCCCAGTGGCTGTCTACCAGACAACCACTGGGGGCTCTTCCGGAATGAAAACTGACTTTTGGTCCATTATCTGATGCTGGACGTCCTCACAGACCTCCAGCATCAGATTTTCCCCGTAGGAAAACATTATTCAATGCTTTCCTATGGGGAGGTCTAATGCACACGCGGGACATCGGCGCTGGCTTCAGGTAAGTGGCTGAAGGGGTTATAACCCCTTCAGCCCCTCGGGAGGAGGAGGGGGGTATTAACCCTATAGTGCCAGGAAAATGGTTTTGTTTTCCTGGCACTATAGGATTCCTTTAACATTTAGAATTTTCTGTTACTCTCTGTGGGAAACAGTACTGCTAATTACCAGTCACTAAAGGGCCATTCCACTGCCCATATACAAACAAATGAAAAATCCCTGTTTAGTAGATATATCCCCAATTAAAATATGCACACATTTAATTATTATTTTTCACTGGGGTTATCTAAAAACGGGCTTGCACAAGCTTCAGTTCTCTTGCTGCATTTGCAAACCCTCCCCTTCTAACCCAGCTCAGACTATATGTGGCTGTACAATCACAGACTTCTCAATGCAGCTCATTGAGAAGTCTTTCCAAGGTAGGTGATCTGAGCAATTGTCTAACTTGTAAGTTTAGCTCCACTGAATAAAGCAACCTTGAATTAATAGGACCAGTTGTCTGATTGACAACTAGAGTGTGTAACAATATTAATTTAAAGGGACACGAACAACTATAGCGTAATGTAGTGGTTTTGGTGTCTATAGCCTGCCCCTGCAGTGTTTACATTGCTGGCTTGTTACACCTCTAATGGCAGTCATTCAGGTGGCCACTAGGTGTTGCTTCCTGGGGCAGTGCTGCACAGTGTGCATCACTGGTGTTCAGCATCTACACACTCTGCATATTGGAGACCCTGAACGTTGCCCATAGAGATGCACTGATTCAATGTGCATTGGGAAAGCATTGGATTGGCTGAAGGCTGGCCACGGCGAGACCAGTGCAATGTGGGAGAAAATGTGAGTAAAATTACCTTTTCATAGCAATCTAAGGGGCCATGGGACCAAAAGAACCGCACACACACTTTAGTGTTAGAAATAAATAAAAGAGCCAATTTTTATTGATATCTACACTTTTTGTAAAATGAAAGAAAGAGGACACACACTTCACACATCAAGCACTTCAGAAACTTAGCACCACTGAACTAAGCAATCAGGAAGTAAATAAGTGACAGCCAGAGTGTATAACAAGGTAATTTTAAAAAGTGCCAATTTCTATTAAAATCTGCACTTTTTGTAAAAGAAAAAAGAACATACCATCTTCACACATCATGCACTTCAGAAAGCTGAAGTGTTCTACAGGTTCCCAATGTCCTTTTAAACATTAAAGGGACTTTATAGTCACCAGAAGAACTACAGCTTAATGTAGTTGTTCTGGTGAGTATAATTGTTCTCTGCAGGCATTTACATATAAACACTGCCTTTTCAGAGAAAAAGCAGTATTTACATCGCCCCCTAGGGATACCTTCATTGGCCATTCCTCGGATAGCCACTGGAGGTGCTTCCTGGGGCAGTGCTGCACAGTAATAAAAATAATAATTTAATTCTGGCGGATCCACGCAGCGCTGGAAATAAGGTATGTTTTCCTACCTTTTAACAGTATTACGGGGAGGGGGAGGGGCAAGCCACCCGGTGTTTTTAGCATTGTAGGGTCAGGAATACATGTTGGTGTACCTGACCCTATAGTGTTCCTTAAAGTTTTGCAAACCCTCTGTAATCACTAAAGACAGGAATAGCCATTTTAGTGTGTACCAAGATGTCATTAAATGATGCTTCAAGCATGATAACTAGCCCAAAGAGACTTTTCCACAAACCCGTTATTTAACCCAGCATTCTGCAATTTATTTTTTTACACAGTTAGAGGAACACATGTTTTTCGTAGATAAAACCGAAAGACTGTAAAAATCTGAAATTAGCTCCATTATTGCTGTCTTTATAATTCTGCAGTATTGCTACCGACTCATGGAGCATAATCTGGTCTCTAAATAATAGATATGATTTGCAGCCCATGACATATAAGGGCCAGTGGCTTTGTAGACACAGCAATATCAGTTACACTTTTACAGTGTTAGTGGTGTTAGTTGGTTACTACATTTACAGCTTTAATTAGACACACCAAGCATTGAATACATTGAGAACATTTTAACTTTTTGTTTACTTTAGGCTGCTCCCTATCTGAAGAAATTTTGGGCTTAACAAGGGTCACTAAAAGTGCTAGGTGCTGTCAGGTAGAAAACAAGGTGGAAAATGTGTGAATTATCTGACTCAGACATCAGCAGAATCTCCCGAGAACTCTAGCAACCCATTCAATTTTACGATGTTATTTAAATAAATACCTCCATGCTTCTTGAATCGCAAATTATTTTCATTGAATCTCATATCTCTGAGTGCTTTTGAAATTTCTGCATTTCATGCTTCCTTTTGTACTAAATTTTTTTTACATTTTTTTTGCTAAGAATGTTAGTTTTATTATTATTTTAACAATGTGTCGTATTTTTTTTATAAATATAAAAAATGTGATAACTGCAAACAGCTCAACGTCATTTCTAACATGTAAACTGTAAATTGGTTCATGTTTTGGCAGCTCTGATGTTTTTTTGTTTATTCACTCTATTATGAGAATACTGTATTAGCTTCATTATATTGTCAATCAGGTCTTTTCTTGCTGCTTATGTCGTAAAGAAAGTTTGATACATGTTCTAAGTGCTTGTTTATAGATTCAAATAACACTCTGCGTTCACAAGGACCATCTATACCTAGTTAGATCTATGCAAACTGTGGAAATAGCTTTTCAAATGGCTAAATGGGTATATATCATGGATTGAATTGCAGGGATTATTTTGCAGGCTTAATGACACCAACTATTGTTTCTTACTGTAGAACACTTAGATGCTCCCAATTGTTCACTGGACCGCTTTCACAGATTTTGAAAGAATGGTTTGTGATAAGCGGATTCTACTAAATAAAAGTTATATATATTTTTTTAAAATTCTTTATTTTTAAAAAATTCTTTATTTTTGCGAGTGATCGCTAAAAGATAACAGGGCATATGAATCATACAATAACAAGCATGGCTCAGTAGCAAGGAACTCAAGGTCTCATGAGTATTCCACTCATTTTTAAGTTATTGTGACTAGGATTCCCTTTTTTTGGGCAGTGTGTCTTAGGGCGGTCAACTTCAATGAAGGGGTCTGGCCTTAGGTCTTGTAGTGCCTTATCGCTCTTATCATTTTAAAGCTGTAAGCCATGGGCTTCTTTAAGGCGTCTTGTGAGAAAAGTAGTTAGCTGACTAGCCTTCGTGAGCAATAGTACTCTGCTTGAAGAGCTATTGCTTGGGCCATGTGTGGATGGGTGCTCTTAAAATGGGTATGCAATATACTTTAGACCTTTGCACATTATATGAAAGGGGGTATGGGGATGGGGGGGGGATATAATGTAACAATGGGCTAGTCCAGTAGCTTATGGAGCCAGTGTAAACATAAGGTAGGGTATGGGTGTATAATCAGCGGGTCTTAGCGACAGTCAGTCTTGCGAATCACGAACTGTGTGAACTAATAATATGAGTATCTGTAGGTGCAGCCTTCAGGTAAGTGAGGTGTTTTTCTCACGTCCCCTCTTCTGGGTATGAAGGGAGTGATTCCTTCAACTGTCTATGAAGGGCGATTCGTCTGTGGTGTCTTCTTCACTGGTGGTATGCCTAGATGCTGAAGGAAAGTAGGTGCTTCTGAGAGGTATGTCAACGTGTGCAGCTTGCACACGTAGGGGATAGAGTGCTCTTGCAGTAGCTGGGTGACTGGCTTGAGGGTTCTTCGCCAGGATAGTGTGTGTCTGGAGAAATCCTGAAAAAATATCAGCTGTTTCCCCTCAAACGACACCGTAATGGAGCCTCTTTCAGCCCCCATGATTGCTCTGCGGTCAGAGTCTCGGGTCAGTTTCATGAGCAGTGCTAGAAGCTTTGTGAAGACGGAAACAGGAGTCTACTGCCACCTGTTTTGCCTGTTTGGGCATTAGCAGTGTGGCGATGAGCCTCCAACAGTAGTGGGGGAGTTCTATTCCAGCAACTGTTTCCGGTACCCCCCGGATTCTTAAACTGCGGGCCCTGGCTCTGTCCTCCAGTGTGGCTATTTTCTTCTGTTGGTCTGCGCATTGTTTTTGAAGTGCGCCTGTGGAGGCATCTCTGGCTGATTGTGCTTGTTTTGTGCCCTCCATGCCTTCTTCTACAGCTTTCACTTTGTCTGTGAGTTTAGTTACTGCTTCCCGGATCGGGGCCATGTCCGCATTAAACATGGTTTTAATTTCAGCCATTAGTGCCCTGATGCCTGCTTTGGTCGATGTTGCAGACTCTGCCAACTCAGCAGCAGCTGATGGCCCTGAGCGTGGCCGGGATGCAGGGAAGAAGTCGGTGGTTGCATGGTCATCATCCGACGACTTTTGTGTGTAGGCCTCAGCCGGTGCCATCTTGGCTGAGTCTAGCCGCGTGGTTGTGTGGAGAAAATTGCCGATGTTGCGGGAGCCCGAGTCTGGGTCCGCTTGGTGTTTCTTTGCCTTCTTCCCCATGGCTTTGGGCATCGAGCTGGTGCCCTTGGAGGTGGATAGTGGGGTCTGGATCTGTTATTAGCCCGGTTTATCGGGTTTAGTGCAGAGAGCTGTCTCGATGTGCGTCCAGCTTGTGCAGGCGCTGGCTCCGCCCCCCCCTTTTGTACTATAATTTTAGATGCAATGTCTGATTTTTATTCCATGCCAAGTATACTGCCATTACGAGATTTGATACAGATTTGAGACTAGTGTTTTAATCACATGACAGATATGGAAAGTTATTTAGAGCTGTGGTTCCCAAACTTTAAGCACTTCATTGATGTGAAGTGGTCATGGTGCCTGGAATCTGTATATGCAACGTTTCACTCTAAAACACTGCACATACTAAATGTAAACACTTAGTTGCTGAAAATATAACTTCCCCTCCACCACCATCATTGGGGCCTCATTAGTTAGCTTAGAACAAGTGTTGGCGAATGTCAATTATGTGAACATTGGAGTCCATCGTCAAAATGTAGAGAATGCTGGTGACAATCATCCAGTGGTGTCAGCCCCCTCATGCTTGCCATGTCCTACCTTCTACATCCCTCCCCCAGTAGTAAGACGGAGTGATGTCAGCAGAGGCGGATATGGGTGCAGGGCATTGGAATGGAGATAAGATTTTACTTTGTTTTTACTTTTTGTTAAACTTTGTCTGGGGAGGCCAGAATACGAAGGTTTACTGTAACCAAAACCAGTGTTTTCACGTTCATCTCATATTATAAATGTAAGATTTTTTTGAAGTCTTACTAGAGAAATACATAAACAAATATATATATATATATATATATATATATATATATATATATATATATATATACAGGGAGTGCAGAATTATTAGGCAAGTTGTATTTTTGAGGATTAATTTTATTATTGAACAACAACCATGTTCTCAATGAACCCAAAAAACTCATTAATATCAAAGCTGAATATTTTTGGAAGTAGTTTTTAGTTTGTTTTTAGTTATAGCTATGTTAGGGGATATCTGTGTGTGCAGGTGACTATTACTGTGCATAATTATTAGGCAACTTAACAAAAAACAAATATATACCCATTTCAATTATTTATTATTACCAGTGAAACCAATATAACATCTCAACATTCACAAATATACATTTCTGACATTCAAAAACAAAACAAAAACAAATCAGTGACCAATATAGCCACCTTTCTTTGCAAGGACACTCAAAAGCCTGCCATCCATGGATTCTGTCAGTGTTTTGATCTGTTCACCATCAACATTGCGTGCAGCAGCAACCACAGCCTCCCAGACACTGTTCAGAGAGGTGTACTGTTTTCCCTCCTTGTAAATCTCACATTTGATGATGGACCACAGGTTCTCAATGGGGTTCAGATCAGGTGAACAAGGAGGCCATGTCATTAGATTTTCTTCTTTTATACCCTTTCTTGCCAGCCACGCTGTGGAGTACTTGGACGCGTGTGATGGAGCATTGTCCTGCATGAAAATCATGTTTTTCTTGAAGGATGCAGACTTCTTCCTGTACCACTGCTTGAAGAAGGTGTCTTCCAGGAACTGGCAGTAGGACTGGGAGTTGAGCTTGACTCCATCCTCAACCCGAAAAGGCCCCACAAGCTCATCTTTGATGATACCAGCCCAAACCAGTACTCCACCTCCACCTTGCTGGCGCCTGAGTCGGACTGGAGCTCTCTGCCCTTTACCAATCCAGCCACGGGCCCATCCATCTGGCCCATCAAGACTCACTCTCATTTCATCAGTCCATAAAACCTTAGAAAAATCAGTCTTGAGATATTTCTTGGCCCAGTCTTGACGTTTCAGCTTGTGTGTCTTATTCAGTGGTGGTCGTCTTTCAGCCTTTCTTACCTTGGCCATGTCTCTGAGTATTGCACACCTTGTGCTTTTGGGCACTCCAGTGATGTTGCAGCTCTGAAATATGGCCAAACTGGTGGCAAGTGGCATCGTGGCAGCTGCACGCTTGACTTTTCTCAGTTCATGGGCAGTTATTTTGCGCCTTGGTTTTTCCACACGCTTCTTGCGACCCTGTTGACTATTTTGAATGAAACGCTTGATTGTTCGATGATCACGCTTCAGAAGCTTTGCAATTTTAAGAGTGCTGCATCCCTCTGCAAGATATCTCACTATTTTTTACTTTTCTGAGCCTGTCAAGTCCTTCTTTTGACCCATTTTGCCAAAGGAAAGGAAGTTGCCTAATAATTATGCACACCTGATATAGGGTGTTGATGTCATTAGACCACACCCCTTCTCATTACAGAGATGCACATCACCTAATATGCTTAATTGGTAGTAGGCTTTTCGAGCCTATACAGCTTGGAGTAAGACAACATGCATAAAGAGGATGATGTGGTCAAAATACTAATTTGCCTAATAATTCTGCACTCCCTGTATATATATAGTGGGAGAGGGTGGGGGGTGTTTGGGGGGGGGGGTTATGTATACATATACAAGTGAAAAGTAAATATATATATTAAGAAGGAAAGCTCTAACTAATATAAAATACAGATTACAACCTGATACAAATGTAAAGACAATCTAGGAGAGAAAAAACACATATAGCGTAATATAGTTAGGAACAATATGGAGGAAGGGGGAGGTAAAGCACTCACAGGATGGTTATAACAAGTAGACACACCTCCCCTTGAGGGTAGATCTGGCAATGTTGTCTTGTTCCAATATGGAAAAAGAAAAAATAGTGCAATCCTATACTACTGTATACAAAAGCTATTTAATAGAAATATTGCACTTACGAACGGAGCAAATAAAACAGCATATCTCCAGAGACAGTAGACCTCAGGATCTGATGGAAAATGGTAATTCCACAGAGGAAAAAAAAAAATACCAGGAGGCAGTGGATGAAAATCGAAATAAAACAGGAATAAAATAAATCATAAAGTCCGAAAAGAATCCAATAATCCAACGCGTTTCACCCCATTAAACGGGGACTTCTCCAGGGAGGTATATGCTTACTTATAGCCATATAGACTTATGGTGCATAATTATTTGCCATAAGGCAGAGGTAGGCATCCTTTAGCAGTCTGTGTGTTGTGGACTACATCTCCCATAATGCTCCTACAGCCCTAATGCTAGCAAAGCATCAGAGGAGATGTGACCCACATCATCTGGGGTTCCAAAGGTTGCCTAACCATGCCATATGGAGATCTCATTTATAATGCTATCCTTTATTAACTTCTCCGGTACAGAAATTGTGCATACGTGTTTTGTTTTTGCTTTTTTCGTTTCATTTACTTTGCAAGCTGCAATTGATCCATAAAGCATCACTTACAGTTCTGCTGTTCTAAATTTCCCTTTCTGTTTCACAGCTTACAGCATTCTGAAACGCGTTTTCTATTCTTCAGTATTAGTCATTAAACCCAATGATGGCAATTCCTGCAATTCTTTTCTACAAGAAAATGTATTTAACATTGGCTGTTGTCAAGAACAGACACATTTCTAAAAATAACTGATCTGAAAAATAAAGGAGTTAAAATTGTTTGCAATTTGCCTGTTGTTTAAAATTCAACAGTCCTGGATCCAATAGGACAGTCTAGATTTGGGAAGATGTGGGACCCTTGTTCTACTGTCCTGGGTTTTTCTATTACTTACAAGGACATCAAAGAAAAGACCCCAAAAAGTACAGGCTAAGCTGATCATTAAACAAAGTTATGTTTGAGTTAAGCCATTGCTCTGTTTTTACCTTGAAAATGCATTTCCTGAGTAGCCATTGTTAGTGACCAGCAAAGCTAACTCCATTCTCAATGCTGGCACTTATCTTCCCCTGTTTACCCCACTTCCTCCCTCGCTCTATCCTGGTTTCATAACACACCATATTTTTGAAATAAAATGACCATACATTTATATGCTATGTATTTTTCTAGAAACCCACTCAGGTCTGATGTTAACCGTCTCTAGAGTGAGTTATATTTAGTTTTGTTAACATTCAACAGTGCCTTCTCAAGCTTTTATTACAAAATTAACCCTACATGTACAAACACACACTACACACTGCTTCTTGAGCACAGAAAGTGAATGGAGTCTTTCAGTATTCACTTCTTTAATTGTTTTATATCATTATTATTAACTTATTTTCTTTTCTTGTGAATGACTAGCATCTCTTTGAAGCTGAATGACTGTTTATGTCCCATTGAAGTCCACTTCCTGCTTTCAGCAGTTGTTGATGCCTAAGTAGCACATCCTAAATAATAAATTGCTTTTTTTTTTTGTATCTGTATTTGTTATTAATGCATTATTTCTACATTGTCAATCATTATTTTATTGAGGTTTAAGTAAGACATAAGATATAGACATGAGAACTTGGTCAGGAAGAGTGTGGACTGTAGATTCCCGAGGGCCCACAAAGTTGAGTGTCACAGGATGAGAATACTGGAATAGCGGCAGAGGCTGAGCAGGTGCTTCAGAATCCAGGTGTCAGGAACAGAGTTAACCTTACACACAAACATAAAGGAAACCGTAAAGGTACACGTACTTAGAGTGGCCGGGTTAGAGCCTGAGACAGATATATGAATTGTCTGCAAGCAGGTAGAGACTAAATGAGAGACAGGCTGAGGTCAGGATAACAAAAATATACAGAATCAATAGCCAGGCCAAGATCAGGATAACAGAGAGCAAGAATAGTCAAACAAGCCGAGGTCAGAAACCAGAGAATCCATATTATAACTGCACTTTCAGGTAACAAAAACCACAACAGGGCAAGGAAACATGGACAATCATGGAGTGTATATACCCTATATTGGGTTCTGATTGGTTACAGAGGACCATGATGTCACAAGTGTGTATACATCAAAAAGTAACACATGGGCTGACCAAACGTTCCCCACCCCTGCTATAAAAGGAGACCAATGGGAGGGGTCCAAGTCATATATGATGTCATATTGAGGCACCAGGAAACTAGGGATGAGTGTGTGTGTGCATCAGTACTCAGGAAATACATAATTTCTGTGATCGCACAGCGCCGCAAAGGACAGATATTGTGACACTGGGTCAATTACAGGTAGGGAGATCAGCCGCCTCTCCGGCACTCACTTCGACTGGTATAATGCATATAGGATGCAAGGACAAATCCATCAAATGTGCTCAGGGGTGCCTCCAGAATGATTGCACCTGAGGTCCACAAAATGGCAGAGTGAGCCCAAGCATCACAATGTCAATATTAAATGTCCGAAATATGCATAAAATGTCTCTTTGCATACAGAGCTCAAACACAACATGGCAGTGAGGCCCCTCCACCTGTTAAAGTATTATTTTTAAAATGAGAAGTTACGATACCTCTTATAATTATATAATTATGTTAAACATTGCAATAACGGAATATTATCTCTGCATTGGCTCATTTGTTATACAAACAGTTATAGGAACATAGATTTTGACAGTGGATGCCCTTGCTTAAAGGGACACTATGTCACCTGAACAACTTCAGCTTAATGAGGTTGTTCAGGTGAGAACTATAGCTCCCTGGAGCCTTTCTCATGTAAACACTGTATTTTCTGAGAAAATACAGTGTTTACATTGAAAGCTAGGAACACCTCCAGTTGCAGTCACTCAGAGTGAACCAGAGGGACTTCTGAGTGGATGGAGGCATAATATGCCTCCATCCACTCAGATCTGCTGTGCACGAGCATCCTGTGATTCAGTATCTCCTCCCACTGCATGCAGACACTGAACTTTCCTCATAGAGATTCATTGATTCAATTCATCTCTATGAGGAGATGCTGATTGGCCAGGGCTGTGTTTGAATCATGCTGGCTCTGCCCCTGATCTGCCTCCTTGTCAGTCTCAGCCAATCCTATAGGGAAGCACTGTGATTGGATCAGGCTATCACATGTCAGCAGACTGCTTGTTTTTCCTGAGTCTAACAGCATGCAGATTTATAGCTTCTGGCTTGAATACAGTAAGATTTTTACTATATTTATGGAGGCATGAGGGGCCCAGGGGGGCTAGCTGGTCGTGTTAACACTATATGGTCAGAAATACATGTAGTTGCACTGGTGACTATAGTGTCCCTTTAAATCAGATAACTTTGTTTATTCTCCCCTCCCCATTTCCTCTACTTCCTCCTTCCATCTCCATGTTTCTTATTTTTTCTTAGTTCATCTTGGGGAAGATTGTCTTTGAGCTGACAATTTCTAACCAGTATATTGACATGAATATTTGTATTATAAAGAGTCATATTCTGTCCCCATTTGAACCGTCTGACTATTGACTTCAATTATTGATGTTTCAAAATCTTGTATAAATAAAGATTGTAAAAAAAAAAAAAAAATAAAAACCTTTGCCTTCTAGTCAAGTGAGCACTGGGTCTATTTGAACCCTTATTTAACATTTCCGCCATTTAAATTCATCTGCATTGTATCTACCAGAAAGCCATATCCATGCATGTCCACCTCTTTCTGTAAAAACTTATTTTTGATGTTATCCCTAAACTTCCTGAACTTATTTTTTTTGCAAAGACACCCTACCCCACACCTTTTCATTCCATAATTTCACTAGGGAAATGAAGGGGAAATATATACTTACCTGGCTGAAGCTTTCCTTTCACTGGCTCTGCCATGAGCTGAGCGACATCATTACTGTACTCTGATGTGAGCCAAAATGAAAGTCTATGGATGATCCCACAAGCAGTGGCGTACATACCAGGGTCGCACCAAGGGGCTCGGCCACCCCTGCGACCCGGTATGTACCCACAGGGCCAGCCTCTTCCCCTGGGGGGCCCAGGAGCCGGCCACCTCAGGGCCCCCCTGAGGCTGGCCCTGCTGACCCGGGCGGGCTGGCTGTCTGGGTGGCCGGCGCGCGAGGGAGCACTCTCACCTGTGTGCTTCCTCTTTAGCTCCCTCGCGCACCGCGCTGTTGCCAGAAGATGACGTCATCTTCCGGCGCCGGCATCCCTACGCGGCGCGCGAGGGAGCTGAAGAGGAAGCACTCAGGGGAGAGTGCTCCCTCGCGCGCCGACCACCCAGACAGCCAGCCGGCCCACCCAGCAGCACCCCAGGGAATCCCCCCCAGCTCTCCAAAAGGTAAGGAGGCTGGGGGGATTAAATTTTTTTTTTTTAAAGTGTTTGTGTGTTAGTTACTGTGTGTGTGTGTGTGTTAGTGTATGTGTGTGTGTGTTAGTGTGTGTGTGTGTGTTAGTTTATGTGTGTGTTAGTGTTAGTGTGTGTGTGTTACTGTATGTGTATGTGTGTGTGTTAGTGTGTGTGTGTTAGTGTGTGTGTTTGTGTGTGTGTTTGTGTGAGTGTGTGTATGTGTGTGTTTGTGTGTTAGTGTGTGTGTTAGTGTTTGTTTGTTTGTGTTAGTGTGTGTTTGTGTGTGTGTGTGTCAGTGAGTGTTTCTGTTATTGGGGGTGTGTCTGCTAGTGAGTGTGTTACTGTGTGTGTCTGTTACTGAGTGTGTTTGATGTCTGTTAGTGAGTGTGTGTTTGTCAGTGAAAGTGTATGTTTTGTGAGTGTGTATGTATGTCAGTAAATGTGTGTGTCTGTTAGCTAGTGTGTATGCGTCTGTTCGTGAGAATGTGTGTGTGTGTGTGTGTGTCTTCAGCATTTACCTTTCTCCAGCGTCGGACTCCCTTGGCGCTGGGGATCCCTCCGCCTCTCAGCTCCGAATGCACATTCGTGGCAAGAGGCGCGCGCGCGCATTTAAACCGCCCATAGGAAAGCATTACTCAATGCTTTCCTATGGACGTTACGTGTCTTCTCACTGTGATTTTCACAGTGAGAATCGCGGAAGCTCCTCTACCAGCTGTCAATGAGACAGACACTAGAGGCTGGATTAACCCTCAGTGAAACATAGCAGTTTCTCTGAAACGGCTATGTTTTCATCTGCAGGGTTAAAACTAGAGGGACCTGGCACCCAGACCACTTCATTGAGCTGATGTGATCTGGGTGTCTGTGGTGGTCCTTTAAGTGTGTGTGCATACCTTGGTCGCGGGGTCGCAGCCCTGCAACCCCTGCGACCAGGTGCCCGGGGATCAATTTTCGCACCGGGGCCCCATGGGTCATGTGTACGCCACTGCCCACAAGACCACTGGGTCTTCTACATATCTTCTCCTGCATACCCAATGAGATCCCATATGCATCCACAATGATCTGTAAGAACTTGCCTTTTCCCATCAGTCATTGAAAATGACAGCTGATGAGAAACAGCTCGGTATGCAAACAGAAGTGAAATTCCATTGCAATTTTTATAGGTTTTCATACAGATTATATCTTTATCCATATTTATTGATATCTTTTGTTAAGTGTAATTAACTAGTAAAATAAAAAAAAGGATGCTTTGGGATTATTCTGATCTTCCCATTAATAACTGGGAAACAAAATGATAAAACAAAGTGATTATAAAATTATAGAGAAAAAAAATTAGATTATAAAAAAATGATGACATGGCCCTAATTAACCATTTCAGAATCTGGTCTGCAGATTAAAAAAAAACAAAAAAAACATTGCATAGTACTCATCATTTCCTGTTTTTGATTATCTTAAAGCAATGCTTTATTCACCGCCTGGCACTATAAAGTTCGAAGCGTTAATTATGGATTGCGGAAACCTTTAACTTTACACCTGCTGATGAAATCTGTCTCGTTAAATAAGTACCAAACAAGCAATATATCTGGCATTGGTCTTAGATTTCTAATGCCATCACCAGTGAAACCAGGTGAGAACAATGCAAAACTTTGTTCCTCAAAGGAAGTGTGAGCTTCAAACCCCTTCTGAACTTTTCTACACGGATTTAAAACATAAATTGCATTACTACAATTATAACATGCAAGAACGTCTAAAAAGACAAAAATGATGTCAGTGTTTTAGTGGTGATTATCGTCTCCAAGTTACCAAAGTAACTGTGCTTTGTTGACACAATGAAGGTTCTTTGTCTGCAGATAATAGTGCTCTGGCCAATCACATGGCTGCGCTGGCTTGCCCCGCGTTTTGATCCCACCCTGAAGGTTTATAATGTTTGAAAAAAGTAGATGATTAAACTCCCTGGCCAGGTGTAAATGCAACCTTTGTCATCAGAATTACCTTCTGTGAGGTCTCTTTAACCCCGTCGCTCCTGAGTTGGCTTAACTGGGAACTACTTTAGTCGTGTATTTTCACCATTTCAATAGCTAGATAGTTTGGCAACAGCAGCAAACCCTGCTTGATTACAAACTACAATTAGGAAGCACAATACAGGATTCCTGCTCGTAAACGCCTGCTGTTTCACACCTGTTCTGCTACAGTTTGTCGTTTTTTTCAGTAGAAAATACAAGAAATAGCGAGGCTGAAAAAGTACAAGAGCAATTTAGAGGTTTTTTTCTGTTTCTTTTTTTCTCTAATTATTTTTATCAATGTTCACTGTTGTGTTGCCTTTTTTGGGGCACAACTAGGAATTAACAATCTCCAACACGCTTGCTGCTAGAACTTGTACTATTATGCACGACTTTTAAAGCTGATAAGAGCAGAGGATGAAGGGATTTGTAGTCTGAAGCAGATGAAGCGCATTTAGGTTGATTCAATTACAAAGCTGTATTCCTAATGCTATGGTATCCATGTCCCTAGTTTTCTAGCCCCGTCACCACCCCACCTCTTTCCAGTGCCGAGGTTCTCTTGGCAATGACTAGATCTACTTCTCCCTCAATGTCATGGTTATGGTGGGATTTAATGCTCATGTGTCGAGCTCCACGTACACATTCATGCTTCCCTGTAGGAAAGTATTGAAGCAATGCTTCCCTATGGGGAACATAGAAGATGTTAGATGGCCTCATTTAAAGCGTGAGGATGTCTAACGTCGGTCAAACTGAGTAAAACTCCGCCAGGGACCTGGAAGCACATCTTGTGGAAGACAGCCATTAAAGGTGGAGTTAACCATGCAGTTGCAGGGTTAAGGGACAGGGGAATAAAATACACAATATACAATAGTAGTACAGGGCACTACCTTAAATCCTCTAGACACTTGTGTGAGATACCCTTAACCCACAATATCACAGCAATAAAAAACATATATATGGATCGATAAATACTTTTCTATAACTGAATATAATAATTACTTTTAGAAAAGAGAATGTGTAGGCGTACCAATAAGACATTATATATAACCCATTGTAAAGTGCTATGGAATTTGTTGGTGCTTTATAAATATAATAATAATAATAATTATAAATCCTGACACTCACAAAATTGGAGCCAGTTTATACCCCTGGTTCAAGTGCATGGTACAGTAGGAATGATATGATTAATCCTGATCCCACTTCTGTATTGTTGATGGCAGCTCTGGCAGGTAATATATGAATAAAAAGAACTCCTTAGAGTAATTCTGTGTGGTTCAAATACCATATATTCATAAATGTGTGGATCTGGATTCAATATAGCAGATTTATCATATAGCTGGGTATGAAGAAGAAGGATATATTCCACAGGTGACCATAAAAATCAATGTATTACTAAACATAAAATCAAAGTAAAACACAAGTGTATAATACCCAGGATGGGAAAGTACTGTATAAAAAAAAAAAAAGTCCAAAACGCGTAAACCAGACTTCTTCAATTGGTGTATCTTCTGCCCTCCTCTTCTCATTTTTAAAGCCCCTTGCTAGCCACTGAAATTACCTCCTAATTGATTTTGGACCTCCCCTTGCTCATTTTGGACTGCAGATTGCATTCCACTCACTTCAGACTTCACTTCCGGTGTTGCATACTTATTGTGACCAGGTCTGGTCACACTGACAACTGGTGCATGACTCCTGGACAAAGTCCCAAAAAGAGTTAAAAATCACTTTTGCCTGCTTCCCCTCCTATAGTATCCCACACAACTCATCAGAGCACCCTGGTGGGTGGGAAGGATGGCGGCGGCCTGGTCAAACTTTAAATAGCGGTTGCACGGGTGTTTTTTGGACAGTTTGTACCTGAAAACCATAACTCTCCAGGAATATACAAAACTTGTGGATTACATGTGGGGAACATTATGCTTTGGAGGATACAATGGCACCGTGATGTCTGCTAGTTAATTAAATCATCATTCTTTGATTGAGTTATCTTCCAGTCACAGAAGGGAGGGTTTGAATTGTTTGAGTTGATGACCCCCTGATGGGGATTTGTGTATAAATATGCTTGCTGCTGCACAGTAAACATGCCTGTTTTACCCTTCAACAAGCCTCTGTTGATGTTTGGGGTCACTGCTATAGTCACTTTAGCTATCCGGCTCCAGGGAAGTAGAAAATCTAGCGGGAACGCTCAAGCTGAGTGCGGAACTCCATCACAACTAGCTTGGGAAGTGAGTGTGGACCCATAAACCAGCAAGCAATTTGAGCTGGCTAATCTCAGTATTGCACTGTTTTAGTTAGTATTAGCAACTAGACATGTGCACGGCAGGAAAATGTAATTCTTGACGGCAGGAGATGAGTCAACACTAACTGCCAGAGAAAATACTGAGCTGTTGCCTGTCCTCTCCACACTATCCTCTTCTAATTCCTCTGGCTCATCATTATCATAGTCGAGTAACTTAATGATAAGGGAAACTCACTTCTCATCACCAGATATCTCACCACCACCAAGACCAGACATTGGGGACATTACTTTGGTACTCTGTGCTAAGTCTAGACTAAAGAGTGATGCTGATAACCCCCATAAAATAGACTTTGCTCTCCCTTATGAAAATAGAGGCAGCGATTAAGAGTAATGCTTTATTGCTGAGATTTCAATAAAACTCTTCATCACTATTTTCTAAAAGTTATATTCAATTCTACCAAACATTGAATATAGTTCCATGACAGCACACATGGTCCGGGTCTTGCTTAAAATGATACACCTTTCTCACTGGGGCTGTGTTCACATATCTTGTTTGCTTTTTGAATTAAATATTCTTCTGAAATACTTTGTTCTTTACATAGTTGAATATGCTGACAACAAAATCACACAAAAATAAAAAAATGGAAATAAAATTTTTCAACCCATGGAGGTCTGAATTTGGAGTCACACTCAAAATTAAAGTGGAAAAACACACTACAGACTGATCCAACTTTCATGTAATGTCCTTAAAACAAGTCAAAATGAGGCTCAGTAGTGTGTGTGCATGTTTTATGTTTTATATGTGTCTGTATGACCTCCTTACAATGCCTGTGCATGCTCAGTCACATGTGCTCAGTGTGAACCTGCTTTCATCTGTGAAGAGCACAGGGCGCCAGTGGTGAATTTGCCAATCTTGGTGTTCTCTGGCAAATGCCAAACATCCTGAACGGTGTTGGGCTGTAAGCACAGCCCCCACCTGTGGACGTCGGGCCCTCATACCACCCTCATGGAGTCTGTTTCTGACCATTTGAGCAGACACATGCACATTTGTGGCCTGCTGGAGGTCATTTTGCAGGGCTCTGGCAGTGCTCCTCCTGTTCCTCCTTGAACAAAGTCGGAGGTAGCGGCCTGCTGCTGGGTTGTTGCCCTCCTACGGCCTCCTCCACGTCTCCTGATGTACTGGCCTGTCTCCTGGTAGCGCCTCCATGCTCTGGACACTACGCTGACAGACACAGCAAACCTTCTTGCCATAGCTCGCATTGATGTGCCATCCTGGATGAGCTGCACCACCTGAGCCACTTGTGTGGGTTGTAGACTCCGTCTCATGCTACCACTAGAGTGAAAGCACCGCCAGCATTCAAAAGTGACAAAAACATCAGCCAGGAAGCATAGGAACTGAGAAGTGGTCTGTGGTCACCACCTGCAGAACCACTCCTGTATTGGGGGTGTCTTGCTAATTGCCTATAATTTCCACCTGTTGTCTATCCCATTTGCACAACAGCATGTGAAATTGATTGTCACTCAGTGTTGCTTCCTAAGTGGACAGTTTGATTTCACAGAAGTGTGATTGACTTGGAGTTACATTGTGTTGTTTAAGTGTTCCCTTTATCTTTTTGAGCAGTGTATATATATATATATATATATATATATATATATATATTGGGTCCCCCCTGTATTTCCCTACATCTCCTCTATCAGGACTATATAAAAATATAGTTGAAATTTATTATATCATAACGGCCATCATATGACATTATCGGTTGGAAGATAGTACTCAACGTCAGGGGAACCCTGTTATTTCTTTCTTATGTTTTTGTTCATTCTTTGTTCAAAGTTGGAAGAAATGAACGACCCAAGACCAGAGTGTTTCAATCAACTAAGTAATTTGTTGAGGCCTGTGGGTATCATAGTGTAAGCTACTGACCATGTTTTGGGCTGGAAAATACTACTCAGGGAATCCCTGTTGGTTCCTCCTAATGTTGCTTTTCATATTGTTCAGTGTTGAAAAGAATTAAAGGACCACTATAGTGCCAGGAAAACATACTCGTGTTCCTTGCACTATAGTTCCCCGAGGGTGCCCCCACCCTCAGGGTCCCCCTCTCGCCGGGCTTTAGGGTGAGGAAGGGGTTAAACCTACCTCTTACTCCAGCACCGGGCGGGGAGCTCTCCTCCTCCTCTCCAACTCCTTTCCTCCTCCTCGGCTGAATGTGCATGCACGGCAAGAGCTGCGCGCACATTCAGCCAGTCTCATAGGAAAGCATTATCAATGCTTTCCTATGGATGCTGGCGTCTTCTCACTGTGATTTTCACAGCGAGAAGCACGCAAGCGCCTCTAGCGGCTGTCAATGAGACAGCCACTAGAGGCTGGATTAACCCTAATATAAACATAGCAGTTTCTCTGAAACTGCTATGTTTGTAGAAAAAAGGGTTAAACCTAGCTGGACCTGGCACCCAGACCACTTCATTAAGATGAAGTGGTCTGGGTGCCTATAGTGATCCTTTAACAATTTGGGACCTGCGTGTCTCGCTTCAATAAGTAATTGGCTGGTATCTGTCAAATCAACAACAGTAGCTAGATAGCCAGATAAAGCAGTAAGCTAAACCTAGTCTTAGAGTAGAATCAGTGACCCAGGCTATCTCCCACACAGGCACAGCCAGCATAAAACATGCAGTACCAATACTGGTCTGTATCCTGCAAGAACTGATGTCAAACTATCTATAAGAATCCTACTTGGGAGTATATATATTTTTTTCAAATTGTATTTTATTGGTTTTACAACGAGTGGGCAAAACACCGTACACAGTCGCATGTACAAAGACAATAACATTTTAGAAGTGCAAGTCGCAGCTTGCTTACAGAACATAAGTATGTACTTAACATAGTCTAACATAGCCATAAGGTTGTAGTTCCAATATCTTGCAAACATGGCATGTCATATTCCTGCAAATGGTTACAGAGTAGTCCTGCATGTATCTGTGTACAGCATAAACAGAAGGGGAGCAGTAGTAAAACGGGGAAGGAACGGAGATGGAGAAAGAAAAGGGAAAAACAGAACAGGGGGACAAAGTGTAATCCGCTTGATGGCATATATCACAAGATTATTTATCTTTTAGGGGTCTAGAGGTCAGTATTTGTAGCCAGTATGTCAGCTCATGAGGCTTGTTGGTTCGTCAACTGGGTCCACTTACACCATGTTTCTCGAAACTTAAGGGCTTGGGAGGGGGAGCCCAGAGACATTTTTTCGTAAATGTAGTATTGTTGCAATTTATCCTTTAATTGTGACATAGGCGGACATATTGTGCTTTTCCAATTTGTCGCTATGAGGTTCCTAGCTGCTAGAGAGGTTAGCGCTACTAGCTGGTGATAAGCTGGTTTGACCTTGGTTTCGGGTAGCAGTAATATGCAGTTGGGAATGGACGGGGAGAAAGCCGAAAGTCCCAATTGTCTCAGAAGTGTTCTTACATCTTCCCACAGAGGTGTGATGCCGGTGCAGGACCACCAAACATGCATCATCGTGCCCTCCTCCACTCCACATCTCCAGCACAGGGGAGATACTGTCGGATATATTTTATGTAGCTTAGTTGGGGTAAGGTACCAACGGTAAAGTAATTTTTTGTGGGCTTCTATGTGGGAATAGCATTTTGTCCATTTAGACAGGCCGTTCAAGGCACCCAACCAGGTGTCACCCGATAGGTCCGTACCCAAGTCTCCCTCCCATTGTTTTTTGCACAGCGGCGGTACATCTGGCTGCATTGCTAGCCATGTTCTGTAGCAAATGGAGAGGGCTTTAGGTTTGTTCGGTGTGTCCCTACATCTAAGCATAATAAGAGAGGACATTAATGGGTTATTTATGCTGGTAGGAGTTGGCGTGGGTAGAGCGTGGGAGGTCAGTATACTTCTGACTTGCAAGTATTTGAAAGTGTCCTGGGCAGGCACGTTCCATTTCCTTCTTAATTCTGGAAAGGATATTACTTTATGACGGTCTTCCAAGAAGTGCTCAAGTCTGTCTAAGCCCATTCGTGTCCAGTGTGAAAGAGAAAGTGATTGAGTTATGGTTTTTAGTACCGTTAGGGGGGCCTTGGGATGCAGCTTATGCCTGTAGCCTATTTGGGCCATAAAGGAATCCCACATCATTATAGTCAGCCTAGTGGTAGGGAAAAATGGTGTGTGCGTGTAACGGAGGCGTTTTGGAGTCCACAAATAGTCCGTCATGGAACTATCTTGAAATTGGTCTCTCTCCATATCCACCCATTGTGTGTGGCCTTGGGGTGAGTGTGCCGCTATACTTGTTGCCAGGGCGGCAGCTTTGAAGTAGAGGTGAATGTTAGGAAGGCCCACTCCCCCTCTGTCAGGTGTATTTTGTAGTAGCTTAAGTGGTAACCTCGCTTTTTTGCCCCCCCAAACGAAAGTGTTACAGGAGGATTGTAGTGCCTTAAATAGTGCAGCGGGTATCGGGAGAGGGAGCATGCGAAACACATAAAGGAGTTTTGGGAGGGTCATCATCTTGAACGTGTTAATCTTACCTAGCCAGGATAGTTGGGTTGCTTTCCAACCTGCTAATTCTTTCGTGCATAACTGTAATAGAGGTGTGTAGTTATGTTTTATAATTCCTGCCATTGTTGGAGATATTTTAACCCCCAGGTACGTTAAGGTGCTATTCCTCCAATCGAATTGGTAAGAGGATTTTAAGGCATCTAAAACGTCCTGGGGTATACCAACAGGTAGCGCCTGTGTTTTGTCTCGGTTTAATTTGTAATGGGAGACGTTCCCAAATTGTGTCAGCAGATCGAGAATATGGGGTAGCGCTTGTCTTGGGTTTGAGAGGGATACTTTAACATCGTCCGCAAAAAGAGAAAGTCGGTATTCTTTTCCTTTAACGGGTATACCTCGTATATGTTCGTGATCCCTAATCTTGTGGGCCAGGGGTTCCAGGGAGAGGATATACAGCAGGGGAGAGAGTGGGCAGCCCTGTCTAGTCCCATTAGTTATGTGAAACTTCGAGGAGAGGAAACCACCGCAGGACACCTTGGCAGCCGGGGTAGTGTATAGTGCCATGATCTGAGATATGATAGGTTGAGGAAAGCCAAATTTGTGAAGAACCTTTTGCATATAAGCCCAGTTGAGCCTGTCAAAGGCCTTCTCTGCGTCGAGCGCCAAGAAGAGGCCCTGACCTTTGGTTCTTTCCAGTTCAGCTAAGAGATTCAATACCTTACTGCCTACCTTTGATAAAGCCAGTTTGGTCATTGTGTATGAGTTTGGGCAGAAGTTTGGCCAGTCTGTTACTGAGAATTTTAGCGTATATCTTTGCGTCACAGTTGAGTAGGGAGATGGGCCTAAAGTTTTTACACTCTGTCGGTGGCTTCCCCGGTTTCGGTAACGTCGAGATATGGGCTAACAACAATTCATCCGGTAACGTCCCTTTTTGTATGCTGTGGTTAAAAAGGTTCAGTAAATGGGGGGCTAGAGTTGTCTGGCACGTGCGGTAATAGGAATTAGGCAGACCATCCAGTCCAGGCGCTTTCTGTGCCGGGAGGGATTCAATTATGGAAGAAATTTCCTCAAGGGTAAAAGGGGTGAGGAGAGAATTTGCATCGTCTTCGCTCAGAGATGGAAGCGTAAGGTCAGATAGGAACCTATTTATTTCCGTGGTGGAAGGAGTGGACACTTGTGGGTCTGTGTTGAGGTTGTATAGTTTACTGTAGTAGGTAGCAAACGTGTCTGCTATGTGTTGTGGGTCTAGTATTTTTCCTCCTTTAGCATCCAGGAGGTGTGAGATTTTAGCGGCTTTAGAACGCGCTTTTAGCTGGGAAGCCAGTTTGGCTCCTGCTCTGTTGCCCGAAGCAAAGAAGCCATGTTTCATACGTCTTAGCAGTACCGCCGACTTGGATAATTCCAGGTCGCGCAGTTGGTTCTGCAATCGTAGGATAGTGGCATGGTAAGAAGGGGTTGGGGTTAGTTTGTTTGAGTGTGTAGCCTCAGTAAGTTCCTTCAGGATGTTAGTGTAATTCTCGAGACGTTTCTTTTTGGCATAACTAGCGTGTTTAATGAAGCACCCCCTAATTACTGCTTTGTGTGCTAACCAGATTTGATCAGGGGTGGAACTATGTTCCGTATTGTCTTGGAAGTAGTGCTGTAGGTCTTGTTTGACCTGGTCCATTACACTCGGGTCCTTTAATAGCCAGTCATTTAAGCGCCAGCTGCCTCGGCCTTTAGTCGGGAATCATTCTGTCAGGGACATAGTAACTGGTGCATGGTCAGACCAACTAATGAGCCCGATGTGGGTTCCTTCTATTTTGGGGAGCATCACTGAGGGAACCAGAAATCGATCTATCCTGGAATAGCAATTGTGCGCTGCCAAGTGGCATGTAAAGTTCCTCTCGCTAGGGTGTTGTATTCTCCATGGGTCTACATAGTCGTGTGCTGTGAGGATGTGTCTAATGCGAGTGATTAACTTCCGCCTGGTTTTGATGGTCTGGTTCTGTAGGGGTTTCTGGTGTGAGGAATCTAGACAATCATCTAACACAAAATTGGTGTCCCCACCCACTATCACCTCTCCAAAGGCATGTTTTGCACATAGCATCAAAACCAATTCCAAGAAATCAATTTGTCGATCATTGGGGCTATACACATTAATGAACGTATACGGGTTATTGTTAACATAGCATTGTAGCACTATATATCTGCCTTTCTTGTCTCCAATTTTGCGGACTAGGGAGAAAGCTACATCTTTGCTTATTAAGATTGACACTCCTCTTTTTTTTTTTGCATAGCAAGCATGATAATCTATGGGGTACGCTGTGGAAGTAAATTTTGGACGTTGGCCCCATTTGAAATGTGTTTCTTGAAAGAGTGCCACATGGGCATCTAGGGATTTAGCCTCCTTCAGCACTAAGCGCCTCTTATGTGGAGAATTGAGCCCCTTGGCATTCAGGGAACATATATTAAGCACCATGGTGTATGGTCTGCGGTCTCATGTCACAGGTGGGAGGAGTGAGGCCATCAAGACACCCATCTGTGAGTCTATGGGTCACCCCACGGTCCGCGGGCACTCTAAAGGGGCCAGAAGGCCAGCGGATACGTCGGTAAGCCCAGCTTACACCTGGTATATAGGATATTTGTTGTGGCCTGATACTCAGGTCCCATGGGTGGACAGGATGGAGAGGTGACTTTGGCATCCCTGGGATCATTAGAATAAGTCATGTCTGTATACTAAAATCGTAGTCATCAGAAAATGAACATAAAAGAGAGGATAAAAACATAAGGAAAAACATGCAAACTATGTACATAAAACCGTTGGTCGAGCGAAGTCGACCGAGAGTTAGAGAACGGTTAATGATGCGGCTCACAATTAAGCCACCTTGGGGTGTAGGTGACCAGCAACAGATTAGTAGGTCTACGCACATTAAGAGACCCGTATTGGATGCAATGCTCCGTACGGTGTTACATTTGCTAATATCTGAACAAGGCATACAAGATTAGAATATATACAGTTGTTTTTTTGGTTTTTTTTCTTTTCCTTTTTTTCCTTTTTTCCCTATTTTTTTTTTCTTTGTGTGTGTGTGTGTGTGTGTTGTCTTTTCGTATCAACATTAATATGGCAGTATAACATGGGTTAGCACATCAAATGAGGATACTTATCTCCCCTCTGCAGAGGTCATGGAGGTTCCTGCGACCGGCCGCGTGGCACTTGAGTCCAAATTCTATTCAATTTCACTGGCGATTTGGTATGTTGTAGTGCGGGAGTCGTTGTGGTAGTAAGAGGAATGTCCCAGGCTCGCAACATCTTCCTTCCTTCTTCGGGAGATGTAATACTGGAATCTGTTCCATTGCGTTTGATTAAAAGTCTGGTTGGGAAGCCCCACTTGTATTGGATATGTGCCTCTCGTAGTGCTGCAGTAATGGGGGCAAAGGCTTTCCTCTTCATCATCGTCGATGCAGATAGATCGATAAATAGCTTTATTTGGTTAAAGCGTCCCGGTGGGGGGGGGTTTCGTCGGGCTGCATGCATGACTCTTTCTTTAGTGGTAAAGTAGTGTATCTTCGTGATTACATCTCTGGGAGTTTGTGGGCCCAGATGTTTTGGTTTGGGCAATCTGTGGGTCCGATCTAGTAAGAGCTCTCCTTCTGTTAACTCTGGCACATATTCTTTAAAAATATCCTGTACGTAGGATTGCAGCTCTTGAGGTGTTACTGATTCTGGAATCCCCCTCAGCCTAATATTATTACGCCGATCCCTATCTTCATGGTCGGCCACTTTGTCTTCTAGCCTTTTAAGCTTGTCTTGCAGTTCAGTATAGGCTTCTGCCAGAGTGTTATGGGCGTCTGTTATTTCGTCTGCCCTTTCTTCTAACTTTGCAGTTCTGTCCCCCACTTGTTGGATATCTGACCTGATGTCTAAAGCTATTTGCATGAGGTCTGTGTGGAAGGTGGATTTTAGGTCTGCAAGTAAGGATTTTAGAGTAGCTGTTGTAACTGGGGCAGAGTAGTCAGCCATGCTGTGAGCAGGGTCACTTACTTCCGAAACGGAGGTTGGTGAGCTCGGGCCGTCGGCGCCATCTTGTCCCGCCATCTCCTGCATGGTGGCCGAGGTGAGGTGCATTTGAAGCGTTTTCTGCTTCAGCTTCTTGCATGTTTTCGCCGCCATCTGCGCCTGTAGTGTGCGGCAAGTATTTACCCGCTGTTTTGATGGCTTTTGCGGTCGGGTGTACGCCGTGTCTGTGCTGCGAACACCGTACAGCAGAGGAGCTCAGCACTCACGCGTCTGTCCTCGTCTGCCGCTAGGATACGCCCCCCCTTGGGAGTATATATTTATATATTTTATAGGTCAGTTGTCACTTGATCTAGGAATAAAATCAACATTTACTGGCTGTTTCTTAATCATCAATCATCTTTTTAATCTATCACGATTGGACATGAAATACATCTCACATGATTAGCCAGACCTCTTATCCTTTAACAGCATGATCGGGCCCCTTTGCTTTTTGGCAGCATGGGAGGAAGTGACTGTGTGAGTCACTTCCTCCCAGAGAGAGCCGCGCAGGAGAGACCACACCGGGGGAGCAGAGAACCCTCAACAGCCTCAGCCACCACTCTGGACACCAGGGAAGCAATCCTTCATGGTAGGAAACGAGGAGTAGATTTAAAAGGGTAAATATATCAGTATGTCTGTGTATCTGTCTGTCAGTATGTCTGTGTGTCTGTCAGTGTATGTCTGTGTGTCTCAGTATGTCTGACAGTGTATGTGTGTGTCAGTAGGTTGTCTGTCAGTATGTCTGTCAGTATATGTGTGTGTCAGTGTATGTGTCTGTGTGTGTCAGTATGCCTGTCAATGGATATGTCAGTATGTCTGTCAGTGTATGTATTTTGTGTTTGTGTCTGTGTGTCAGTATGTCTGTCAGTGTGTGTCTGTGTGTCAGTATGCCTGTCAGGGTAGGTTTGTGTGTGTCAGTATTTCTGTCAGTGTGTGTCTGTGTGTGTCAGTATGCCTGTCAGGATATGTGTGTCAGTCTGTCTGTCAGTGTGTGTCTGTGTGTCAGTATGCCTGTCAGGGTATGTGTCTGTGTGTCAGTATGCCTGTCACTGTGTTCATGTCTGTGTGTGTCAGTATGTGTGTCTGTGTCAGCATGTCTGTCAGTATATATGTGTGTGTGTCAGTGTATGTGTGTGTCAGTATGTCTGTCTGTGTGTATGTGTCAGCATGTCTGTCCATGTATATGTCTGTGTAAGTATGTATGTGAAAGGTGCAATTGCATGCCAGGGAGTGGGAGGTGCCCAGGGGGGCCAAGAAAATGCTTTGCCCAGGGTCCTAGTGATATTAAAGGAACACTATAGTCACCTAAATTACTTTAGCTAAATAAAGCAGTTTTAGTGTATAGATCATTCCTCTGCAATTTCACTGCTCAATTCATTGTCATTTAGGAGTTAAATCAATTTGTTTCTGTTTATGCAGCCCTAGCCACACCTCCCCTGGCTATGATTGACAGAAAAAAAACTGGTTTCACTTTCAAACAGATGTAATTTACCTTAAATAATTGTATCTCAATCTCTAAATTGAACTTTAATCACATACAGGAGGCTCTTGCAGGGTCTAGCAAGCTATTAACATAGCAGGGGATAAGAAAATCTTAATTAAACAGAACTTGCAATAAAGAAAGCCTAAATAGGGCTCTCTTTACAGGAAGTGTTTATGGAAGGATGTGCAAGTCACATGCAGGGAGGTGTGACTAGGGTTCATAAACAAAGAGATTTAACTCCTAAATGGCATAGGATTGAGCAGTGAGGCTGCAGGGGCATGTTCTATACACCAAAACTGCTTCATTAAGCTAAAGTTGTTCAGGTGACTATAGTGTCCCTTTAAAGACGGCCCTGGTTGTATGTATTGCTGATCTTCTGCTTTTGACTGTATTGCTGAACTTCACAAAAATAAATAAATATAATAATAAAAAAGTGTCTAGTGGGTATAAACCATGTTGAGTATTCTCATGTTCATGTCATAACTAGCTACTTTCAAAACATGTTTTATTCCAGACAATAAAACAGCTGTTCAGAAAACAACATTTTACTTCCATCTAGGTATTTTCCATCTGCTTTTAGACTGCACTTTATGATTCTGACAAGTATTTTTCTGTGAATTCACGCAGCAAAAGGATTAACATTACAGATATATGTACTAAACACAGGATCATTGAGAATGAATATTTCTGTGTAAGAACAATAAAACAAGTAAATGATTGCTGAGAGCCTTGTGGCTGGGTTTGAACCCCTTACATCAATAGCACCACCTAAAGTATATAACAGGTTTATTATAAGTATGAGCCTATCTAATACCTGAAATAATTATTTGATTGCTTCCAATTTATGTTATCTTGTGGTTATGTGACATAAATGAGGATAGGTATCGGGTTAAAATGCTAGATCAACAACATGTGTTGTTTTCATGTGATCAAAAATTGTTGAGGAAAGCATAAAATGACAGATCTGTCTGTGTTATTTAACTTGCTAGACACACAGTTAATGATTTGTCTCAGGGAAAGATATTGAACTAAATTATATATACATATCTCCCAAGTGCCCAGAGTAGGACAGGACAGTCCTGTTTTTGAGCCACTGTCCAATCATCCTGGGATGGTTCTCTAGAGTCCCGTTTCAGTAGATACAGAAGACAACTCATTATATGTACTCACTGTGTACTAAGAACATTTCTGCCCACACAGTGTTTCAGCAGCCATGGGAGAGCTGGCTGACCCTCGTCATTTTTGGGGCTTCTCATTATAGACTTGCACTATGAACCTGTTGTAAAGTGTCCCAATTATATAGCTTTCAATGTTGGGTGATATGCTGTTAATCTAGATTAATATCTGGTTTTATCAGAGTCCATACCGATGTTTAAACAGAAATTGGGGAAATACTTGCCAATACACAACATATAATTTCTAATTAGTGGGGTAATAGCTGCTTTATTTAAAGAGATGTCTGAATGCCATTTGGGGTCAAGAAGGAATTTTTTCCTAGTTTGTTGCAAAATTGGAAGCGCTTCAGACTAGGTTTGCCTTCTTTTGGATCAACAGCAAAAACATATGCGAGGAAGGCTGAACTTGATGGACGCAAGTGTCTTTTTAGCTATGTCTTTTGTATATGTAATATTGCCTACCTATGCAACTGTTTATTTGTGACAAATCATTGTGCTATGGACAACTCATTACGGGCCTTCTTTGTTTTCAGTTTATTACTTTGTTGCTTGCAATGTTTGGTTTTTTTTGCTGACAGATTGTTTGGTCTTTTGGAAAGCTGTGCCTGTAAAATATTTATTTTTCAAGGCCAGCTTTATACTCTTGGTTATTGCTTAACATTTGCTCCTTGTTTGTATCAAATGTGGAAAATGGTGTTTGTATTGAATTTTATGGATCACTTCATTACATAGGACCACAAATTCCATCCTATTTTTAATACTAGAAATTAGGAATCATAGGTAAAGTATCTACATAAAACATTAGCAGATATCCATCCCAAAATTTGTGGTAAAGACTTTTGTTTAACAAATGTATAAGGAATTAAACAGGAAACTGAAAGTGTATTTACTTTAAGTGTTGCTCTTTTAAGTTAGATTCAGGGCCATCCATTTTTAAAATTAAAAATACTAAAAAGAAATGCCTTTAAAGGTACCTGTAATCCAGCACCAGGACAGTCTCCTTGCAACAGATTGAGATAATTTTACAGCAAGACAGGCTGCATATTTTGCTTTAACCTTCTTTACCTCCAGCAGCAAAAAAAACTGTTAACTTAAGGAGTAGCCCTACCTGGTGGGTGACCCCACCTAGGTGTACCAAGTCTCCCTGGTTTTCTAATTCCTGGCTCTAACTCCTCTGTTCTGTATTTGTTTCAGTATGCATACAATATGTCTGAGGTAGCAGATTTCACCCTCCATGAGGGCCGCAAAGAGTGGCTATGCTCTGTTCTGGAGGAATCGCTCCCAAAAACGCTTCTTGCCCTCCATCTTCTCCTACTCAAGATGCCCACCTAAGGCCCAGACATCAAGGTTCTGACTCAGAGAGATCACATTGCTCCTATGAAGTGGACTCAAGCCCCTTGGAAGGGGCAAAGTGCTTCCACTGGAAAAGAGAAGGCTCCTTATAAAGTAATTTGGCTTCACTCTTGCAACTCACGACTCACTGGCTCCTTTGGACGCAGGCATCGCCTTGGTGGACATGGATTACGGCGAGGTAGATGCTTATTATACTGTCTGTTGAGGTGGAGAGTCCACAGGGGCTAAGGCGGAATAGACATAGTCATAGAGGTGCACGTTTTGGGGGTCAGAGGTCGGAGGCAGCCAATTACAGTCAAAGGAGGGGTATTTAAACCCAAACCCAAATTACCTTTCTGTCAGTGCTCTGTTGTGGTTTCCCTTTGCTGGTTATCCGAGAGTGTGTTCTTGATCATATTACTATAGTTTTTGACTTTTGCTTCATTTTGACTTCCCTGATTTCTGGTATCCTTGACTTTTGGTTTTTCCTTCATCGTTGTGTCTCATTCTGTGTCCCTTATGTCGGCAAGTTATTTTGACTATTCTTGGGAACCTTAAGTCTGGCCATTGTAATGTCCGGTTCAACGTTATCCTTAGTCCTACGTGTGATACTATTTCTGCGTGCTGGATAAATTAGTAATCCTGACAGCTCCAGGCCTATAGTATTGGACACAGTGGCCCTACCCATGATTTTGATCTGGTGTTCATGATGTTTATGATAAAGTTGTCAAGGATCCATGTAAAGGGCTGGAACAAGGACTCAAGTCTACCCAGGACAAGTTTCTGAATTTTTATGGCCCCCGGACTCAGATATTCCAGATAGCAGATGAGGCCCTGAGGGCAGGACTCCTGTGGATGCTCAATTTCTCCAAATAGGGATGAGACAATCTCGTAGTCAGGGTAAGCCAAGGTCAGGGGCAGGCAGCGCAGGTTCAGGAACGTATAACAAGCAGGTAGATCAAGGGTCAGATGGAGGCAGGATTCACAGAAGTATACATCGAAGAGCACAGTATAACTGAGCACTGATGTAGGGGTAGACCGAGATTATATAGGGGAGAGGTATCCACCTCTCACATACTATTGGATAAAAATTAATTGGTCTCTTTAATTAATTTCAGGTCTTCTGTCCCTTTAAGAGGCCGGCTTTCAGGCACACGCGCTTAGTGTAAGTGGAATTCACACGGGGGTTCGGCAAATTCTTCCAGGTAAGTGTGGTCATGACAGCTTTTCAGTTCATGAAGGAACATAACCGCCATGTGCAGTCTATACTTCACTCGATAAGGTGCAACTCTTCCTGAGAAAAGCGTTTTGGTCTGGAGACTGTTTATCTCTAGAGCTTATTGACATGGACACAAGGCCATGACTCTCCGAGTTCAGTGCCCCATTGACCTACCAGCAGCACCTGTTGTTTCCCCCTGGTTCTCCCAAGGCACACTCTCCTCTAAGACCAGACCCACTGCAGGTAAGAATTGTTCATATTCCTATTTCAGTCAGATTAACTACTTCTTCCCACGGTCGACAGATCTTTCCCAGTATCCCTGAATAGTACAGAAGGTGTTCGAGATTTGGATTTATATCCTATCGAGGCCTTTGCAGTAGTCACCCCCTCCTCCTTCTTTAATCTGTGATTTATCATAAACTTGGTAAACTTGGTACAATGACCGAGCCCTGGGTCATGCTAAGTAATCTCTCTCTCGGGTGATCAGCCATCTCTTTTCGTCCATTCAGGCAATCTTTCTGGGTCTCCTTCATCATGCAGCACCTAAAGGCCCATCATTTGCTGACATCATCCTCCCATGACTGAATCATATCCTAGATGGATGAAGTGCAGCTGGAGCGCTGTTGGTGACTCCTCCACATTGAGGCATGGAATGTAAGGATGATCTGTGAGAATGATTGGCTCTTCCATCTTGATCTAAAGGATGCTTATCAGACCTTCCTGATTTAGCCCCAGGACAGTCGCTTCCTTCAGTTCCACTGGAACTGCCAGAAAAGGCAGTTAATGTGCCTTCTTTTCACGCTTAGGGATTTCACCCATTGTCTATTTGACAATAATCCGCTGTTGGCTCACAGCTCGGTTACAGTACCTCTTCTTCAGGATATTGGTTTACTCATCAATGTAGAGAAATCTGCAGCAGTTCAGTTGGACCAACTTCTGGGTTTTACCATAAACTTGGTACAATGACCGACCCCTGGGTCATACTAAGGAATCTTTCTCGGGTGATCAGCCATCTCTCTTCGTTTATTCAGTCAATCTTTCTGGGTCCCCTTCATCATGCAGCACCTAAAGGCACATCATTTGCAGACACCATCCTCCCATGACTGAATCATATCCTAGATGGATGAAGTCAAATTGGAGCTCTGTTAGTGGTTCCTCTGCATGGAGGCGTGAAATGGAAGGATGATCTTTGGTTCCTGTTGAGCTTTGGTTCTTAAGTCAGACACCAGCTTCCTGTAGAGGAGTGAGTTATGCGATGGCGTAGCAAAGAGTGGTTTCTCTCCAGGAGAAAGGCGACTTCACATGAATTGCCTGGAACTGAATGAAGAGTCATGGAGAAACTCCTCCATGGTTTTGCAGATGGACAATCTGACAATAGTTTGATATATAAACTGATTAGGGGGATGCTGTTAAAAATTAGTGTCCAATATTACAATGGATCTCTACCATTAGTACCTGTATAAGCGCCTTTACATCAGTTCAGAATATCTTCTGGGTTAAGGCAATGTAGTGGCAGACTGGGTTTCTCTTCATTGGAGGTGAGCCAGTGGCTGGAAGCTCCATACAAATAAATTTTGCCATCTTGATTGCTTATAGGGCCCTTTCTTTTTTTAATTTTTTTTATTATTCTTTATTTTAGTTGTGCATGGGTATTACAGACAGGCTGACAATGCCACAACAGCTAGAGCTAGCCATGCAAACAACATTAAAAAAAAACAATGGTATCACATTCCAGGTCATGGCACATTTTTATATATATATAAAAAAAAAAGATGAGTTGCTTATGTCGTAGGTACTGCACAGTGTGATTTGAAGTAAAAGAAAAAAGAAATAAGTGAGACAGTGTGACATGAGAGATAAGAAACAGAAAGATATCAAAACACTGAGGAACACATGCCATGGCTACTAAAGAGCCCTAAGCCCAACCAAACACTTAGCTAGTCAGAGGAACATAAAAAAATCATAGTGAAAGTGAGTCAGTCCATGAAGAGGCACTGCCAGTCCACACATAGAAACCACGCAATCCCCTCCACCAGCACGCAGCCTGACTGCAACCCAGGCTGTGTCAGACAGCTATAAACAGGGCCGGACTGGCCCACCGGGATACCGGGAAATTTCCCGGTGGGCCGTCGGTACCTGGGGCCAGGCAGGCAGCTGGCTCACCTGTGGCTGCAGAGGGAGCTCTTTTGGCAGCCGCAGGGGGAGCTGGCTGTTCTGTCTCTGCTCCCCCTCCCCAGTGCACTGCTTAATGACGTCATATTCCGGCCCCGGTCTCATTAAGCAGTGCGCTGGGGCGGGGGAGCAGAGACAGAACAGACACCTTCCCCTGCGGCCGTCAAAAGAGCTCCCTCTGCGACCGCCAGAAGAGCCAGCTCCCCCATGCGGCCGCCATCAGAGCTCCCCATGCCAGCACACAGGTAACAATTATGTGTGTCAGTGTGAGTGTATGTGTGTGTGTGTCTGTGTCATTTGTGTGTGTGTCTGTCATGGTGTGTGTGTGTGTGTGTGTCTGTCTGTGTCATGGTGTGTGTGTCTCTGTCTGTCATGGTGTGTGCATCTGTGTCATGATGTGTGTGTGTCTCTGTCTGTCATGGTGTGTGCGTCTGTGTCATGGTGTGTGTGTGTGTCTCTGTCTGTGTCATGTTGTGTGTGTGTTTGTCATGGTTTGTGTGTGTGTCTGTATGTCATGGTGTGTGTGTGTGTCTGTCTGTTTCACTGTGTGTGTGTCTGTGTCACGGTTTCTCTGTGTCGTGGTGTGGGTGTCTGTGTGTCATGGTGTGTGTGTCTGTCTGTGTCATGTAATGTGTGTCTGTGTCACAGTGTGTGTGTGTCTGTGTCACAGTCTGTCTGTTATTGTGTGTGTGTGTGTGTGTGTGTCAAGGTGTGTGTGTGTCTTTTTTAAGGTGTGTGTCTGTCATGGTATGTGTGTGTGTCTGTCATGGTATGTGTGTGTGTGTCTGTCTGTGTCATGGTGTGTCTGTCTGTCATGGTGTGTCTGTGTTTCTGTCTGTGTCACGGTGTGTTTGTGTTTCTGTCTGTGTCACGGTGTGTGTGTGTCTGTGTCACGGTCTGTCTGTGTCATGGTGTGTGTCTGTCATGGTATGTGTGTGTGTATGTGTGTTTTTACTCACCTTTTTTTTTCCCCACGTCGTGCTGGTCTCCCCTCGACTGGCCCTGCCTCTACGGCTGAGATCATCAAGCTTGATGATCTCAGCCAATCCGCACTGACACAGGAAGCACCTCTAGTGACCGTCTGAGTGTCTGTCACTAGGAAGCAATGTAAACACTGCCTTTTCTCTAAAAAGTCAGTGTTTACATTGAAAAGTCTGCAGGGACAGGTTATAGACACCAGAGCCACTACATTAAGCTGTGTGTGTGTGTGCACGCCTGCTAGTGAGTGGGCTTGGTTGTGTGTGTGTGTGTGTGTGTGTGTGTGTGTGCCTGCTACTGAGTGAGCTTGTGTTTTTATGTCAATGACCTTATGTATATCAGTGAGATTGTTTGTCTATGAGGCTGTGTATCAATCAGCTTGTGTCAGTGAGATTGTCTGAGTCTGCATGTGAGTATGCTTACTGTATAATTACAAATTTTACTCTTAAAGGAACAATATTTTATATTGGAAAAAGCAATATATATATATATCAATCATCTAGGGTGGCAAGACATAGCCTTACATATTACATGCGACAATATATGGCGCAATGACTTATGGGGCTGGCATAGATTTTTTTTCCAGGGCTGCTTTGGAATCCCCATGCCGGCCCTGGCTATAAATATAGTGTCCCTTTAAGGGAATGAAAATGTACTAAAACATTGCATCTTTCCAATGCTCACGTGTTATGTCTGTCATACTGTTTACTTCCATGTTCTGTTTTCAAGAAATCTCCCTATTTACCATTAGAATTGCCACACTCACCATGTTTCCCTGGATAAATATCCCTGGATACATATTGTTATTCAACACAATAAAAAAGTTTTGCCCTGTGCTATGTAGCATTCAAATGATACAGAAAAAAACCAAGTCATTGATCAATGAACATATGAATTCTACATATTGTACTTTACACGTGTTGCCCATAAATATGAATAAGTGACAAATGTTTTGGAAAACATGGTGGATATGGCAACACTACTAATAGTACCACCACCTCCTAAACAACCTTTTTGGTATAAACATTATACAAAAAGTATGAACTTTCTACTTTCATATTTAAAACTATGATGAAAACAAAAATAAATATATATATATGCCAGAACAGCAGTAATGATGGAGTGTGGAGTGCTGTGTTCATGCTTCACCTCCAGCGTTACAGATCGAGTGACAGGTTGTAAACTCGCTAAAAGTCTGTAATTCAGAAAAAAAGAGTGTCCTTAATTATAATGTTCTTTGGAAGATCGGGGACTTTCTGCTGGTCATATGGTCTGGCTATAGAATATGAAGTTAAAGGGAAATAAAAACACATAAAAGCAAATTACTGTTTTGGGCACTACCATTGTTTGTACTGACCACATTCATTAATCTTTTTTTCTAGGGATTTTTTAAAACTTTTTTGGGAAACACAGTAAAGGTGCAGTACAAGCAAGCCTACCTTCTGTGTGCCTTATCACATAGTCATCTTCATCTCAAGGAATTATGACATTCTTGTAATGGTTTCAGTCGCACTGCATAAGGAACGAAAGGGCATGTATACAGTGCCTAGCAGAGGAACAAAAAATATTTCGACACAACAGTCAGAATATGACAAATACACTGTTGTGTTAAAAGGTAACTTTATAGGAGCTTTATAATATGTGCAATTCCAGGTGGAATCCAGGCCATAGAAACATACACTATGGACTCGGTGACTTTCAACTATGTTATTTATCAATCTATTATCCATCAAAATATATGCATAATGAAAATATACACTTATTTTAATAAAGATACGCACAACGACTATGACCAAATTAAAAATGTCCACACCTCACCAGGGGGAAAATATACAGTGAAAAACAAAAGAATGGTCTTTTATTTCATTCTATATTTTTGCTTGAATCATATGACACAAGATAAATATGCATTGGTATCTTTAAAACAGAATTCTAATTTTATAATATATGTGAAACAATACTAAATGCAATAGACAAGTCACTGATACATAATTAGCAGAACTTAGAAGTGGAGGTGGGCTAAATCTAATTGTTGAATAGACAGGGACTACACACATGGAATGAAGTTCAATTTGGGACTGATGCCACTATGGGCGGGCGTATATAAAAAAAAGACAAAAGACAAAATATGACGAACATAAACTTATAAAATGAACATAGGGGCAACAACTTTCTTTAAACTGGACCTGATAAAGGCCCAGTAGTCAACTTTATAGGGTAAACCCAGAGCCCATGAAACCAAAGGGCAGAAAAACAAGATGGGGTAACCCACACGAGCCTTCAAGAAGGACCATTCTTTGGCACAAAGGGCACTAAATTCTTGCTTCAGCCACAAGTCAGATGCGTCCTCCTTTGTAGCCTTAATGTGGCCTATGTCCTGCTTTAGTATCTCCAAGTCTGCCGAGAAGAGCGGCTTGATCTTGGAGAAGAGGTCTTGTATGTCCCCTTTAGTAGCTAAAGCATTTCTAGCTGTGTCTACTGTAGTCAAGGAGCTAGCCTGAGGGGTAGGCAGAAACCTGTCCAGTGTGTCTAAATGTGGATCCTCGGAGGAGTGGGAGTTGAGATCCACTGTGGCTGCCATCTTAAGTCTACCCGCATAAGGGAGCAGGTCACCAATATCTTGGGTGCCTTCAGCAACAGATGGCTTCAGCTTCTTATTTATCTTGCTGATAGTGATCTGTATTGCTGAGAATGTTGTGCTGATACAAAAGTACTAAAATGCTTGAGATTTTATTGGGGTTTTTTTGTGGTTAAAATACTGAGCTGATGTGTAGCACGTCTATATTGCTCGGCAGTCGCTTTAACCTGACCACCCCCAAAAATGGTAACTTTACCCCCTTTCATGTAGTCTTGTCTGTAAAAGAAGGTTCCTTCCAAGTCTTTAATAAGTCACACTAAAAATCAATAATATACAGATAAGGGGTAACAAAAAGCAGAATATAAAATAGTAAACTTTTTCATAAGAATGTCTTATATTCTACACTTACAAAAGGGCAGAAGCAATGTCTACACTCGAAGGGTATAGCAACCATGTAACTGTACTCCTTTATTTACCTTTACTCCACTTCCATATCAGCATTGAGCATGAATGTGGAAAGAAATAAAAGAGAAATAAAATGCAAAAAAGCTTATCATCACTCTCCATGGTCTGATGTAAGATCCGGATTCCAAGTAGTCCACTTACTACACAGGTAGTAGTAAGATATGAATATTATTATATTATTATTTATAACGAGCCAACAAATTACACAGCACTGTACAATAGGTGGACTAACAGACACGTATTTGCAACTAGACAAGTTGGACGCAAAGGAACAGAGGGTGCTGAAACAAGCTTACATTCTAGGCATCTATTATGGAATAGAAAACAAACCCTACTCATTTTGTTCATATTGCGCACACTTTATCAGTAGTGATAAAGTGCAACAGTGAGTCAAAACTCAATGTGTATTGCATTAATGAACCAAAGTGAGCTTAGTACAATCTGGATATAACGTCCAGAATCTACTAATCAAATGAGTGGAGCGCTAAAGGTATAAACTTACCCTAAAGTAGGGTTAAATCTCAGATGTATATCAGTACATATAAAGGAAACAAAAAATAAAACACAATATAGTGTAAATCCACAGGTGGTAATGTATTTTGGTGATAATTCAAGTAGTCAAACTCACATTGATCAGAGCCTCAAAATGGACAGGCTCAAATCACTTGCACAGTAGTGTCGTATGGAGACACTGCACCCTTTTGCCTGGAATGGATTTCCTCAAAGGAGAGAGAAAGGGAGACTTCCTAGTGTATTAAGTTTCAACAAAAAATAAAAAACACAGTGGTTATGGTTGTGCTCACCTTTTCCTGAGCCAATGAGAACCTGGCTCTGGATGATAGACCTGGGTACTTCTAGAGGGGGGCACCTGCCCTTCTTTAGCAGCAAGATGAAGTTAGAAGCTGGTGGGAATTGGTCAGAGCCTTAAAGGGACAGGCTCAAATCACTTGTACAGTGGTGTCGTATGGAGACACTGCGCCCTTTTGCTTGGAATGGATTTCCTCAAAGGAGAGAGAAAGGGAAACATCCTAGTGTATTACGTTTTAACCAAAAAAAAAAAAAAACAGTGGTTATGGTTGTGCTCACCTTTTCCTGAGCCAATGAGAACCTGGCTCTGGATGATAGACCTGGGTACCTCTAGAGGGGGACATCTGTCCTTCTTTAGCAGCAAGCTGAAGATAGAAGCTGGTGGGAATTGGTCAGAGCCTTAAAGGGACAGGCTCAAATCACTTGTACAGTGGTGTCGTATGGAGACACTGCGCCCTTTTGCTTGGAATGGATTTCCTCAAAGGAGAGAGAAAGGGAAACTTCCTAGTGTATTACGTTTTAACCAAAATAAAAAAACACAGTGGTTATGGTTGTGTTCACCTTTTCCTGAGCCAATGAGAACCTGGCTCTGGATGATAGACCTGGGTACCTCTAGAGGGGGGCACCTGTCCTTCTTTAGCAGCAAGATGAAGATAGAAGCTGGTGGAACTTGGTTTAAAATACATACATTTATTGCAACTTTAAATATAAAAACAAAAACATAGAATTAAATAAAAACGTCCAGTTGCTTCTATATAAAATAAAAGAGTGTCCCAGTAATTAGCTCCAGTCCCGAGACGCGTTTCACCCACACTATGGGGGCTTTTTCAATCAGTATCCTCATTGTCTTTATGCTGCTTTTTAAATATGCCGGTTTCTTCATCCAGTGGGTGGTCCTCCCATCCCATCCTCCAATCCGGATTTAGCTTATTGTGAGGTCAATTTCCTCACCTTCCTTTCTCTCTTTCTACGTGATCTGTCTTCTTGTGTTGGTGTAAAGTAAACAATTTACATTAGTCATAGCTTAGTCATAGCTTTGCCATCAGTATGAAAATACATCCAGAAAGTGAAATAACAATACAATCAAGCAAACTGTTTTTGAATTCTGAATGCCATTAAGTTGAGACATCAAGCGGAAGTGTGGTTTCCGAAGGAGCAGCTAGTCTTTCATATTGCTGCTGTGATCAATTGTCACTTAGGACACAGAGACTAGTGCTAAGGTGACATCTATTCCAATGGAAAATATATGAACAGCAGCACATACAGGTGTGACCTGCTACCGCCCCCTTTGTCCCAGGGACTCTTGTAAGAATGGGATTTTACATGACAACCTATGGGTTATTTTAAGATTAAAAATAAACAATAAAGTAAAATCTTCTTAAAATAGTAAATAATTAAACGTGTATCACTCTTAATTGTATAAAACTCGTATGGAAACTGCTCAAATAAAAAAATTGCTCTTCTGACTTTAGATATCATTTTGATGATTAACAGAAGCAAATATATATGGTTTATCCAATGGCCTTCGAAGAACCACATTGCTAATTGAGAATAAGTGGAACACAGACAGTATATTAGTGTGGAATTTGTCAGCAGCAAGCTTGTGATTCCCTGTTTGGTAAATAACTTAATCTGTGTCCAACAAGCTTATATTGGGGTCCTGACTTGTGGCTATATGAAGTCTCTTATCCACCCCAAAAAAATGGCAGTGTCTTGTTTGTTAGAAGAGCATAGGAGCAAAGTGGCAATGACAATGTAATAATAAGGCCTCAGTGGAGAAATGTACCCAAGCGTAATAAATTGTTTAAGAGATGGGTTGAGGAAGGATGCATCTAGGGCTGGGTGTTACATTTGTTTAACACTAAATAAAAACCTGGACAATGGACAGAGGGCCCTGGTGCAAGATTTGTGGAGCCTCATGTCGCTATAGACAATTAAACTCTAATTCTCTGAAAATGTCCCAATTTGTCTCTCCCAAATAGCAAATAATATCATCACAAGACATGATGCCAGTTCACCCTTTCCAATTTACCCTGCCCAAATTCTATATCGCCTCATTTGCCTACCTATGAATCCTCTCAAGTCCCAAATTAGATGTGCTTTGCCAATTAACCATCTCACTTACCAATTTAGATTGCACATTTCCTTGCTAATTAACCCCTTCCCTACCCCAAAGAGGTGGCCACCTTCTTCTTCCAATTAACCCCTCCCTAAACCTAAATAGATCTTCTCAATCTATTTGCTATCCACACACTGTGGAGAGGCCCTATCCTGGTACCTAAAGTATGGGGCCCTGACATATTTCTGCCCTCACTGCATTGCAGACCTCTCCTGGCCCTGACTGATGGGGTCCAATTTGTGGTTAAGTGGGGCACTTGCCAGTGACACAGACAAAAACAAAATGTAGCTTAGACACACATTTACACACCATGTAGCTGACAGACACACTACATGCAGCACTTGGACAATTTCCATTTAGTCACAGAGACATCTTCCATCTATTACATAGATATAGACTATGCAGTTCACAAACACACTCCATGCCATTCAAAGACACACTCAATTCCATTCACAGACACATTCCATTCTATGCAGTTCACAAACACACTCCATGCCATTCACAAACACACTCCATGCCATTCACAGACACACTCAATACCATTCACAGACACATTTAATGCAATTCACAGACACACACCATTCTATGCAGTTCACCAACACACTCCGTGGCATTCACAGACACACTCAATGCCATTCAGAGACACACTCCATTCTATGCAATTCAGACACACTTCATTCAGTACACAGTCACACTTCGAGAAGTTTAGATGCACATACTATGCATTTCACAGACACCCCATGCAGTTCACACAACATTTTTTTGCAGATAAATGAAAATTAATTTAATAAATTAAAGTACCAAGGTAGCAAACAACCCTTACCACCCTTCCCAGCCAGGCATCAAGCCCCAGTCATCTTCCCTTTCTAATGATAGACAGGGTAAATCTGAAAGCCATCAAAAATAGTGTAGCATGTCTGTGCCTCTTCTAAAAGAAGAGGGTAATACTAAAAATAAAAAGATAATGAAACTGCCTAATAGGTTTATGCCAGACCATCCAGTATAGGTTAGTTCTTAATGGGTTAATGTTTTTTATTTTCTTTTTGGGATGTCAGGATATTTTTTATAGTATTTCAGTGTTAGAGATAGAAATATACTACTTTAGAATGCTATCTGTTTCCTGAATTTTTCCTACACTTTGGGAAGATGTAGCATAGCAAATTGTATTGTTCCTGGTTAATGTATATTGTAGATAAATATTGACATTACTCCTTCATATACAAGTTATCATAGTTGAAGAGCAATAAAATGGATAAATAATAACTTATAATACTAATGATAGATAATATTGTTGGATCAGTTAACATTTCAGCTTTTTTTTTTACTCCTGAGGAAGGATGGTTTTATTAAAGTGCAATATCACGTATGCTGTTTCATGGTCTCTCTATTGTCCATGCACGATATCCGACTCACTCACATATGCACAAAATACAGAAATGGGAGCAGAAATATAATAGTAACTAGACAGCTATCACAAAACATAAGAATTCACACAAATGGGAATTAAGTAGTGCTAATGAATCTACAATCTACAGTACGTGTCTTGCATACATAAAGGATATACATCGCAATATAATAATGATAACGGAGGTATGTGGCACATGCACCAAGCTTCGCAACATTAGTCTGAGAGTTCCAGTTTGCATCTCATCCCACGTTCCCTTTCAGTGAGGATCAATTCTGATGATGAAATAATGCACTTTTGGAATGGTAGATTCAGTCAAATCCCAGGAGAAAAGCAATCAGCAGTGAAAATAAACAATTAAAGTATTTTATTTGCAATCATGTCAGATACATTTTATATATTATATTAATAATGGCTATTTTAAAATAAAAAAAATATTTCTTTGATATGGAAAATAACTCAGAGACAGCATATTTGAATTTTATCACCAAGTTCAGATCTAGGTGTGTACATTTATAGAACCTAAAGGGTTACTCCAGGGGGGCGGGGCTTGACCGCCATGTCGAGTGGTCGCATGGAGCATGAGCTCCGCAGACTCTCAGTTTAAACACTGATAATCAGGCCACATTGACTACCAATCCAAACTGACCTGAAACCTGGTTGTCGCTGGTCACTCTGTAGAAGCATTTGGAGGTTCGGGCATGTGGCCTAGCATGAGACCTGCTGGGAGTTGCGGCCGACCTCTTCAAAGGGACCCTGCAGGCCTATTTGAGAGCCCCCCCCCCCTCTGGACCGGTGGGGGTAATCCCGGTCCCCACTACTACAGCCCCTGACACCTTGCAACAAATCTGGGTGCCTTCACATCCTGAAGTTGCACAAGTTTCCAAGTGGTGGCGGCCAGCACACACCCACAGGCCTTGCTGTTTGGGACATTGTCTGCTCTTGGTTCTGACAGGCTATTCACTCAGGAGCACCCCAAGCTGCAGCAGCTATGGCTCCAGGAAACAGACCCCCAATATCTGGGTCGGAAACTCAACTGCCACCTCAGGCAGGACTTTGTCCAACCACCCAAAGGGATAATCCTCATGTGGAACTCTCATGGGCTGATGATCTCCTCATCATTTCATGGTCTGAAGCAGTATATCTACTAAGCCGAGCCTTAGGCTGAACCTCTACATCATGTTGGCACAGCAGTGTGTATTTTCTTGTTATTGAGCTTACGCAATCTCTATATTTTTTGTTTTACTTTCGGTATTCTTTATTTTCATTTACGTAACAGCATGCAGAATGTGTCAGGGATTTTGCCCAACTTAAACATGATGGTGGTGGTCATTCCAATCACTCACCTTCACTGAGATATATCTACCACTCATTTTAAATTATTGGCTAATAAGCATATAGCTATATGTCACAGTTCTAGCTTGTTATATTTCTATGCAGCTTGTATTATTCATGTCTCAGTTATGCCATATAACCCTACATGTAGCATTTAGACATGAACGTTTAACTCTTGATGTTGATTTAAAACAAAAAGTGCACATCTCTCGACATGACCTGTTGTATACATGCAATTTAGCTTGTCGCATTAACTACTATTGTTATGTCTTTCAAAGCTTGTATTCCAATCTAAGCACTACAAAGTAAAGAATAAAAAATAAAATAATAAATAAATAAAATAAAGGGTTATTCCAACCACTGTGACCACCTCAGTGATTTGAAGTGGTCATGGTGGTGCAAGCATGTTTGGGCAGTGTTTCTGCTTGAAACACTGCACATACTGTCTTATTTTTAATTGTTTGTGTGCTGGGGGCTAGTTGCACTCCCAGCACATGTAAGTTAGGCAGCTTAGGGGGCGTGGCTTAGACTCCGACTGGAATGGCAGCATAGCCAGAGAGCTCTGCTTGTCTAAGCCCTAAATAAGCACGTTTTCAAAGCATCCTCCACCTATTCCACTGCTAATGGGGAGAACACGTCGCACTCATTATCCCCAGACCCCCAGGAACTTGCATTCCGGCTCTCTAACTGGCCCCATGGATGGGGTTCTGCATACCCTGGCCGGAGCCGGCCACGAGGTATCGGATTCCAACATGCCGCCGTCTCCACTGTCAGGATCGAGCCATGCCACTCTGGTCAGCATCTGTGCTGAATTGCGATCCCTAGCTGCATGGATGGTCACTAAAAGAGACTTGCAGACCCTCACCTCCATGCTCAACAACACCATTAAGGCCGAAATGGCCATGATTCGCACAGAGGTGAATGAGCAAGGGACACGGATACCAGTTCTGGAGCAAACTACTCAGGACCTCTCGACACAGGTCGTGGCCTCTGATCAGGCACTAGCGAGGCAGGGCACTATGCTATTGGAGATGAGCCGCCAGATGGAAAACTTAGATAACCGCGGTCGCAGATACAACCTGAGGGTGCGAGGCCTACCCGAGCCCAACGGGCCTGAAGATGTGGAGCGCCTACTCACTTCACTGTTCCACTTCATCGTTGGAGAAGCCGCACCGGCAGCCTACGGCTTTGTGAGGGTCCACCACGCCTTGCGCCCGAGGTCCAACAATCCCACTCCCAGAGTTATAATCTGCTGCTGAAGTTCCTTTAAACAAAAGGAAACGATTATGCTTAAAGCCTTGCAGCAGGAATTTGTGGGAGTTCTAGGGCGCCCAGGTGGCCATCTACAAAGACCTCTCTCCGCTTACCTTGGATGCAAGATGGGCACTGAGACCGGTGACCGCTATGCTCCAGGAACGCAGGATACCGTATTGCTGGGGATTCCCATTCTGCCTGTCAGTCTGTCATCGATATGAATGGATTAACCTTCGGTGGCCTGAGGAAGTACCGGAGTTCCTCGACATACTACAGCTGCCGCCGCAACCCATGGTCAATTTGGTTCTGAGGACCTTGGACATGACGCCCCATCCACAAAGAGTCCGGCGTCGCAGGAGAGGGGACTCCCTGACGGTCCGTCTGCCCTGTCGGTTCCTGGACCTAGGATGCTCGAAGGAGTAAACATGGCATTCCCCAGGAGGGTTCCTGCTGCGTATTAAGGTAAACTCAAACCCATCGCTCCACACTACCTGACACACACAGCCCACGCCGGCTCTCCTGGACGCTGGGAGGTGGTACACTGCTTTTGGGTGGAGGTTTGTCATGGGTTTGGCCCTATAGCCCCTCAATGGTGCCCACTGAGATCCGTGTTGCACACATCGTTTAGCTGAAGGTGATTTCTGTCACACAGATCGCCTTTGCAACCTCCCCCCCACTTTGTTTTTACACCCTGGTTGTTTGCGGTCACCCCCCCTTCTTTTTTCCCTCTCTGTTGTGGGGTGCCCCGCAGGGCATGGTAATCATCTGAAACCCTGGCATCCTACTCTCCAAGGTGGTGTGGAAAAATAATAGTGATTTGGGTGGGTTGAGGGATCTGGGCGCCACCTTTGCCAGCTTTACCGGGATTTACACCATGTGCCTTCACTTCTGCCATCCCCGCTGCCCCCCGGAGATGGGTCAATCATAACCACGGACTTCTTCATTGACACTGCATGGCACAGCTGCGACCTTCTCTTGGTTCTGAGGTTGGCCTCCTCCCCTTTATTTCACTCCCTCCGCACCTCACCTCATTTCCCCCTTCACCTCGCCCACCCCTCATTTCCCCCTTCTCCTCCCCCCTCCCCTCCTCCCCCTCCCTTCCCGCCCCCCCTTATTCCATTGTGATGTTATTGTTCACCAAAAATTTGAAGGATCATTTATTCCATATGCATTGCATTACTGAGTGGTACATTTATCAATATGTTGCTAGGGAAGATTGGTGTATGTACGGTACAGTATAATGCAGTGGGAATAGACACGCACGGGGGGCGGAGGGTGAAGGGGCAGGTGGGAGTACCATCATTGGACGTCAGGGGGTCAGCAGGCAAGGTCAGCTCTAAACACATGGGGTACGCACTACAGGGGGGGCACCCGATCAGGTGGCCCTCACCTTCTCCATGACGATCACTGGGTGCACTGACAAGATATGTAGGGCATGCCAACTAGTCGACAGGGTGTAACACCATTCGATCTGGCCTCACAGGGAGGGAACAGCGATAAGGGGAACTGCAGTGGGGGTCATTGTGAACTAGGGCAAGGGTAGGTTCAATACCTGGGGTGGAAGACTCTAGGGTCTACCAGAGGGTTAGGCTATTAAATGGTACTTGTCCCTCCACGCCATGTTCTACTACTACACACTCGCTTAGCCAGACAACTGGTGGGAGGGGGATCACCACTCAACCCATAACCTTACTTGACATGACAACGGGTTGGACTTTCCTTTTAGCGGGGCTGACAAGTGGGCACCTTCTCTTTAGGATATCTTATATTCTCTCTTATACAAAGAACATCTGATAAACATGGTTGGGAGCTGAGCCACACACTCCTCGTACACTTGTGTGTTTCTTCAGGGTGGTGCAGTGTTGACGGCTCGCTTCACCTACTGGATTATCTGGGGCGTGCATAGACAGCCTTCACTGCTCCATGAGTGTCCGCTCAACAAATGGGAGATCATCAAGGGCACTATCTGCATGTAGAAGTAGCTTCTTTTCTCCGTCTACCTCTCTCTGTATTCAACCTTCACCTTCTATCTTAATTTCTTGGGGCTTTCCCTGTCGTCTCCCACCTATCACCCGTGGAGTGGGAAACGGCAGGGAGACCTCCATTGTCTCTATTCCAGACTTACCCCTAAGTATTCCCCTGACCCTTAGGGTGACAGGGTGCCTGTCCGCCTCTGTGGACCTTGCCTCCTAGTCCTACCAAATTGGGAAGCTCGAGCTCTCCAAATGACCTTTTGCGCAGCCTCGCTCTCAGTCCTCACGCTCAATTGCAGAGGACTTAATGCCCTAGAACGTAGATCTCATGTGCTACGGGAACTCCCAACCCATAAAGTGTCCATGGCTTTCTTACAGAAAACCCATTTCCTGGAAGGCAGGGCTCCCAAGCTGCTAAATAAATATTACCCAGCCAATTATTTTAGCAACAACTCGACCTCATGGAAAACATGAGTGGTGATATTATTAGCAGCTACTTTGCAATTTCAAGTATTGGACTGGGAACGTGACCCTGACGGTAGGTATCTGTTCCTTAAGGGCAATGTAGCTGAGAAAACGTACATGTTTGCAGCCCTCTATGGCCCCAATCAATGCCAATCGAACTTCTTGTGTAGGACACTATCTAAGCTGAATCGATTTGCTCTCTGTTAGTCGGCGGGGACTTTAATGTCCCCCTGGATCCCATCCTTTATTCTTTTACTGGACACAGCAACATATCCCAAAGGCGTATCCATAATATCTGCAATGCCCTCAAAAATATGAGACTGGTGGATTGCTGGAGGGCCTGTCACCCAGCAGACAGGGACATTCACTACTCTGCTGTACATGACCGTTACGCCCAAATAGACTACTTGTTTGTACCGCAGGAAGGCCTCACTTGTTTACTCAAGGCGAAGATAGCTGCCTCTACCTGGTCAGACCATGGACCAGTCCTAGTTGACATGGCATCCCCCTTGACTAAACAGGCTGAATGGACATGGCGGCTCAATGAGTCCTTACTGTATGACCCTACCGTCAAAGAACAGGTAACGCAAACCTTGTCCCTCTACTTCGAGGAGAATGACACTGCCGAGATGTTGCCCACTACGTTGTGGAAAGTACACAAGAGCATCATCAGGGGCTGCTTGATCGGTTTAGCTACCAAGAAGAAAAGAGAAGCAGTACAACAATTTGCCAACCTTTCAGCATGGATAGACAGCCTAGAGTCACAACATAAACGATCACAGCTGGAATCAGTATATGCAGACCTACTGGACGTGCGTCGCGCCACTTGCGAACCTGTTGACGAGTCAACATTACAGGAGCATCCAGAGATCCAAAGGTTTCTTTTATACACACACCAATAAGGGAGAAAAGTTCCTGGCCAAAATGCTGCGTGGACTACGGCAATACACTCAGATTCACAAACTGAACATGTCTGCAGGGGGTGTTTCACAGTTTTCTCAGGATATAGCAAAGGAATTCCAGGAATTTTATTAAACACTTTACAAATCTACAGGAGACCCAGCCCGAAATTCGGAACCCGACCACACATCTAAAATCCAGAGAGATCTGGAGGCCCATAAACCAGGCAGGATTTCCAGAGATGTGGCAGACAGGCTTGACGCTCCCTCAGGGGAGGAGGAGCTTCTGGCTGCAATCAAAACTGCCAAAGCGGGTAAGGCCACAGGCCCAGATGGATTATCCATAGGCTACAACAAGACCTTTTCACACATGCTAACACCCAGACTGACGATCGCCCTGAACAAGTTAGCGGACAGGGGGGAACTCCATGCTGAGTCCCTGGCAGCCACAATCGCCATGCTTTTAAAGCCCAGTAAGCTCCCTGAATCATGTGGCAGCTACCGCTCAATATGCTTATCAACATTGACGTCAAATTGCTCATGAAAGTCCTGACGACTAGGATGCAAACGTATCTCCTTGACCTGATACACTCGGATCAAACAGGCTTTATCCATGGTAGAGAAGCTAGAGACAGCACCCTTCACCTTCACGCTCTACAACATCTGGTACGCCACACTAACAAACACATGCTACTACTGCCCACCGATGCAGAGAAGGCATTCAACTGGGTCAATTGGGCTTCATGTTCGCTACTTTATCTGTGATGGGCTTCGAAGTGAAGCTAAGGAGCTGGATTACAGCTTTGTATAGTCGGTCCAACACTAGAGTACAGGTCAATGGAGCTTTAACACCTAGTTTTCCAAACCTTCATGGCACACTGCAGGGCTGCCCGCTATCACCCCTGTTATTTGCTGTCTCCTTTGAGCCATTCCTTAACACGATCTGACAAAACTGCGACATCTCAGGTTTCCAGTGGAAGGTCACTGAACATAAGGTAGCAGCTTATGCAGACAACCTCCTCTTTTTTTGTCATCATTCCACGGATCACCCTGCCATGCTTGATGAAGGAATTTGATGAATACAGCGACATATCGGGCCGCAAACTCAATCTCACAATCTGCCAGTTGTTGAATATATCCTTCCCGGAATCAGATTTCACGAACCTACGCCCGCACTTCCCATTCTGATGGTGCATGCAGAAAATGAGATACCTAGGCACATGGGTGATGGAAAACCGGACTGATCTGTATCACTCTAATTATGAGCCCCTACTACGCCAGGTGTTAGAAGATCTGAAGCGTTGGACATATCCACAGCTATCATGGCTGGGTCGTGTGGCAGTCCTCAAATTGAACATCTTGCCCCAACTTCTACCTCTTTCAGACTGTGCTTATCTTGTTACCCATATCGTTCTTCACTTCTTTAAAAACAGCGGTGATCCACTACGTATGGCGGGGTGAGAGGTCCTGCCTCCATTACGAAGTCCTATGCCTACCATAGTGATGCGGGGTTCTGGCCATCCCAGACTTTAAAAAATACCACCAGATGGCAACTTTGCAGAGGATACTGGACTGGCATGCAGCTCAGCCTCACCAGCAGTGGCCTACCCTGGACTGGGAAGGGGTGAATGAATCCCTACAATCCACAGTTTGGTTGGGGAGATCTGAGGCTTGGGAAAGGTTAGCATCTAACTCACCATGGTTTGAAAGCACCTGTGAAACAGGGGCCACTTTTGGAAAAGGCCATATCTGAGGGAATGATGTCACATATCTGGTGGAGCTGCCCCCAAATCGTTCCTTTCTGGGACATGGTGCGGGATACCATTTTTGGTGAACCACAACAGCTAACTGCGGAACTGGTGCTGCTACACCTCACCCATGTACCATATAAAAAATCTATTTAAAAAATCTATATCTTCTCAATGCAGCTAAAGCCTTGATACCTACCATGTGGAAACAAACGGCTGCTCCCACCAGGGAACAATGGTTGGGTCTAGTAGAAGATATTCAAGCTGCGGAGGCAACTCAAGCAACTCAAGCAGCGCTGCAGGGTTTAGGAGATAAACATGTGGACCACTGGAGGTCATGGTTCACATATATAGCAGACAGGATACGAGGGGGCATCGACTGGGCTGCTGGGAGGGCAGCGGGGGAAGGTGGGCTGGAGGTGGAGCAAGCGGACAGATGAATGGCGACATACCAATGCACCTCCACCACCCAGGACCACCATAACATACTCCGTTATTCTCACTCTTCAATTGTCTTTATGTGTAACTACTTTCCTTTGCTATTTTTCTCTCTTCTTTTCTCCTTTTTCCCTTCCTACCTTATATCACAAGTTTTTCTCATCTAAGCTTCAATTACTCCTGTAGTGTGTTACTTGAGTTAGCTACCCCGGAGACACTGTACACTGTTTATTCATGTTAAAAAAACAGGGAGGAATAGTACCGCAATATATGTCTTTGCAAGCTGCATTTTTTATCTATGTCTTTGGAATGTCTCAATAAAAACTGAATTACAAAAAGAAATTTAAAACTTATGCAGCTTATAACTCTATTCTGGGCTGCCTATTTCAATTCTGTGCATATTTTGCGTCTGTCATCAGTGCGCACAGCATGCTGGCAACAGACGTGATAATCTTCTCCCTTGGAGGAAAAGTGCTTGCAAGTGTAAGATTGCTATCCCCTCCAACTCACCTACTAGGTACTCATCCCCACTCCTTGCCTTCGCCATCACAATGCTCACGAATGCATTCTGAGCTGGCAAAACAGTCCAAAAATTTTCATTTTCTGTTTATAGCTGGGAAAAAATGAAACAATATTCTTTATTGGTGGTGGGGGTGGGGGGTATCTCAGTAGGCAATCTCTAATGAGACAGTGTAGGACCCACCTAAGAGGTTTGCCTTGATGTGGCAGGTGGACCATTGGAGTTACTAAATAACCTCCATTTATTTAAATATGCATAGGGATTTGGGAAGTGCGCAGGTAACTTTTTTTTCTTTGGTTTTTACTGTATGTATTGAGGCTGTTATGTACTATGGTCGTTGCTGCCTCCCAAGAGTAGTGGGAGTTTGAGGGCAGGACTTATATTTGTGTGGTTTTAGTATATAGCTCACACTCCTGCAGCTTCACTGCTCAGCTTTCTGCCATTTAGGCATTAAATCACTTTTTTTCTGTTTATGCAGCCCTAGCCATGCCTCCCATGGCTGTGATCCACATAGCCAACATACAAATTTGTTTTATTTTCAATCAGTACATAGTTTTCATTTCTTGTTCGGTTAATTGAACTTTACTCAAACTCTCCTGCAGGTGATAATAAATTCTAAATCAAACACACTGTGCTTTAAAGGAAATTGTAAAATACAATCTCTTTTTATAGGAAATATGTAGGGAACAGGGCCAGCGCGTCCTATACGCGACTGAGGCAGTCGCCTAGGGCGCAAGATTTGAGTTACCCAGCAGTCACTCAGTGTAGCATGGCTGGGCGGTGCGGACCACGGTATAGGAGCTTCCTGTACCTGGACGGACTGAAAGGAAGTACTGTCCGGTCGGTTACAGGAAACAGAAGCTCCTGTACTGCGGTCCGCGCCCCCCCGGCCACACTACAAAGAGGTAGGAGGCACAACATGGAAGCGATGGGAGAGACCACTAAGTGAAAGGGGGGGAGACCAGTAAGGAAATGTTGGGGGTGGGGGAGGAGAGACCACTAAGGGCAAGATGGGGGGAGGAGAGGCCACTAAGGGAGGGATGGGGGGAGGAGAGGGCACTAAGGGAAAGATGGGGGGGAGGACAGACCACTAAGAGGGAGGGAGGAGCACTAAGGGTCGGAGGGCAGTGGAGAGCACTAAGGGACAGGGGAGCAGGGAAGAGCACTAAGGGACAGGTGGGGAGGGGAGATCACTAAGGGATGGGAGAGCACTAAGGGATAGGAGAGAACTAAGGGACAGGAGGGGATGGGAGAGCACTAAGGGGCAGGAGGGGAGGGGAGAGTTTTAAGGGACAGGAGGGGAGACCTCTAAGGGACAGGGGGAGAAGTGAAGTTGAGACCACTAAGGGACGGGGGAAGTGGAAGAGATCATTAAGGGACAGGGGGAGTGTAAGACAAACAGAGAGGCTGAAGAATGGGTGAAAGGGAAGCACAGAAGGGCTGATAGGGGAGACAGACACACAGAGGGGCTCAGGAGAGAGACACACAGAGTCGCTTGTGAGGGAGACACAAAGGGGCATGGGGAAATGAAACACAACAAGAACCTGGGAAGAGTAAGACCCAAAGGGGCTTGGGGGAGTAAGGCAAGCAAGGGGTTGGGAGGATGTAGGAGACATACAAAGAGGGGGGATAAGAGACACACAAGGTGCTTGTAAGAGATAAACTAAAGGGGAAAACACACAATGCTTCCCTTACACACACAGAAACACACCATGTTTCCCTTAAACACACAGAAACACACCATGTTTCCCTTACACACACAGAAACACACCATGTTTCCCTTACACACACAGAAACACACCATGCTTCCCTTACACACACACAATGCATCCCTTACACATACACCTTGCATCCCTTACACATACAAACACAGATTCACACAATGCATCACTTACGCACACACACACAGCTTCTCTTAATGCATCTATCACACACACTCAATGCACCCCTTACAGGCACACACACTGCATTACATTGCATACACAGACACACCTTGCATCCCTTACACATACAAACACAGATTCACCCAATGCATCCTTTACACACACACACACACTCAAACACACAATGCATTCCTTACACACAAACACACACTGCATCCCCTATACACACCCACAACTTCCCTTCCTCAAACTGGTATCCCTATACATTCCATTCCATAAGAAAACACACACATTACATCCTCTACAATAACACATAACACATCCCCTACACACATACAGTCCACTCCCTGTGAACAAACTCATTGGTGGGCCTAGTAGGCATCAGGATTATGGGCAGGCCTTGTAGGCATACTCACGGTCAGGCCATGGGGGCCCAGACTATGATCTGTTTAAGGGGCACTAAAATATGGAGCTGCTTCCTGTTTGTTATTTTTGTGAACACTGCCTCCAGAGAGCCTGTTTTAACACCAGACCAGTGGAGCCAGACTACAGCCTGAGCCCATCATCATCCTCTTGTTCTCATCTGGTGGTAAGTAGGCAATCCAGTATATTATCCAGTATATTATTAGTGGCACTAATCCCTAATCTACCTCACATTAAAGGGACACTGCAGTCACCAGAACCCTCTACAGCTTAATGTAGTGGTTCTGGTGTCTATAGCCTGTTCCTGCAGGCTTTTTGTCAGAGAAAAAACACTGTGTGCAGCACTGGTGTTGGCTCATATGACAGATCATATAGGTGGGGCATTGTGGTTTGTTTGTCCTAGGGTGCCTAAAATCCTTGCACCGGCTTTGGTAGATCTATACATTAAAACAACTTCATTAAGATAAAGTTGTTTAGATCCTTAAAGTGTCCCTTTTAAGCACACAGACAATAATACAACATTTTTTGATGATCACAAAACCGGAAAATGATTTGTCTAATGCTGAAATCATAATGTACACAAAATAATTTGGGGGGAACCTAATGGTTGCAATAAACTGAAAGTTAAAATAAAAGAAAAGTGATCCACAAATTAACACTTTTCATGTGAGATACTGGCATTACCAGTAATATTATGTCTACATTAAAAAAAAATTGCAAAGAAGTGCTTTTTTTTAATCATTTCTGTGATTCAACTGTTTTAATGAACAGAAGGTCCTTGGCGTTGGTGACATCATAGATAAGGGAGCAGCAGATGTATGGCCTTGTGTTTCTCCCATTAAATTTTCCAGCGGTAGATTGTTTGTGCCCAAGGTTTTGGAGAGCACAGAAAAATATGATTATTAACAAAATTAACGAACGCAAACCTTGGGAAATTGCTGCTTCGTAGCAGATACACTTCTTTAAAGATTAATAATGCTCGGAATTATAGAGCAGCCTTGAGAACACGAGGCAAAGAGCTATTGGTACTGAACTGGAACGTAAAACAAATGAGTGAATCAATTGAACAAATTAACAGGAAAACTGGTTCTTATTTCATTTGTAGAAGAGGCCATTGTTTAGCCATTTCGAGTAAGGAAAACCCCTGATATACCATGGATTACGAGTTATTTATGCTTTATTCTGAATGAAAGCTGCTTTTTTGGATGATTTGTGCATATGTTTTGGTTGTTCTTAATAGCTTCCTTCTAAATATCAATTACACATTATTGGTGTCATTTAAAACAACCTTTTCCTTTTTTTCCCCTGTTTGATTACACATAGCTTTCTTTGTGCATGAAATCATACTTAACAAACATGTTTTCTGGGTTTATAAAAAATAGTATTGCTATTTTTTTAATGAAATAAAACATTTTATCACTTTTCTTTAAAGTGGAACTGTTACTTGCCAGGTTTTTAATAATACTTTTACTTATCCCTATATTTAACAAATATGTATTTGTGAGGTGTAAAAAATTACATTAAATGTAGAAAAGCACACCCCTTTTTCTTGCAACTGTGTGCCTCAATTTTAGCTCCCTGTCAATTATTATAATAAGTTCTGTTCTTTGAACCTGGTGGTCAGCATAGAGAAAACATACAGAAAAGAGGAGAAATTAAACAATGTTTCTATTTCTCTTCTCCATTTGTAATGCTTGCAAAGAGAATAGAAGCAAGCAGTTGAAGAAGACTGTAGAGGGTCCAGAAATTATCTACGTTTTCTCTTATGTAGACTTGGCCATATGAGATAGTTGTTCACAATGTGATACAGATGCTCCTCGCTTACCTACTGAGTTCCGTTCTTACGACCCAGTCGTAACACGAATTGGTCGGTAAGTGAGGTGCATGCGCAGAAGTGCAGGTCTATGTTCAGGGGAAATTTCCTTGAACGTAGACATACGCATCAGAGCAGGGAATCCCTCAAATCTATGTTCGGGGAAAATTCCCCGAACATAGACCAGCTCTTTAACGTGGGGAATCCTTTGCATCCCCACGCTAGAGAGCTGGTTGTAAGTGTGAGTAGTAGGTTGCAAAGTGAGGAACATCTGTATTATATACAGTTTTGCTGATGTGACATTCTTCTTCTTGTGTTTGTTGTTTTTGGATTACTATTTTCATATTGACCCAAATCTAACATCAAGTGTTGTTTTCATTGTCTTGATTTAATATACATTTGTTATAATTATTTTTCAGTTACTGTGATTATACCCATATTATGTGTAACATAACATACCCAATACCCCTTAAAGCAGACACAGTAATCCTTATACATGTGCAATTCGTTTCGGTCCGAATATGAATTTGGATGAATTTCGGGCAATTCGGACATTCAGGTATTTCCGAATGTCTGAATAGCCGAAGTGCTGAATTGCCGAGGTTCCGAAGATACGAAATTACCGAATTTCCGAAGTGTCGAAGTGCCGAAGTGCCGAAGTGACGAAGCACAGTATTGCCTAAGTACTAATATACTTACCCAGTGGAAGAAGAAGAATGTTACACTGTATACAAGTTTAAATAAAAAGTATACAAACATAGCCAGGATTCAGCTGTAAGCATTTGCAACACTTACAACAATCAAGTAACACACATTCATATCAACTGTAAGTTACTTAGCCTGTCAATGGAATGACAGGAATGAATAAGTAGATAACTCCCTAATTCCCACGATATTAGGGAGCTACCCACCCCTGAGCGGCGGGTGGGGGCCCTAAAGTAAAATAATGGGGGGACCTAATGTCCTCCCCCCTGGCCCCTACCCCTGAGCGGTGGGTGGGGGCCCTAAATACTAATTAGAGGGGGGACCTAATGTCCTCCCACCTGGCCCCCACCCCTGAGCGGTGGGTGGGGGCCCTAAATTAGAATGAGGGGGGACCTAATGTCCTCCCCCCTGGCCTCCACCCCTGAGCGGCGGGTGGGGACCCTAAATAAAAAATTAACCCCCACTCCCCCAGGTGACTAGGGGTCCCCAAACGCCTAGTCACCCCCCTCCCAAAAAAAAAATAACCCCTACCTACCCCCCTCACCCTAAAAATAATGAGGGGGGACCATTTAAATTCCAAAGAACTTTCCCACGCTGTGTACAATTACACAGAGCACTCTGATTGGTGGATTTCAAGCTAACCAATCAGAGTACTTTGACAGGTAAATATAGAGACTTACTTGTCAGTCTCTTCATTTACCTGTCAGAGCACTCTGATTAGATGGATTAAACCCACCAATCAGAGTGCCTAATTGCAGGGCGGGGCAAGGCTTTATAAGCCTTGCCCCGCCATGCAAACCTCAGTCTGCGCGGAGCCTGCCATGGGTGAAGATGGATTGGTTTTATTTGCGCTCGTTTTTTTTTTTTTTTTAAAGTGCGTCAGTTATTATAACTTTTTATTTGGCCTTTTTTGGGGCTTAAAAAATAAGATTTTAGAAGAAAGAAAACATCAAATGGTAAGTTTTATTTTATTTTATTTTTTTACAGGTACTTAGTTAAATGGTCCCCCCTCATTATTTTTAGGGTGAGGGGGGTAGGTAGGGGTTAATTTTTTGGGGGAGGGGGTGACTAGGGGTTTTGTGGGCCCCTAGTCATCTGGGGGAGGGGGGTTAATTTTTTATTTAGGGCCCCCACCCACCGCTCAGGGGTGGGGGCCAGGGGGGAGGACATTAGGTCCCCCCTAATTAGTATTTAGGGCCCCCAACCACCTCTCAGGGGTGGGGTCCGGTGGGAGGACATTAGGTCCCCCCCATTCTAATTTAGGGCCCCCACCCACGATTCAGGGGTGGGGGCCAGGAGGAGGACATTAGGTCCCCCCCAATTAGTATTTAGGGCCCCCACCCACTGCTCAGGGGTGGGGGGCTAGGGGGAGGACATTAGGCCCCCCTCATTCTAATTTAGGGCCCCCAACCGCCGCTCATTAGGTTCCCCCCTCATTCTAATTTAGGGGTCCCACCCACCGCTCAGGGGTGGGGGTCGGGGGGGACATTAGGTCCCCCCTAATTAGTATTTAGGGCCCCCACCCACCGCTCAGGGGTGGGGGCCAGGGGGAAGGACATTAGGTCCCCCCCAATTAGTATTTAGGGCCCCCACCCACCGCTCAGGGGTGGGGGCCAGGGGGGAGGACATTAGGTCTCCCCTAATTATTATTTAGGGCCCCCACCCACCGCTCAGGGTTGGGTGGTCAGGGGGAGGACATTAGGCCCCCCTCATTCTAATTTAGGGCCCCCAACCACCGCTCAGGGGTGGGGGCCAGGGGGGAGGACATTAGGGCCCCCTCATTCTAATTTTGGGGCCCCACCCACCGCTCAGGGGTGGGGGCCAGGGGGGAGGACATTAGGTCCCCCCTAGTTAGTGTTTAGGGCCCCCACCCACCCAATTTTTTTTTTAACAGTGAGCATCAACAGGCTGCTCACTGTTTACTAGACATGCCCCTACTCGCGGTATAGCGAGTAGGGGTATAATTTACTAATACTAAGTAATCTTTACTTAGTATTAGTAAATTTGTCTGAAAGACCAATTTAGGTCTTTCAGCCTTTTGGTAGATAACTCCCTAATACCGTGGGAATTAGGGAGTTATCTATCAAGCGGCTGCAAGAGAAGCTCCGAAATTCCGAAGTCCCAAAGTTCCGAAGTCCCAAAGTTCCGAAGTGCCAAAGTGCCGAAGTTGCTGAATTTCTGAAGTGTTGAAGTGCCGAAGTTCCGAAGTGTCGAAGTGCTGAAGTTACCGAAGTTGCCGAAGTTCCGAAGTGCCGAATTGCCGAAGTGCCGAATTGCCGAAGTCCCAAATTTCAGAATGCCGAACCGAAATTTTTTTCCCATGCACATGCCTAGTAATCCTCCATTAGTAAATACACAATGTGAGCGAGGATGCAATAAAAGGCAGCTCTTGGTCATATATTAAAAATGAACGTACTCTGGGGTCCCTTTTAGACAAATAGAAACCGATCTGAGATGGTATAAGTCTAACAGACCAGCAGTTGGAAAACACAGCTCCATATTATTGTTACTGGAGTCTTCAAGACACAGTATCCAAGATCACCGTTGGTGACCTATCATAAGCTGCTTTCAAAATGCCATGCAGCACTTTATACCTCCAGCCGTAGTAGTGCAAGGGTCATCGTTACCAGATAAGACATCCTATTCTTAGCTTAGTTAACTGATTACCTGAGGTTACCATAGTATAAACTAATAGAATAGACCGGGAAAAAAGGGCAGAGTGTGTATTCTGATAGTTGTGCATATTTCACAGTCTCGTGTCTCCCTAAGTAGGCTTGTGGTGGGTTTTCTAAACCAGTTTCTCAACATGTCGTATGGGTTCCCCATGAAATGTTTCTGCAGAATTTTAATTCATGTTGAAATCCAGAAATGAAGAAGATTTGGTAGGACATCATGCCATTAGGAGTTAATAGCTGAATGAATGTGGGCACTGTTTAGTTAAAAACAAAACAAAACAAAACAAGCCTCTATCCTTCAGTTAGAAAAGTTGCGAAACAATATTCTAGGTCTAGGATGTCCTCCAGTAACAGACATTGTGTACAGAATGTAGATGCCTGCTGTGTGATACAAAAAGGACAGGTCATTTGATTGAAAAGTATCCACAGAAAGATAAAACAAATACCTACGGAGAAATGCACTAATGTCAGCAGTCAAACATGGCAGAAGACAGGTCAAGATAGGGACACAATGACAGTTACAAACAACAAATACTACAGTGACAAGGGCACACAAATGGAACCTAGAAAGTAACAAGCTGCAGTAAATGACTCCAGTGAATCAGACATCAAAATACTTTCCTTCTTTCCTATTCTGAAATAGTATTTATTTATTTAGAAAGATAACAAAAGAAATGGACTCAGTTAGTCTGCTTGCCCTCTGTTTAAAAAAGCTCAGACTTTAGTCATTTTGTTCATTCATTTGCTACTTAAGATAACCTTGTGTCTCCAGTTCTCCTTAAATGTATTCTTAGAATGCATACTTATAAACGTTACAGGCATCCTCCATATTTGTGGAGTTAAATATTATTTCCTAGCTTTGCCTCTAAGAACTACTACCAAATTTGCAGCAGTCTTGCAATGCTATTTAATAAACTTAAATATGTTTGAATATATCCCATCTTTTATTATGCATAGTTTGATTACACACTGATGTGGATATTCACTAAAGCGAGAATTCAAAGGGAATTTCTCATTTAAATGACCACTAAATCATCTAAATGAAGTGGTCTGGGTGCAATGGTTCGTCATTTTAATCCTTTTTAAACTGCTATGCTTACATTGCAGGGTTAAACCCACGTCAAGTGGCTGTCTTTCTGATAGGCACTAGAGATGCTTCTGCCTCCAGAACCCAGTGAAATTCGGTCTTAAAAATAATTGCTGCTGATAGCAACATTTGGAGGTGTGCAATGTTTGGACGCACAGTCCTAGTTCCAATTCATTACTTGTCTATGAGAAGCAATGGATTGGAGGAGATCTTGGATGATGTCAGCTTGGATGATAACATCAGCAGAGGAGGAACTGAAGGCTGCAGCGGTGGAGTCAGGGGGTTGGAATGCAGGTGAGTAACAATTATTTACCTACCGGTATATTTTTTTAATGCCAAAGTTGATTGGACAGTAGGGAAACTATAATCCTAAAATAATAATTACTTTTTTTGGTTCCCTTTAAGGTCAATAAAGCTGAACAGAAAACAAGCCAGCTATGCAGTGATAAGCTGAATGCAGAGTTCAGAGAATTCAACAACTGACCCACAAGCAGGATGTGGTCCGGTCACTTACATATCTCCACCCCTCCAACCACCCATGGGAATCCCTGTAACGTGGCAGAGCTGTCAGTGTTCTGTGCGATGCTGTGTGCACATACTGACATCCCACACAAACAGAAATACTGATATATACACATTCTGACATTGCTCACACAAACACACATTCATCACTAAGTTTCTCACAGGTTTGCTGAATGCACAGTAGGAATGTCATCAGGTAGATCAGGCACACGGCACATAAAGCCACTTCAACCACTCCTCCAGTCCATGCCAGGTGTGAAGGAAGTGATCATCACGTATGTAGGCCAGCGATTTCACATGCACAATACATATACCTACCTGAATGTGAACTTTATGGACGACACTGCAATAGACAAAGTTATTTACATTTTTTTCACTCCATCTGCATTCAATGCCATATGCAAATCTATGAATGAGGTACTTTTTGATCCACGTGTATACATGACATGACTCACGTAATACTTCATTAGCTGCAGTGTCTGCTTGCTGTGTTTCATTGTGGATATAGTGTGTTTATACAGTTTTTTTGTGTGTACTTTTTTTCTGATGACTTACATAATGATTCAGTTAAAGGATTGAAACGTTGATGCTGTATATTTTACATCTAACTGCTGATATAAAAGCAGATCATTATACTAAGTTCCATCAGTTCGCTCTTTCATTCAAATCTATTTATTGGTTAGAGTTTAAGCACCTGGGCCAGCATGTCAGTAAGAGAAGTGAGTGTATGGCACATATATATATGTATGTATGTATGCAAAAGTTCAGACTCTGGCAAGGTACATATTTTGATGTGTACATTAAAGAACTGAGACCTTCACTCACAGGAGGAAATGTTAGGGAAGTGAAGGAGGGCCTCAAATGATGCATTATACAAAGGGGAGGTTAATTATGACAACAGGGTGAATTATGGCATAGGTGAAATACATTTTTTAAATGGTGGGGAGTCAGAAACATGAATACTCAAATATACCTCAATGCATTGTCAGAAGGCCTACCCGCACCTCCCTACCTAGACTGATGCTTGCCAAGAAATGCTAAGCATTGTGTATTGTAGAGAAATGATTGGATGGACAAAAAAAATAAAATATATATATATATATACATATTTAAATTTTTTTAGAATTATTCATTTATATATTTAGACATATTATTTCTTATTTATTTTACTTCGCATGAGTTGGACATAAAAATGTGCCATTATATTCCTATCGTCTAATTGTAACATTCCAACTCAGGGTCAAATTTGCAGAGTAATGGCTGTCAAACATTAATAATTATTTTCTCTTTCCTCTGCGCTGTACCTTACAACTAGTGACCGATTCAACAAGCATGTCAACATCTCTTCTATTAGTAATTAAAATGAAACTAGCACATAGTCAAATAGAAGCCTATAAAAAGCAAAGACTCTTATCGTGTATTGGCCAGTCCGCAGGTAAGGGAAACAATACACCTTTAAGTGACTTGAGTGGTTATCAGATTGCCATCGGGACACAGCAATCATGCTGTTTAATTTCTATAGCACATGTGAGCAGAGCAAGGTGTACAGTACCAGCCTGTGCTAAAGGCTGCTCTTGTCTCCTTCTGTTTGACCAAATTGTTGACTTAGGGCGGAGTTACGGAGTATGAGATGTGTGTAACTTGTTGCCGCAGTTCCTGATAGCCATAAATCATAACTTTTGTTACTGGCCTCTTTGTTTCCGTCTTTTTTTATTTTATTTTTTTTGTGCCTGTGTCCAGGTGTTACTTTTATAACCATTTTTCTATATTGGATTATTCATTAGTTAACAAGTCATTACCGGAGAAGTAGGGTGTAAAACTCACCAATTTTATAAGACAGTCAGAGAAGTAACCTTTCAAATTGTTAAGTGAAAGCACCAAACATATATTTTTCAATTCTTTATTATTATTAAATCCAGGGCAGATTTACTATAGAGTTTTCTGCAATAAATAGTGAGTTGCTGTGAACTGAGTTTATTACAATTTTAACCAAAATAGATATGTTGAGATGATCTTTCTAGTTCAGGGGAAAATCTAAATCGTTTATGTAAAATAAAATGTACATTATACGATGGTTAGAGTTGTGAACACACAAGAACAAGTGAATTTACAACGACAAGCAAGGCAGAAATATATATAACTAGATGTTTGAGGTAGGGGACATTACATTTTGGAATAACTGAGTAAAATACAAAATACCAAACAATGGTACAGTTCAAAATTACAGTCTAATTACATTTTTACTTATGATGGTCACTCACAATATTAAGAGATCTCAAACTTGGCTCTTGACATATACTTTAGTGCCCTTAAAGGAAACAACCATCATCCCTAGCTTGCATTCATTCTTCCCTTATTAGAAATGCAGGAGAGATGTGAAGGAGACAAAACCAACAGTGTGTCTCTTCAAAATATTAATACAATTTCCCACTCACATTTTTCAGAGCGGTAATTGTGGCTCTGGAGAGAATCATAATATACAAATATAATACTATGAATGTAATAGAAACATAGAATGTGACTTTCTAAATACCTTCCTTAGTCCCTAGCCTCATCTTATAGTTAGGATAGCCTTATGCCTATCCCACGCATGTTTAAACTCCTTTACTGTGTTAACCTCTACCACTTCAGCTGGAAGGCTATTCCATGCATCCACTACCCTCTCAGTAAAGTAATACTTCCTGATATTATTTTTAAACCTTTGTCCCTCTAATTTAAGACTATGTCCTCTTGTTGTGGTAGTTTTTCTTCTTTTAAATATAGTCTCCTCCTTTACTGTGTTGATTCCCTTTATGTATTTAAATGTTTCTATCATATCCCCCCTGTCTCGTCTTTCCTCCAAGCTATACATGTTGAGATCCTTTAACCTTTCCTGGTAAGTTTTATCCTGCAATCCATGAACCAGTTTAGTAGCCCTTCTCTGAACTCTCTCTAAAGTATCAATATCCTTCTGAAGATACGGTCTCCAGTACTGCGTACAATACTCCAAGTGAGGTCTCACCAGTGTTCTGTACAATGGCATGAGCACTTCTCTCTTTCTACTGCTAATACCTCTCCCTATAAAAGCAAGCATTCTGTTAGCATTTCCTGCTGCTCTATTACATTGTCTGCCTTCCTTTAAGTCATCAGAAATAATCACCTCTAAATCCCTTTTCTCAGATGTTGAGGTTAGGACTCTAGCAAATATTCTGTACTCTGCCCTTGGGTTTTTATGTCAAAGATGCATTATCTTGCACTTATCCACATTAAATGTCAGTTTCCACAACTCTGACCATTTTTCTAGTCTACCTAAATCATTTGCCATTTGGCTTATCCCTCCTGGAACATCAACCCTGTTACACATCTTAGTATCATTAGCAAAAAGACATACCTTACCATCAAGACCTTCTGCAATATCACTAATAAAAACATTAACCCCTTAAGGACCAAACTTCTGGAATAAAAGGGAATCATGACATGTCACACATGTCATGTGTCCTTAAGGGGTTAAAGAGAATGGGTCCAAGTACAGATCCCTGACGCACCCTGACGTACCCTGACAAGCCCAAGCTTCGAATATAATCCATTGACTACAACCCTCTGTTGCCTGTCACTCAGCCACTACCTTAGTCATATAGGGTGGTACTGTCCCTTGGTGTTACCATCCAATCAAATGTTCTGGCTATTTTAGGTTTAATGTCTTTAAACCAGGGATACCCAAAAGGTAGATCCCCAGATGTTGTAAAACTACAACTCCCATAATGCATTGCATGACTGATGCTTTAGAATGACAAAGCATCATGGAAGCTGCAGTTCTACAATATCAGGGGGTGTACCTTTGGGCACCCCTATTCTTAACATTGAGAGAGCCCGTTCATATATACAAGACAATCAAACTGTTCTTTACACCAGGAGTATTCAGCCTTGGGCACTCTTGATGTTCTTGACTACATCTCCCATAATGCTTTTTACAGCCACAATGCTGGTAAAGCACCAAGAGAGATGTAATCTCCAACATCTGGAGTGCCTAAGGTTGCCTACCCCTGTTCATAACATTGGTTGCTCTGTGTCTTAGATTTTATTTTTATATTCTCACTGTCATTTATATATATCAAGATATAACTTTAGTATATTTATTTTATTTCATTGTTGGTGATACTGCCAGATTGTTATCCCATTGTATTTTGTATATCTGAAAATACTAGATGAACAATAATATGGAAAAAAAATCTATCCATATCAATGACAATATGATTATTTACTAAAAAGAGAATTGTTGGGAATTCACATTGAATTCAAATTAACTTTACGACCAAACTAGCCAAACTGGAAACATAGCGGATCTAGAGATTTTTTTTAGTTCAGGTTTTTGGCCGTAAATGTAAAATTTACTTAGAATTCTTGACAATCCTCACTTTAATGAATAACCCTGGATGTCTCCAACCAAATTGTGCAAAACATATGAGTTTATATATATTTATATATAGTTTATATATATTTTATCTTTGTTTTTTGTTTGTTTCTGTCATTTGGTGAAAAATGGCACATTTAGGTTTTGTAGGAAATGTCATTGTAAACTATCAATCTATTCACTATGAGCAATTGTAGAGAAATTCCTCTCCCCCTTCTTTTATTGTTGATCTTAGTGCACATCCTGAATTTTTGGTTTCTGGACCAGAGAAAATTTAAACAGGCACATTAGACAACAATCCAAAAGATTGGACCCAAAGAGAGACGCTGTCATTTGAAAAAGAGGAAGAACAGGATAGACAAAAGCAAACAAACAAAAAACAGAACGGTGAGAACAGTGTATGATGACAGATCACAAAATGACCACCCACATAAATATCCAACAGGATGTCTATCACCAATCACTTCCCAGTTCATTTACTGGAAATCTTGCAATAAGCCAATAATCTTTTCCTGTTTAACATCACTCAGAATTTTTATTCTGGAGGAGGCAGTTCGGGTTGAGACAAAATTTAAGGGAATTTGAGTTGAGGTTTGGAAAATGTTGGAAAAATTAAAAAAATATCTCAACAATACTGTCTGGGTTACTAACAATTAATGAGTACTAGGAATTATCAAGACATGACTTGCAGGCAGATGGAGAATCATGGCATGTACTGGAAATAAATGAGAATAGCTTTGAGCATTAGCAATATGGGGTCAGTTGCTGGAAGCGAGGCTTAAGTAGTTTACAGTATGAGGAGTGGCAATCAGTTTGAAAAGAAGACTGAGGTTAAAGAAGTACTTTGAAAGGTTGCTGAGTGAGGTCTGGTTGCTATAATAGGATGGGGTTGTTGTTAAAGGGTTACTCCAACCACCATGACTACTTCTGTGATTTGAAGAGGTCATGATGGTATGAGTCTGTATGTGCACCGTTTCTGCTTGAAACATTGCACATTCAGAGAACTCTGTTCCGGACCACCAAATGAGACTTCTGTGCATATTTTACATGTCGTCAGTGCACACTGTACGATGGCAACAGACACAATAATCTTCTTCCTTATAGGCAGGAACGCTTGCATGGAGTAGATCGCTTTCGCCTGCGCTCGCTCCACTACTCAAATAGCTTCATTATATCTTTTTTTCAATCCTTCCCTTCCAGCATTCCCCCCCCCCCCTCGCCTTTCCTGGATCAGAGCTGGCAAAACGATCCAATCACACGATTCTTTATGAGAAGCCTGTGAATAGACTGAGCGAGAACAGTGCTGATTGGAAAGAAAAGAATGAGTTTGGCACCAGGAGGTTCGCCCGGCACTGGATTACACTTTTATTTTATGTATTAAGTGGGAAACTATTGCCAGTGGTTAGTTGGGCATTGTAATACTGATAACTTAATCTGACCTAAAGGATTGGAGTAACCCTCTTTAAAAAGTATAGCAGAAAGTATGGTTTAAGTTGCTGAAAATCAAGGAATACGGGAGAGTGGTACAAATACTCAGAGATGATGGCAGAAAAATCGGTACTGTGCCATGGATCAGAAAGTAGGTAACTGTGCAGAGGAATGGCTGGAGATGGATAAAATGAGTGTAAATTAGAGGGAGGATTTCAATGATATTAAGATGAATAGAAACAGATATTGGAAATGCTTGCTGAATGTTATTACTCTTAACACTAAGAAAGCGGCTGAATAAATTATCCATTTTTTACACATTGAATTGTAATTTCCAGAATTAAACTTTAACTAAGCACTATTATGCCTGTAAGTAGTAAAACATAACTTGTAGCTGATTTATGAGAAATTGTCAGCAAGCCTGAACCTAGTGCTTGTGCGTTCAGTGTATTAACACTTCTGAGATGAAATCTATCATATCTGTATAAAACATTGGGATATCCTTTGTTAGTGAGAGGAGTGAATTAGTAGGTATCGGTGTATTTACTACTACTGAGTTGTCTGGGACAACAAAACACTCCAACAACTGGTAGTTATTCTTCACGTAAAATGTTCTTTTCACACACACAATAGACACAGTGAATGACATGATTCTTTGTTCTTTGTGGCTTCCTTCACAGTGTGGGAGAAGGGGGCTGTCATTTTCATCCAGTTTGCAATCATTCACAATGGATCTTTCCTGGCGTATGAGGAAGTTTCCTGACTAAATATAGTTTACGTTGCTTTACACTACAAAACAAAAGTCAAAATACGTATACATCATTTTGATATAAGGACCTTGAAAATAGACTGCACTGCAAAGAATAATAATTCGAGAGATCTCTAATACCACTAATACTTCTCTTATGTTCATATATCTATTAGTTAGAACAAAGTATTTATCAGTTGATTCACACTTTTTATTATAAAATATAAATATCTTCAGTCTACTCCTAACTATTCAAGGGCTGGTTACAGGAACACTCCATGAGTCAGAACTACTATAACACACTATAGTGGTTATGGTGCTAGAGGTGTCCTACCAACCCCAAACAACCTTGTAAATAGCCACTGCAGCCGGAAACTCTCAGCTTTAAACTTAGCCCCACGGTACAGGGCTTAGCTAATTGGGCTCATGGGCTGATCCTGAGCAGTAGGGCAAGTAGAAAGTCAATCTTCACTAATATGCTATATGGACTCACAAGGCTTGCAGTGGCAAGTAACTTTTTAGGCCTAACTAGTAGTGTAGTGCAAATTTTAAGCCCTGCATAAACTTACTATAATACTTTCAATTTGACTAATGGGTAGTCAAGATGTACTAAATGTAGATAGTTTTTTCTTTTTACCTTGCTTTTGTGACCTGCCAGTATCAATCACCTTGACTCTAAGCATGTTGAGAGGCGGTCAACAAAGCGTCAACAAAGCATGCTAAAATGAAAGTACATAGGAAAACGTCCAACCTGTTTATGCTGTTTACTGGATCTTGACGCACACCAGCCCTGATAATCATTCTACATGACTCAACCATCAGAAAATTCCAGTTTCCTAATTTTTATTGTGTCTAACATAAAATGTACTGAACTGAAGTGCTGAGAGAAACGATTAAACAGAAAAAAGGTCAGTAAGTTAAAATAACATAAGCTGGCAATGAAACGTTATATCAAAACATGACAAAAGACAAAGCCCTTCTCAGCTCTCAACGGAGTGTCTCGCTAAACCTCAGTATAATACACTTGCAGGAGCAATTGGCAGCAAATAGGTGCAACAAGAGGTAATAAAAGATGTATTGTATTGTTTACCATCGCATTAGCGGCTCAGAATCAGTTGCACCTTTAATAATACTAATGTCAACATATAAATGCCAAAAATAAAATAAAAAATAAACAGGTGTTATATGTATTTTACAAAAGAAATAAAGGTGTTCTAGAGTAGAAAAATATCAGATATTCATTAATAATATATTTGAATACTTAATATCCACTTTTCTTACAATAAGATTTATTTTTTCATACATAACTTTTCCCCCACGGTGAATCAATGCTCTTAGCGCAATGGTTCTTGATCCTTTTTTGCCAAGGGTCCTCCCAATCTTAAAACATTAAGCTGAGTTCTTCTAGTGCAATTTAATTTGTAAAATAAATGTTATCAAACACATTTATGAGCCTATTCTCAGTATCACAGGGGTTGCAGTTTCAGAATGCCACTGTAGAAACCAATTTGCTTGGAGCCTAATCATTATGATGAGCCTGTAGCAACTAACAGGAATCCATTTACTTGCTCCTAACTTTAACAAAATCATCAGTTGATAAATAGAATTATTTTGTTTACTTATCTAAATAACTAAATAGTGGATGAAATGGATAAAATGTTTTGGGTCTAAAGAGATTCTACTTCTAGAAAAGTTGAGATCCTCATTTGAAAAAAAAAGTGTTCTATATGTAATGAATTACAATAGAATTGTCCAGATTTCTAAATCAATGCCTTTAAAAAATGTTTTTTTTGTCTTTTGGGCAGTGATGATAATTTTGTAGGGCCTATAAGCATTGGTTCAAAAAATAAAACTAAATGAAGATATGGTTCAGATACAAACTGCGTCTAAAATCTAAACACTCCTGAATAAAACAATGAAAATTAGCTAAAAACAAAATGGACATGCTGGACATCATGCTAGTAAACTAATAGTTCCAGACCCATTTAACAGCTGTTATATTGCATATGTAAATTACTTGTTGTTAACTATCCCCATTTTCTAAATTTACAAATTGCTGCGGAATACATTGGCGCTATTTAAATGCTAATAATTATTATACTAAAGTACTTGATTTTATCGGAATACTTTTAAATTTTTTTTTATAATTCTTTATTTTCGAAGTGCAGATTATAGCAAACATTGCTCATAATGCCACAACAGCGAATATAGGCAGTTCATCACATATGCCAGCCTGACATAGCTTAATTGCACAATTTCTTTTTTATAACATGTTAAAACAGAATATTCCAGGTTGGAAAAGAGTGACTGCAGCGTTGTAGTGACATATCGATGCCTAGTACGGGGCTTAAACTCAGGTCTGGGGATCTCAGTGCTGGCTATGAAATGCAAATTGAAAAGTAAGAACTTGTGGATTAGGCTTGTGCACTGAGGATATACTGGGCTGCAAGTTGTGTGAAGTTTTGCTGAGCTAGCCTTAGGGGTGAATATGTGGAGTGTCATTAAGCTAAGGGGCCTGCCTGTCCATATCATGTGAGGGCGGGCAAGGCTTCAGTGTGCAAAGTATTGGTGTTGATTAGTAGCTCTGCATTCTCTGCAATGTGTGGTACCCCTAACCAAGGGGAAGGAGGGGGGTGGATGGAGTGTACTTACTTGCCATATGGGGGGGGTGAGTTAATGTTTCTAGCAGATAGTATGCTCTGATGGCCCTTGTAGGGAAGGGTGATGTGTCTGGAAGACAGGTGCAGGGGTTAGTATTGGAGGTGCCTATGCAAAAACTGGGCAACATGTGTTACAAACAATAACTTTAGTATGGCTGTGACTGCTGTAGTGGTCAAATGGGAGCAGTTCCACCTCTCGTCATCTTCAGGTAGTTGCAAAGTGTTGCTCTCTCTGGTTCTTGGGACAAAGTGCACTATGCTGGAGGGGTCCCAGGTTCCACCCGGAGTGTGGGGTGTAGAGGCCGCATTTAAGTCCGCCAGACCCAGGGTGGTCAGTAGAGTTGGTGCCTCCGCCATTGAGTAGAGGGTGAGGGTGGTCCCATTGTGGGTCACCAGCAGGGTTCCCAGTGCCCATCTGTAGGAGACTTTAGCAGCTTGTAATTACTGTGTAACCGGGGTCAATGTCTTTCTCCACTGGAGGGTAGCCCTTGTCAGATCCTGATTAAAGGATAGTGCTTCCTCGAACAACAGCAGTGACTTTTCCTAAGAGTCGCCATAATGTTCCCTTTGTCCTGTGGTGAGATGCAGCGCAGGATAACATCTCGGGCTGTTTGTGGTGAGGGTTGAACAGGGCCAGTGGCCTGATAGATGCCATCAATGGTTATTTTTCTGGCTAAGGTGGGGGGGCAGTATAGTCGCCAGTAGTCTCCTGCAGTAACTCTTCTGTTGCAATAGCTGCAGGGATACCGCGGATTTTAACATTGTTGCGTCTATATTGGTCTTCCAGAGATGCCATTTGATGTGAGAGGGTGTGTTGCACCTTTTGTAGCTGGTGTATAGAGCTGTGTGCATTGGAAAGGCCGACATTCACCTCCATTATATCTTCCTCCACAGCCCGCACTCAATCATTGGTGGTTTGGATGTCCGTCTTGAGGTAAGCATTTTATGAAAGTCTTGCAAAAAAACTTTCAGGTCATGTTTTGTTGTGAGAGCTGAGTCCTCCGGGGGATCAGTACTGTCTGGTTGTGTGTTGTGGGAGTCACACTGCTTTTGTTGCTTGGGTTGTGCGGGTACTTCACTTGTAGTCAAGGCCTCTGCCGATATCGGAACCGGCTGCTCTGGTCGCCGGAGCACGGCTCCTATGTCCCTGCCTTCTGCTGGAGTTCCAGTTTTTTTAGATCTGCGTCTCATTATTGGCATTACCTAAATTACGTAAATTACAAAATCAACAACTGTGTATCAGAACAAATTCAAATAGCACACTGATCGCAGTCTGTTCTTTTAAATATCTAGGTATGTTGCTAGACCCCAATCTATCCTTTGGCCTTCACATTGAAAAAATCTCTTCAAAACTTTACCCAAAACTAGGTGCCCTATACAGAAACAAATCCTGCCTAAGCCCAGTAAGGAAACAGTGCAACAAATGCTAATGTCGGTCATTGATTATGGGGATGTAGTGTATGCACCTGTATCACAAACCTGCCTTCATATACTTAATATGTTATATAATTTCTTCTTCTGCTTTGTACGAGAATGTAATTACTTTACCTAAAATTGTGACACAATAAAAGAGCTAAACTGGCTATAGCTGGGATCCTGACGCACTCTTCATCTTTCCAGCCTTGTGCATAAGAGCATTTCTGGGAAGCTCCCACCCTACCTGAGTAGAATGTTCCCACCTCCTATAACCTCCGATCCAGTACCAGCACTTTATTTAGTCTACCTCAATACAAAAAGAAAGCAGCCCGGTCCTCCTTTTCCTACAGAGCACCGCAATTATGGAATAACCTCAGGGACACAGTCAAATCTTCATTCAATCTAAAATCTTTTCAGAGATATATGGCAATATACCTCAATACTGAATGCACCTGTCATGGTTGAATATATTTATCACCTGTTATATGTTAAATATATATATATACATATTATATTTTTGGTAATATTGTATCCTATTGTATCAATGCAATGTTTTGTGGACCCAGGACATACTTGAAAACAAGAGAAATCTTCATATATCCTTACTGGTAAAATATTTTATAAATAAATAAATAAATAAATAAATATATGTGCATATACTCATCAGCCACAACATTAAAATCGCCTGCTTTTTATCATGTATGTCCCCCTTATTTTGCCAAAACAGATCTGATGTTTTGAGGCATGGACTCCACAAGACCTCTGAATGTGTCCTTTGATATCTGGAAAATGTAAAAAAAAAATAGTAATAACGCACTCAGAAATAAAGAATGCAATTAAATAGTATTAAATAGTATTCATTGTTAAACTAATTGTTCTATTAAATCTGCCAACAAAATAGCAAATGGTCTGACACTGCCTACAATGCCAAATCCTGTATCAGATAAGTGTCAAGAAAAAATTTATTATAATACAGCTATCACACAGATCACATTAAGGTATGTCAACACAATTATATTCCAACTCGTACATATAATGGGAGATCGAAATACAAAAAATCTAAATACTGGAAGAAGTATTCTGTGCATAAATTCTGTATCCAATCTCAAGTTAATGCAGCAAGTTCTCTTTATGGTATGTTACCAGGGTTCACTGTTAATTAGATTTGCCAAAAAGATGTATATACACCAAAAGGGAAAAAAATAAAGCAATGAAATTTTTTTTTTAAATGTACAAAAAATATAAAAGGCAAAATAAGAAAAAAGAATAAAATATATACGTGACTTGCATATGCAAAAAAGAGGTCTATTTAAAACTGTAATAACACAGGAACAAATCTTTTCCAAATCCCAGGTTCCACGTGAGATAAGCAGTTCTGTGGATAGTAGGCTCATAACCTCAGTTCTTTTGATGGTGGATAATGGCACTTGATGTTTGTATACTAGATTCCTGACTCAATTAGATCCGTGGACATATTTAATCCAGCTGCGCACTTGGGATCCAATTCTCCCTTCGAAGGCCCTGTAGTATCTGGAACCAAGACGTTAGCAGCATATCCTTTAAGTCCTGCAAGTTGCAAAGTGGGGCCTTCATGGATCGGATTAGTTGTTCCAGCACAACCTACAGATGTTCAATCGAAAACAGATCTAGGGCTTTGAAGGCCAAGGCAACACCTTGAACTCTTTGTCATGTTGTCATGTTCCTCAAACCATTCCTGAACAGTTTTTGCAGTGTGGCAGGATGCATTATCCTGGTGAAAGAGGCCCCTGCCATCAGGAACACCTTTGCCATGAAGCAGTGTACTAGATCTTCAACAATCTATAGGTAGGTGGTAATTATCAAAGTAATATCCACATGACTGCCAGGACCCAATTTTTTCCAATAGAATATTCCCCAGAGCATAACAGTCCATCCGCCAGCCTGCCTTCTACCCATCGTGCATCCTACAGCGATCTCTTACCCAGGTACATGATGCACATGCACCCGTCATGCATCCATCCGATCAAAAAGTAAACATGATATATCAGACCAGGTAACCTTCTTCCATTGTTCCATGGTACATGTCTGATTCTCACATCCCAAGTAAAAGCATTTTCATGGGACCCATGACCATGAAGTCGGTTCACCGTTGTCCTTCATTGCACCGTTTTGGTAGGTACTTACAACCTCATACCTTCAGCACTCCACAAGACTTGCCATTTTAGAGATGCTCTGATCCAGTTGCCTAACCATCACTATTTGGCACTTTCTGAAAACTCCTTTTTTTTAAATAAAGGAGGCACTTTAAAATAAAATCCATATTGGGGCGGGGCCTGGCAACCAAGATGGTTGGACATGTTCTGTGAAGACTCCGGCACAATACAGCTATATGCAAGCCTGTTTCGCTCAATTCTGCTCGGGAGGCAACTTCCCACAACTATAATCCAGCCAGGCTCTGAGCAGGAACACGCAGGTACCGGAGTTGACCCATAAAATCGAGTGTTCATGGCGTCCAGCTATGAGGCCTAGCTTGGTATGCAGCCTGGTGCCTGGGGGAGGCGGCCGATCTCCCGACATGGGGCATGCTTCCAACACCACTCGTAGAACAGCCCCGCAATCCCCCCTCTGGACCGGTGGGGGATATCCCGGTCCCCGCTGGGGAAACTCACCTATTCACTGCAGCAGAATCCCCTGCAGTACCACCAACCGCATGGCGGTCTCATGATGGCTGCCGCATCACAGCACTCCCATCCTCAAGAGAGCATACCTACTATGACATGGAGGGAGCGCTTCAACACTCAAATCGACAAAATATGCGAGGAGTTTTGGGAACGCATCTCCAACAGATCTCCCACCACTGCACAGCGTGAAATGCCCAAAAAACATGATGCCGAGCCGGTTCATCGACCTCACTCTCAGCTGAGGGCTCGCATGGGGGCATGCTTAATCAGGCGCCCACGACCCCAACGAGACCCCAGATATCGGAGGAACCACCTGGCCCGGGATCCTGACAGGAGAAGATGGAGAGCCTGCACAAACGCAGCAATGAAGACCCACCGAGCCAGGGCTCTGAAGGCATCACAAGCTTACCTGAGGAGGAAAACCCCAGATCACATGGCTGCTGAGCAACATGCCCTTTGGGAGAAGCGGAGTGAGGACCCCATACACAGAAGACCGCACACAGCACCCCGGCACGTACCCCGGCTGGGACGGCAGGACAACAATGAGTCAGCAACGAACCCAAGCAGCTCCCGGTATATTCACATCATGCCGGACTGTTTCCTAACCCCTGAAGGCTTTGGTTAGTGTGGGAACTGTGTATGGACTCACTGGGACTCTCTGTCCTTTATCTTGTCCCCTTCTGTCATCCATTAGAAACGGACAGCAAAGTCATCTTTATAACTCCAAACAGAGAGTTTATTTTAAATATGTTGAAATATGTTTATTTTAATCTACGTTTTCCCTAATTTTCACTTTGTCTTTGCCTTTTTGAAGCACAGTTACCGTGGGGTGGCCTGCTGAGCAGTTACAACTGTTAGTCACTCGACTGTTTTATTTAGCAAGGTCTAGCATGTTTATGTTTAGCAGGTAATTTCATACTTACTGCTTTAAATCGGCGTGTAATAATTTTCATGCTAGCCAGGATTCAGCAGTTTTGTTTCTCATCCTAGAGACCTATCACAAATGGCTAGTTTGTGTTTCTTGATTACTATTTTATCTTTTAAAGTGTGCATCTTAATTCCCAGATTTTACTATTAACATGACGTAAAGTCATGATTTTATTAAAGACACGGAGGCGAGTATTATGCATAACTCTTTCTTTATTTCCTCAGCAGCAAAGATAGAGGAATATAAATATATCAAAAATGAAAGAAAAAACTGTATAGATACACAGGCAACCAATCACATAACAGAGGAAGTGACTATATAAGGCCTGTGTCTCCCACAATCCTCCTCTTTCTTGCGAAAACCGAAGACCAGGTAAGAAGAACGATATCCTGCTTGGTCAAAACCGGGAACTGGAACAAACCGACAATTTCAAGCTAAAAAAGAGAGAGAAATATGGTAATAACCAAACTCCAAACTGTAGACTTACCAATACGAAACTAGTGACCTGTCATAAGGTTAAGGAATGAAACCTGAAAAATATAATAGACATAATTAATTAGTATATGAAATACACCACATGAAGTACATCCAAGGCAGGTCAAACCCAACATACCTGAACACGCCAAATCGCATCTCGCTCCATACCCCACACCGGGAGGGTGGGAGGGAATAATACTCGCCTCCGTGTCTTTAATAAAATCATGACTTTACGTCATGTTAATAGTAAAATCTGGGAATTTTATTAAAGACACGGAGGCTCATATTATGCAAGTTCAAAGCTGTGCTATCACCTGAGATGCGATGTGTTCAATAGGTCTGAAGTAGAAGTCACGGAAGGTCGACTCTCGAGACCAATCCGCTGCACGCATGATGTCCTCCAGACGACAGCCGACTGTCGAAGCCTTGGAAGCCATAGCACCCCTCACCGAATGGGGTGTAAAGATAGACGTGTCTATACCAGCCATAGACAACAGCCAACGCACCCAACGTGCCAGGGTCGGTGTCGCCACAGGTCGATGCGGAGTACGAAAAGAAATGAATAAAGGTCGTAGGTCTAGTGAGCGAAGAGGTCGAGTCACCTCCAAATAGACCTTTAAACACTCCACTGGACAGAGTGCCGGACACCCTTGGAATCTAGGGTATACGAAAGACCTTGATGCAGATTTAGTCCGTCTGGAAATATTAAAAGTCACACCTTCAGGGGAGAAGGTAACGGCATCCCAATCGAGGGCCCTAACATCAGAAACCCTTTTACATGAAACCAAACAAAGCAACATAACCAACTTGGAAGACAGTTGCTTAAGGGTCAGTCCCTGGTTCGGGTACCAGGAAGATAGAAACTGAAGCATAATGTTAACATCCCAAAAGGCAGAGAAACGAGCCTTGGGCGGACGGGCGAGGCGAATGCCCTTGAGCAGGCGACACGCGAAGGGGTGTCTGCCCACGGGCGAACCATCCAAACCAACATGTCCAGCCGATATAGCGGAACGAAAAAGGTTGATAGTTCGATACGCCTTGCCCGAATCAAACAGAAAAGTGAGGTATTCCAGAATTAGATGGAGAGGGGCAGATACGGGATCCACTGCCCGTTCCATGCACCAACTAGACCATGAGCCCCATGAAGAGCGGTATGCCGATCGCGTACCTGGAGCCCAAGCGTTATCGAGGAGTTGCAGAGTCGCCCGCGAAACGTTCGGGACAACCCAGGTACCCCTGAAAGGAGCCACGCTATCAGAGGTAGCTGATGTCGGAGCACCAGCTCGTGCGAGTTCCCATCCGGGTCCAGGAGAAGATCCTGGAAGCTCGGAATCAGTCTGGGGTAGTCTATCGACAACTCCATCAAGCGTGGGAACCAAGGACGGGACCTCCAAAGAGGTGTGATCAGTACCAGGCAGCAATCGTGCCGGACCACCTTCGATATCGTGCGAGCGATCATGTTGAACGGTGGGAAGGCATACAGGTGTCCCGGAGGCCAGTCTTGGAGAAAGGCATCCGTCGCTACTGCTGCCGGGTCTGGCCTCCATCTGTAAAACGCCGGGAGTTGAGTGTTCAGACGTGAAGCGAACAGGTCCAACTCGAAGCGTCCCCAGAGACTGTCCAGACCTCGGAAAACTGAAACGTGCAAGTGCCAATCTCCCGAGTCTCTTAAGTGCCTGGAATTCCAATCCACACCCGAATTGTCCAGGCCCGGAATGTGTTCCGCCTGCACCGAGACGTTGTTGAGGAGACAAAATTGCCAGAAATCCTTCGCCAATAGCGCCAACATTCTGGACTTGGTACCCCCAAGATGATTTATGCCTGGGGTCAGACTGCGTATCGCGAAGGCCCCCGCCAGCAGTTCTAGACAATTGATGTGTAGGGACCTCTCCATGTCGGACCATCTGCCTCCGGTGGAAACGTTTCCACAACGAGCACCCCAGCCGTGTAAGCTGGCATCGGATTCTATCACGACATCCGGGACCGAACCGAAGATGGCCCGGCCGTTCCAGGCCTCCATGTGTGCCAACCACCATACCAACTCGTCTCTGGACTCGTCGTCCAGACGTATCCGGGACTCGTAAGAGCGACCCGAACGCAGGTGTGAACCCTTGAGTCGTTGGAGGGCACGATAGTGTAGCGGGCCCGGAAAGATCGCCTGAATCGAAGCCGCCAGAAGGCCGATAATCCTTGCCAGTTGCCTGACGGACATATCCGGCACCCGAAGAGCCCTTCGGAGCTCCTTCTGAATGGCCTTCATTTTGGACTCCGGCAAGTACAGGAATTGCCTGATGGAGTCCACCTGGAAACCTAAGAATTCTATAGATTGGGTAGGGACCATGACCGACTTGTCCCAGTTGATCAGAAAACCCAAATTTTGGAGAAGGTTGATTGTCCAACCCAAATGTAACAGCAGAGATTCCCTGGATTGGGACATGATCAGTATGTCGTCCAGGTAGACGATCAGTCGCACCCCACGGGTACGAAGGTAAGCCATGACCGGCTTCATGAGTTTGGTGAAACACCAAGGGGCCGACGAGAGGCCGAACGGCAGGCAAGTGAAGCGCCAGCGTCGACCGTGCCACGTGAAGTGGAGGTAATCCCTGCAGCTCAACGCTATGGGGACTGTAAAGTATGCGTCCTTCAGATCCAACTTGGCCAACCAATCCGATTGGCGAAGGAGGTCTCTGAGGCAGTGTATACCCTCCATCTGGAAATGTTGGTAACGGAGAAATGCGTTGAGGGGACGAAGATTTATCACGGGACGAACCCCGCCCCCTTTCTTTGGCACCAGAAAAAGATTGCTCGTGAAGCCCGGAGAGGCCAACGGCATTTCCTCTATGGCACCTTTCGTGAGCATCTCCTCTACTTCCTTGGTAATCATGTCGTCCTGATCCTGTGGGAGGGACAACTCTCTGGGGGTGCGAACCTGGACAGGCATAGAAACGAACTCCAGGTGATAACCTTTTACACATTGCAAAACCCAAGCATCTGAGGTTACATCTGTCCACCCCTGGTAGAATAAGGCTAGCCTCCCTGCCACCCTTACATGATCGAGAGGGGGAAAATGGGTACTCACCATAAGGGCGTCTGCCCGAAGCGGCACCACGGGGATACCTGGAGCCCCAGGATCTCCCTCTGGCTGGGAAGAAGGGAGGCGACCTCGTATCCTGAAATCCTCGGGAAGGAAAGAAGGAACCTCTGGAGGCCCTGAACGAGCCACGGAAGCCCCGGCCGGGTGGACGGTTCCTGCTACGCCCGGCCCCTCCGAAAACCTTGGGAGCGAACACGCGCTTCATATTCGCTTGGGCCTTGTCAATGGCCGTAAAGGTCTTAACATAGGAACCAAGGTCCTTCACGAAAGAGGTTCCAAACAGTAAACCCTCGTCAGAGGGGTCAGGTTCCGCTACCGTCATGGCAGCCAATTTGGGATCGATCTTAAGGAGAATCGCCTTACGCCTCTCCGAAGACATGGCGGTATTAGCGTTCCCCAATAGGCAGATCGCCCTCTGGACCCACCCAATGGCCACATCGATATCCATAATCGAGTCTCCAGCCCTAGCGGCATCTAGCAGCTCGTAAAGTTTAGACAGAGGGCCCAGGGTATCCAATATCTTGTCTTGGCATCCCTTGAGGGAGTAATCCAAACCCTTCTTGGGCTTCCAGCCTGATTTATTCATGAATTGGGCGATTTGGGGGTCGATATCCGGAGTCTTACAGGCCGAGCCTGGGAGAGAGGGTCTAGGGCATTCGGCACGCAACTTGTTGCGACCCTCCTTGGAGAGGGGTGTACGCAAGCGTTTAGCCACATATTGCGCAATATGGTCCGGGGGGACCCACTCTGCTGACCGTGGGTGACGCAGATCGTCAGGGTCGAACAGTGGGTTTCCCTGTGGGGTCAAAAATGGCCTTACTGTCCCCAGAGGGAATCTTAACTTGGCCTAGGGCCACGGCAGAGGACCCAGAGGGGGCAACCTCCGCGGAGGGTAATTCCTCGTCTGACCCTCCCTCATCATAGGAGTCATACTCCATAGCATCAGAGTCACGTTCCACACTCCGGTCGGTATCCGACTCATCATCTAGGGCCCTGGCCCTTTTCCACAATCTAGCCTTTTTAGCCCGGCCAGGGGCTCTTTTGCGCGTGGGATGCGCGCTGTCTGTGACCACATCAAGTGTGTCAGTCATGGCAGGTAACACCTGCATCGAGGAGTGGGAATCAACGTGCTTAGATTTTGCCTTTGCCTTACGGGTACCAGGCACAGTCTGAGCAGAGGAAGGGGACCCCGCACCCTGGAGGGTGGGGGTAGGCAGTGAGGGCATAAGCATAGAATGCAGTGACTGAGAGAAGGAGGAAGAAACAGCACCCATTGCAGAAGCAAAAGCTTTTTGTAAGGACGAAGCCATAGTGGCATCCAGCAGGGCCTGAAATTCCTGGGAGGCCATAGCACCCTCAGGGTTATCTATATTAAAGTCACCAGGGGTGCCCATAGGCCCATCCTCCTTATCCTGCATGGTGGCAATAATAGGGGAATATACCTTTAAGTGACAGTAGATAAACAAAGCAAGCTATCTGCACTAACTGATGAAAAATAAATAAACTGGAATACAGTTTTAAGGGAAAACGAAATGGAGAAGGGTTGAGTAACCCACAAGGAACACTGTGAAGAAAACCTGCCCGCTGGTGCACTCAGGGGACCCAGACCGGGGAGACAGACCGTACGGCAGCAGCAGAGTGAGCGACCGATCAGCCGACGGACCGCCCAAAATGGCCACCGCACGTGTGGTATCACGATCGCGGACTGATCCCCGGCGGGGGAGGGGGCGCGCGCACCCTACCCGCGCGGGCAGCCCGCGATCGGGGAAGCAGAAACAAACACAGCCGCGGCTCAGGAGACTGCCGCGGCTATGAAATACAGCCGGGTCCCGCGCGGCGCCCGCAAGGGGGGGGAAGAGAGAGCGCAGGGGGACAGTATAACCGGGAGGAAAGCCCAGGAGGTGAAGGGGAGAGCCCGAGCACACCAGCGGAAGGCTGCCCGGTAAAGGCAACCCAAGCAAGCTACAATAAATATAATGCAAAACAGACAAAATATAACATCAGAGACAAACTAAGGATAAGAGCAAATACTTAGCTGTCTGAGGAAGCAGCAAAGAAAGAGGAGGATTGTGGGAGACACAGGCCTTATATAGTCACTTCCTCTGTTATGTGATTGGTTGCCTGTGTATCTATACAGTTTTTTCTTTCATTTTTGATATATTTATATTCCTCTATCTTTGCTGCTGAGGAAATAAAGAAAGAGTTATGCATAATATGAGCCTCCGTGTCTTTAATAAAATTAGAAATTCAGAGATCTAACCATCGGTTTGTAATAGCTTATTTTGTTTCACACCAAATGTCACTGTCTAATTGAATATGCTTCTCTGCACACCTAAAATACAGAATATAAAAGATAGACGGTCATATAGGATTGTGCTAACTGTTGTTGTACATGCACCTCATGTAACTCCTAAGGGGCAGGTCTCCTAGCTACCCAACCTATCCATAGATGCCCTTTTAGCAATTTACACGGGACGAATGCCTTTCATGTGCGTCGAGCCAGTCTTGTATTATATTGTGTTTTTAGTGTAAGTTACCTAACCTGGCGGGTCTCATAGCCAAACTCACCAATAGATGCCTGCACCTAGCCTGTACCATGATTTTTGGCTGGATAGACCTGCCCGGGAATTGTACTATCCTGTTTATCTCCTGTTTATAACCACAAATTGTGCATGCTCTATCCAATGTTTCACGAAACCTGAGGACTGCCGTTGGGGTACCTCAGGCCTGTTTATACTAATATGCACTGAAAAAAAAAAAAAATCCATATTTATATTATAAGTATAAAAATATCGAAATATAGATTATTTTACTGCTCCCCCTTTTTTACCCTTTATTAGTCACTTAATCTGTGAATGAAATCAACATTTAGTGACTGTCCCCCAGGCATCAATTTTTATTTTTCCCATGAAACATCACTTTTTTTGGCACAAAAAGTGAAACTCTGACTCAAACGAAGATGCGAGTCCATATGGCACTTTAGAGATATGGAATTTGAGGGAACAGCCAATCGGTCTAAATTCAGACAAATTGCAATTCAAGTGAAAAAATGCACAAGTCTAGTCATTATTTGCTTTTTGAAGACATAGCTTTAGTATAATGTAAATCTTTTTTTTGTTGTGGTAGGTATAAAAACTGCCCTTCTAACTACACTTTCTCCATCTGCCTAGTATTTTCTTTTCCTCCAGCACTCCCAAGGTCTACTTTATGATCAATCTTGTCTTATACGCTGCACAATTCAACCATACAGTGCAAGTTCCTTGTAGTTTATAAGGGTCCTTGGCAGACCTACAAGCACCTACCTGTCACAATTGCGCTCCAGCATATATATGGGATGTGAGACTTGTGTCACTGCTCACACAGACATTGCAGACACATACGGAACACAGAACGCAGACACAAAAGTACCCTAATACTAACATTGCTTGCAAACAGGAAATTGCTTGCTCACACGAGCATACTGACAGTGCAGGGTCCTGAGCAGTCCTTCCTGCAACTACTGGTGGAGATTTATTCATTTCTATTGTTTATTAGTTTATTACGTATTTTAATTAATTATTTAGAGTTTGTAGAAATCTTAAATTGTCCAGAAAAGTGGCTAAAACTCTGTATGGCTCTTGTTGATATTCAATTGATATTCACTGAATTTAGCCCATTTATTTTCTTTCTATGTTGGCTGGTCGTTTAGCTCTACTATAGAAATATAGCAACACTGAAACAGTCTCTGAAAAATAATCCACCAGTTCAATATCAAACATTTATCATAGTTTTGAAAAGTGATGGTTAAATTATGTCATTATTTTGATTGCGTTTATTAAAACAATATATAAAGTGATGGTTCTTGTTAATGAACTCTGCCAATATTTACAAAAATTTCCCTTTTAAAAGACCACCAAATTTATAGTGGTGGGTAAATTCACATGAAAAAGTAAAAGATGAAAAATTCCAACAGTTTTCATAAATTGCACCAATAATTTGCAGCTAATTATGGATAAAAGTGTCAGCGATAGTTTCATAAATATCCCTTATAATGTCAAATAAGAAGTGTATATTTTTATATAAAATTAGTATAAGGCACACACAACAACAAATACAGTCACGTGTATTATCAAACAACAAAATCAGCTGTCTGCAACCCACTGCTGTTTCCTACCCAGCAGTGTTATCTACATCACAGCTGGATTGGTGTCGAGGTGGCTCCTCTTCTACCATGTAGGGAGCTTTGTGCTTCTGCTGACCTAAGATAACAACTAAGAAGCTAAACACTAGTTTAGTGATGAGCTTATTGCTAGTTTGATTATAAAAGCTTGAATAACTAAACTGGCTAATGCTTAAATCTAGACATACCCTTCCCCCTTATTGCCTTGTTTATCATGAACTCTCTGAGACGTTCCATGTCACCTGAGCATTCCCGGTCCCTACGCCATCTCCAACTCCGACCATGCTTCCAGCATGTTACTCTATGTCCTCTGCGAGCGTCATCTTACAAAGCTCCTTGATTGGAGGATAATCTTCCATAACCCATAAAAAATAGACTCTAGAAAAAAAAATATATTTGTATTTTGTAACAGTAACTATAATTATGATATTTGATAATTATAACAGATGATATATGATGTTTATTAATAATAATAATAATAATAATACTAATTCATTGAAACTGCATTGCATTGTATGTTCATCTCAGGACGTTAATGAAAATAAGAGAAATCTCAATGTACTCTTCCTGGTAAACACTTTCTAAATACTTATAGTGGTTTAGAAAAAAACAATAATAATGAAATATATTGCTAAAAATAAACTATCCTACAGCTGAACAAACAACCTACACCCCAACTTTTCTATCCATCCCCTGCCGCCGTGACCAAATGGGAGCTTAATCAAAGGAAGGGAGGGTGGGACAGGAACAGCAAAGTGAGGATTAGTTAAGATGGCCCCCAATCTAAAATGGCCCCCATATATACTTCCATAGCCAAAACCCCTCCCCCAATTACTCCTAGCCAATCACAAACATTAGCCACATTCTATGCCTGTCTTATATCAATGTCAAGGCCCATTCCCCTTAACTACACCGCTTTGAGCGACAGTATATACAGGGAGTGCAGAATTATTAGGCAAATGAGTATTTTGACCACATCATCCTCTTTATGCATGTTGTCTTACTCCAAGCTGTATAGGCTCGAAAGCCTACTACCAATTAAGCATATTAGGTGATGTGCATCTCTGTAATGAGAAGGGGTGTGGTCTAATGACATCAACACCCTATATCAGGTGTGCATAATTATTAGGCAACTTCCTTTCCTTTGGCAAAATGGGTCAAAAGAAGGACTTGACAGGCTCAGAAAAGTCAAAAATAGTGAGATATCTTGCAGAGGGATGCAGCACTCTTAAAATTGCAAAGCTTCTGAAGCGTGATCATTGAACAATCAAGCGTTTCATTCAAAATAGTCAACAGGGTCACAAGAAGCATGTGGAAAAACCAAGGCGCAAAATAACTGCCCATGAACTGAGAAAAGTCAAGCGTGCAGCTGCCACGATGCCACTTGCCACCAGTTTGGCCATATTTCAGAGCTGCAACATCACTGGAGTGCCCAAAAGCACAAGGTGTGCAATACTCAGAGACATGGCCAAGGTAAGAAAGGCTGAAAGACGACCACCACTGAACAAGACACACAAGCTGAAACGTCAAGACTGGGCCAAGAAATATCTCAAGACTGATTTTTCTAAGGTTTTATGGACTGATGAAATGAGAGTGAGTCTTGATGGGCCAGATGGATGGGCCCGTGGCTGGATTGGTAAAGGGCAGAGAGCTCCAGTCCGACTCAGACGCCAGCAAGGTGGAGGTGGAGTACTGGTTTGGGCTGGTATCATCAAAGATGAGCTTGTGGGGCCTTTTCGGGTTGAGGATGGAGTCAAGCTCAACTCCCAGTCCTACTGCCAGTTCCTGGAAGACACCTTCTTCAAGCAGTGGTACAGGAAGAAGTCTGCATCCTTCAAGAAAAACATGATTTTCATGCAGGACAATGCTCCATCACACGCGTCCAAGTACTCCACAGCGTGGCTGGCAAGAAAGGGTATAAAAGAAGAAAATCTAATGACATGGCCTCCTTGTTCACCTGATCTGAACCCCATTGAGAACCTGTGGTCCATCATCAAATGTGAGATTTACAAGGAGGGAAAACAGTACACCTCTCTGAACAGTGTCTGGGAGGCTGTGGTTGCTGCTGCACGCAATGTTGATGGTGAACAGATCAAAACACTGACAGAATCCATGGATGGCAGGCTTTTGAGTGTCCTTGCAAAGAAAGGTGGCTATATTGGTCACTGATTTGTTTTTGTTTTGTTTTTGAATGTCAGAAATGTATATTTGTGAATGTTGAGATGTTATATTGGTTTCACTGGTAATAATAAATAATTGAAATGGGTATATATTTGTTTTTTGTTAAGTTGCCTAATAATTATGCACAGTAATAGTCACCTGCACACACAGATATCCCCCTAACATAGCTATAACTAAAAACAAACTAAAACTACTTCCAAAAATATTCAGCTTTGATATTAATGAGTTTTTTGGGTTCATTGAGAACATGGTTGTTGTTCAATAATAAAATTAATCCTCAAAAATACAACTTGCCTAATAATTCTGCACTCCCTGTATGTTGCCTTGGGGTCCTTTCTGTCTGTCCTCCCACAGCTGCAATATTATGTGATCAGAAGCCCTATTGATTTTATAGTTGAGAGGCATCACACCTGTGGAGGCCTACTCTATGTGGATTTGTTAACACTTATCTCACCTGAGAAGCAAATCTTGAACATAAAAGGTGTGGGGAAAAGATCCCATAAAAATCTTTACTCATGTTGGGTTGCTGGTAACGTCCCTTTGATATGACACAATCGATTTAATTATTATAAATCTCCTAGAATTTAAAAGGAGAGTCATTTCAATGGCCTATTTCTTTGTGTCTTTATTGTTCTAACCAAATGGGCATCAAATGGATAGATAAAGTGTTATTTAGCCATTAAACATAGTAACCAATGTTGGATCCAAGATGCCAAGCTGCTAACGGGCACACATTATCTAACCCAGTGCTGGGTAAATGGTAGATCCCCAGATGTTGTGAAACTGCATCTTCCATGATGGTTTGCCATTCTAAAGTTTGGCAAAGCATTAAGGAAGTTGTAGTTCTAGAACATCTGGGGATTAACTGTTTGCTGAGGTAAGCGTAGGCTAAGTCCTGTTTAGGCAGCCATCTTGAATGAGTAGGAAGCCGTTTTCAGGTAAGCATATTGTTTAATCTATATAGATATATATATATCTGTTGGTCATTTCCATTCAATATCATTCATATTTATTTGTTTATTCATTTATTGTTTTGTAAATTTGCTTTCAATGGTTAAAACCTGATCTGAGCAATCAAGAAGCCAGGGTACCATTGCTTTTAAAAATATCCCTGCTAGAAATTAATGTTGCTTATGAAATTATTATTATAATTATATAAAACTGCATCCTCGTGGTTTCCAGAAATTCTAGGCTGGCCATTAAATATGTCATCCTAGTTTCTACATGATCAATATCTATCAATATCTGTCTACCGCAAGATTTATTATCTAACAGGTCTTATTTAGTGCTCTTATCTTGAACTCTTTACAAAATTAATTAAAATACAATAACCTCAGAGCAACATAAAGGTATATATTTTCAGCAATGGAACAATATGAACTAGCCAAATAGTAATTTATTTTGCCTAAATATGAGGGTAGGAATGAAATAGCCCATTTCATACCCACCAGCAGCTGTTGCAGAACTACAATGCCCATGATGCTTTAATGCTTCAAAGCATTAAGTTGTAGTTAGCTAGAGATCTATCCTTTTGCCTTCCTGCTCTGCAGTATATATTTCAGTTTTTATTTTCAGAGGAAAGGCTTGTGTATTTAAATATTGTGCTTGGTGTAATCTTGTAATCATACTATTTGTGGTTATGCAATTGGAACATCATGTATAATATCACTTTGTCATTGGGTATAATGCTTCAAACATGTTCTGCCAGCGACTTACATCCACCTCAGATATCCCTTAAGAACACCTGGCATGCTATTTGTAATTCAAGACGTAAATCGTTTTTTCACCTCTTTCTGTGCCATCTTTCGAATAATCCATAAATAAACAGGTAATTCTTTGCTTGTGTGCTGCTTAGCTGGTAATATCAAGTAACCCATTGAGTGCTGAGATGTGACTAACATGTTGATATTGAATGGGTTAATGTTAAAATTATATTACTCGGCTAATATAAAATGCATAAGCAGTCTGGGTTTGTTAATGCAAGAGGCCAATTTTCTCTCATATTATCCTCTTTCCATGATTGTTTTTTTTACCAAATACCCATACTTGGCATCAACGCAAGCACCACTGCATAGGGCTAATGAGAATCTGTGATTGGGAACAAGATTCTATTTTTTAAAACCATCCCGTTTCAATTCTGCATCACTAAACGTCATCTCTTACAATGTCATACCTCCCAAGTGTCCCTATTTAGCAGGAATAGTCCTTATTTGTGTACAAATCTTTTTCACACCAGTAATGTGTCATTAAACTACAGACAAATATGTTTAGAACTCAGTTCTTGTTCTAAATAACATTTTTGTTCCATAAATGTTTATTAGTAAGTCATCAAAAATTTCTCAGAACAGGTGTGGGGGTCACTCACACACCTAAATTAAAGTGTCCCTCTTTGTCCAAGTGAAGTGTTGGGACATTTGCAATGTTCCAGAACAATAGTTCACCATTACCTGTTAAATAGAGTGGTAAAAACAGGAAACCAGGCTGCATGTTCTCATTTAAAGGGAAACTCCAGGCACAAAAACAACTTTATGTAAATAAAGTTGTTATGGTGCTAAGAGGACCCTGGAGGCACTCTTACCTCGAGGTGTTCTCTAACAGTTGTCTCCAGCAGTGACGTCCACTCTCCCTCAGGTGGCACCCGGCTTTTGAATTTTCAGATTCAGGAAGTGTGGAGGGCCACCGGGCAGGGGGCGCTAATTGTCTGAAAGTGATAAGCTGACGCTCTCAGTCAATCAGTGATCCCCTTTCACTACACTAGCTTGGAAAAGGTATGTTTCATTCTAAGGCAGTTTAGTGAATGGGCAGTCCCTGATTGGATGAGTGCATCAGCTGACGGCTCTCAGCCAGTCTTCGGCCCACCTGCCCGGCGGCACTCCGTGCTACCTGAATCTGAAAACTCAAAAGATGATGCTGCCTGGGGGAGAGTAGATATCCCTGCTGGAGGCAGCTTTGAGATTAAATTTAAAGGGGGCCTCCTTACACAATAACAACTTAATTTAGATTAAGTTGTTTTGGTGTCTGGAGTGTCCCTTAACCCCTTAAAGACACATGACATGTGTGACATGTCACGATTCCCTTTTATTCCACAAGTTTGGTCCTTAAGGGGTTAAAGGGCTCTTATATCATTCAGTTGTTCATACTAAGCTTAGATGACAAATGATAAAAGTCTTAAACACTTATTAAATAAAGGCCCAACTGCTATCAATAAAAAATAGCACTTAAAATACAGTTTCATATACTGTATGGGATAGTGGTAGAAGCACTTTATATTGAAGGTTACTTGTTTGTTGTAAAAACCTTGAAAATAGCTTACAGACCTCACCAACCTATGAGCCATGTCATGTACTTTCCGCAGGATCCATTTTTGTCCCCAGCAGTCACATCACCTGACCCACCACAATGTGTGTGGCTAACACAAGAGCAACAGCATCAGCCTCTTCCTTTCCAAACACTATGATACATAAAGATACTTGCAGTGAACTGTAGTGGTTTTGGTGCCTGGAGTGCCCTGGCACCCCCAAATGTAAGTAAGTCAAATGAAATGTTTTGACTTCTAGTCTATGATCCAACAGGCGCCACACCGTGCCTGTCTCATTGTCTATTTTCTGTGCTTACTGTGCTAGGTGCAATTCCGTTTCATCGGCTAAGATTGTCGCTCTGCGTAGCACAGCCCAGGTGGAGAGCTTCCTGCTTCAGAAGAGGCAAAGAGTTGCACTTGATGGACCCCAGGTAAGAATTATAACAGCTACCAAATGGTTGGCTACTTACATTGGGGGTAGCACTGCTGGCACCATATGCAGGACAATGCACTGTAGTGGTTATAGTGTTTGGAGTTCTTCCTCAAAATTTGAACATGAAGGAGTAAACGTAATATAGTCTAAATGGAAGAAACTTGGATGACCCATGATTCACTTTGAATTGTGCACGTGTGTTTCCTGGTACAAATGTCATACATTCTACACACCTATGCAGACAGTGTTAGAGTAAACACCAGCACAAGTCACCTTCTTGGGCCTTGGCAGCTCCTTCATTGAAGCATTTGTTTACTTTTTAACAGGGCACTTGTAAATAATTTCAAAGAAAACCATCACCAGGTAGACAATGGGATGGATGTCACAACAGTAGTTTTGTGTGCTGAAATGTTTGCAAACATTTGGTGGAGCACTACAGATCACATTTCTAAACTGTGAGCTTTGCTATTTGTTTAAAGGGGGGGAAAATGAGTTGTTTGTGCCTCGAAGAGTGGTTTAGCGTTGTAAAAAATAGAACCGTTTGTTTTCATTTGTTTATATTCTACTCTTTTGTGCTTTCTGACATGCTACTATTTAGAACCGAGTCTTATTTACCTTGCCTAAAAACGATAGCTTTATTACGATTAATAGCCTTACTTTGTTAAAGTTGTTTATTAAAAGTGCCAACATACTGTACAATGATTGGATAAGACATAAAAGTAACTGCAATTAAACAGTTTTGACTTTCAGGGAGAAAATGTGATGAGAATCCTTAATGAGAGCGCTTAGAATATAAAAAATATGTGTGATATAGTTACCCCTTTCTTCCTCCAGCACTCTGATAGAGGAAGCAGGTCTCATCCTGTGGAAGTGTATATACAAACTGTGAAGCATTAAAGGGGCATTCCAGGCACCAAAACAACTTAATCTAAATGAAGGTACATTTCATTCCAAGTCAGTTTAGTGAATGGGGAGTCGCTGATTGGCTGTACCTTGAGGTTAGAGTGCCTCTGGTTGTCTCATGGCACCATAGCAACCCAATTTAGTTGAAGTTGTTTTGGTGCCTGGAATATCCCTTTAAATAATAAGTGCAGTGGTTGCTGGGAGTTTTTTTTAAATTACCGGTAATATTTTCATTGAAATGTTAGCATACAACAGACATATAGCAGTCCTAACATCATATGGATAATAAGGTAAATCATAAAACGTAAAAGAGTACAGATGGATAGTTAATAGATTCTTAACTGGATTGAAAAATAACTTTAGCCTTATAGTAAATCACTATAAAATAAATTCATAATGAGAACTTGCATGGATGAGGACATCTCATTCTTTGCAAAGTTAATGTAAGCAAGGATGAATATAATAGTAGGCATCAGCACGGAGACACACTTAGCTAAAAGCCCAGTTTGCAATGTCTTGAGAATCATTAGGCATAAAACTATGTAGGCCGAATAACAATAAATATCACGAGGAAAGATTATTAGCTGATAACAGGCTATAACTAGCAAAAATATTACTGTGGCATAGAACCGTACTGTATGAGTGAGCGTTAATACATAAGGTGAGTAAACAATCACCAGACAGGCGAATGGATATATGGTTTAGAGTCACATCATATGGATAATAAGGTAAATCATAAAACGTAAAAGAGTACAGATGGATAGTTAATAGATTCTTAACTGGATTGAAAAATAACTTTAGCCGATTCCTGATCTCAGAGATGGCCTCCAATCAGCCTCTGAAACACTGGATGGAATTTATTCAGAGTCTCAGTGCATCCCCCGAGGGGTGCATACCCTGTGTGGCTCCAGACCGAGGTGGGGCTCACACATCTTGGTTTCCCTCTGATTTTTTCTCTGCTGCAGTACTCTCAGTGAATGTTGTAGGTTTATAGAATCCTAAATGGATGTTTTTTATTTATGGGGAAAAAAAAAAACTTGAGAAGAATCTTCATTTGAGTTTTGGGGATATATAGCCCTTAGGTCCCCCCCACCCTCAGGGACCCCTCCCGCTGGGCTGAAGGGGTTAAAACTCCTTCAGCCACTTACCTTAATCCAGCGCTGGGCTCCCTCGGCGCTGGTAACCTCTCCTCCCCCGCCGACGTCAGCTCTTGAGTGGAGTTGAATGTGCATGTGCACAGTCCGTAGGAAAGTATTTCTCAATGCTTTCCTATGGATGTTCTGCACGCCGAATTCGATTTTCGCATTTAGCATCGCAGAAGCACCTCTAATGGCTGTCAGGAAGACAGCCACTAGAGGTTGGATTAACCCTGCAATGTAAACATAGCAGTTTCTCTGAAACAGCTATGTTTACATTAGAAGGGTTAAAACCTGGGGGACCTGGCACCCAGACCACTTCATTGAGCTGAAGTGGTCTGGGTGACTATAGTGTCCCTTTAACTTTAAACTGCATCTCTTAACTGCTTCGATAGGAGTAGGGGTTCTGAAGATCCCCAGTCAACATGAATACCACTTTATCTCCTACACATGGGGTAAAAGGGAAAAAGGGAAGGGATATATGTTGATTCCTTAGGTACCCATGCACTTAGCAGCATTCCTCAGTTTGTTTTAACACATGCCCCACTGGTTATTGAGTGAGGGAAAGGGGGCACAGCTATGTTTTCTTTGGATGTTCAGGAGATCCCACATCATCTCTCTTGTGGGATAATGTAGGCAGCCCAGGAGACAGCTATGGTCATAATTTCCTCAAAGTTTATTATTAAATATAACAAATATTTTGGTGTAAAATGCCTGGAAGGTGAAACGTAATTAGTAATAATAATACTAATTCACAAGAGATAAAGATTTTTTATGGATTTTTAAAAATGTATTCTTTATTAAGGTACAGGCATTAAGATAATACAATGATAGTTGATAAATACATGTCAAAGCAATGTGTGCATAGCCTTGCATATTTTACCATATGATAACAAAACAATAACGTAAAATACTTTAACAATTGCGTTTTCAGTAGATTATCAGTTTATTTTGCAAGGTGCACACTTGATTGGATTTTAGGTTTATTTTGCAAGGTGTGCAGCTGATTGGATTTTGTTTTAATGAAAAATGTTCTATCCTACTTTCAGCTAACTTTTTCAAAATGATGGCCTTGATTTAATATTGTTGAATAGGCTTTTCAAACTATTTAATATTTTTGGATAAACTGATAAAATAATTTAATATAAAAAAATAATATTTAAAATGTGGTAATATTTCACTATTGTACCCTGATGTCGCTGTTGTGGCGCACCAAGGAGAATTGTTACTTTTGTGCACACCAAAAATAAAGAATTCAAAAAAAAAAAAGTGGTAATATGTTGATATATATATATATCCAAAAATATTAAATCAATTCAAATTGTATCCAAAATATTAAATCAAGGCCTATACTGTCTAAAATTGTAAAAGTAAAAACTTCACATTTATAAATGTTAGCATCAAATCACATTAGATATTTCTGTGAAATATATTTCTTTTAAATATTGTATTCCACCATCTCTTCCACCACGTGCTATTGTCCAAATACACATGATTTACCAATCTTCTATTTATAAAATAAATTCCTTGAATCAGGCAACTTGAATGCCATTATAAATAATGTCTAATTTTAGAAGGAAGCTGTTTACTTAATATATTCTCTATGATTTCTTCTTTTCTAGTGGATTATAAATGAATGGTGATGTGACACATCATTACTGATTGATGTCTCACACCCTGAAGTCTGTCTCCTTCCACTCTTAGAGAGCAATTTGATTTGAACAAAGTTACAACTTACCAAAAAATGGAGAAACCTTACATCAATCATCAAAACTATGTTGTATTAAAGCAGCATTCCAGCCCAGATTTGACCTATTATTATTTTTTTTTTAGACATTTTTATAATATAATTTTAAAACATGCAGAAAAATAGATTGAAATAATGCAAACATTTTAAGTTCTTCCTACAAAAAGCTAACAGCTCAACTACAACTTGAAGAAATCAAAGTCACATCAAAAATGTAAATACTGCAGGATGGAAGGGAGAGTAGAAAATTAAGTGTTCTTGAGCAAAACCAATTAGAAATAATAGTTTGAAAAAAAGCACGTCAGCAATTCAAATTTCTGTACGTTCACACAATTTGCATTTCCATGTATGTGTTTAATCTTTGGATACGTATTGGAAAAAAACAAACAAACAAACTGGAGGATTCTAATATAGCCTGCGCAGAAGCTCTGTTTTGGGCCTTGTCCTTTCTTCCTCCATTTTCCATGGCTGCAAGCTTCCTGTATTGTATATTGGTGGGAGTGAAGGGGACTATATGCTATGCAAAGGACATACCAGAAGACATATAGGTCTCTCCACTTGGTGAAAACATTGAGATGTTAATTACATGGTGAATACAGGTTAACTGTTACTTAGTTGGGGATTGTGTGGAGGCAATTGGCCAGCACCCTTTGGGGCTTTTTTTCTCCCTCCGCTTCCTCTTTTATTTACCTCTTCTTTAACGTTCACTTCTTTACAAGTACTGCTTATTCTTTTCAGTTCTTCCACTACTTAAACTAACGGTCCTCTTTCTTCACTTGGGTACCTTTTGACACTAGGATTACTCCCCCCACTGTACAGATGCCTCTAGCCATTTCTTACACTGTAGAGTATTTGAAAAAGAGATGAAGAGAGGAAGGCAGGGCTTTTATTTGAGTACCAGATTGTATTTATTGAGGGGAGGGGCGGTGCATACTTCATACTTTCTAAATGATATTCACTGCTACCCGACAAAGGGACGCTACATATCCAAAAATTTAAAAGAAGGTTTATCTTGCAGCGCAACTAATGTGGCACTTTCCATGTGTTCCTCGTTCCCACTTTGACCAGTTGACCCACAAGTCAGCAGTATGTGCTGTGCCCACAAAATGTTGATTTAGTCCAGCAGGGATGGTCACCAAATTTTAGTGCAGGTATTTTTTTGTGCAATCCTTTTGTAGTAATTAAAGCATGGTCTTATCATCAGCATATTGAGAACAATCTGCATGTTGGGATTTAAGAACCAAGCTATATCTCGCAGGTCAGTAAATCTCTGCTGCTGAGAGTGGCAGCCTCAATACATTCCCTGTGATTTACTAAATCGTAAATTGGGAAAATTCTCCAAACAATATTTTTCAAGTTTGATTATCTTGGCCTTGAAAATTAGGACTTGTCTAGTTAATATTTAACAATGGAGCAAACAATAGCAGTAGCACATTATCATTATTATTTTATTATTATTATTATTATTATTATATTATTTATATAGCGCCAGCAAATTCCATAGCGCTGTATAATCTCTCTTTCAAACCATTGAAGACATATTATCTAGCAATGTATACGTTAATAATACTAAAAACTATTGTCAGAGTAGTAGTTCTTATTTTTGTATAAAGTAATGAATGCATTTTATCTCCAATGTATAGCGTGCAGAGGAAATATTGGGTTTTGACATACGTGACATATATTTTCCCCATATTTTCTCCGTCTATTGATGTTCCTTATTATTTTGTGCATTCCAAAAACCTTATTCTGTTATTTAAATACTGTAAAATGCAATATCTTATGTTATACGCATTCTTTTGTATTTTACCTGATATCTGTCAGAAACAAACAGGGTTATTTACTAATGTGAATTTCAAACTGAATTTCAAATTTAACACCAGAGTAGCCAGACTCAAAGCATAGCTGATTTAAGAGTATTTTTTCCAGTCCAGCTATTTCAAACTTACATTTTAAATTCTCACTTTATTCAATAACCCTGAAAGAATAAAAAAAAAAAATTATGATAAATATTAGGTAGCATTAATGGCTTTAAACTTGCTTGGTTATTAATCATAATAATATTTTTGTTTAAAAAAAAAGATCAATTAAAAACAAGAAAGCTATCTGCATCTATTATGCCATTTTATACAATGTGCAGAGTGCACGGACACTCAACATTTTTGCAAGATGAGTTGAACTATTAGACCACATATAGTGCTCTTCACTTCTGGGAACTATTGAGCGATATCTACACTAGGATTAAGGTGACTACTATGGGATTAAGGTCCGTCTGTGGTATACAGTAATCTGCAGGGAGAGCTGCAGCACACCCTGGAGGTGGAAGGAGGTATTAGCAGAATTTTCTGTCATTTATTTGCTCCCAGGTCAGCCTGACCTCCTGATGACCCTTATCCTGACCTGTTGCTGGTCACTCTCACCGGGGACATTTGTTTATCTTTTATACTCAAGGCTCCAAACCCAAAGTTTTCATCTCTAACATTTATGTCCCCTTAACTCTAGTCGCCAGTCACAGATTACAACTTCTGTTAGGTTTAACTATGTTTACCAGAGCACTTCTAAAATACAGCTCCCATAAAACCCATAGCTTCAATTCTTTAACTCCCGCATGCTTTCAGTGGCTCCGTACAAATTAGCAGATTGGTGCCTGCAACAAAGTAGAGGGGTGGGGGATCAGCAATAATCAGACAAAATAAAATAAATGGTGCGTTGATCTCAAAATTATATTAACAATGCCATCAAAATATATATTCACCATTTTTGTTTAATTAAAAGTAATTTTGATATTTTTGATATAATAAGTTTCCGCAATTAAATTTGGATGTTACTTTAGATGCACACACACACACTGTATATATATATATATATATATATATATATATATATATATATATATATAAATTAGAAATATATTTATAAAATAAATAAATAAATAAAATATAAATATAAATAAATATAATGGAAATATAAATAAATAACTAATATATATAATGTTAACTTTTTTTATTATTATTATTATTTTATTTCATTTTTTTGTAATGTGCATCGGTGTGCTAACTGATATCTGTGTTTATTACATTCCCCTCTGAAAAAAATATTGCCTAATATTACATTTAAATTTAAAAACACAACATATGATCTATTCTTTTTGTTTGTTTGTTTGTGGAGGGGGAGACATAATGCGAAAATAAATATCCAGCACACAGCATATACAGTTTATGTAAATCTGTGGTGGGGGAGCACATTCTGAAGGACAGTATTTGTCTCTTATCAGTCAGCTAAACCAGGCATGGGACAGAATGGCTGCTCTTTAATGGAATGTTTGCAACGTCCCCTAAGAGAGCTGCAGGATCATTATCTAACTTGAGCCTAAATAAACTTTATTGTCCATTCACTGATATGGCTCCCTTAGAGTCCCCAGATCAATTAATCACTGTGTGACTGCCATGACAGTTCATGATCACTAACTAGTAACGCTGTGCACTGACTGTGGATAAAACAGGCTTAAACCCACAAAAATATGCATGGGCAATACATTTAAACAGTGTGGGAAAGCCCGGGACATCAATCAAATTTCCTATAAATTTGACATTATTCATCTTAACAATGCTATATTGGCGTTTGACACACGTAATATTTAGTATTAACTGTATTTTTCATGAACAAGTGCAATAACAAGAAGAAACAAAATTAAAAACAAAAATGCATGATGACGTGCATCTTCATGAAGTGATATTGTATCACTTTATAGATATTTAAAGGAGAATGTTTTTGACACCTGTAGGAACCATGGTATCACAAAAATGGGCAATCACCATGGAGACCAGTGGAACTAGCAGGCACATTACATGAGGGATATCCCTCTTACAATCCTGGACCACATTCTAAAACAGAATACTTCAATAAATCTCAAACAATATCTATAGTTTTGGGGCATACTAATCTTGTCAGATTATCACATTCTCTAAACTCTGAATTGTGTTGGAATTAAATCCAAAAGGCAAATACATTCTCTGTGTTGGCTAGAGTCACAGCTTGGATATTTTAGCCATAATTTTGCCATTTGTCTTTAAATTCTGTAAAATTTAGAGTCAAGGGAATACAAATTAAAATCTTGCTAAAAAGAATAATATTTAAGATGTATAAAGAATACGTAAGACGTATAACACAATTATCACATGAAACACAACAGAACTCTTGTATTCATTGGTGTTCATGAATGCCAAAAAGTAAATAAATAATGTAGATTTTAAATATATATTTTTTAAAAAAAATGTTATTCATGTTTTGCACAAATATGGGGAATTGTATAAAGTATTTGATATTATATAGTATCTCCAGTGTTGCAGTTACTTTAATATATTCAGAAACAAACTTTACCTTAATGGCATGCAGTTGGTGCAAAATAGATATCTCTGAAAAAAACAATGGTCAAATGCGCTCCACTTTGGCAATGTGGATTCTCACCATTTTATCCATAAATCCAACACACGTGAACATACGCACACACACAAATGCACACACCTTTTGTCTTATTTTGGGAATGGTTGTTATTCTTTATAATACAGTGAAAAATTGAATTGCCATGAATTTTTCTTCAGTTTGTAGAAGAGACCCACTGCTGGATTTTATTACATGAAAAACATTATCAGTGCTTTTTTATCTCCATTTCTTATTATAGTCTATTAGGGAATTTGGAGCTAACATTAACCCCTTAAGGACACATGACATGTGTGACATGTCATGATTCCCTTTTATTCCAGAAGTTTGATCCTTAAGGGGTTAAGTTATCCCAAGTGATACAAAACTACTCTCAGCTACAAACACAACAAAAAATGAATGTGCAGATGACTGATTTTATTATTTATTAAACGGCAAGTTGGAAATATAGTTATCATTATGTCAGAATTTCACTTTTTTTGCTCTCATTTGATTCAATTTAATTGAATGTAGATCAATAAATCTTGTTTGTAAATCAGTTAGATTTGACAATGAGAAAGGTTATAAAGTATTGTACTTATCCGAAAACACTCAAGAACATAGTTGATAATGTTAACCATATGTACAGTGAGATGTGAATGAGAATAATATTGCTCCTCTTACCGCTAAAGATTTTCTAAGTGCACCATGAATCTTATTGTGAGTTATTGTAATGTCTGATGGCTGTAATATATCTATAGAAACATAGAAAACATACAGTTAATTCAAACATATAGTGAAATACACTGGTCTAACACAGAAACACTGACAAAATACTGCCCTATTTGCTTTGCTGTCTCCTATTAACTTAAAAACGTGTGCTTTTCCTCTAACATAACAATATTCACTTTTTAAATTGTTTACCTTGTTGCAGGGGTATTTCTAGGGGGCAAAAAAAAAAAAACAGGGGCTTCAGCCCAAGGGTAAATTGTATGGCCCCTCCCACACATTATTGACATAAACCCCTTCCAAAACCCCAATCTATACCATATCCTATATCCAACCCCAAACTCTAATATGTTCTGTAAATCAAATTATGAATCCATGGCCTCAATTTACATTTTGTTCAAATGATTTAATATTTTTGGATTACACTTTTAAAAAAAAAGAATTTCTTTCAAAATACTACAATATCAAAAAATATATCACACATTAAACATACATCAATATTAAAATTGTTTTCAAAATATAACATAATATTAAAAGTTTATCCAAAAATATTAAATCATTTAAAAGCGTATCCAAAAATACTAAATCATGGCCCATGTGTTTGTTTTTTTATATTTATGAAACTATATTCATAAAATCTACTCCTGCTGTATTAACCCTTCACCCACAGCAATAATCCCAAATTTGCAGCATTAAAAATCTGCCCCAACGACATTAAAATGAGGCACTAGTACTTACACATGTTATACAATCTCTAAGTGTTATATCTCTCATAGTATTGCAGGGGACTTGGGGCTAATAATTAATGGGTGTCAAACTTAGACAGAAGACTTTTCAAGATAAAACACCTATAATGGCCATGTCTTGTTGAGGTTTTGTAGAATTTACAAAAAAGAAAATGTATGTCCTAAATTTACAAATCAAAAAAGACATGCTACTATTTGAAACCATTCTTTTAAAAAAACTTTTTTAAAAAAACATCTACTCTAGATTAATATTTAAAGATACAAATAAAACTAGTGGGTAATTCTAAATTATAATTATAAATCTAAAGTAAAATTAACCCCTTAAGGACTGGACTGTTTTTGCGATGTTGTACATTTGCGACCAGGAATATTTTTACACTTTTGTGGTGTTTGTGTTTGGCTGTAATTTTCCGCTTTCTCATTTACTGTTCCCATACAAATTATATATTGTTTTTTCAGGACAAAAGGGGCTTTCTTTACATACCATTATTTATATAATCTCATGTATTTTAATTTAAAAAAAATACAAAAATCTGATGAAAAATTGAAAAAATACATGTTTTTTGACTTTTACTTGAAAAATCTTTTACTCATCTACAAAAGCGAATGAAAAAAACTGCTAAATAAATTCAAAATTTTGTCCTGAGTTTAAAAATACCCAGTGTTTACGTGCTTTTTTGCTTTTTTTTGCATGTTATAGGGCTATAGGTACAAGTAGGATATTGCGGTTTCAAAACATACATTTTAAAATTTATCAATAGTGACATTGTAACACTATTATCTGTCATAAATCTCTGAATAACACCCCACATGTACATATTTTTTTTAAAGTAGACAACCCAGGGTATTCAATATGGGGTATTTCCAGTCTTTTTTAGTAGCCACTTAGTCGAAAACACTGGCCAAAGTAAGCATTCATATTTGTTTGTGTGTGAAAAAAGTAAAAAAACTAAATTGAACGCTAATTTTGGCCAGTGTTTGTGACAAAGTGGTTACTAAAAAAGACTGGACATACCCCATTTGCAATACCTTGGGTTGTCTTCTTTTGCAAATGGTATGCCATCATGGGGGTAATTCTCATTCCTGGGCTACCATACGCTCTCAAAGGCAACGTGACCAACCTGGCCATTTTCAATGTAAAATATTTGACCCATATATTTGACCTTGTAACTTTCAAAAATGCTATAAAACCTGTACATGGGGGGTACTGTTTTACTCGGGAGACATCGCTGAACACAAATATTAGTGTTTAAAACTGGAAAACGTATCGCAACAATTATATCATCAGTAAAAGTGCTGTTTGTGTGTGAAAAATGCAAAAAAAGTAACTTTCACTGACAATATCATCACTGTGATATGTTTTACTGTTGTGAATCACTAATATTTGTGTTCAGTGAAGTCTCCCGAGTAAAACAGTACCCCCCATGTACAGGTTTTAGGGTGTCGTAGAACGTTACAGGGTAAAATACAGTGCTAACAAATTAAATTCTCTGGAATTTCGGCCTGGGTTGGCAGGCAGGTCCCTCAAATTGCAATCAATAAAATTACTGAATTATGTAAAAATATTACATAAATACGCACGTAGAATTTAAATATATATGCATATTTATATATTTGAAGTCTACGTGTATATTTATATAATTATTTATGTAATTTTGTATATGGACGTATGTATATTTCTTATTATTTTTATTTATTTTTATATACATAGATATATATACAAATTCATTCTAAGTGTATTTTGATATAAATATATATATATTAATTTTAAAATACAGTTAGAATAAAATTTCATATAGCTATATAATTTTTTTTTAAATTTTTTATTATTATTTAAAAAATTTTTATTTAATTTAAATTACTTATTATTTATATTTTATAATAATATATATATACAATATATATAGTTGTTATATATATTATATATATACGTGTGTAATTTAATTATAAGTGTATTTTTATATTAATATAAGTACATATTAATATAAAAATACACTTAGTATGGCATTATATATATGATATATAGACATATATTATATAGATATAATATATGTCTATATATCATATATACACATATATAATTATTTTATTTTTTTTAATTAACACTAACTTTATTTTTTTTTTCTGATTTTACACAAGCAGGGAGACTGCCTGTCAGCACAGACAGTCCCCCTGCAGGCAGACACATGGACACCTATTGTGACCATGTGATCGCTGTGTTAAGCGATCACATGGCCACAGGGGTACTAATCTGCCGTGGGGAGACTGTCTGGGCTGCAGGCAGTCTCCCCACAACCGGAGGAACACTGATCGCCGCCGGGGGAACGACGGCGATCAGGTAAGTACCCCCAGACCGTTAGGACGGTTCAGGACCGTCATCGGTCGGCAAGGCAAAAATGCCGATGACGGTCCTGAACCGTCCTCGGTCCTTAAGGGGTTAAATTTCAAATAGATGTTGTGTGTGATTTAGACTGTTTAGTATATAAAATTTTATTTTCCCTCTATGCTGCTAATGATGCATATATATATACGATATACCCTATCCTACTTCTTTAACCTTTCCATCACATTTGTTTCCTATATTAAACTGTAATCATTGCAGTGGCAGAGGTGCTTTTTTTATAAAAAAAATAAAATAAAAAAAATTCTTAATGATAATGTATTAATGAAATCTTCATTAATGCAAAGTGCCACCATGTGGTCAAATATTTTACTCCTTTGGAGAAAGTTGCAAAACCATAGAAGACAGGATATCCCCATAGTAGCTGAGCACCATCATACCCCACAGAGTCCCACAAGCACTAGCAGCCATCTTGGGCGTTAATATAGCAAGCATCTTCACTTTTCTGGGCTCAAGTCCGACGCCAAACTCCTGCTGACACAGTTCAGTGCTTTCCAGAGTCAGTAGGGGAATTTACCTGCCACTGCTTGATAGTGAGGTCTCCCTGCGCACCATCCGGCTTGCTGAAAATCCCAGCCGAGTATACAGCAGGAGCGCAGCTTCGTATCTAGGCTTGAACTGCTCCAGTGCTTGACTTGGAAACAGGAGTATGCATAAGTACTGGCATCGGGCATGGAGAAGCAATGTGCAGAGGCCCGTCCGCCCACCATGTCTGGAGCCAGTGGGATTCCCCACAGGTTTGCCAGTAGGTGTAGAGTAGTTGAGAGGTATCGGTGGGCACCTCTGCCTTTTCGCAATGCGTGTCAGTAAGAGGGTATGCAACTTGAGAAGTGTAACCTCTGGCTGTGCTCCAGCACCCTGCCGCTTGACTCCTCCATCTGTCGAGGTCCAGAGTGCCTCCGGCAAAGCGGATGCCACAGGTCATGAAGATGCTTCCTTTGGACCTGGGTAACCCCCACCGGTCCAGGGGAGGAAAGGGGGGCAATGGCTTAAGCTGTCAGCCATCTGTGGTGGCAGGAGAGCTGCCGTCTTTCCCGTTCCATACTCGTAGGCAGCAAAAAATTATTGAATCAATCTCACCGGAATCTTGGCTTAAATAGTATCGTCATGAACACCACAATGTCCTCTTTCACCTAGTGATCACAATATTCGATTAGAACCATGTATCAGCAGATTTTGTGCACAGTGCACCATAGAATGCAGAAGCTGCTGTGACTAGTGTCTACCCCCCGCACTTTTGTTTTTTAATTACGGAATGTGATTTGCCTACCATTAACCCCTTAAGGACCGAGGACGGTTCAGGACCGTCATCGGCGTTTTTGCATTGCCGACCGGTGACGGTCCTGAACTGTCCTAACGGTCTTATTTACTTACCCGATCTACGTCGTTCCCCCGGCGGCGATCAGCGGTGCTCCCGGTGTGGGGAGACTGCCTGCAGCCCAGACAGTCTCCCAACGGCGGATTAGGACCCCTGTGGCCATGTGATCCACATGGTCACAATAGGTGTCCATGTGTCTGCCTGCAGGGAGACTGCCTGTGCTGACAGGCAGTCTCCCTGCTAGTGTAAAATAAAATAAAAAATTAAAGTTAATGTTAATTTAAAAAAAAATATATTATACATGTGTATATAAATATGATATATAGACATTTATTATATCTATATAATATATGTCTATATATCATATATATAATGTCATACTAAGTGTATTTTAATATTAATATGTACATATATTAATATAGAAATACACTTATAATTAAATTACACACGTGTATATATATATATAATAACTATATATATTGTATATAAATATTATTATAAAATACAAATAATAAGTAATTTATAATAAATTAAGAAATTTAAAAATAATAATAAAAATTTTAAAAAAATTATATATATATATGAAATTTTATTCTAACTGTATTTTGATATTGATATATATATATATTTATATCAAAACACGCTTAGAATGAAATTGTATTTATTTCTATGTATATATAAATAAAAATAATACGAAATATACATATGTCCATATACAAAATTACATAAATAATTATATAAATATACACATAGACTTTAAATATATAAATATGCTTATATATTTAAATTCTACGTGTGTATTTATGTAATATTTTTACATAATTAAGTAATTTTATTGATTGCAATTTGAGGGACCTGCCTGCCAACCCAGGCCGAAAGTTCAGAGAATTTAATTTGCTAGCACTGTATTTTACCCTGTACATGGGGGGCACTGTTTTACTCGGGAGACTTCGCTGAACACAAATATTAGTGATTCAAAACGGTAAAACATATCACAACGATGATATTGTCAGTGAAAGTGATTTTTGGCATTTTTCACAAGAAAGCCCCCTTTGTCCTGAAAAAAAACAATATATAATTTGTATGGGAACAGTAAATAAGAGAGCGGAAAATTACAGCTAAACACAAACACCACTAAGGTGTAAAAAGATGCCTGGTTGCAAATGTACAACATCGCAAAAACAGTCCGTCCTTAAGGGGTTAATATACTGTGCTTCCCCTGTTATTTTTTGGTATGACAATGGTTATTATTATGTACCAAGCTTCAATATATTCCAAAGAGCTCTTGAATGTGTTACATAGACCTAATGTATGATAAATTATATTTTATTGTAGAACTCCCCAATTATGTTAACTAATAAATGAATACAAGTCAAGTGTATGTTGCAAAACACTATAAGTGGCTCTCGAAAACCACAAAAGTAAAAACAAACAGATAAAACAAAACAGTGCAAACAAATGAAATATTGTAAGAGGAAAGAGATTTGAATAGTCACAGCATTGTAAAAAAGTAAAGTAATACAAATGTATACTTATAAGAATCTCATTGAGCCAATCCTTACACGTAACAATAAATATATATATTTTTTTTATCTTTTAAATAACAAACTAAATTGTTAATATTATAGAAATTGTCTGTCCTCATCACAATCTAACATATCATCTGTGCTTTGCTGGTCTACTGGCAATTTAAATGGGCAAGTTACATGAACTTCAAAACATGGATCCAGATCTTCTAAATCAACCATGTAGCCCAACTGTGATCCATAATATTCACATCTGATGACTGGTATTGTCAAACTCAAGTAGTTCTCATGCATCCAGGAAAGATGCAGCCGTGGCCTATTCCCATTTAGGAACTGTGCTCCATGCCCATGTACGAGCGCTAACGTAAAATTGAGTACAGGCGTGTGATTATTCTAGAAACGTCCTGTTAGTGCCTTTTCAGCCAATTCCAGTGTATTCCCTTAAAACTTATCTTGATTAGCTGTGCATTGTCTTAAATCTGACTATTCTTCATTTTAATCTTTCAATATTTTGTATTTGAACTATATGACTACTTCTCACTGGCTAGTGGCTACTCTCCTATTTCAGTTTGTAGCCCAAACTGGTTCCATCTTATGCCTTTGCTGGGTTAAAGGTCACTTCCAGCATGCACCACCGTTTTATGTTCCACTAAAGTGCGATGATGCATGGCTATTACAAGCAAAGACACTGAATGTTATCACAAAGAAGACTGCAGCTGATGCTTGTTTTTTGTTCTTGTCGATGTATTGAGCTTGACACAGTTTACGAGCATACATTAATTTTATATAAAAACATTTGTTTTATACACTGTAGAATACCCCAGCTCTTGTATTCTTTGAACCAGGAAAGTATCAGAGTTACGTCTCGTAACTGTGTAGCCGACGATTAGATTGTCTTGGGATTAGTGATGTCCCGAACGGTTCGCCACGGACGGAGAACATATGCGGTAAACTTTGACCCTGTACCTCACAGTCAGCAGACACATTCCTGCCAATCAGCAGCAGACCCTCCCACCTCCTGGACAGCATCCATTTTACATTAATTGTGAAGCTGCATTCTTAGTGAGCTGTCCAGGAAGTGGGAGGGTCTGGGAGGGAGGTTCTGCTGCTGATTGGCTGGAATGTGTCTGCTGACTGTGAGGTACAGGGTCAAAGTTTACCGCATATGTTCGCCGTCTGCGGTGAACCGTTCGGCGAACCGTTCGGGACATCACTACTTGGGATTAAAATCAGAGTAAATCAATGGTCTCCACTTAATATGTGAGGAATTCACCCTAATTTTATTACTGATTCATTTAGCCATTGTGTAGTGTAAAAGCCTTACATGTGGCCTTAAAATTTACAAGTAACATTATTTTTTTTAAATTTCCATTTTCTATAGGATCTTTAACGTCCCTGTAAAATGAAGTCCTTTGCAAGATTTTTGCACGTTATACTGGAGTCTACAGTTCTTTTTTGGTCATTTACACAGGTCTTTTAATATGCCACAAACGTTATTGCTTCTTTACTCGTGCCCTGATTGAGCAGCGAATGAAACAGGTAGCAGCCCAATTCTCTAACATTTTTATTGACAGGAAAACAATTAATACTGGTGTTTTATGAGCAGATAATGTGACGTGCTATGGCCCAGTGCTAATCTATAGCTGTTGGCAAATTTCCAAACACCTAACTAACTCAAGCCAAAATCAGGGTACAGGAAGCAGGAGTGATGCTCTGGTATAAAGCTCACCCAAGATTCATTACAAAGGACTTGTCACCTGTGGTTTTGTTATTGAAAGTTATGAGGTGTGACAGCGGTTAAACAGATTTTATTTATGCACAAGGATATAAATTAAGCCTCTCTTCACCTAGAACACTGGCTGTATTGTTATAAACCAAGTTGAACGCTAACTCTTATGGAGTGATGATTTGGCAATCGAGGCTGCTGAATCTGTGACTGTATTACAAAGTGAAAGAAAAGATTAGCAGCCACAGCTTCTCCCTTACTGCATTACCTTAAAACAGCAGGTGAGACTTAACGCATTCACATGGCAGCTTACAATTAAAACATTATGTATGAATGAGGCATTGTGGTGGAAATGCTGCCATATTGAATGGGATATAGCAATAAAAGCTCAGAAAAAGGATTAGCTGATGGCACACTTTATTTTGATTTTCTATTTTCAATGCAATGCGTTTCGAAATATTAGTTTCTAAATATTGATTTTCATGCCTAAAAATTGTCCTGTCATTTTCTAATATGTTTGAGCTCTAATATGCCTAGTCAGCTCACACCAGAACGGTAAATAGGGAGAATTATCACTAATTTATTTTCCCATGAATCATCTCTTCTCTTGTTCTTTTTTTTTTTTTTGGCATCATAGGTGAAACTCTGAGTCCTAATGTCCGTAAGATAATTTGGACAAAACCTAATGCACAAGTCAAGTACTATAACAGCAAGATTTACAAATTTATTAATTTGATGTAAACATATGTAAATAATTAAAACACTTTAAAATCAGTACAAATAAAAATAACTTGACCCGCGAGTTATGATTTGTTCCATGGTTCCTTGTAAAAACATATCTGGGAGCAGGATGACCAAAATTGGGCTCTCCCTGCAAGCCAGAATACACCCTTCCTCGCCTTCTTAATTACATTGTGCAAATGTAAAATTTTAGAATATATCAATACTAAAACAAACAGGAGATATATCAGGTGAACAACACGCGCTGTAAAGTGAGCACTGCAAGGTGTTGGCAATTTATCCTGAGTTAAAAGAATGGAAAAATCAATACTCCAGGGTTCAGAAATTGTGGAATCTTTTACATATTGCCTGTGAGAAACACAGCCGTGACCTCAAATAAAGTTAATGCTTAACATGTTTATTTTACTGTATTAGCACTGGATTCAGCTCAATCAATACCTGGGTCACTAAGTCTCCTTCTATAGCCCAGCACAAGCAGAGTAAGCACAACGTGGATAAAGGCATCTCTTTCCTGGTTACTTACAAAATGTGAAACAAATTCCTGTTACTGGCACAGTCACATATGAGAGCTTTGTGCAACTTGGGACTGGGTTTTGCTATTATTATTCTCGTAATTTTTTTTTTTTTAAATCTTCACTTTTTTTATTTTATTTAAATCTTATGTCTAAACATACCATGCAAATGAATTTAAAGGAACAATCCAAGTATCAAAACCACTAGAGCCTGTTGTAGTGGTTATGGTACTGTCAGGCTATGGGGGTTATTCCCAATCAAACCATTTTTTTGTAGTTTTAATAAAACTCAGAATCTGGTCAACTGCAGCCAGGGTCAAATTTACATGTCTCGTGCCTGTAGGCACAAATTTCTAAGGAGCCCACAGCTCCACTCTCCACTCCCAGATAAATCAAGTACAAGTGAATTTATTAACTGGACATTGCAGGCCTGAAACAGAAATAAACATATATGACAACTGCAATGCATGAATGTATGTATGCATATTTCTACATTTTATGTGTTGTGTTTGAATCTGTGAGTATAGTGAGTGCATGCAGCCGTGTAAATGCGTGCAGGGAAAAGATAATGTTAGAAGTGGTTAGGGTAAAGGGGGTTTATGGTTAGAGGGAAGTAAAGGGGGGTTTATGGTTAGAGATGGATTAGCATCAGTGTTAGAGATAACATGTGTTTAGTGTTAAGAAGATTAAAAGTTTGAGAGGTGTTGTAGTTTAAGGCTTTTTAGGATTATTTATGTTAGGGTTAAAGTGGGGTTACATTTAGATTTGGGTACAGAGTGTGTTTTAGGATTATTAAGATTTGTCATAGTAACCATGGGATTTATGTAAAGTGTTTTTTGTCATGTTTAGGCTTTGAGTGCTGAAATTTGGGGCTAGGGATTAATTTTCTTTAGGTTTGGGGGAAAAGGGGTGTTTAGGGAATGTAGCGTTTGGAGGATTATTTTCAAAGCGCTCACTCTTCTATTTAGTCTGCAGACTGGTCAGTCTCTTCAGATTGATATTAGAACTGCAGGTGTGGTTATACAGTGTGCATCACTCAGAGCTTCCATGCTCATTCTGTAATGCATTTCCTGTGCAAGAAGCTGTTAGTTCCCTTACACTTCCTGTCCAGCCTCACATACAGACACTGGATAGGCACCTGTAGGCAGGTGCCTACTCTGACTATTGGGAAATACGGCCCTTCCTGCAGCCCAGCCCCTTCCTTGCTGTATTAATGCAGAATTTACACTTCTACTTTAGCAATATGAATGTTGTCCATCTTTTGGATGACAAGGATAGGCTGAATGTCACCTTTTGGTACAGAACCAAGGGAATGGATCCATAGTCTATAAGTACCATAACCACTACAATGGGCGGTAGTGGTTGTAAGGCTTAAACTTTCCATTAAACCCACAGGGTGAAGTGCATGAAGAAGTGGGTGCATGCTCATGTATAGCATTGCAGAGTTTCTCTGCAAAAGCCAAAGAACACATAGTCACTCCCAGAGCATTATTAACTTAACTACACTGCACTCATGAGCACGGACATATATTGTGCCCAGGCACACACTAACACACACGCTGAGGCCAACAATCATCCTCACCCTAATGCTGGAGAGGAAGAGGGAGAACATGGTTCTCAGCTCCTTCTAGTTCTAGTATATCAAAGCATTGCAGTATGTTACCACAGCAACACTCATATATTTTCCCCAGTGATGGCCAGAAGGAGAAATCTGCACCTGCTTGAGGTAAGACAAGGTGCATCTCCCACTGGATCACCAGTAATCAGGATTCCCTCTTCCTAGCCCAAGGTAAAGCATATGAAGAAGATAGTAAACTTTAGTTTTTTGTTTTTTTTAATAATCTTGCCCCTCAGCCCCTTTCACTCCACTTTAGCCTATCACTCCACACTATAACCTCTATCTCCTCCACATAATACAGCCCTATCCTCCATCCTCTACAGCCAATCCTCCCCTATACATTAATACACCTTTTCCACACACACTGCAGCCCCCACTTACCCCACCCTAAAGCGCCTTTCCTCCAATACACTTCAGGCCCTATCTCCACCCATACATTACAGTGCCTATCTCCCACGCCGTCACACCCCCTTACAATGGCCACTCTGGGTGAGTTCTATAGATCTGAGTAACAAGTTAATTATTGGAGATTTTAATTACCCGGACATAAATTGGGACAGAAGGACTAGTAGCACAGCAAAGGGAATAAGGTTTTTGAACTTGTTAAATGATACCTTCATGTCACAACTAGAAAGAACGCTTGTCTGGACCTGGTTCTATTAAACAATGTTGATCTTTTGACCAACATTCAAGTAAGTGAGCACTTGGGAAATAGTGATCACAATATAGTGTCCTTTGAAATAAACTCAAAAAAGCAAAAGCAAATGGGGTATACTAAAACATATAATCTTAAAAAGACCAATTTCAATAAGTTAAGGACATCTTTACAATATATTGACTGGCATTAACTTTTTAGTGAAAATAACACTGAGGATAAATGGAATATCTTCAAACAAATATTAGAAAGGTACATTTTCTCAGTATGTATCATTGGGTTATAAATATAAAAGAAACAAATTAAAACCAATGTGGCTTAGTGGGAAAATTAATCAAGAAATAAAAAATAAGAAAAGGGCATTAAATCGGACAAATCAGAGGCATCCTAAAAAAGATATAAGGAAACCAATAATGTGTGCAAAAAGGCGATTAGATTTGCTTAAACCACAAAATGAGAAATTGATAGCCAATGCATTGGAGCAAAACCAACCCCAATGCATTTTTAAGTACATAACTTCTAAAAAACAAAACAAAAAATAAAAGTGTAAGTTCACTAAAAAACTGGATGGGGCTGTTAGTTAATGAAGAACAGGAAAAGGCAGACATTTTAAATAACTATTTGTCCTCAGTATATATTAAGGAAGAACCTATGGTTATAGATATGCAAATGATTGCTGCAAAAAACTTGCAGAAAAATTGTAGATTGGATAACTCAAGGTGCTTCAGCAACTCATGAAAGTTAATATAAAAAAGCTCTAGGGCCTGACGGTATTCATCCATTAGTAGTTAAGGAACTAAGTGTGGAAATAAGTAAACCTCTGTTTTTAATCTTTCAAGATTCTTTTCTTTCAGGAATTGTAACGGAGGATTGGAGGAAGGCAGATGTGGTTCCTGTATTCAAAAAGGGTTCAAAATTCTTGCCTGGAAATTATAGATCTGTGAGCTTAACTTCTGTGGTTGGGAAGGTATTTTAAAAGTTATTTAGGGACATTTTAAGAATTCATTGAGAAGAATGTGGTAATCAGCAAAAATCAGCATGGATTTATGAGGCATAGGTCATGTCAAACTAATTTGATTGCATTCTACGAAGAAGTAAGTAGTAGTATAGATCGGGGTGTTGCAGTGGTTGTGATCTATTGGGATTTTGCCAAGGTGTTTGATATGGTTCCACACAATAGATTAGTGTTCAAACTCAAAGAAAATTCAAAGAAATTGGTCTAGATGAAAATTAGTTGTCATTAATGGTAAATTCTCAAGCTGGAAAGAGGTGCTTAGAGTTGTCCCTCTATTTAACATGTTTATAAATGATCTTGAAACAAGCATTGAAAGTCATGTTTTAATGTTTGCAGATGACACAAAACTCTGTAAAGTATACAATGTGAGCAAGATATTACTTTGCTGCAGAGGGATTTAGATAGACTGGGCGACTGGGCACTTAAATGGCAGATGAAATGTAATTTAGAAAAATGCAGCTATGCACTTCGGGGTTAAGAATGCACAGGTAACTTATACCCTAAGTGGTAGTGAATTAGGGAAACAACACACGAGAAGGATTTGGGAATTGCTATAGACAACAAACTATGCAACAATGTGCAATGTCAATCAGCAGGGGCTAAGGCCAGTAAGGTATCATCATGCATAAAAAAAGAGCATTAATTCTTGGGATGAGAATATAATTTTGTAATAAATCACTGGTAAGACCACATCATCAAAGTTCTGTGCAATTTTGGGCACCAGTTCTGAAGAAGGATATTATAGCACTGGAAAAGTAAAAAGGAATGGAACCTTTTAGCTATGAAGAATTGTTAACAAATGTAAACCTCTTTAATTTAGAAAAATGTTGCCTCAGAGGGGATATGATAAAATTATACAAATATATTCAGCGCCAATACAAACCATTGTATGGAAAGCTATTCAGAAACAGGACGGTACATAGGACACAAGAGTGTGTCATGTGTCTAAACTAGAAGAAAGAAGATTTAGTCTACAGCAAGGGAAAGGTTTTTTGTTTTTTTTTCACCGTAAGAACAAAAAGGATGTGGATTTCTCTGCCTGAAAAAGTGGTATTATCAGAGTCTGTACAGATGTTTAAACAGCAACTAGATGCATACTTGCAAAAACATAAAGAAGGAATTTTTCCTAGTTTGTTGCAAAATTGGAAGTGCTTCAAACTGCATTTATGTGCCCTCTTTTGGATCAACAGCAAAAAAACAAATGTGAGCAAGGCTGAGCTTGATGGCTTGATGAGCTCTTTTCAGCCTATGTAACTATGTAACTATGTATGTGTGGAAATGGGAGAAACATGCAGAAGGACAATCATCACAACAACACTCCACTGATCTGGCCTTTATGGTAGACTGGACAGACAAAAGCCTCTCCCAACCACAAGTCTGCTTGAAATTTGCAAAAAAAACACCTAGAGGATTTTTGTCAGACTGTGAGAAACTAGTTATCTAGTCTGATCAAACAAAGATTGAACTGTTTGGCTATATGTTATAGCATCTTGTCTGGAGGAAACCTGGCTCATTACCTGTACAATACCATCCCAACAGTGCAACATTGGGTAGGAAGGTTTCAGTGGCGGTGTCTGAGAGCCTTGTCAGGGTTTGAAGCTGAATGCAGAAATATCCTTAATGAAAACCTGGTCCAGAGCGCTCAGGACCTCACACTGGGCCAAAGATTCACATTCCAGTAGGACAATCACAGTAAGCACACAGCCAAGACAATGCAATAGTAGTTGAAGGACAACTCTATGAATGTCTTTGAGTACCCCTGATAGAGCCTGTACTTGAACCCAATAAAACAACTCGGGAGACACCTGAAAAGGGCTGTCCACAAAGGTCTCCATCCAACTTGACAGAGCTTGAGAGGATCTGCAAATATGAATGGCAATAACTACCCAAACCCAAGTGTCCAAAGTTTGTTGCATCATACCCAGAAAGCCTTGAGGCTGAATTATCCTGATGATAAAGTTACATGAATTGAGTTGGTAAGAGTAGGGCTGTATTTGCTGCAAGGCAAACAACGCATTTGCCTAGGGCAGCACTTTCAGGGGGGCGACAAAAAACACTGCCCTAAGTGCCCAGGCAAGTGCCTTGTTTGCCTCACATCCTGGGGGGGAGCAAGAGGTAGTCAGATTGCTCAAAGTGTAGATGGGCGGCAAGGGAGCGCAGTCCTCTGAGCTCTTCCTGCTCTCTCACATGCCCTTCTATGATGTCGGGAGCTGGAATATGACGTCACTCCGGCCCCAGTGGTGTGCGAGGGAGCAGAGCAGGAAGAGCTCAGTTCCCTTTGCCACCTTCATTAAGTGCCTACCTGCCCAAATGAGTCCGCCCAGCCCTCCGAGCCTGCAGAAGCCAGCAGCCCCAGGAGTCTGTCCACCTAGCCAGCAGACCCAGCCAGCAGCTCCAGCAAGGAACCCTGCCAGCAGCCCCAGCAAGGAGCCCAGCCAGCAGCGCCAGCAAGGAACCCAGCCAGCCCAGCAGCAGTCAGGGACAGGATCTACTCCAGCTCTCCCAAAGGTAGGGAGGCTGGGTGGATTTAAATAAAAAATAATAATTGGTGAGTGCATGATAAAGTATGTGTGTGTGTGGCTGTCAGTGAATGTGTGTATCTGTTAGTGTGTGTGTCTGTCAGTGAGTGTGTCTGTGTCTGTCAGTGTATGTGTGTGTCTGTCTGTCAGTGATTGTCTCTGTCTTTCAGTGAGTATGTCTGTCAGTTAGTGTGTCTGTGTTTGTCAGTTAGTGTGTCTGTGTCTGTCAGTGAGTATGTCTATGCCTGTCACTGTGTCTGTCTGTCAGTGAGTGTGTCTGTCTGTCAGTGAGTGTGTGTCTGTCATTGAGTGTGTGTGTGTCTGTCTGTCAGTGAGTATGTCTGTGTCTCTCAGTGAGTATGTCTGTGGCTGTCAGTGTGACTGTCAGTTATTGTTTCTGTTTCTGTCACTGTGTCTGTCTGTCAGTGAGTGTATCTGTGTGTGTGTCTGTCAGTGAGTGTGTATATGTATGTCAGTGAGTCTGTGTATGTCAGTGTGTGTGTAGCTGTCAGTGTGTTTGTGAGTGAATGTGTGTGTCTGTTAGAATGTGTTGAATCAGTATCTGAGAGTGTGTGCCTGTCAGTGTGTATGTGTGTGTGTGTGTCAGTGTGGGTCGTTTAAACAGTGTGTGTGCCAATGACTATGTATCTGTCAGTGAGTGTATGTCAGTGCATGTGTCAATGAGGGCGTGCATCTGTCAGTCAAAAAAGTGGCCTTGACACGGAGTGGTGATGCAAATTTAGATTAGGGGTGCCTGAATTTAGTCATGCCTAGGGCAGCACAAATCCAAGATACACCACTGGATGGGAGCCAGGTGATTGTTATGGTAGTTGCCCCATCTATGAACTACATATTACACACTACATGTGTGCATCCACATGTGTATTAATGCATATATGGGGTGAAGTAAGAGTGCTTGACCATTTTGCACCTACAGACTCCTGTTGGACATAAACCTCGGCTTAGTTGTATTTAGTCTGTCTATACATAAATGTGTCTTGTAAGTGCACACATGTAGTATGTATTTAGTACTATGCACCAGATTGCCCTGCTTATAAATGAAGGTGTAGGGAAGTGAATGTGTGAATGAAAATATTTTTGGTGTATGCAATGATTTAGTCCTGGGTTGGTGTAAATTATCAAGCAGTAATCCAGCCTCTGACAGAGCATGTAAGGAGTGGGAGTCCTCAGGATTTAAAGTGTAATTTAATGTCCATCCACACATGAGCAGAATGAGACTAAGCATTGACTGATGGAAATAAATGCACTTTTATGGTTAATTAAAGTTCCTGGTGCCTGTCCCACTTATGACCACACCACATATGCAATTTCACTCCAATTCCTATTCTGTCCAGTGATTTTATGAACCACCTAAAGTGAAAAAGACAGAAAAAAAGACAGACAGACAGATAGATAAATAGAGAGATAGATAGATAGAGATAGATAGATAGATAGATAGATAGATAGATAAATAGAGAGATAGATAGATAGATAGATAGATAGATAGACAGAGAAATAGATAGTCAGGGGATATGTGATTTAGCAACACATAAATAATAATATAAAAAATAGAAATATAACATTAACAAACTAAGTTGAGTCAAACTAAACTCACAGAGTGACTGCATAAAAATACAATAAATCCATAATTTTGTCATGAAATACACTTAATGAAAGCCGACTGGGATCACTTGCTGGCTCTGAGATTGCTTACACCAGTTTCTGCACTATCACCTCACGTTATCAGGGAAAGCTTAATCGAGTTTACTGTCATATAGGGCGGAGATGAGACATTTATATAATTATTAAATAAGCAGTTGAGATAGCCGAAGATAGTGAGTGAAAAGCTAACCATTTACTGTCTTATGAAATGTTGCGTTAAATCAATTTTATTTTATTTCCATTAAAACAAGACAAACCAGTGCTTGGGTGTATATTCTGTTTCTGTTTCCTGCTGTGAAACAGCAATTAAATGAATTCATGAAGATCTGAGGTGACATCTTTATCATACCTCATAAACCTTGACTGACTGCTCAGTGATAAGGCCTGTTTAAACTGCCACACACATGATAAGAAACACAGAGTCCACTCAGACCCTAGCTGCAGCCTGGGCTAATGAGTCTTCACAAAGGACAGATATATTGGGTAAAGCAGATCTTGTAAACAATTCACCCTCTGTCCCCAGTTTATTTGTATGGAAGAGACACAATCTGTGCGTAGTGTCTGCTCGTCCCCACTTCTAAGGAATGTTACAGCAAGTCAATGTGTCTGAGTAGGAGCCTTTGATTTATTTATTTTTCTCCAAGCATTTCTTTTGGACATTTGGCAGTTTGACTATTGGCAATTATTAATAGTACAATGGTACCTCGGTTTACGAATTTAATGTGTTCTCCGGGACGTTTCAAAAATTTGTAAACCGAAACGCGGTTTCCCATAGGAATGCATTGAAAACCAATTAATCCATTCCGGAGGTCAGAAAAAAGTCAAAATGAGCTGGCATGGAAACCAACCCACAATGCAGAACACAGTAAAAGGCATGCAAAACACAAAGCTCAGCTCCCTACCTTTCTACAGCTTGAGATATGCACCAAAAAAGTTCCAAAAAGTCCCAAAACCACTGCAAAAAAATCCAGAATGGCTCCAAAACTCGATACAAAAACCACTCCAACACCTCCACACTCGATGCCACGTGCTACCCACAGACTCCAGCTTGCACCGGGGCGGCGCTATAAACCTCCCAGGTGCAATACATCCTGGGGAAACTTGCTTTGTATTGCGATAAAAAATTGTAAACCAAGACATTATTTTTAATGGATTTTCATTTGTAAACTGAAAATGATGTTAACTGAGGCGTTTGTAAACTGAGGTACCACTGTAAATGTAATTTTGTCACTAATAATAATTGACATTGAGGTTTTCTCTTACTATTGCAAATTACAGATCTGGGTTACAGATTGTATTATTTATTACTCAATTTATCAAGCCTCAGAAGAATTAAAGGCTAAATGTAGCCGATGTCCCTGTGGTCTGAATGGGTACCAATCATGCATCATCAATATCATATTGTTCTCACCTTAAAGTTAGTAGAAATTAATTGAAAAGGTCAGTTTGAAGAAAAAATGAAAAGATTATTTTTTTTATCTAGTTAATAAACATCACTCTTTGGTCACTTTGACGAAGTCTTATGTTTTTATTAATATTGTGAGTATTACGTATATAAAATGAGTCTGAAAATATTTGGACACTGACACAAGTTTTTTTATTTCGGCTGGCCCCCATCCCTCACTTGCTGGCAATGATGCTTTCAAGTGAAACAGGCCATCCTTAGGCTGTAAAAAAAAAAAAATCTATTAGAGACATAGCAGGAACATTAGGAGCGGCCAAATCAACAGTTTGGTACATTCTGAGAAAAAAATAAGTATTGGGGAGTACAAAAAGGCCTGCATGTCCATGGAAAACAACAGTGGTCGATGATTGTAGGATCCTTTTCATGGTAAAGAATAACCCCATTCACAACATCCAGCCAAGTGAAGAACACTCTCCAGGAGGTAGGTATATCATTGTCCAAGTCTCCAAGTCTCCAAGTCTCCAAAGAAGACTTCATGAGTGCAAATACAGATGGTTCACCACAAGGTGCAACCATTTATAAGCCTCAAGAACAGAAAAGCCAGATTAGACTTTGCCAAAAAACATCTGAAAAAAAAACAGCCCAGTTCTGGAACAACATTTGTTGGACAGATGGAACTAAGATTAACCCGTAACAGAATGTTGGGAAGAAAAAAGCATGAAGAAGGCTTGTAATGGCTCCTGAGCCGAAGCATAGCACATCATCTGTAAAGCACGGTGGAGGCAGTGTGAAGGCATGGGCATGCATGGCTTCCAATGGCACTGGATCACTAGTGTTTATTGATGATGTGACAGAAGTCAGAAGCAATTGGATGAATTCTAAACTTTATAGGGATATATTGTCTGCTCAGATTCAGCCAAATTCATTGAAGTTGATTGGATGGCACTTCACTTTAAAGATGGGCAATGGCCCAAGACATACTGCAAAAGCAACCCAAGAGTGTTTTTAAGGCAAAAAAATTGTATACCCGAGCGTGCATATCACTTGCTGAAGACAAAATTTAAAACAGAAAGTCTCATGAACAAACAACTGAAGACAGCTGCAGTAAAGGCCTGGCAAAGCATCACGAAGGAGGAGGCCCATTGTTTGGTGATGTCCATGCTTTCCCATTTTCAATCAGTCCTTGCCTGCAAAGGATTCTCGACAAAGTATTCAAAATGTAAATTTTATTTTTTATTGTTATTATTATTATTATTTTATTATTTATATAGCGCCAACAAATTCCGAAGCGCTTTACAGTGGGTGGACGAACAGACATGTAGTTGTAACCAGACAAGTTGTTGTGTTCATTAGTTCAATTACATTTGAGCCATTGAAATACTGTGGGATTGGGACTGTATGAAAATGGTTGCAATTCCTAAACGTTTCATACCATATTTTTGCTGAACACCTTTAATTAAAGCTGAAAGTCTGCACTTCACTTGCATCTGAGTTGTTTCATTTCAAATCCATTGTGGTGGTGTGCAGGGCCAAAATAATAAAGATGGTGTCAGTATCCAAATATTTCCAGACCTAACTGTATATAACCAATAAAAATTCATGGCTTAAAAGTTGAAGTCCCATGCTTCCAGCCAGGCCTTAAAATCTACTCATCTCTGCAAACCTAGAGAGCGCATGGCACATCCATCTACCAGGGGTACATTTCTAAGTTTGAGGCCTGAATATATTATTTATTCATTCATTCCTTTTGCAGTGATTAACAATTTTTCAGAGAAATCAAATTAGCAAACAACTGACAAATAAATGAAAATGATCAGAAACAAGAGACGAGATCAAGGATGACTTTTTAGCCCACCTCCCCAATTATCTCTCCCTCTTCATAGTTATTTTTCCCTAGCCCATCATTCCCCCAGATACCTCTCCCTGCCAACTTAAAGGGTTATTCCAAGCACAATGACCACTTCACTATGAAAGCCTGTACAGGTTTCAACCCCTTCTAAGTGGTCTTAGGTGTTCCCAGATTGCACCACTGCAATCTATAATGAATGCGGCGGTGAGGCTCATTTTCCTGTCCGCCCGCAACTCCCACGCCTCCCCCCTCTGTCGGTCCCTACATTGGCTTCCAGTTAGATGTAGGGCTTAATTTAGATTCTGGTGCTTGCTTACAAGCCCCTACATAATGCAGCTCCAACCTACCTATTCTCCCTAATACACAAATATGTCTCGTCGAGGCCATGGGCGTCCGCAGGAATTTGTCCGGGGGGGAGGGGCATAATTGTAATGACATCCATGCTTGGCTCCTTTTTGACAGCGTCATGAAGGGGAGGAGCATAGTCATTATCACATAAAGCCAAGATGAATAGCATTTTCAGAACTATGGTGTCAGGAAGCATAGTCATTATCACATAAAGCCAGGATGAATAACATTTTCACAACTATGGTGTCAGGAATACATGTTTGTTTTCCTGACACCATAGTGTTCCTTTAATCAAATTAAAGGAACATTCTGGTCATCATAACAACTTCATCTAAATGAAAATGCTATGATGCCAGGAAGCCCCCGGGTGCTCTCTTTCCTTTAAGGGGTGAAACCACTCTCAAATTGTTTACCCCCAAAGGCTTCCTCCAGCTCCAGATCTCCAGGTCGCTCAGGAAGTGCAGATTGATGTCAGGCATGGGTGCTGCTGATTGGCTAGAGTGGTCAGTCTGTCAATCGCTAGTTCCCGATTCATAAATTTTTTTACATTTTATGAATGGGGAGCTACTGATTGGCTCAGAGTGCCAATTGAACGGTGTAGCCAATCAGCGTCACCCCTACCCAGCGGCCCTCTGTGTTTCCTGACACTCAGTCAGGGGAGGGCTGGCAGCCTTAGGCCTGGGGGGCAAAACCAGTCAAGTGGCCCATTGCACCACCAAATCAATTCACCATCCATGCCCACCTTTTCCTGGTTTTATAACGGATATTGATGTTATGCTAATCAGTAGCTCTTTGCCATACCCGCTCCTTCACGGCTCCAGGCACTGCTTGTTGTGAGTGTGAGCCACTGTAAATTAGGGGCAGAGGGCACTTGCACTGCGGTAAAGATGGGGCTGGACAGGAGGAGAGTGCAGTGCAATCAGTGCACTCCCCTCCTGTGGGTCACCAGTAGACTGGTGCACCTGCCCAGGATCAGTGCCGGTGCAAGGATTTTTGCCGCCCTAGACAAAATAAAAATTTGCTGCCCCCCCATGTGACATCACAATGCCCCACCCATATGAACTAACGCCAGTGCTGCACACAGTGTGTGTTTACATTAAAAAGCCTGCAGGGACCAGCTATAGACACCAGAACCACTTCATTAAGCTATAGTGTCCCTTTAATGTGAGGTACATTATAGATTAGTGTCACTAATAATATACTAGATTGCCTACTTACAAGCAGATGAGGATGATGATGGGCTGCAGTTTGGCTCCACTGGTCTGGTGTAGAACAGGATCTCTGGAGGCTGTTTGCAGCTGTGGTCACAAAATTCAATGTTCTGGGAGAATTGGAAGCAGCTCCATTTTTTGGGGCCCCTTACACAGCTCAAGGTCTGGGCCCCAGGGCCTGACGGTGAGTATGCCCATAAGGCCCACTCATAAGTTCCACCCACCCATGAGTTCGCTCACAGGGAGTGGAGTGTGTAGGGGATGTGTTATGTGTTATTGTAGAGGATCTAATATGTGTGCTATGGTATGTAGTGTATAGGGTTACCAGTTTGTGCAGGTGATGTAGTGTGTTTGTGTGTAGTGGAAGTATAAGGGATGTATTATGTGTTTCTGGTTGTGTGTAAGGGATGCATTGTGTGAAATCTGTGTTTGTATGCATAAGGGATGCAAGGTGTGTGTCTGTATGTGTGTGCATTGAGTGTAAGAGATGCATTGTGTTTCTGTGTGTATGTAAGAAAAGAAGTGTGTGTGTTTGCATATGTGTGTACGGGTTTGCATTGTCTGTTTCTGTGTATGTGTGCAAAGGATGCATTGTCTTTGTGTGTAAGGGTTGCATTTGCATTGTCTGTTTCTGTGTATGTGTGCAAAGGATGCATTGTCTTTGTGTGTAAGGGTTGCATTGTGTGTGTGTGTGTAATGGATGCATTGTGTGTTTCTCTGTGTGTAAGGGAAGCATGTTGTGTTTCTGTGTATGTATAGGGATGCATTGTGTGTGTGTGCACGCGTAGTGTGAAAGAGCTCCCTGTCTTGGCCCCTGTCCTATAGAGCTGCCCCTTCTGTCCCGTAGAGCTCTCCCCTGCATAGTGGTCTCTCCTCTCCCCCACCCTCCCCTAGCGGTCTCTTCTCACACTCACCCACCCTCCCTGTGCTCTTCTCCCTCCTCCCTCTATGTGTTCTCCTCACACCCCCTGTGTTCGTCTTACCCCCCTCTCCCTCGTGTTCTTCATTTCCCCCCTTGGCGTCTTACTCCCCCACCTGTTCTTCTTAACCCCCCTTCTTCTTATTGCTCCCCCTTCTTCTTCTTACTTCTTCTTCTTTCTTCCTCCCCCTTCTTCTTCTTACTCCCCCCATTTCTTCATACTCACCCTTCTTCTTACCCCCTCTTCTTCTTATTACTCCATATTTTCTTACTCCCCACTCTTTTTCTTACTCACCCCTTCTTCTTCTTCTTACCCCCCTCTTTTTCTTATCTCCCCTCCTTCTTACTCCGCCCTCCCCCTTTTCTTATTCCCCCTCTCCCTCTTACTCCGCCCTCCCCCTTTTCTTATTCCCCCTCTCCCTCTTCTTCCCACCTCTTTCTTACTCCCTCCTCTTCTTCTTACTCCCTCCTCTTCTTCTTCTTATACCCCATCTTTTCTTACTCACCCCTTCTTCTTCTTACCCCCCCTCTTTTCTTATCTCCCCTCCTTCTTGCTCCCCTCCTCTTCTTACTCCTCCCCTCTTCTTATTCCCCTCCTCTTCTTTTATTCCCCTCCCTCTTCTTATTCCCCTTTTTTATCCCCTCCCCTCTTCTTATTCCCCTCCCCTCTTCTTATCCCCCCTTCTTATTCCCCCCTCTTCTTACCCCCTCCCCTCCTCCCTCTCTTCTTACCCCCTCCCCTCCTCCCTCTCTTCTTACCCCCTCCCCTGTAGCGTGGCCGAGCTGCACTCCGGTCCGCGGTGGCCGGCCGGCCGGAGTGATAGGAAGGTGCACACTCAGTGTGCACTTCCTGTCAGTCCGGTCGGTAACAGGAAACAGAAACTCCGCGCGGAACAGGGTTTCTGTTTCCTGTAACTGGCCGGACTAACATGAAGTGCACACTCAGTGTGCACCCTCCTATCACTCCGGCCGGCTGGCCGGCCACCGCGGACCGGAGTGCAGCTCGGCCACGCTACAGGGGAGGGGAGGGGAGAAGCTGCAGTATTTAAAGGGCCGGCCCGCCGCGGCCGGCCTTACAGGAATTTAGGGCGGCCTGGGGGGCAATTGCCTCCCTGCCCCCCGGCCCAGCCCGCCCCTGCACTCAGTAAATAAAAGTGAACACATTAACACTGATATGTTTTTTACCTGGGGAGAGGAGAAGATCCAAAGTTTCCTGCCAGGCCCAAGTACCAAAGCCTTATGATGTGATGTCCAGAATGAAGTGGAGGGATCACTTCACTTGTCCTTCCTGCTCCAATCTCATTTTCTTCTCCTTCATTTGACACAATCTTCTTTTTCTTCTGACACGGTCTTCTCTCCTCCTTGGTTCCCTCTGCTCCTTTACCTTTCTGCTACTTTCTGCCTATTTTGTGCCCTTCTGCTCCTTGTGCTTCTCTTTCTGTTCCCTTTCTGCTCCTTGCAGACCCTTCCTTCTTCTTGCAGGCCCTTCCTGTCCCTTCTTGCTCCTTGCTGCCCCTTTCTGCGCACTCCTGCTCCTTGCTGCTCATTTCTGTTCCCTACTTTACCTTTGTGCTCCTTCTGTCCCTTCCAGATAATTGTTGACCCTTTTCTGCTCCTTGATTTCCCTTCCTGCTCTTTGCAGAACCTTCCTCCTTCTTGCTGCCCCTTCCTGCTTCTTTCTGCCCTTTCAGCTCCTTGCTGGCTCTTTCTGTTCCATGTAGACCCTTTCTGTTCCTTCTCCTACTTTACCTTTGTGCTCCTTCAGATTCTTTCTGCTCCTTCCAGCTCCTTGCTGCCCCTTCTTTCTCCTTGATGCCCCTTCCTGTTCCTTGTAGACCCTTTCTGCTCCTTGCAGACCCTTTCTGCTCCTTGCTGCCTCTTCCTGCTCCTTGCTGACCCATCCTGCCCCTTGCAGACTCCTTCTGCCCCTTGCAGATCCTTCCTGCCCCTTGCACACCCCTCCTGCTCCTTGCTGACCCCTCCTGTTCCTTTCTGACCCCTCCTGCTCCTTGCTGCCCCTTCCTGTTCATTTCTGCTCCTTCTACTTCACCCTCCTGCTCCTTGCAAACATTTCCTACCCCTTCCTGCTTCTTGCTGCCACTTCCTGCTCCTTCCTATTCCCTGCTGACCCCTCCTGCCCCTTGCAGAACCTTTCTGGTTATGTCTGCTCCTTCTACTTTACCTTCCTCTAGGCTGTCTCTCCCCCATCCCTCACTTACCTGATCTGTAGGCTGCCCCCCCATCCCTCACTTACCTAATCTGTGGGCTGCCACCCCATCCCTCACTTACCTGATATGTAGACTGCCCCCTATCCCTTACTTACCATATCTGTAGGCTGCCCCCAATCCCTCACTTACCTGATCTTTAGACTGCCACCCCATGTCTCACTTATCTGATCTGTAGGCTGCCCCCCATGTCTCACTTACCTGATCTGTAGTCTGCCCCCCCATGCCTCACTTACCTGATCTGTATGCTGTCTTTGCTGGCTGCACTCTGTGCTGCTCCCCTGCGGATGCAGTCAAGAGAAAGAAGAAGGGATAAACTGTAGCTTCCTTACCCTGCCTTTCTCCATTCACAGCGCCATCTACTGGCCGGCACCGGTATTGCAGTGTATTCTCACACTGAAACTAAAAATAGCAGCACAAGCTGGAAAATCCAGGGGGGGGAGCAGCACTGTCACCGTCAGGGATCTTTGCAAAGTATGCAGTGTCCCCAGACAGTGAAAGATCCGTTTTAACCCCTTAAGGACAGAGACAATTGCCCAAGTTCTGAACAAAAACAAAACCTAGAATTTGAGTCACTATACCCCACTCCCTCTAGCATGTAAGCTCATTAAGCAAGGCCCTAAACACCTGTGCATCAATTTGTCTGGTTACAATTACGTGTCTGTTAGTCCATCCATTGTACAGCGCTACGGAATTTGCTGGCGCTATATAAATAATAAAATAATAATAATAATCACACAGCATGCTGGTAACAGGCATCCAATGTCACCACCCCTTATTCCCATGTCCTTCCCTTAGTGCATCGAGGAGTGATGTGACCAGAGGAGGTTCGGAGTGAGGAGAAACCTAGGCATCAGTGCTAGAATGAGGTTAAAGCAGCAGTAGTAGCAAAGATAGACACTAGGCGGAGCCTAGTCATTTCCTTGCCACTGGACGCCAAGCAGCACTGTCACCGTCGGGGATCTTTGCAAAGTATGCAGTGTCCCCAGACAGCGAAAGATCTGTTTTAACCCCTTAAGGACAGAGACAATTGCCCAAGTTCTGAACAAAAACAAAACCTAGAATTTGAAATATATGTCTGTTCAACCATAATTTACTTTCATCTTTAGTGCACCCAAACGTGCTATATATCATTTGTTCAGGACAAATAGAGATTTCAGATCATCACATCACAAGTTTTGCATGGCATTTTAACTGTGAATTTCATAATACTGTTAGCTTTTACTGCAGTAAAACACATCTGAATGCTATTATGCCCCACAATGTGCACAATGATGACCCCCCCACCCCCCATGTGCACGTTTTATGGGGCTTTGTAAAGTTACAGGGTCACATAAAGGTCTTGCAAATTAAATTCTCTGGAATCTCATATCAAGTCTACCAAGTGTTTCTATCGTCACCATGATCACATGACTCAGATCCGCTGGATTGGCTGCTGGAGGACTGCCTGGGTTGTCAGGCAGTAGGTCCACCGATCACAGGGCCGTCTATAATATGAATAGGACCCCGGGCAAAGCCTTTTCTTGGGCCCCCTGGGCCCTGTCACTGCACCCTCCCTCCCCATTACGCCCAACCCGCAATCACACTGACAGACATACTGACACATACACACACAGACAGACACATTAAAACATTTGCAGATACATACTGACACACACATACACTGACACAAAAATATATACTGGCAAACATTGACACACATTCAGACATACTGATACACACACAGACACATACATACTCACAGACACATACACTGACAGATATATTGACACAGACACACACAGACACATACACTGGCATATTGACATACACAGACATACTGACATACACACACACACACACACACTGGAACACAGTGAGACATACTGACATACACACACAGACATACTGACATACAAACACACAGACATACACACAGTATGTCTGTGTGTGTTAGTATGTCTGTGTGTGTATGTCAGTATGTCTGTGTATGTCAGCATGTCTGTGTGTGTATGTCAGTATGTCTGTGTGTGTTAGTATGTCTGTGTGTGTATGTCAGTATGTTTGTGTGTGTGTATGTGTGTGTGTGTGTGTATGTCAGTGTGTGTGTATGTCTGTCTGTGTGTATGTGTCAGTATGTCTGTGTGTGTGTATGTCAGTGTGTCTGTGTGTGTATGTCAGTATGTCTGTCATAGACACACACAGACATACTGACACAGACATACTAACACACACACATACTAACACACAAACACATATTAACACACTAACACACACACAGACACGGAACACTAACACACACACCACTAAAAACACACACACACAGACGCTACTAACACACACACACACATGCCCAACACGCACACGGTATAGCACTTTTGCATACGGAGCATGCTAACGCACACTAACACACCTGCAGGCATGCACACACACACACACAGACATACTAACAAACACACACACACAGACATACTAACACACAAACACAGACATACTAACACACACAGACACAGACATACTAACACACACACACACACACACACAGACATACTAACACACACACACACACACAGACATACTAACACACAAACACAGACATACTAACACACACAGACATACTAACACACAAACACAGACATACTAACACATACACATACAGACATACATTTAGCCACCCTCCAGGTTCTTACCTTTTTATGGAGGGTGGTTTCCCTGGGGTCCAGTGGCAGGCTGAGGCAGATGGGAGTTCTTCTCTGGAACTCCCCTCCTCCCTGCCTTCCTCCTCCCGTGCGGCTATCTCCGGTGGGAGTGACACGTGGTACTCACTTCCTCCCAGCCGGTACAGGAAGGGGCCCGGTCGCGCTGTTTAAGCGTCACAGCGCCCGACTGGGCCCCTTCTGCCACATGCCCACAGGGTGGCCCTTAGTGCATGGGCCACCCGGGGGCCTCCTTAGTTGGCGGGCCGGTGCTGCTGCACCGCCGGCCGCCTGGTACATGGGGGCTGCTGATATCGCGGGGCCCACGGGGCAGCTGCTCTGGGGCCCCCCAGGAGCAACTGGGCCCGGGGCAGCTGCCCCGTTTGCCTCGCGCTAAAGACGGCCCTGACCGATCACGATTAGAGTAGAGGGTAAGTATCTGACCCGGAAGGAGGGCCAGATCCATAGGGCGTGCTATGGCGCTCTAACAGTATTAAAGCCCTCATTTTGTAGGACTGAATAGCACACCCTAACTTCTGGAAGGGGCTAAGTTTTAGCTTTAGTGTTTTTCTATTTATTTTTTTAAAGATTGGAAGAGAGGGATCAAAATAGAACAAATTATTCTAACCAAAAACAATATTTTATTAAAACGCTATTTTTGATTGGAGCAACCCTTTAAGTACACATCTGTGGTGCCAGTACCTAATAAAGCACAAAGGTTGAGGTGCATTCATTCAGTTATATAATGAAGGAAAACTCTCTACTAAGACCTGCTGATGAGTTTATACAAAGTTTGTGCACACTCCTACCAGGTTACTCACTAAAGTGATTTTCAGAATGTAGGCCAATATAGCCATATCAGATAATTCAGGTGTGTTTTTAGGTTGGCCACTTTGACCTAACATTTTAAATTCTCAACAATTCACACATTAATGAATACCGTGGTCGGTTTATTCTAGTTTTCATTTAGGGCGTTGAGCACGGAGTTATAGCATAGAAACAAAAAGTCTGAAATGCATACAGACAAAAAATAAATAACCATTGTAGAAAATCTTCATCTTCAAAAGCGCCCAGACTAAGTCAACTTTTGACTCTGTTTAATCAGTAATCAATGTTACCAGTTAAAGGCAGGCGCTTTGTTCAGGTTTCTGACAGCTTCCGGAATATTTAGATAGTGTGGTTTTTATAAGCTATGCTTCATATTTTAAGGTCACACATGTTCTGTAAGGTATTTTAGTTAGCTGTTCTCTCACAGAATGTACTTTTACTGGAATGCCTTCTATGCTATAAATACCTTGGTGTGATCCACAGGTACATGAAGCATTAAAATAAGGCTTTTAGTGCAATTAATTTATATTTCATACAAAGGATCATTTATAAACAGTACAATGGAATGTAATAATAATTAATAATAATAAAGAGCGAAAGTCACCATGGAAACCAATTCAATATTATTATTGAGCGCTCCACTTTTTTGAACTTTCCCACAAAATAACTCCAAAAAACTGTCCTTCATTGGCTCTCTTTAATAACATCGGCTGTTTGTATGTCTTCTGTTGTGCAATTTCCTCTTGTGTTTTATGTACAGATGACACATGCATATAAATAAAATAAGAGAACAATAAAACTTAAAGCATTTAAGCTTATTAGAATTTTAGAGCAATGACAACCTTTGGCACATATTTGGGCATTGTCTGACATTTTTTTTTATTTATTTGTTTGAAAGCCAGCTCTTCAATATTTTTAATTATTTAGATGTACTTCACTGAAGTTTAACAAGTCAATAAAATAAGAAAGGTTAACTTTAAATGTGTGCTGAAGTGGTTATGGTGGTTATATTGGCAGGAGTGCTGTGGCACCTCTCAATGTAAATAGTCAAACCATTTGCATTTTGACAACTTATCTGGGATCTGCCAGGCACCAATCACTTCCTCAAAGCAGTAGCTAATTGGCTGAGAGCATTAGCTGAGCACACTCACTTATTAAACTAAACTATGATGCTCGGACTTAGCTGAATGCAGAGAGCTTCCATGTCTTTCATGGTAAAGGTGATTGGCACCTGGTGGTCTTTATGTAAGCTGTCAAACCACCATTTCCACTGTAGTTTTATAGTGCTCAGAGCGCTCATTTAATATTCTTGAGTTGAAGTACAAATGTTGCTATGTATTTAAATAAAGCTATAGAAGAGAAACAAAAATGTTAAAAGGAATGTGGAGTCAATATTGTCAGGTAGATTTGGAGATTCATTTTGTTATGAGATGCAATTTGTCCAAATTTGGCACGAAACAAACCACATGCACAATGGACAAGCATGTTTTCATTCGGCATTCTACCAATGGACCCAAAAAAAGAGATGGCTGTTGGGGAAAAGATGATTAATGTCTAGGGGGAGCCTTTAAAAAAGTAACAAATGAAGGAAAAAAACGGAAGAAATGTAAAAAAATATATTTAATTACTGCTCCTTACCTTTTGTGCGATAAAGGAAGTTTAAACATTAGATCTTTCCTTACAGGAAATGTGTAAGGATACTGTGTAGATCACATGCAGGGAGGTGTGACTAGAGCTACATAAACAAAGTGAACTAACCCCTTAAGGACCAAACTTCTGTAATGAAAGGGAATCATGACATGTCACACATGTCATGTGTCCTTAAGGGGTTAATGGCAGATAATTGAGCAGTGAGGTTGCAGGGGTCTGATCTATACACCAAAACCATTCAATTCAGTGAAAGTTGTTTTGATACATAGAGTATCCCTTTAATACAGTGCTTTCATCTCATAAACACAACTCAAATTATGACATCCCCTTAAGACCGCAGGGCGTTCTATGCCATCCTTATTTAGATGGCTCTAAACGCTGCAGGGCGGCATAGAACGCCCTGCGATCTTTTGTACTTACCTGCGGTATGGGGGAGTCCCCCTCTGTCCTCTTCGGCCCCCCTGGGCCATGTGATCGCAAGGTCCATAGCCGTCCAGGGCATTACCAGCAGGGGGAGTGCCTGTAATGACAGGTACTCCCCCTGCTGCCTGGAAATAAAATTAAAAGATGTTAAAACAGTGTAACATTAAACAATATCTACTTAGATCATATATATATTTACTATCTATATGATCTAAGTATATATATACACATATACACACATACACATAAATACACATACACTGTCTACGTGTATTTTAATATTAACATATACATAATTATATATATACATAATTATATATAAATATTAATATCAAAATACACGTACAATGATATTGATTAAATATATATATAATTTTCATAATATATATATTTATACATAATAAAAATAAATAAATATATAAATACGTTAAAAAATGAAATTAAAAAAATAATAAAAATAATAATAAAAATAATAAAAAATAAATAGATTAAAAATATATATACATGCGTAATTTCATTCTAACTGTATTTTAAAATTAATATATATATTGATATCAAAATACATGTAGAACAAAATAATATATATATCTATATACATAAGTATATACGTATATATCACTATATATAACTATATATAAATAAAAATAATAAAAAAAATTATATATATATATATATATATATATACACACATATGACCTTGAGAAAGACCCGAATGGGTCGAAACGTCGGCAAACTTTGATGTTATACCTGCTGGAATAAATTAACTATTTTTTCAAAGTCCTGAGAGTGCATCTCTTTATCCTCTATATACACACACATATATATATATACACATATATATATATATATATATATATAAAATAATTCTATGTATATATTTATGTAATCATTTTACATAATTAGGTCATTTTATTAATTACAATTTGCGGGACCTGCCTGACAACCCAGGCCGAAAGTTCAAGGAATTAAATTTTCTAGCACTATATTTAACCCTGTAACTTTCCAAGACACCATAAAACCTGTACATGGGGAGGGGTACTGTTTTACTCGGAAGACTTCGCTGAACACAAATATTAGTGTTTCTAAATAGAGATGTCGCGAACCGTCCGCGAACTTCTCGCGAACGGTTCGCCACGGTTCGCCACGAGCTGTTCACGGCGAACTCCGGTCAGCTGACACATCCTGGCCAATCTCCAGCAGACCCTCCCTCCCAGACCCTCCTACTTCCTGGACAGCATCCATGTTCGCGACATCTCTATTTCTAAACAGTAAAATGTAATACAACAACGATATCGTCAGTGACAGTGACATTTTTTGAATTTTTCACACACAAATGGCACTTACACTGACGATATAATTGTTGTGATACATTTTACTGTTTTGAAACACTAATATTTGTGTTCAGCGAAGTCTCCCGAGTATAACAGTACCCCTCATGTACAGGTTTTATGGTGTTTTCAAAAGTTACAGAGTCAAATATAAGGCTTGCGTTTCAGTTTTTTCACATTAAAATTCGCCAGGTTGCCTTTGAGACCGTACGATAGCCCAGGAATGAAAATTACCCCCATGATGGCATACCATTTGCAATAGCAGACAACCCAGGGTATTGCAAATGGGGTATGTTCAGTCTTTTTTAGTAGCCACTTAGTCACTAAAACGGTATATCCTTCCATGGTTCTGAACTCTGTCCACCTGCATCATTGTTCTGTCAAAGTTTGGGATGGGCTGACAAGGACCTAAGCTGTGCTGGCTATGAATAGGCTTGCTCAGTGACATCACCTGGACAAGGTGACATCACTGAAGCTGATGGAACACTGAGGATGTCATTAAGACACAGCAGGCAGTAATGGAGAGCATTGTTTACTTTCTCCAGCATTATACAATCAGGCCCACAAGGGCTACACAATGTCAAGCGAGTGCATGCAGTATGGATTTTTTTTTAACCCCTTAAGGACACATGACATGTGTGACATGTCATGATTCCCTTTTATTCCAGAAGTTTGGTACTTAAGGGGTTAAGTAGTAATATAACAATAGATACAAATACCATGGCAAAGTTAGTGATCCCTATATGGGCATGTGAGTAGATTCTAGCTAATAGTTATAGTGGGACTGTGCCTGTCAAAGGAGTCACCACCCACCAGGAGACAAAGGATTGTCAGCTTTTCATCAGTCAAAACACCGGTAACGAGGGACGAGGGGGGCAGGAGAAAGATGGCTTATGTCTGAGTGGGACTGGTGTGTAGTGTACAGTCATGTCAGTCATGTCAGTGGGTGGCTGTGTAGTTGCCTTAGTCAGTGTCGTTGGGATTGAGTCGCAGTGGTAGTGCGCACACAAGTGTTGGTAGCAGACACAATTAATATATAAAGGTTGAAATCAAAAGAGAAACAAACATAAAGCAAAAAAGAGCTTTGGTGGATAGGCAAACTTCTATCAACATCTCAGCTTATTCATTATGGTGGAATGAGGGGTCCCCAGTTGGACCTGTTACTTGTTTTAGGGTACAGTCCCTCCAGTCAATGTTGTAGCAGATACTGCACCCTGGAACGCTCGGAGGGTGAACTCTGTGCTCTCTGTGCTCTATGATTGGATCCATAATGGGTGAAGAGGCGCACCCGTGGATTCCCCCATGTATAGAGAATGGTCTTGGTGTGGAGGGTTTGCAGTAGCGGTTGCAGGGTTCTTCGCCAGGTGGGCGTACCCTTTGTGAGATCTGGGAATATCAGTATTATATCGCCTTCAAGGGGCACTGGGGTCTTCCCTCGGAGAACAGTGAGTAGTAAGGCATTGTCCGGAAGGGATTGGAATCGGAGAACTAAGCAGGCGGTTGCCAACATTGGAGCGGTCGCCATTTTTTTAAGGGGACCATCCAATCCAATCTGATAGCTTTCACCTGTTTCAGTGGTAACAGGGCAGCAAACAGGCGGCGGATGAAATGGGATAAGTCGGTGAAGCCCACTGACTCCGGAACACCCCTCACTTTAAGATTATATCTCCGTCGGTTCTCTCCGTGGTGGCGAGTTGTTGTCTTTGCAGGTCGACCACCTTTTGTTCAACAGCTGTTAACCTGGTGTTGTGGGTGCTAGAGGAGGCCTCAAGCAGAGTGATCTTAGTTGTGGCGCCTTCAAAGGCAGTTTTGTAGTAGGCCATATCGGCTGCAATATACTTTCGCAGGTTTGCCAGCATACTTTGGAGGAGATCCGTTGCGACCGGGTCCCCGGTATTCCAGGCTTGGGGGCTGCGCTCTTGTGGTGATGCAAACGAGGCTCCCTCTCACGGCTCATTAAGTGCTTCCTCCGAGGAGTAAGAAGACAGTTCATCTCCCAGCGCCATCTTGGTCTATGCAGCCTGTTGGGAGCTCCGCAGCAGATCCCCAATATCTCTGCTTGTAGGGCATCTATCGGCTCTGGTGTTTTTTTAGATTTTCTGCCCATTCTCACCTCCTGTATCGGTGGTAAGTCTTGGTAGTGTTTTGGGCTGGGATTCCACCGGGAAATCACGGTTCTTGCCTATTTGGTCACAGAGCTTGGTGCAGTGCGTCCACTCTGATCTCTTCCTAGCTACGCCCCTGAATGTTTTTTTTTTATTTGACAATTTTTATTTTTGATCTGACTTTTTTGATCTAGACAACAACTCCTAGACAAACTGGTTTATGGTATTAGCAGACATTGAGCTTTTTCCCAGCTCAACCGTCCCAGGCTTAAGACTGTTCTTTAACTGACTCAGGCTTAAGCCCTCCAATTGGTCCAGTTTTAGGCCCCCCTCCCTGTCCCTCAGGAGGTGGCAACCAGAGACAGGCACATGCTTCAGTCCTGGCCACCTGGCTCTAGGGAGGCCAGGGAGCATGCTTCAGTCCTGGATGCCGCTTGCCATGCCAAGTTGTCTTGCCGTTGGTGGGGCTGAGTTACTTCATTAGTAAAATCATTTGATCTACTTTTAAGGCTACATCTTGAGTGAGGATTTTCAAATCCTTCAGAACTTCAGGGTCTACCAGGGTCACCGTTCGCCCAGGCTTACACCCTCTATTCTGACCTGTCCAGGCTTACGCCCTCTCTCCTGCCTGACTGAGGCTTAAGCTCTCATCTATGGTTCTTGGTGGGGGGGCTAAACCTAGGACATTGGCCCTGGGAAACCGTGGTTTCCACTCCAATCTTGGCTGCAGTCGCCCAGTAATTAAATACCTATCACCATTGACCATTCAAAAGAGGGGACTTTGAAGGCCCCTAATAGACCTACTGTGCTCCACAAACGTGGCTTTTGCATGGAGACACCCATTTAAATTAAGGGCCTTCAAAAATGGCAGTCATCCTTCTTCCCTCTGAAATATTTCCACTATCTTGATATTGAAGCTCCGGACAGCATTTTATCAATCAAAAATCTAGAACCATCTTTAACTCCATTACCAAAGTACTTTTATGATGCTTTTGAGTCTTGAGTACCCCAGGGAGAATACCTGTATGAAGATATACTTGGCACACAAGAGGTATACCTGTATGTTATTCACTACTGACCTCACAGGTATGGCTCCCTCTATGACTTTCTACCAGGACTTGCTCACCTTACTCCCCATTTTGGAGCTATCTGAAAAGGGTTAAATAAAATTATTTTTAACATTTCTTTAAAACAATAAAATTAAGGAACACAGCCAGCAATGATCTTTCTGTCTCTCTCGTCAAAGTGAGGAAAGAGAGAAAGATAGAATAAAATGTCACAGTCCATGATACAAATCATTGGCTGTGAAATTGTATCATGGGTTGCCAGGTTTCAGAGGGATTTGGGACGCTGCACTGGCACAGGTGTTAGGACATGTTATTAACTTCCTAATGTTGTTAAAGCCCATGCTGTAATGACATGTCCTAATGGCGACAATGGGCTACAGTGCTCTACTGTGCCTTTGGCAGTATCAGGGAGAACCCTATGTGTTTATTTTTGGGGGGAGGTTTCTTACGGGGATCCTGCCAGTAGCACTAAAGGGGCCATCTACTAACGTGGACCATTTCCTGGGCTCCGGATTGTTCTAGTGCAAACGTGTTTGTTCTACTGCACATTCAACAAACAGAGTTTGATTTTCGCTTATTTTTAGTTCCTGAGTCAAGTAAATTATGGTTTTACTGACTCCTTTTTTCCAAGAGGGACATAGGTTGGATAGAATAAGAGCCAAAATGGATAGGGGCTACTCACAACAATACACATATAATAGCTTTATTGATGAAGCGGTTAGCTTATCTAAGTTTATGCAGATAGGCTTCCAACCTACACATATGGTTATCTGTGACAGAGGGAGGGAAGGAGGCGTTTATCATCACAGAGCTCAGTATAGTCATGCTCTTTTGTCCATCTAGATAAGAGACAACTGGACCCATCCATTGGCAAATCCCCTCTTTTCCCCTTTACTTTATCTCTGAGGATTAGCAGTAGGAGTCTAACAACACTTTGAGATTCAGTTAATAAAATCTGGGTTAATAATGACTATATTACTTTATGTGCATTGTTAAATAATTTTGCCCAATTAGACTATGGGGGTTGGTCACCCCTGTTGTATCTTGTCAGTTCAGGAACTAGTTTGAGTGTATACTTTCTTTTGTTGCATGTGTCACGCATCCTCTTTTTCTTTTCCATCCCACCATTTTCCCCAGCTGTGATGCATGGCCTAGAGGGATATGGAGTGGCCAGCACAAGAGTTTAAAAAGACTTAAGGCAGACATTGCTTTCCTGCAGTAAACACATTTATCTTGTTCTATGTCCTTGTCCCTTACTGATTGGAATTTTGACGGGTTATATGCTTCCAACTCCATATGCAAGCACAATTGGGTTGCGATTGCGGTGTTTATTCACCGAAATGGCCCATGTCTTGTCTCTAATGTATTGAGGGAATACACTTACTCAATATATATGCCCCCTAATATTCCTCATGCAGGGTTATGAGGAGAGATCGAGCAGGTAGTTAGGCCCTTATTGAATGATCAACTTCTGATGGGGGCCGGGGATTGTAATGCTATCCTGTGTCCAGCAGCAGATAGAAGCTCCAGACCTGGTATGGTGCGATTTCTGGGCAGTGGCAGGCAGAATAAATTATTTGAGTCTCATAGATATGGGGACAACGCAGCACCCTGAAAAAACAGATTTCTCATTTTAATATGCCCAAAATGGTACATATTAAAGAATTTACCTATTTTTAGCGATAAACTGTTTCCGTGTGTTAGCAGAACTGAAATCAATATTTTCACTTGGTTGGACCACATATAGCAATATATTTGCAAGGCCTAGTCAGGAGACCCCCTTTGTTGTAGCGCCATTCTTAAGAGATCCAGAAGTCAAGCCTAGATTCCCCAAGCTCTGATAAGCAGCTTTAATGAAAACAATTAACCCAGCATAGATATGGCGACAGTGTGGTCTACTCCTAAAGCATTCATAATTGGGCTTTTAAGATAACCTCCCATAAGAAATAGAAAAAGTATGAGACACTATTCTCCTTTCAGAAAGCCCTAAGAAAAGTAGAAGTCCAGTACAAGACAGCCATGACTACAAAGACCTTGACGATATGGCCTGGCAAATCAAGATGTCCAGAAGTTTTTTTTTTCACAAAAGGGCAAACAGAATAGACACCTCTATAGCTCGCTGTCTAGACAGTGGTCTAAGTCGATTGCCACGGTTCATTCCGTAAAGGCTCTCTAGTGACCTCTACAGGATGAATTTACAGAGCATAATAGCCAAGGTACTAACAGGACAAGTGGCCCAACTCTTCCTAGCTTGATTCTCCAGGACCATGCATTCTCGATAGACAGTGATAGGAAAATACATGATGTGAATGGCAGAGACCACCAATATGCCTTCTCTGCTCCTATCACTAAATGCAGAGAAGGTATTGGATAGGAATGAGTGGCCAGATTTGTTTGGTCTCCTGGAACACCTGGGGATTTCCCACTCCATTTATTATGAGAATTCATGCATTACATTCCAACCTAGAAGCACAGTTGGGATTTCTGGATTCCCCGAGGACACAGTTTGAAATTTCCAATGGGACCAAACAGGTCTGCCCCCTTTCTCCTATTTTGCCCCACCTTTCCTTGAAGCCTTTATTACATCTCATTAGAGAAACTCTATCCTTTCAGAGTTTTACAATAGATCAAAAATGTTACAAAATCACAGCTGAAGCTGAGGACGTGCTCATAATGGTGATAAATCCAATCCAATCAATACCCCCTCTTTTCCAGTTATTAGAACAATTTGGAGAAATATCTGGATTCAGGATAAATTACTCAAAATCATGCACTGCTCCCTTCCCCATGTCTGCTGCGGACATGGTACTATTGAGAGCTTGATTTGGGCTGTTGTTTTGGTTCCTCCTTTCTTTATCTAGATATTAAAGTGAACCTTTCCCATTCTACCTTATACACAGAAAATTACTTACCTCCCATACAATTCCTTAAGCGAGCGCTAGATAACTGGCACAATAGACCCATCTCATGAATCAGAAAAGGTAACTGTGTTAAAATTAGTGTGCTACCTAGACTTCTTTTCCTGTTCTGGGACACCACCAATTAGCCCAAATGTGGCATGTGCCACCAGGGAAGAGATTGTGGGTCAATTTGGAAGCAGGGCTGACGTTCCATCATTTCGATCTCCACTATGCTTTATATACCAGAAGGCACTGAAAGTCTGAGCCTACTATTAAGTGGCTCAGCACCATGTGAGTGGGACCATTTTGTTTCACTATGGTCTGCAATTCTTTGTCATTTTAGGTTTTATCAACTATATGGTAATATTGCATGTGTGTGGATTGTACACATATTAAGAATTTTATGGTGTGCTCTCACCTTTTATTCTAATATTTTTACTCTGTATTTTGTGTGGTTGGGGTGACCTACACCAGGTGTTTATAGCACCATACTTCATTTTATACCTTTTTATATTTTATGTTAAATTAGTAGACTTACGCTTGTCAACACTTCATGTGCTGCAAAGTGCTTTTACTCATTTCTGTTTCAGTGAGCTCTCCTAATGTGGGAAACTTAAACATTAATTTAAAATGGCAGTCTAGACACAATAACTACTACAGTGCATGGTGGTAACGTTTTCAGAAGTGCCATGGCACCTCTCATGATAATTAATTAAACCATTTGATTTGACAATTACTTGAATCCCCCAGGTGCCTTCAGTCAGGCCAACTTTATGAAGTCCCTACTTCCGCTGTAGGAGTGTTGTAAATACTGCTTGTGTTTGGATTGATATGAAGCAGATGGGGAACTTGCCCTTCAGATAAATCAGAAGAGAAGGCCGTGCTGGCTGCCTCTGGAGAACCCAGGAAACTGTCAAACTATTTAAAAGCAACTTGACTACTGCTAGTGCCATAGCCACAACACCATACTGTAGTGGTTATGGTACCTAGACTAATGCTTTAACAGTTCTACGCATAACTGGACAGGTCATGCAGGTGTAAAGCAAAAAACAGTGCCAGAAGGACATATTGATGCATCCATTGCTGGAATCAGAGACTGAAAATAATAGACTTTAATAAAAAAAAAATTAAAACAAATATGAAGAAAATAGATTTAGATACAGTCACAACTTTCACATCACAACTAAAAAGGCAGGTTGTCCGCTGCCACACACATTGAATAAAAGTTCTATTGTAATGAATGTATATAGTTCCCGCTTTGTTATAAGGTCATGTGATTCTAAAGACAGTCTGAGTGTAGCATCGGAAAAATTACACTGCTGATACCTTCTTAGCTCAATTCAACCTTTAGCGTCTACACAAATTAACTATGGAAGTGGATCATTGTGCAATGCCTGAAGTAGAGCATTGTCCAATACTTCCAGCTATTTGTTGCCAGGCACCTGAAACATGACTTAGCTCCCTTCCCTACATGGCTGTTTACTTTGATCCTGAAGTGGCCCTTCAGACAGTCTAGAAGCAGCATCCTAGAGTCCTATATAGTCCATGGCACTGTCTGAATAAGCACTTTTAAAGAGTGCACTAGTTGTTATTTTCTTCACCACAACAACACACCAGCTGGGATCTATGGGAAAAGAAACATGGCTCCATATAAGTGATGGACACATACTTTCCATTAATGCTGTTACACACAAAACAATTACGATAGCTACAATTATATAGTTATGAAATACAAACCATACCTATTCAACAATTTTAGATTATTGCCTTTGTACTATACAGTGCAGTTTAACGAAGAGGGAAGTTTTGACACAGTTTCTAGTTTTGTCTTCATTCAAGAATTAAAAACATTTTAAAACCAACAGTTTTATATACTGCGACAAAATAACCAAACTTAAAACAACTTAGACTTGGAGCGTATTTCCAATTTGGTGTATGTGGCCTCAGATTAGAAATTAATTTTGAATCCCATTTTAACTAATGACCCTGTAATTAGGGGGTGATACCACACTTATACATGCACACAGAAACTATCTTATTTACTATTGTGGAATTACATTTTTAAAATAAATTTCAAGAACTGCAAAAGAATTGCATAATATGCGTCAACATGGGCACAATGGAAAAGTAGCCGATTTAGAGCGTTTTCCCCCAAAATGTAGAAAAATTCAGCAGTCCTCCAAAGTGTAACGTTTTTATTGGTTTGTCACATGGAACACAACTCAGATTATTTTTCCAGTTTGTCAATCCTGACGTAAAATGTGCAATTTCTTTGAAAAGTATCCGTCATTCAAAGTTTTGTTTATAATCCTCAAATGTGTGTGATTAGAATTAGAATAAATATTTGCATTGAAAAGAACTTTTGGAAAGTTCTACAAATTTATTAGATTAAGAAACATTTGACCATGAAACAAAACCAAACATTTCACCCCAACAGTCTTATTTAATACTGTGTAGCAAGCATAATAAAAATCAAGAATAGAACTTTCTATTGACAGTGACAAATTTATTATAATTATATATATATATATAAAACTAAGTTACCAAAATACGACAGATGACGGGCTGATAAAAAGCTAAAAATTCATGGAGAGGAGTGATAGAAAATAAAGATTCTTCTTGAATGGCTGCTGTGCTAGAAATAAACAATAAAAATGTTTCTCTAAATGAGCAGTTTTGTCTTAATGATCACCTAATAAAGGATAAACAGAGACTTTGGCCTCATCAATAGCTGTAAGACTCCTGGCAGGGATAGAGTACAGATGTGAAGTGTAGTCAGCAAATAATGTAATTAGGACTGTCCTCCCAGCATATAGACATGTGAAGGTCACAGATGCGTGCATACACCTGATTAGGAAATAGCGCTATTTATGTAAAAAGCTGCAAAGCTTAGGGAATTGCAGAGATATCTAGCACCATCTGGTGACCAAAACTAGAAATGCAGTCAGTCAAACAAGTTGTGATTTTAAAATCTTTTACCCTCTTAAAGGGGCACTATAGTCACCCAGACCCCTCCAGCTTATTGAAGTGGTCTGGGTGTAGTGTCCCTGGCACCCTTAATCCTGATGATTACATTGCAGATCAAAGACTGCCTCTAGTGGCTGTCAATCAGACAGCCACTAGAGGCACTTCCTGGTGGTTAACTGACTTTTAGTGTGTATCTGTGTGCGTGTGGCAGTGTATATGTGCACACATCTCAGCATTCAAACTCCAACACTACACACAAATTAAAATGTCATCACTGCATACAAACAAACACACCACTACATTCAAAGGCAAACACTAGAAACATAGAATGTGATGGCAGATAAACATTCGGCCCACCTAGTCTGCCCAATTTTCTAAATACTTTCATTAGTCCCTGGCCTTATCTTATAGTTAGGATAGCCTTATGCCTATCCCCTGCATGCTTAAACTCCTTTACTGTGTTAACCTCTACCACTTCAGCCTTTCAAATGGATACAGTACATAAAACCAATCAACAGAAAACTACAAACAAACCCCTACATTCACACACACATATACTCCATACAAAACATGCTTTCAGTCACACATACAAACACTGCTCATGTTAAACACAAGCTTGCAAGGATGGGCAAATAGTAGATCCACAGCTGGGAAATCATTGCCAGCTCATTTAGTTCCGCCACTGTTCCTTACACTAAAGAATCCCTTTTAGGATTAACAGGGTTATTCCCTAAAGCCCGAATGGCCTAATACTGAATGGGGCAAAAAACATCCCTGTGATGCACAGGGCAGTTCATGTTACTCAAAATTCAGGTTTGAAAAAATCCTGAATTACGTTTGGATTTCAGCCAGACTGATGCCACTGGTCCACTGAAATCTGGCCTGAATGTTGTGAATCTGGATTTCTAAAATGCAAGTTATTTACCTGCTAACAGTGCTAGCAGCCAGCACGCAAATAGTGAAATAATTGTCAGTGCTATGAGGGTTAACCATGTGGTGACTGGCCAACTGCCACAATGAGAAATTAATAATAAATGTAAAAAGACCCCTCTCTGTACCACCATCTGAAATGTGACAGGTGGGGGCACAGCTACTAAATATTTAAAACTAGAAAGGGCCAATCCCTGTAACCAGGACTGGACTGGCCCAACGCAAAATATTCACCTTACCTTCGCCTGACAATGCTTTCCGATGGGGTTTTGAGTGACACTGGCTGATCTCATGCATAGCTTGAGAACATCCAGCGTCAATTAGGCGAAGCTTAACGACCTCAAAGTCCCTCTAGTGGTAGAAATCTACTAAGGGTGGAGTTAACCCATAAAAGTTACTATTGCAGTTAATTAAAGTGGTCTGGGTGCCTATAGTGTCCCTTTGAAATAAATTTGCTCCTTTGCTTATTTTGAGTTCTTTCTTTCACATTGGAGAAATATTTTGTAGGTTATCTTTTCTGCCTCTATATCTGCAGATTATGCTGGCACAACTCATTATTGGGCTGGTAAAGAATTTTTTCCAGGGCAGGTCTACCCCCCCACCTGAACAGGCATGGGCTATTAAATAATAGAAAACATGAGGGCATCCTAATTTCTCAAACACACAAATATACTACACACACACCACTCAGATTCCCCTTCACAGACACACAGTACTCTTTCATAACACTAAATGTATCCACCACTCACAACACTCTACCACACACACACAGTCAGCGTTCACCAGCCTACAGCCCTCAGCCTCCTCATCGCACAACACAACCACCACACACACACACAGTGCAAACTCACAGAAACAAGGAGGGTGTTCCAATATGGTACCCTGTCTAGGGCCTTGGGCAATCTAAATCCAGCTTTGGCATGAATTATTTGGTATTAGAGCTCCATACAGCCCTACAGTTGTTAATTCACTAGGACATTCCATTTTATAATAGGATCCTTAATGGTGTACTTTAAGCACAATACAGTCTATTGCAGTGATAATGTTGCTAGAAGGTTGTAATTTCCAGCCCCTGTCATTTTGTCAAAACTATTTTTAGGCCTGACCCATTCTGATGGTCACCTATTTGCCCATGGTCTGACCCCTGCTAACTAGATTCCTTATACTGAGGTTCCAAATGTATGACACAATTTGTAAAATGGCATTTACAAGTTTTGTTTTGAAAATAAATATACTCTTTAAGTCCAACAGAAAAACACAGTAAACATGATTTGCCATGTCCATCCTAGTGATGGTATGATCTGGGTCTATTGTGGATCTTGAGATGGGCAAGTCTTTCCAAATACTCCTCTGTTCTGAGTAGTGGTTGTGGTGTGACCACTGGGGCAATATGTATGCTATAGAGGTTGCACAAGTACTAGTGTAGTTGTAAGAGAAAAACTGCTATAATTCAGCTTGTGTTAGGGTAAGAGTCTTAATGGCAAGTTCAGTCATACCATATTGGTGCCTAAATCCCGTGCTATGATGTATGCAATGTTTCCAACATTGGGGTAGTGACAGCAGAGTGCCCTCTCGAGTGACAGCAGAGCACCCTCAATTAAAGTAGTGCCATCCCCCTCACCCCCTTAGAAACAGTTAAAACGTACCTTATTGCCAGCTCTCCACGGATCTGCCGGTGCTGGCCCCTCCCCCGATCCACCTCTTTGGTTGGCATCATTAGAATTGATGATCTCAGCCAATCCAATGTTTTCCCACAGGGATTGGCTAAGATCGTCAAGGAGGCAGGCCAGGGGCGTGGCCAAACACTGCCCTGATCCTCATAGAGATGCATTAAATCAAGACCCATTACGCATGAAGGGAGACAGTAGCCAATTCTCATGGAGAAACCTATTAGGGGATGTATGTTATAAATAAGTAAATATAGTTGTTTTTAAATATATGTATAAAAAAACAACTATATTTACCCATCTATAACATACATCCCCTAATAAATTTCTATATATTTTGTAATATGAAGATGTTAAAATGTAAATAAATGACATGAATTAATATATCCCTTCACATATCTTATAAAAAGGAAGAGGTGAAAAAATATATATATATATGGTGGCTTGTAGACAGTGAGCTAAGCCCTGCACCTCTGGCTTCGCTTAACTCCTTAAGGACACATGACATGTCATGATTCCCTTTTATTCCAGAAGTTTGGTCCTTAAGGGGTTAAAGAACTTCCAGCTCTATGTTGGCTGTACTGGAGGCTTTAAACAACAGAGTGTTATGAAAGCATAGACTACTGGTCCTTATAGGGTTAAAATCCACTAACATGTTCCACATCACTGTACAATGAAAAGAGACACACATCGGTGGCAAATTAAAACCCAAAATAGCACTACTCTTATTATGTTGATTTTATCGTAATCAGTATCAACCCCTTTTCTCACTGTATCAATCCATCCTCTTCTATTTATATCATATCAGCCCTCTGTCCTATATCCTCAACATTACTTGGATTCTAGCTACATATCAGCATACTATAAATATACACATGGTCTCTATCCTGCTTCCCTAACAAACATCCTTCTACCTATGAGGTTACCTGATGATGATGATGATAATATAAACATTTTATCATACAACCTTTAATATAGCTTTCAGCACTCATGGTTACCATCTGCCTAAGCGCCAGTATAGTCTCCCTTGCCATAGGTCTGGCATTGCTGCTTTAATCAATCCATAACTCTGTTCTTTATATATATATATATATATATATATAGGACTTTATCATCAAGAAATCATAGCCCGGTGCCCAACAGCAATATTTAATGCCTTTACGTGGAGTTTTGTAAAATCCTGGACATTTCACAATATACACAGTGGTGTAACTACAGATATAATGTAAAGTAAGTTATTAGTATTTTAATTCACAGTACAAAAAATCTCAATGAAGAGGTTCTGGTGCCATGTGCCTCCCCCCCTTTTAACACTGCGGCTTCAAATATTGCCATACTGCAGGAAGAGCAATGCTTTGATTGCAGGATTAACCTGCCTCTAATAGCTGTCAGTATGTCTGCCACTAGCAGCACTTCCATGACATTGAGTAAAACCCTGCTATTTCAGTCAGGCACAGAGCGGCATTTTCCCCACACATGTGCACTAGCCTCACAATAAAAACGTCTCTTAAAGGAGCACTATAGTGCCAGGAAAACAAACCCATTTTCCTGGCACTATAGGGTTATTAGGTCCCGTCCTCCCGCTGGGCTGAAGAGGTTAAAACCCCTTCAGCCACTAACCTTCATCCAGTGCCGGGCTCCCTTGGCGCTGGTGACCTCTCCTCCCCCTGTCGACGTCAACTCCAGAGTGGAGACGAATGCGCATGCGCGACCTATGGGGATCTGAACTCACGCTGCGTGAGTTCAATGCTATTTTCACACTGAGAATCGCGGAAGCTGCCTTTAGTGGCTGTCAGGGAGACAGCCACTAGAGGCTGGATTAACCCCAGCAGTTTAAAAATAGCAGTTTCTCTGAAACTGCTATGTTTACAGCTGCAGGGTTTAAACTAGGGGGACATGGCACCCAGACCACTTCATTGAGCTGTAGTGGTCTGGGTGCCTATAGTGGTCCTTTAATGAAAAGGATTAGATTGGCTGAGATCGTCAACATTGGTGATCTCGGTAAAATGTGCGTTTGGACCGCTGACGGTCCTGAACTGTGATAGCAAAAACGGGCTGCGGGAAGCGATCAGAGATTGCTCCCACCGGTATAACACTGTAACTATCTGCCAGACATCCCAGGCAGATAGTAACAGCCAATTGCGGCGTCTGAGCGATCCGCGATCGCTCACAATTGGCTGCTGTCAAAGTGGGTGTTACAAACACTCACTTTGACAGTGATCTCTGCCCCTCTATCCTCTGTAGTGTTTTGTGAGGCGAGAGAGACAGAGATCTTGATAGTTTGTTGCAGCAGTGTTCAGTGACCATCAGAAAGTATCAGTATTTTATTAAAAAAATTTTTTTTTTTAAATCACATTTTAACCCCTTCCCTGCCAGATCTGTTACAGCAGTGCATTTGTACTGTCTGTAATGTTTAATTTTTTTTTGCCCTTAAAGGGTTAAATTTGTTTTAAAAATCTATGTCTTGGTCTGTTTTGGTCTGTCTTGGTCAGTCTTAGTCAGTCAGTTTCCTTCCCCCAAATCTCCATTGGATTTTTGTGACAGGAGTTAGTTTAGGGATTGCTGTTTAGTCTGTTTTAATAAAAAAAATAAAAAAAAGTATTAAAAAAATGTGTGTGTTTGTAATTTGTTTTAGTCGTGTGTAAAACATGCAGTGTGTGTATAACTTGCAGGAGGCATATGCCTTCTTGGCGTCAGACTCTGACGCCACTGACACTGCGTCAGATTTTGACCCAGGTCAGTTTTCTGACACGTCTAGTCAAGCCAACATGTCATCTGTGTGTGAGCCGGCTGAAGAAAGAAGCTGTGCTTCCTCTGCTACGCCGAATGTGGAGGAGGACTGGGTACCTCCACAGTTAGCCAAGCCCAACGTCCCCCCTTTTAGTGCCAATGCAGGCATTAATGTTAATGTGGATGGCTTCTCCCCAATGCAGTATGTAGAACTATTTTTAGGGGATACCATCTGGAGGAGATTGCTTCCCAGACTAACTTGTATGCTACCCAATTTATTGATAACAATCCAGGTAGCTATACAGTCAGGGAGCATGACTGGCATCCCACAGATGTCCCAGAGCTTAAAAAATTCTGGTCTCTTACAATGCTCATGGGGATTATAAAGAAGCCATCGATTTGCTCATACTGGAGCACCAACCCAATAATGTCTAATCCAGTATTCTCCCAAACCATGCCTAGAGCCAGATACGAGTTACTGCTGAGATTTTTACATTTCAGTGACAATACCCTCTGTCACCCTACAGATCACCCCCAATACGATAGGCTTCATAAAATACGCCCACTGCTAGACCATTTTCAGGACAAATTTTCGGATGTTTATACCCCCAAACAAAATTTATCCATAGATGAATCGCTAATGAAATACAAAGGGATATTGGGGTTCAGACAATACATCCCCTCAAAGCGCTCTAGGTATGGCATTAAACTGTACAAACTGCGAGAGCGAAAGTGGATATATGTTTGCTTTTCGTGTATATGAGGGGAAAGATGGTCAACTGGACCCTCCTGGCTGTCCTGACTCCCTGGGGACAAGTGGGAAACTTAGAAAAAATGATTAGATAGAGGTCAGAAATGGTGGTTACAGATCCACCTACATAGGGCTTAACCCAAAATAGAAGATAAAGATTCGAAATATATTAGGAGTGTCAAAGAAAAGAGACTCCAAACTGATTTTAGAGGAAGCAGTATATAGAGGAATAATCAATAATTAATAAATTCCCAAATTAACACTGAGTAACAATCCATAAAGTATATCCATAAGAATACTGATAAACGTGAGTGCTGCAGAAAATTAAGATGCACGAATGCTTTATTGAGTTGCAGGGAACAAAGCAGCCCTATCCCTAAATATAAACAAAAGTATCTTAATGGATAAATCTACAAATAAACTACGAGGGGGGTACACTAGCAGTAGAAATAGAATAAACTGCAGTGTAAAAAAATCAAAGAAGGGTCCACCAAAAAGTATATATATATATATATATATATATATATATATATATATATATATATATATATATATATATATATAAATGTTACCTAAATAGTAACTATAGGAATAGGCTAGGGACCCTATTGTATCTATAGGATATAGCTGCAAAAATTGTCAAAAATACCCAATAGCATAAAGCTAAAAAAATTCTGCCTACTGCAAGGGATAGACTGCAAATTCTGGTTAGGCAAATGCACAGTAACTTAGTCTAATCTAAAGTGCTGAAACTCATCTGGTGAAACATAGAGGAGTATATAGACAATTGCACAGAAACTTAGTCTGATCTAAGGTGCTGAAACCCATCTGAAAAAGCATAGAGGAGTATATTGACAATTGCACAGAAAACTTAGTCTGATCTAAGGTGCTAAAAATCATCAAGTGGAACATATAGGAGTATATAGACTGATAGGGAAAGAGAAAGGAAAATTTCTATAAAGTCCCTATTACTCCTGAAAATAAACACCTTCAAGGGCGTTCTACTCTATCCCTGACTGGTAGGACAGATAACAGATGGAGTCTAACTGTTAGTCCCCTCCATATATAAAAAAAAAAGAGATAACTTCTCAGTGCTAACAAAACATAACAAAAATCATAAAGTGGTTCAAAAACCTAGTGCCACCATAAGTGAAAAAAGTGAACGCTAAGCTAGAGCCCAACGTGCGTTTCGGTGCTTTTGAAGCTGACGAAGGTGCATTTGAAGCACCGAAACGCGCGTCGGGCTCTAGCTTAGCGTTCACTCTTTTTTTTTTATATGGGGGGGGACTAACAGTTAGACTCCATCTGTTATCTGTCCTACCAGTCAGGGATAGAGTAGAACGCCCTCGAAGGTGTTTATTTTCAGGAGTAATAGGGACTTTATAGAAATGTTCCTTTCTCTTTCCCTATCAGTCTATATACTCCTATATGTTCCACTAGATGATTTTTAGCACCTTAGATCAGACTAAGTTTTCTGTGTTATTGTCTATATTCTCGTCTATGCTCTACCAGATGAGTTTCAGCACCTTAGATCAGACTAAGTTTCTGTGTAATTGTCTATATACTCCTCTATGCTTTTTCAGATGAGTTTCAGTACCTTAGATCAGACTAAGTTACTGTGCATTTGCCTAACCAGAATTTGCAATTTTTTAGCTTTATGCTATTGGGTATTTTTGACAATTTTTGCAGCTATATCCTATAGATACAATAGGGTCCCTAGCCTATTCCTATAGTTACTATTTAGGTAACATTTATATATATATATATATATATATATATATATATATATATACACACATATATACTTTTTGGTGGACCCTTCTTTGATTTTTTTACACTGCAGTTTATTCTATTTCTACTGCTAGTGTACCCCCCTCGTAGTTTATTTGTAGATGTATCCATTAAGATACTTTTGTTTATATTTAGGGATAGGGCTGCTTTGTTCCCTGCAACTCAATAAAGCATTCGTGCATCTTAGTTTTCTGCAGCACTCACGTTTATCAGTATTCTTATGGATATACTTTATGGATTGTTACTCAGTGTTAATTTGGGAATTTATTAATTATTAAATATTCCTCTATATACTGCTTCCTCTAAAATCAGTTTGGAGTCTCTTTTCTTTGACACTCCTAATATATTTCAAATCTTTATCAAGTGGGAAACTTGTATGGGACCTACTAAACCCCTTGTTTAATAAAGGTTACCACCTTTATGTGGATAATTTTTATAGTAGTGTCCGTCTGTTTAAAACACTTTATGGTTTACAGACACTGGCCTGCGGCACTGACAGAAAAAATTCCTAAGACTTTCCATGATCTCGCAAAATTAAAAAAGGCAATTGTAAAGCACTTCGCAAAGCTGAAGTGCTTGCACTAAAATTTAGGGACAGGAAGGATGTCAACATGCTAACCACCATCCATGACGAACGCATGTCAGATGTCTCTGTCCAGGGCAGAGTAGAGTCCAAACCGGTTTGCATCAGGGCGCATAATAAGTACATGGGGGTTGTTGATTTGGCTGATCAGCTGATGCAGCCATATCTTATTTTATGAAAAACCAAAGCATGGTATAAAAAGGTAAATAAAATAATTAAGAGAGCGCATACAAAATCAAAACTAAAAATAATAGTTAATGGTACTTGAAGTACCCTGTAAATGACAGCTGCTAGACAAAAAAAGAATTTTCCCAATTCCTATAACAGAATACTAAAAATATTGTCAGCGCTTAGTAGATACTCCCCTTAAGATAATAACAAGGGTGCATATATGTAAAAATAATATTGCAATAAACATCTGGACTCTACATATAAAAACTATAAAAAGAAGAAAAGATGCAGATAAAGATGTATATGGATATAAAAATATATAAAAGTTGAGGAATATGTCTCTAAATAGTACAAAAAGTCTTATAAGATCAAAAAAAGAGGGGGCAAAATCCAATGTCTGTATAGATGAATGGAGACTCAAATAGATGCTTGAAAATTCCTAGGCAAAAACGGAGAAAACAGATATAGTGTAACTCTGTAATATTTATTGCCCCGGTATAACAAACAAACCCCCCCCTAAATAAGAACTCTCACAATGTGAAAAAATATATGAAACAATGGTACTTATTCCTAAGGACCAAAACGGAGAAACTTCACGGCTGCTGGTTGTCCCGACAAACTATCTGTTTCTTCAAGGCAGACAGCGTCCACCTCGTGCACTCAGGTGGGCTGTCCGAAAATAAAACCGTAAGGAAACAGCTGCACATAGATAAAACAATGTTTTCTTCAAAGTCCGTCTACAGGGGATATGTAGCAGAGTCCCCCTTGCACCTGATCAACGCGTTTCGTCCTACTGCTGAGGACTTTTTCAAGATAGGTGCTAAATCCATTGCTGGCGGTTTTATACCTTAGCGGGCAAAATGGTATAAAAAGGTGGCTGATGCAAATAGAAACCCATAACTAATTTTTTTTTTTTAATAATCCAGGGAAAACCAGCTTTCTCCAATTTCAGTTGAAAATAAGTTCCAACAACGGTGCAAGCTGAGTCCAGGCATTTTATTTTTAAGTTACCAACTGCTAGAAACTCCCCTCCCCCCCAGAAACGTTGCCGGGTCTGTTTTAAAAACGGGAAAAGGACTGACACCCCTTTTCACTGTCCTGATTGCCCTTCGAGACCAGGACTGTGTGTAGGAACATGTTTCAAACTGTACCACACAGAACAGTTGTAAGAAGTGTTCCTGAATTTTTATTTTATTTTTTCTTTGGAAAGCAGCCATTTTTTGTTAGTCAGCTTCCTTCCCCCAAATCTCCAGTAAGATTATATTTGCAGGAGTCAGTTTAAAGATTGCTGCTAAATGTACATTTGCTACCTGCACATTTGGTCTAACAAGTTTTCTGGCAGTAACACATAAGCAGCTGGCCAAAACCAGATGACGTGTGCATAAAAAACTAAATTTAAAAATTACCACTACACTTTCTCTGTTTTTTTGGGGGGCAAAAATGGTTGGGGGAAAGAAGTCAAAACACCCCATCTTCTATAACCTTTGATGTTTACTTTATAAAAATATATACTATATATACTTTCATGATGGTAACATTAACTGGGGGGTGCAAAAATATGTCAAACTGCAGATAGACCAAGCATACCTATATATCAAGTTGAAAAACTGACATGTACAAGTTCTGAGTGTTGCCTTTTGGCCCCCAAACAACCCAGCAACCCTATACATGGGGGGTATCACTGTACTCAGGAGATGTTGCAGAACATATTGGGGTGTTTTTTGGCAGTGACACATAACAGGATCTGTTAATTCATGCCTAAAGTACGTGTGTGAAAAACAGAAAAAAAAATTACTACCTCAATGTTTGACAAAGCCTGGTGGTAAAATTCAGTACATGAAAAGTGTTAAAATACCACCATGTGAAATACCCTAGGGTGTCTACTTTAAAAAAATATATGGTTTGATGGGGGTAAAATACATTGGCTCAAATAAGACATGCATGCAGGTTGACAACATGTCAAAATTCCATCTGGGAAACTGATATGCGCACCTGCCAAATGTGGCCTTTTAGCCCTCCAACAACCCGACACACCTATACATGGGTGGTATCACTGTACTCGGGAGATGTTGGTGTTGGTTGGCAGTGATACCTAACAGAATCTGTGAATTTATACCTGAATTGCAATGTATGTGAAAAAAATAAAAATAAACTACCTATGCAAAGTTTGGCAAAGGTTTGTGGTAAAATGGCTGCATAGAAAGTATCAAAATATTCTTAGATGAATACCCTGGGTTATCTAGTTTAAGAAAAATATATACATGTGGGGTGTTTTTGGAGATTTATGACATAACAGTGTTACAATGTCACTATTGATACATTTGAAAAATGTACGTTTTGAAACAGCAATTTCCTACTTGTACTTATAGCCCTATAACTTGCAAATAAAAGCAAAAAAACACATAAACATGGGGTGTTTTTAAACTCAGGACAAAATTTTAAATCTATTTAGCAGTTTGTTTAATTCGATTTTGTAGATCAGTAAAAGATTTTTTAAGTAGAAGTCAAAAAACTTGTTTTTTTTTTAATTTTTCACCATATTTTATTTTATTTTATTATTTTTTTTAAATTAAATTATATTACATGATAAAAATAGTAGTATGTAAAGAAAGCCCTTTTTGTCCTGAAAAAAACAATATATAATTTGTATCGGAACAGTAAATGAGAGAGCGGAAAATTACAGCTAAACACAAACACCACAAAAGTGTTAAAATAGCTCTGGTCCTTAACGTACAAACATCGCAAAAACAGTCCAGTCCTGAAGGGGTTAAAAACCTTTGGCAGTACTGGTCCAGTCAATCTAAATGGTGACTATGGCACTATAGCGTTAGCAATACATATTTGTATTCCTAATGCTATAGGGTTCATTTAAATTATTGTTATGGCATTTATGTTTACATATTTTAATCCCGGTTTCACTCTTATTCATGCTAGTTACGTCCAGGGATCTACAACAGCAATTAAATCCTCTGAGTTTATCACTGAAATGTTCCACCTATGCAATGAGGGATTCAATAACAAACAGTCATATTAAATGTTTCCTAATTGATAAATATATCAGAACACAAGACGGCTACTTACACAGTACCAATAACACAATGTTCTTACTGAATTAATTTGGCTTGTTTGTAAACCCAGTGTACAGTGCCGTTTAAATAATCCTGATACTGCCTCCCCCCTACCCCTCCCCTGGTTTAATGTCAAAATGTTTAGAAAAAATTTGACATTAGCAGCAGTCTTCCTAATCCCAGAACTCTCAATTAACACCATAAAGAAAAACAAATCAGTTACTGATAATATGGAAATGTTAAGGTGCCATAGAGATCTCTAATTTATGTCAAACTATTTCTAAAAGATTTGACATTGAGAACTGGGGACAGCTCCCAGAGACTCTTAGTGGTTTAGTTGCATAGAGTACCCTTTCGGGATAGTTCATATTTGGGAAAATATATATAGACATATATAAAATAAAAAGGTGTTATCCAGATCAACTTTGAAATTCCCTAGTCAGTTCTCCACAATTCCCACAGGAACAAAACAACTAGTGTTAAATCATTTGAGATTCAGCACATTGTCTTGAATTATTTGACTGTATCACAAGATGTACACAATCTTCAACACATACCCAGTTATACCAAAAACAGAAACAAAAAAACCCTTTGTTGAACATAAAACATTAGTGTTTATTAAAGCACAAGCAAGCTTGTAATACAATAACCAAATGATCATACTAAGCGACATCCAGCAAAACTATTTCCGGATGTCGTCATACTTAAAGGACTACACAACAAAACCATTTACATAAAATGCAGATTTCTACATAAAATAAAAAAAAAATAGAAAACAAAAAAATGTATAACTTGTCACTAGAGATGTCGCGAACCGTCCGCGAACTTCTCGCGAACGGTTCGCCACAAACCGTTCGTGGCGAACTCCGGTCAGCTGACACATCCCGGCCAATCTCCAGCAGACCCTCCCACCTCCTGGACAGCATCCATGTTGAAGCTGCCTTCAACATGGATGCTGTCCAGGAAGTAGGAGGGTCTAGGAGGGAGGGTCTGCTGGAGATTGGCCAGGATGTGTCAGCTGACCGGAGTTCGCCACGAACGGTTCGCGACATCTCTACTTGTCACTACTAAAAGCAAGATGTTTAACTTATGAAGCTATTTTTTTTTTTTACTTATGGCTGATGAATAATGGTCATATGTCCAACAATATTACAGTGAAATGTTAATTGACAATATTTGTGTATGCTTGTGGAAAGTAGGTTTTTTAAAAGTTTGATTATCAAGAAATTAGTATACTGTTGAAAACAGGAGAGTTTTAGTATAACCAATACCATGCTTTTAGTATAAAGAGAATCCACAGCATAAGTAGTTACTTTTAACCTTTCTTCAGTGTAAGAGTAGGTACTTCAGGGCTATAGGAAATAGATATCCTTTTCAAAAGCTTAATTGTGTTGGCTTCCCAGTCGGAAATAATTGTCAGTCAAATGTACGTACCTCCCCCTCTGTACAATCTATCCATCGAAAAACCACAAAGATTTAATGGACATGTAGGTTGTGTTACATTAACATCACACTAAATATGGGTTAAAAAATAAATAAAAATACATACACACACACACGATGATGGCTATGGAAAGGAAATTTATTTTCTAAATGTAAGAAAGGTAACTATCATTAGGGTGCCTCTATCATTTAACACATAGTGTTCAGCTAAAATGTTAGAAAACTAAAACATCAAGGATTAAACAATACCTTTAAAAGTAGTTTAATCTAATATTGGGCACACAAAGGGCAGCAAGGGTGATTATTAAATTAAGATACATTTTGAAAAAATAGCTCTAAATTTTCCTTTATTAGTATACTATAGAAAAATAGCAATTTTAGAATTATATGTCTCGGGGAAGGCACATTCAATAAGACATTTTACAGATTAAAAACGAAATTACAGTTCCCCTTTAAAGTAGAACTGACACTTCTTGAAAAGTGATGGTTGGTAAATCTCTCATCCAAGTGTATGATGGTGAGGAATTTACTGGAGTGAGTAAAGCTCTGGAGGTAAGTAAAATTTATTTTTCTCTACAGCAACGTCATTACACACAAGGGTCAGAGACATGCAGTACAAGTGATACTCGAAAAATTAGAATATTGTGCAAACGTTCATTTATTTCAGTAATGCAACGTAATTGGGGAAACTAATATAGGAGATAGACGCATTACATGGAAAGCAAGATAGTTGAAGCCGTGATTTGTCATAAGTGCGATGATTATGGCTTACAGCTCATGAAAACCCCAAATCCACAATCTCAGTAAATTAGAATATTGTGAAAAGGTGCAATATTCTAGGCTCACAGTGTCCCACTCTAATCAGCTAAGTAAGCCATAACACCTGCAAAGGGTTTCTGAGCCTTTAAATGGTCTCTCAGTCTGGTTGAGTAGGAATCACAATCATGGGGAAGACTGCTGACCTGACAGTTGTGCAGAAAACCATCATTGACACCCTCCATAAGGAGGGAAAGCCTCAAAAGGAAATTGCCAAGGAAGTTGGATGTTCACAAAGTGCTGTATCAAAGCACATTAATAGAAAGTTATGTGGAAGGGGAAAGTGTGGAAGAAAAAGGTGCACAAGCAGCAGGGTTGACCGCAGCCCGGAGAGGATCGTCAGGAAAAGGCCATTCAAAAGTGTTGGGGACTTTCACAAGGAGTGGACTAAGGCTGGAGTCAGTGCATCAAGAGCCACCACACACAGACGGATCCTGGACATGGGCTTCAGATGTCGTATTCCTCTTGCAAAGCCACTCCTGAACAACAAACGTCAGAAGCTTCTTACCTGGGCTAAAGAAAAACAGACGTGGTCTGTTGCTCAGTGGTCCAAAGTCCTCTTTTCTGATGAGAGCAACTTTTGCATCTTATTTGGAAACCAATGACCCAGAATCTGGAGGAAGAATGGAGAGGCACACACTACAAGATGCTTGAAGTCCAGTGTGAAGTTTCCACAGTCTGTGTTGATTTGGGGAGCCATGTCATCTGCTGGTGTTGGTCCACTGTACTTCATTAAGTCCAGGGTCAACGCAGGCGCCTTCCAGGAGGTTTTTGAGCACTTCATGCTTCCTTCCGCAGACGAGCTTTATGGGGATGCTGACTTCATTTTCCAGCAGGACTTTGCACCTGCCCACACTGCCAAAAGCACCAAAGCCTGGTTCAATGTGGGATTACTGTGCTTGATTGGCCAGTAAACTCGCCTGACCTGAACCCCATAGAGAATCTATGGGGCATTGCCAAGAGAACGATGAGAGACATGAGACCGAACAATGCAGAAGAGCTGAAGGCCGCTATTGAAGCATCCTGGTCTTCCATAACACCTCAGCAGTGCCATAGGCTGATCGCTTCCATGCCATGCCGCAATGAGGCAGTAATTGCTGCAAAAGGGGCCCAAACCAAGTACTGAGTCCCTATGCATGCTTATACTTTTCAGAGGTCCGATATTGTTCTACGTACACTCCTTGTTTTATTGAATGCATGTAATATTCTAATTTACTGAGATTGTGCATTTGGGGTTTTCATGAGCTGTAAGCCATAATCATCGCACTTATGACAAATCACGGCTTGAACTATCTTGCTTTGCATGTAATGCATCTATCTCATATATTAGTTTCCCCATTTAGGTTGCATTACTGAAATAAATGAACTTTTGCACGATATTCTAATTTTTTGAGTATCACCTGTATGTGCTCATTTGAATTCTGGGTGTTAAATCTGTTTACACATTATTCTCTGGATGTGCCAAGACATCTGGATATTGTTAATTACACATTGAAACCACTTTATAGAGTATTTTTTTGTTTGTTTCTTTCAAAAATGTGCAGTTATTGGGTTGTGCAAAAACCTGAATGCGACCGTAAGATATGCCTAAATTTTACCCAATGCCATGTTGGTATACCCGTTACAGCCACTCCGCCACAGCCCAAGATCATCGGTGGCCAAAAAAAGAAAAGCACAGAGGGGGAGGGAGCGAGGGGAGGTAAGGGGGCGCCACTAGTGGTGTCCTTATGAACAAACAAAGCGTTTACATTGCTGCGACTGCAGGGAGAGTCTCTTTGCACATTAAACTGTAGTAGGTATGGTGCTTAGCGTGTCCCCCTTTAAATGGGACACTTAAGCTATAGCAGTCTTGATTTTATTTTCCCAGTTATTTTAAGGAACACAGGCAACAACACAACTTGATTATTTATTGTTAACAGATTTTAGCTCCCTTTCTGTTCCTCTTTCCTGACCTGCACTACTCCATAACACGGTTGTGTATGTAATTAGAAAGCATAGCACAAGTTTCAGGGGCTTGTAATAAGTAGCAAAAAAATTTATAATAAAAAGAAAGCTAATCCCTCTATTGTAGGCACCTGAAACCCATGCTAATCAGCTCTAACACTTTAAACACTTGCAGTGCTGTGTTAAACATGCCAAGCAGGCAGCATTCCATAGGCCAGAATGAAGAACTGTTAACTAGCAAAGATCAAGGCTGGTAGTGTAATGTGTTTGAGTTTGCACACAAATAAATCCTTTATTTTGCATTTTTGTATAGATTAGATGTAAAGTATTAAACGATTTTCTAATTGCATTATATGTGATCTACAAACTATCCAGCATTTTACAACACAGTACATACTGCACTGTGTGTTATATATTAGAATAAAAATCTAATGCAGTAGAAAAAGTATCCCTCAATTATTCCACTAAAGAGTAACTTAAAGGGCATATACGGTCTGTTAGACATATCAAAACCCAACTTAATAACAATAATTAAGACTATATCGATAAACATTGGATTGGGATTGGAATGAGGAGACCTCTGAACAGGCAAATCTCAAGTGCAGTTATGAGGGAGCGGCACAAAACATACGCTAAGATTCTGTGGATACTTTTCTGGTACTTAACAGTTAATTTGATGTAAAAAACAAACAAAAAAAAAAACATTAAAAAAGTGTAAGGAGAAAATTCTAATAAAAGACTTGCTTTAATTATAAACATGGCAGTAAAAGCAAAACAAAACTAAAATAAAACATGCACACAGACTTAAATGTGTATTTGATAACATATAATTTTATAAATGTTTCCAGTTAGCCATTATTTTACTTTCTGAAATATGCACAAAATTACACTGTAAGCCGTTATTAAAGTGTGTATGTATATATGTAGCCTATTGAGAGCATTATTTCATATTCGCAAAATGTGGAGACGTGTTTATGTGGTATTTTTTTCAACAAAAATTCTTAACACAACAAACAAAAATAAGCACCGGCAAAACAAAGCTCTAGTGAACCTAGCACTTTTTATACTGTAATACAAATACTTTAAGGCAAGTTTCTAAACCCAGGGGAGCCCTATGTACCTGGCATCTGCCAGTAGGGGGCAGTAACACAATTAAAAACAATATGTTCAAACACTAAACTATATCGAGAGAAAACATCTTATGCAACAAATAGTTTTTAATTATTACAGTAATGAGTTACAGTTGTAATTTCAGGTTATGCAACCATTAACGCGAAGGTAAGCAAAATTTAAGAACTGGTATAATAATTTATTCTAAGCATTAGAATTCAAATTAAATATTAATAATGCAATTGCGTGCCTGCAATAGCTCATATTTTTGCATGTTAGAATTTCTAGAATCTGCTTAGGGACTATAAACATTGGCTATATATTGCATTTACATCACTTATTAGCTGCTGTAGAAATTTGATATTTTAACATTTAGTTTGTACATAAACGTGGTAATTTGTCAGACTAAGAAATCTCTTGTATACCAAACATAATACATCATCACTCATTCTGTGACTGATGATAATATGCCTCACTGCGCTATTTTACGGTTACTAAAAAAATATGCAAAGGATTAAAATATATCTTCACATGCCTAATTGCCAATTTTGTTCTTGTGTTTCCATACAGCAAAAATCTGATTTTAAATTTTATTCAAATTTATTATTATTATATATATATATTTGGGGTGCAGAGGTTATTTTGAAAGGAAAACACACCATTATGGTAAATTGTTACATAATAAGGAATAATTTGAAGTAGCACACAATACATTTAGACTGTGCTCTTAATATCATAGAATAGTAATTGAAGTATCTAGTGTCAGAATGGTTTTATTCAACCGACTAATAGTGTTTTAAACTCTGAACATTAGTTAACTCATCCTTTATTTCAGCAGCAACATTGTCAGCGGTTGTTGCATTCCTGTAGTTTACCCAATCTTGTTCTGACAATAGGAAATAAAGTGTCCAATGCTCCACAAGGTGCTGTTTAATCTTTATGAAATGCTCATTTGTTGACCGTGACGGGATTTCACTGAAATTTCAACCCAGTCAAGAGATTTACGGAGACAAAGTAGGAACTAATTTGTCTCAGTAATTTCCACTGTTTGACTTTCTCAGACTCTGAGCGAAACTACAGTGCTAATCCCGACAGCCATCACCAGTGACGGCTGCAGGGAATTGGCTCTGTCTATGACGCAAGACTGTACAGCACTGATGTCGGGTCCTGGCGATTACATTTTTACATTTTCCTGCTTCCCCCCCTTGGCCCCCAGCGGTGATGTCACCATCGGATGTCTGCAAATTCTGTAAAATCCCCAGATGGTGACATCACTGTTTAAAAAAACAAACAAAAAAAAACAAACTTATTTTGACTTCCACACGGGTGGTTTTGATCTTGAAAAAGTATATTTCATGCGAAAGGTGAATTTTCTCGATTGTGGAATTTTTATGGAGCTAATGAGAGTCTGTTTTGTTTTTTTAATTGAAGTATGCTTTTAAGTTGAAATAAATGATTTGCTTTTTAAAAAACAGCAATTGTGAAGCATTGGACACTTTCTTGTTACTGTGTATTGCTATGTAGTGCAGTGAAGGTCCATCCATTAACGGGTTACATCTCAATTTGCAGTAAAACCTGCAAAAATTTAAAAATAGGGTTTACTTACCTGGAATCCAGGTTAAGCGGAGGAAGGTGGGAGGGAATGAAGAGTGGGTGGAAGGGGAGAGCTAGCTCTGACCGCAAGGGAAAATGTTCACACCTTTCTTCAACGTGCAGTATGCGCTAACGACAGATATATTTTATGTGCAGAATTAACAATGCCAGCTCAGAAAAGAGCAACTAGCCCCCAGCACAATTAACAATATCTCTGAAATCACTGAAGTGGTCATAAAGGTTGGAAAACTAAGTCCTGCAGGAGACATAGTTTCCACTACTCTGTTCATGTGAATGTCACAGCCTTGCAAGGTAAAATCTGCATTAAACAGGCTGCTTTATTTTTTTGTCCATTTAATCTCTTCCTGTTGGTGCACACTCAGTGCCTGCAGATTCAATCTATGAAGTGTCTCACATCTATGGAGTGACTAAGAAAATGATAGTTCTCTTTACATTCTAATCATTAATCACATTTACTGAAGCAATATATATGTAACATTTAAGCTTACTTATTTTATTATTTATGATCCAAGCATTTAAAAAAAGCATGGTTAAAAGGATTCTGGTAGATCAGCTTTTTGCAAGCATGAATGTACGGTTACTTCTTTACAATATTTTGATGATTTATTTTTTTGTACAGGAGCAAAAGCATTCTTTACCATATGATATCCACTTCATTCTAAAAGGCATTAGCATTGTCAATGTAGCCTAAAATATATATATAATGTGAAAGGTAAAAATCATTGTGTTTCTGTTAGTAGGGAATATAATTGGGGAACTAGACACATGTGATCACTAATCACATTCATATTTGTAGCTGACTGTTTAATCTAGATAATGAAAAACTAAGGTATATTAAATTATTTTAAATAACCTGCAGTATAAGGCATTGTGAGCAGATTTCCTTTTGTAGAGGAAGCTTTGAAATCCCAAGCTTGCTTTTTCCAGTACAATTTACTTATGCAAGACTAAAATTCAAAGCATAAAGTTTATGTTAGTGTTATCAAAAAATAGAAATACAGTATTTGTACATTAGACCTGAATACTCAAACCTCACAGCAAGTATTTGCTTGTAGATGGTTTGGCACAGATATCTATATAATAGTGAACGAAAAAAAAAAAAATCTTACTGGTATCAGTAACGCAAACTATAATCAGATTTTAATTGTTTTGTTATTTTACTCAAATGTTGCTATAGTAATTTATTGTATTTAGCATTTACTTATTTTGTAGCATAGACAACTATGTCTCTTTAACAACAATAAAAATATTAATTGTCAAACAAATTCTTTGCTATGAGGTAACTTTACAGCAGTTAGCAAGAACACAAAGCTTTCCGACCGAGAACATAATCTAGTTGTTTGTACTGGAGCGGTATAGGACAAGAAAGAAAATTGTTTTGTAAATACTAATGCCACTCTTCTCTAACAATTAATAAAACATTGCTATATTGTATAAGCTGCATGCAGCCTGAGAATGGTACTATGGTCTAAGGCCTGCCTAAAACCATATCATTGTATTATTTTCAATCCCTAATGGATTATACTATATTGAAAGCCTAAACAAAACAAAGCCCACTCAAAAACAAACAGTAAACTAAAATAGCACTGAACTAGAGTATTTTCTCATTTTGAATATTGTTGGCATATTCAGCAAAAAATGCATTGTAGGATATGAGGATATGGGGGGAGAATGCAAGTTAACATGAGAGAAGATATATACATGACAAAATGAAAACGCTTGATGATCAACAAACTTACAAGTGGCGTCTCTGTTGCCATTTATAATATTTGAACTTCTTCCTTGGTGATTTCAACAAGTAAATCAAACCCCCCTCTTCACCCCCCCCCCCACCCCCAAAAAAAAGTAGTGTTGAAAAGGAAAGGAAGGAAGGAAAATTCACTGGGGACCAGCTCAGGATTTGACATGTTTACATTCACTGTCAATATTATAGAATGCAGTTATCTCATGAAATATCAAGTTAGCTTCTTTTTTTCTCTCTTTGGGACTCAACATCTCAGTTTCGTTATATGAAGGTTTTCTCTCTCCTAACAAGACATACTGTATCTGAAAATGAATAAAAGAAATTCCATTACTCATTTTTAAAAGGATTCCAGAAGCTAACGCAATGATAATCAACTCCAGTCCGCAGGGCATGCAAAAAAAAGTTCTTGATTTATAATTAGGCCTGCTTGAGCAGAGATAGATTAAGTAATAATACTTAACAACTCTTTAATCTGAGCCTGGTTAATTTGTTTGCAGAGATTGGTTTAAAGGGAACACTTCTTCTTTACAAGAAATCAAACAGAATTTAAACATTTGACATGTTCAAATCACCAAAATAAGGCATTCAATTGGCTACCATTCCTCAGCTATCAACAAAAATATTATAATGAAAGGAATAAAGCCCCAACTAAACAACACTTTCCAAGCAATTTCAGAAGACTAAGGCAGTGGACTTTTGCTTGAAAATAAATAACTGCACGCACTCTATAATCTCACAAATATTATTTTGGTGATAGCTCTAAAAGGGAATTTATAGAATGTGAAATGGCACATTTCTCCAAGGTAAGCCCGAGGCATTCTTGTCTGTTTTGTTTTACTCAAATCACAGTCATAGAATGTGCCACAATTACAGTAACAGTTTGGAAAGCTATATACAGAAAAGCAACATAAAATATTAAACAATGTTTGAGTCTAGTACAATAAAATTCTTCGTTCTATGGCCTTCCGACAAATGGGGCATTCACTCATTCGATCTCCACAAAGCTGACATGTTCCATGGCCGCACATGAAGATCATATTCTTCAGACGATCCAAACAAACAGGACACATAGTCTGTAAGAAAAAGAATAGTTACACCAATTATTGATTCATAATGGCATAAAACAAAGTGAATAATTGTTTGAATCTGAGTGAGATGAAAAACTATGGTGTTGACATGCTTTCTTATAATACTAGACTTTTGTTTTTAATAAATGAAAATTGTCTCTAAAATTAGCTTTGCTTTCAGTTCAGTTTTACTTACTAAACTGCTTGTGTTTTTTTCCTTTTATAGGCTTTGTTCAAATCTTTTTGAAGAAGCCTTTTAAATGATTTGATATTCTATTATACATTTTTAAAATGTGTTTTTCCCCTTCAAATTATCACATATCAAAAATATATTGCTATATCACAAAACATCAAAATATTAAATAATTTGTATTAAAAAATAGAGGCCATAATTAATAATTTAATGAATGTTTACCTGTTCTTTTATATCCTGTAGCTGCTGCTGCAACTTCTGCACATCGGCGTTGACATTAGTATTGTCCTTGTCCTTTTGTAAAACTGGAATGTTCCCACCTGCTAATGAACAGAACTTTGGGGTTAAGAATTGTTTAAATAGGACTTTCAAGACAATTCAAGAGCAGCTTGAGGAATCAGTTAATATGGACAGAAAGCACTATTAAACCACATTATTTTAAATCTTAGCATAGGATAGCTTTTTTTTTGGCTCACTCAGTCAGTTTGAAACTCAAGAGTTCAAAATGGAGCCCTAACAAAGAGACTTGTTTCTCCCAAAAGTGAATAGCCTTCCCAGAGGAAGGTATGGTTGTAGGTCTTTTTTTAATTTTTTTAGAACTTTTATTTTAAATGCAGTGCATAAAATATGTACAATATTTGACAGTATTGCCAACTTAGTGGATGTTGATAAACTGACAGAAGCCATAACGCGCCTGCTATCAGTTTAAACACAGCTTGTGTCTCAGTTTTCCTAGCCGCGTTTATGTACAGCAATTGGCAGGTCTGTAGTGAGTTTGTGAAAAGAGAGCACTCCACATGCACAACTTGGGCAAAATAGACACAGGCAGCAGAGAAGATAATATTCTGACTGTCTGATAGGTTAGATTATGTAAAAGTGTGTGCAGGGTAGTCTCAGGACTAATGTTTTCAATAATGCTGTGGACACGAACACAAGCTTTCCTAATATTAATTAAAAAAAATATATATATGTATTTTAATTTAATGGTATCTGACACACGTAAAGCTCTAGGCAATGTCTGACATTCTCTTCAACACCTGCTTTTATAAGCTCCATACCAACCCACTTATACAGATTTTTTTTGAAACACCTTGTACAACAGATTCAGACAAAGGAGTTCAGCTATAGTATACATATATATTTTATTAGTAACATTTACCTAAAAAAGTTTGAAATGAACAATAAAAACAGTGACCTTGGAGAAGGCTTCTATATCTTTAAAGGTCATAAGTAATGTAACATACCAATATCATCTGTGACATCTTCTGTACCCTTTCCAGTACAGCACATAACGAAAGGCACTCTGCGCTCAACCACAGCACGACACTGAACACATTTCTTCATCAGACTTGCACAATCTGCAAACCAAATCAAAATGTTTACCAAAATTTTCACAATAAGACTATATAAAACATGCAATTAGTCACTAGGAAAAGAAAATTATTGTGAAAATTTGTGCAGCATTGGTACTAAAAAGATGGATAAAACTGGTGGAATAGATTTTCAAGACAGGTGCAGACAAAGAATTGCTATCATTGTTACCTACAAATAACACTATAAAGCATGTGTGGCTCAAGGCTCTGTGAACTCCCATCACAGGAATTTCAAAACAAACAGAGGACCTGTCATCCCACAAACAGGATTACTTAATATTAGAAAGAATTTGTACCTATATATTGTGCAAGCCACATAAGGAAGGAAAATGTTTCACACAGGTAGAAGACTAATGAGCAACTCATTGAAAAGTATATTAATAGATAATCATGATCGCCAGCCCAAACGTGGGAAAGGAAAAATTCCTCAGTCGGTATGAATATAATTAAAATCAGAAGAGATTGGAAGCTTATGGGTTTAGCGTTGTTAAGGCACTTGCTCATAGTTTATTTTTCTCAGAGGATGTGCCTGTATGTTACGAAAAGTGTATTAGCAGTATTTACAAAAGTGAAAATTCTAAGTGACCAGAGTATCCTAACAAAGCATAGCTGATTTCTCCAGTTTGCCAATTTTGATTTTAAGTTTGAAATTCACTTTGAACTCTCACTATTTTTTAAATTTGTTTATTATTTCTAAAACTAATTCAAGTGTTTTTTCTCCCTACACGGGGGCTGACTATTGTGATTATCCATTGCTTTACAGGTGGAGAACCTGGTATTGCCTTTCAGACAGATCTGGTGACCCAGAGCATTGCTGCTACTCCAAATCTATAGAGTACGGCAAAATAAGATGTCTGAATCTTATTGTACAAAGTATATTAATATTTTACCAGCTGGTACAATGTTGTTCATTATAGGATTCAAAATCTTTAAGTGTTTCGTGGCAGCCATTGTGCAAGGACCCTGCATGTGCAGCGTTTGAATATGAAACACTGCATATAGAGAGATATTTATTGTTGCTGCCGTAGGTGTAACGCCACCTTGAGCAATTTTCATTAGCCTGTTCAAATCTAGGCTAAAACATGTTTATTCTGTGTATATTCTATGAACAGGTGTTCATTCATTGGATATGAGAATTCAGATGGAGCTCTCAGCCAATGAATGCACAGCAGTATCGACAACTAGCTACTCCAGCTCAGCAAAAAACAGATACAGCTCAGCTGCCATTCTTGGAGGCTCGGCACCCAGGGGGACCAAACAAAATTTGCAAACAGTTGCAAAATCCTTTAATGAAAATATTGATCACACTTGCTCCGAGGAGTGATTAATCAGAAGCCCGCTGACACACAAAAACAGGGAAACATGGCTCAAAGTTTCAAGCAAAAAAAGTAAATGAGGTTTTGTAATAAAATATTGTACGTAAGTGTGTGCCGATTTCTGAGATAGACAGATTCTATATTACTTGCAGTCCCATGCACAAACATGTAATATACCCTTTCATATTTCTAAAATGGTTAATTAAAATGTTAAGAGACTAATCAGATCATAGAATCATATTATTCTGTAACGGATTTTACTATGCTTATTGCTGGCCTGGCACTCACAAAAATACCAAGTGCAGCATCTTAAGAATGTGACAGCGCAAATAATAGGACTTACTTTCACAAGCACACATGTGGCCACACGGCTGAAAAAGAACAGCGGCTTTCTTGTCTGAGCAGACAACACATTCCTCAATCTGTATTGTAATAAAATAATAAAAATCAAAGATACTGTAACAGAGAATATTTGTTTAGAATAAAAAAAAAAAAAATGTTCATTATAAACGTAAACAGGACAAGTAGACAAATGCAAATTCTTGGGATATTTAGAAAGAGCACTGATTGCCTACCGCAACATGCTTTAACCCCTTAAGGAAACATGACATGTGAGACATGTCATGATTCCCGTTTATTCCAGAAGTTTGGTCCTTAAGGGGTTAAATCCCTCACATGTGAATGGACACACATGGCGAATTAACCATCAGTAACACATTTATGTAATTCATTTAAAAACAGCTTTTAGCTTCTCACGGACATGCCCTCTGTAATCTGCACTGCATTATTTTTCATCTTTACACATGAACTGGCTCTGTTACTCCAGTCAATCGCTCATCCCTGATGTTTGAGGATTTGTGAGAATGTGTGTATAACATTACATGCTCACCAAGTTTTACCCAAAGGCAACAATGAAACAAAACATGTACTCTGACAACAGAGCTTCAGTGTATATTCCATTTGATTGATACCATGGATTAACGAACACACGTTCAAATGTCACACCAATACTTCATTCATAAAGAGTGAATGTAGACACAACAGAAGGTCTATCTGGCCTGTGCACATTACTCCATAGCTTTATAAACCCAAAGCACTTGTTTTCTGGAAAATCATACAACTATTTGAACACTTTCTAGCTTGTCGCTCTTTTCATTATGATAGGAGGAGTCAGGAAGGGCATTTTTGTGCTCCAAATATTTTCTGTAGGGTGTAACTTAGATATGCTATCATGATAAAACACTAAAAAATATACAAGTAAAAAATAAATCTGGATAGCTTGCTTAAACAAACAAAAAAAATTACACATGCAATTCATGAATATATAAATACACAGCAGAAAAAAACAAAATAAACTTAAACCTAGCCATATTTTAGCAAATTACCTACATCACAAATTTACTATTGGGAAAACCAAAATATACTGGAGATAAAATAATGAATAATTACCTTGGTCCTAGACTGTACTTGCTCTTTACATATGAGACATTTTTTCACGCGTGGAGAACACAGAGAACAGGTGGCAACATGTCCACATGGACCAAAGAGAGTATCTCTCTTCAAATCAGAACAGACCATGCACTCTTCCAGAGTCTCAGAATCATTGTTGATCATTGATGGACTATGGGATCCCACTTGACCACTGAAATAGAATCAAATTGGGGGAGGGAAGTTACACATCTACTGTGATTAGCATATACTCCTACAGTGGACAAAGAATGATATTTACAAAAAAAAAGGGGTCCAAGATGTAAAGCAGATGTGACCGGTGGCAGTCATTAAAAATAAAAATAAAATTATGATTAATTTTTTAAAGGTTATACATAAACAGGAAATACTTTTCCTTATGTATAACCTGCAATTTGACAAAATATTGAGCGTCATTTAAACTCCACGTCCTTTGTCATTGATTATTAACTTTGTACTCACCTCCTTCCAGCGTAGATTGACTTCCAGGAGCGTTGCGTCATCAGTTCTGTGTGTGGAGTCAACAAAGGTCCTCCTGGCAATTGTCAGCTAATAAATGCTAATATGGTAGTGCCATAACTGAAGACATGGCAGGACTAGCCATATATCAATAAGGGAGTTAGCCGAGCCATTTGAAGGCTGAGAGATGGGTAGACAATTTAGTGACACTGCCACATTAAGTTACCTGGCATGAATTCTCTTTTTCTGCAGTAGAAAAATAATGTGCAGTGTCATTGGCATGGTAAAATAGGAAAGGCAAGAAAAAAAAATAAAAAAAAAATTTGAAGATATTAAAAAAACAACAACAACAACAAAAACAGAGGAAAGATAAATATTGGGAGGCAGGGTGGAAATGGAAACGTAAGCTTCCCCTTGCAGGTGCAATCCTAGCAGGATACAGCTCATTATTTCTGCAATTATGACAAAAGACATAATATTTGCACAAAATTAGCATTAAACAGCAGAGCTGCCCAAGTCATGTGTGCTGGGTTTACAACTACCACGGCATAAAAATGAAAATATCGCTGGACGTGCAGTTTAGAAAGCAGAGATGCGGAAGTTAATCTCTTTGGATGCTGCATGCTGTTACTTTACCACTTACATGCGACTCCTTAAAATAAAAATGGATCAATAGATCAGATCTGTACAGAGTGCAGAATTGCTTGGCCTTTTATCGCCACTTCTAAGATCCTCAGCAGCATTTTATACCTTCAGGCCACAGACCAAATATTATTTGCGAATACATATTTTGCAAATTAGATTTTAAAATAAATCTAATTTTTTTTACATGTAAAAATACAACTCAAAATTAATGAGAAACAATGTACTAAAAATGATCATCATATATGCAGGATGCTGAACAGGATCCAATTTGAATGTGATGAAATATTATATGTAGAAGTATGTGCTATAGAACATTTTTACATAAGTCTTTAGAGCAAAATGTTAGGTAAAAATAAAATCCTTTCAATATTCCATTATATGGAATGAATACATTTAAATAACCTCTGCTCTATATTCTTAATAATGATGACATATACCACTGAAGTCATGCATAATATATACCTTGATTTTTCCTTATGGCACTTAGACAATGCTTTGCAAAGGCTGGGGTCAGGGCAGAGATCCAGTGGAGACTGTCCTTTTTTGTTACGAATAGTGAGATCTGCTCCATTTGCAGCAAGGAAGCAGGCTATGGAAGCCGCACTTTTCTTCTCTGCTCCCTGGGTTCCAAGACCCATAATCAACTGTAAAATATAAACCACAATAGTCATTGGGCGGTTAGTTAAATTCTCAGATAACACCACACATATTTTAATAGGTCGTTGGTTCTTTGCTTTTTTTCTAATCACTGGCCAAGATACCCCTTCCATCTGGAGAATGCAGGTCCTTGAAAGGAAATGATGTCTTTGTAGTGTTTATAGTGTTCCTAGGTTGCAGTTCCAATCCCTTGGTTCTGGGTCAAACCGTTTCCAGGCTGAGAAACTATATTTATATATATATATTTTTTTTTTTTTTTCGTTCTTCAAAACATCAAATTAAGTATGGTGCATTAAAAAAAAATTGCTGTGATCAAATAGCACTGAACCCAACAGTCAAGATGTTTGAAAATTTATGTTTTTAAGGACAGTCTGTCTCACAGTCACAAGAGGAGTGTTCTAGGAAAAAAAGTATACAATGCCTTTCCCAAAAATGCCAGTGTTTTACATTGAGAGCATCTATGCACCATAACAACAAATACATGTAGTGGTTTTGCTGCTTATATTGAGCCTTTAAAGGGACACTACAGTCACCTATAGGGGTTAACAGCCTCAGTTTCTTTGAACTGCAATTCAGAGCAGAAGTCAGTGTGACTCAGACAATGCATGGGTTCTCTATCCATCTATATACATACATATATATCTATATAGAAAAAATGACAGCACTCGTAGGGCCTTAACACAAAAAAATTTAATAAATATAAATCTTAGGACTGTGGCCGTTCTTCCTATATTCACACAGTGTGGGTAAGCACCAAAGCTGATTTTTGTGATATTACGTGAAAAGTTTTGCAGACTCTATTATCAATCACAGAGATAGCATTGAGAAGAGAAGACTTGGAGACAGATCTCCAGTCCAAAGCTTCCCAAAGAGAAAGAAATAGGTGGTTTTATCTAGATGTCATTTGGATTCACATTAAAAAAAATAAAAAATAAGTATACATATATTTAATATGAATCCATAAATCTAAATAAAACCACCCATCTCTTGCTCTTTGGTAAGCTTTGGACTGGAGATCTGAAATCTGCCCTCAAGGCTATCTCTATGATAGACAGAAGAAGCATTTTACTGGACACCGTATAGCACAAAGTAAGTGCTAGACAATATTTGGGTGGATTATCATTAGCTAAAGAGGTCAATTCCACAGCTAATGAAAAGTAAGATTTGAGGGCTTGGGGAATGTATTTTTTTTTTTGCAACAATTAAATATATGCATTCAAATAATACATGTATGTTTGACACAGCGTTTCTCTTTAATAAAAAAAGAAAATGGATTACAAAAGTCCAACAATTAAAAAACATACTTTAAATGGTTTGTGGGCTTCCAAAACCATGTTACCGTGCTAAAACTGTGCAAGCCATTTGCTTTGTTGTTAATAAACAAGATACACTTTACTATGCTATATATGTATTAAACAAAGGGTAGATATAATGGAGATTCCAATGCTCACAGTGTTCTTTGACGGCTCCCAATTAGTGTCTACTTTCCCAACGTCCTGCATATCCTGGAGCTGGCGCAGTTGGGATAATGTATGATGTCTAAGAGCTTCATGTAGAGGAGTGTCACCATCTTTATCTTGGATATCCAATTTAGCTTCTGCTCGTACTAGCAGCTGAAAAAACAAATGTAGCATTGAGAGTTATTTGTCTCCAGCAGCTGACACCAGAATGCAGAATATGACACTTCCTAAAAACAAGTGGAAGAACATGTGGGTGGAGATCTCAACGATCGTTACAGCTAAGTGATACCTTCACCGGCCACTCCTCAGATGGCTGTTAGAGGTCCTTCCTGGGTCATGGCTGCCTAAAATGCATCCAAACATTCAGTGTCTCCTCCCTCTGCATGCAGACACTGAACTTTCCTCATAGAGATTCATTGATTCAATTAATCTCTATGAGGAGATGCTGATTGGCCAGGGCTGTGTTTGAATGATGCTGGCTCTGCCCCTGATCTGCCTCCTTGTCAGTCTCAGCCAATCGTATGGGGAACCACTGTGATTGGATCAGGCTACCACTTCTGATGATGTCAGCAGACTACTTGTTTTTTTGAGTCTAACAGCATGCAGAGTTACAGCTTCAGGCTTGAATACAGTAAGATTTTTACTATATTTATGGAGGCATGAGGGGCCCAGGGGGGCTAGATGGTGGTTTTAACTCTATAGGGTCAGGAATACATGTAAAAATGCAACATGCATGTGTATTACATTACAAAGTAAAAATATTAGGGTTCATAACAAATCACGATACCCTGCTGAAATGGTTATGTTCACGCAGCTTTGGCCATTAATGTGACTGGAATGATTCTGCCACGTAAGAAAGCATACCATATAATATTTTTTTCTTAAAGGGAAACTAAAGTGCCAAGAAAACAAAGTAGTTTTTTACTGACACTATAGCTTCCTATAGTCTCCACCCCTTCTGTCACTTACCTGCGTCCCCTTCCTCTCCTACCCTGCTGACGTCAGCCGGATGGAGAGATCTAATGTGCATGCGCGACAATGGCTGCACTCGTATTAGGGTTTCTCTATAGGAAAGCATTATATAATGCTTTCCTATGGGGATTCTGGTGAAGCCTAACAGCCCGGAAGTCCCTTTAGTGGCTGTCTGGTGCAGAGCCACTAAGGGTGGAGTTACTTGAGAAAGCCAATTATTGCCATTTAGAAAAAACTGCAGTAATTAGCTTTGCAGGTATAATGATGGTGGGAGAGTGCACCTAGACCACTTCAATGAGCTGATGTGGTCTGGGTGCCTATAGAGTCCCTTTAAAAAATTTTTTGAGAAAAACAGATAACTTGTGCTTGCGTTTTCCATCATGTGGTCAAATTGTCTACATCTCTTTAGAAAATGTATAGTAGTTGGATTGTATAAAATATGTGCATATATATGATTAAACATATTCTTGCAAAACAGAAAACTTGCTTGCCTACATAGGGGTGTAACAAGAGTATATATTACAGGCCCATTACCTTGACATGTCTTGAAATGTCCACTAATAAAAAAAACAAAAACAACAATTGACTGTATACTGTTCCACAACTGCATTAAAAAGTTATTTTGTTTAGTTTGATATATCAGTGTTCGGTAGGGCAATAAAGAATGCAAAGTATTTATGGGAATGTTTTTGGTAAGTGGCAAGTTCCGTCGGGCACTGAGCCTCCGATCAAGCCAGCTGAATGACATCTGGCTTCTACAGAGCTGCAGAATTTAGGTGCCGAACCTGACATTCATTTATTAATTTGCAGTCAGCCAATGATTGAACCTCTGTGCATGGAATATATTTAGAATTAACATTAGCCATCAATGCTTTTTCCGGGCTGGCTATTGTAAGCTGCCATTTCCAGAGTTAGAACTATGGCACCAACATGAACTATTTAAATATGTCCAGCATTTCATACTATAACACTGCACATACAGGGTCCTTACACCATGACCACTTCTAAATACTAAAGTAGTCATGGTCCTTGGAGTAACTTAGTCTTATGAGTACCTGCCTCATTAAATATATTATAGGGCTAGAGTAAATAGAAGGAATGGAAGGTCATGAATTATTCCCTAAATCTTGTATACAAAGGTCTAAAATGCTAAATGTTGGCTAAAATAACCACGGTGTGGTTTTAGTTAAAATTAAAGATTTTTCCTAATCAGCCATTTTGGTCTAAATAATGTCTTTTGAATTTTCCTTTGCTTCAATTTGGTGATCAATGAATAACCATTTGCGGAGTATGAAGCCCATGCAACATGCATGTGTATTATAGAAATGTTTGTGTACATACCATAAACATAATGATATATAGAAAAATATGCTTATAATACATACACATATAATTATTAATACACATACAACATATTAATTTGAATACTACTCTAAGAAATACTATTTATTTTGAATAAGTAAATATAAATATATTTTTGTAATAAAGTCATATTATAAAACCACTTCAAGCATCATAACCGCTACCTAAGCAGGAACTTCTGTTTGCTCTCTGTCGCTAAGCCCTGCAGTGCAGTGGTGCAGCTCAGACAGAAAGCTTCTGAGTAAGTGGAGGTGGGGAGTGGAACTCGGTAGACAGCAGGTAAGAAATCAAACCATTCTAAAACTGTTTGACTACTTACAATCGAGGGGTGCCTGGTAATTCTGTGCTGTAGTGGTTATGGTGCTTAGAGTATTTTTTGTGAGTAGTTTGAGTAGCCAGTTTGTTATATTAACCACTGATCCATGATAATGCATCATGTTAGACTGATAGCCATTAACATGCCTTCTTACCCGGACAATTTGTGTATGCTGACGTTCAACAGCCAAGTGAAGTGCCGTCTGCTGGTTTACATTCTGAATGTCCAAGTTTGCACTTCCCTGAACAGAAGAGTTGAAGCACAATTTAATACAGTACGATTCTGTAACCTCTAATTATTTTATGATCCCACTAATCATGCAATATTAATTCACTTGTAGTCATTTGTAAAACCTTACTTTGTGTTAAACTTTTTCTTTTCTTTTTTTGACTGTGAAAAACAGTGTCTTTCTGTATTACAAAGGAATTGGCATAACTGCTCAATAGGCCATTTTGATTTTATATAAAGGGGAAAGAAATATAAATACCAATATCTTTATATACATTTAAACCACATTACTATATTGTCACACATGATATTAAGATTTAAAAAGGTTCCATTAAGAATTCATAAATGTGTTTATGAATAAGCACTATATTTGTTATGTAGCAACAAAGTATGTGTTTCTGTGTGGGTTGAAATAAAATGTGCAAACAAAACAGCAGGATTTGCCTTACAAATAGCACTGCAAGCATAGGGATTCTAAATAATTAAAATAAAAAATCAGCTGGAAGGAGATGACATTTAGGCAGAAGAAGAAGAAAACAAAATAAAATGTCTAATGTTTTGACTATTACAAAAGGTGTTGCCCAAGCCTGATATAAAGGAATGACTCAGTAAGGTGTAAGCTGAGCTTACTGTAAAGGAAAGACAATTTAATATCAACAATTTGTCTCGATGGTTTCTGAATTCTCTTGTTAAAGTCAGCACTATCTTACCATTTCCCCTTGGTTTTATAAAATATATATATATATATATTTATTTATTTTTTTAATTCAACATTGTGTTTTATTTATCCATAAGAAAAAGTAGGAACTACTTTTCCTATAGGGGATGTCATTTTTGGAATGCGCAGAACTTAAGCAGAGATTCATTTCAGTTGCTAAGCTAATTTACCCACAATCCATCAGTCAAAAAAATCCCACAGAGGGGCAAACTGCAGACATTACGGACAGAGGAAAACAAAATGGCTGCATTCAGATATTGGACCCAGTGCAAAGGAAGAAAAGATAATAAATACAAATAAAAGGCATGCGGTATGATGTATGTTTACAACAAAAACAGAGAATAGGAGAACTCTGAGAATGGGAAAAGCTTAGAGAAACCCAGTAGACTGCCCATCAGTTAGTTCTACTCAGGTTTCAAAAATTTGTTTGTGCATTGGTGCTATTACAAAGAGAACCTATACCATTTGCATGTCAGACTGATCTACCCACGAGGGCAGTCCAGGACCAAAATACTGTCAAGGTCTCTGTCTGCACGTGAAATAAAGCAACCTGGACGATTGTTTCGGCCTTCTTCGGTGAGGCATGTTCGTCCGTGGCAGCACACCCCACTGTGTCGCCCATTTCTTCCTCTCAGTGTGCCCTCTCTGACATCCAAGGAAGAGGGACATCAGAGGAGGAGGATTGGGCTGATTTACAACTTGGCCTCACAAAGATTGGTGGTGAGTTTAAGCTCCCTCTCCCGGTAATTTTTTTAGGGAGGGAACCAGGATAGCAAGGGTTATTTTAACAAAAAACATTGGTTTTTGGTTGAAGTAGCCCTTTAAAGTAAAGAAAAGCATGTCTTTTTAAACTGCACTTTCGTACTAAATGACATGGTGAAATTTTATATATACAGACAATATAATTCCAACCATCATTCTATTAGCAAGTAAACAGAAAATGTTGTGTCATACTAAGGATTCTAGCCAATACTTATTTTTTGGGCAGTATGAAATTATAACAATCATGACAATCTGCAAGATGTGAAAGAGGTGCAGAGTTCAACATTTCATTTTATTTTTCATTTTCCATAAAAAGAGGTCCTACCTGGTGAACCAGCAATTCAGCTACTTCAACGTGATTATTGAGAGCTGCCAAGTGCAAGGCGGTGTATCCATCATCTTTCTTCTCATCTACAATCCACGGTCGAGGCAGCTTGGAGAGCAGGACACGCATGGCACTGGAAATATGTTAAATATAATATGAGAAGGTTTACAATATCAGGTCCAGGGTGAACATTCTGAAAATTATCTCCAGTAAATTTCACTCTTCAATAAAATGGCAAATGGTATCCACTGACTAATTCATACAATGAAATCAAGCTCCGACATTACAGCATACTCAGTTGGTAGAAGAAAGGTACATATAATGCTGGAACATTTATCAGTATATAAAAACTAATACATAGAATAAATAGTGTACAAAATCTAAAAAGTGAAGTACAAAGCAAAATTATCTCAAGTGATATAGAAACCTAGCTTTCCACATGGGATTTTCCTCCAAAATAAACTCTAGGCAAGCTTAAAAATATATGCACCATAAAGATATAAACCACAGATAGTCACAGAGACCACAGACAATAGTATAACTGTAGTACATAAAATCAACTATAAATGATACTCAGCATTGACTGATCTGGTATATGCACCAATTGAACCCAGGAATATAATTTAGCAGCTAGGAAACCGTGAACCGTTATGTGCAGCTGGATGTTGCTGCAAAACGGAAGAGATAGAACCAATTCTGATTCGACATGATTCGACATGATACTAAAACTCCCGGACACCGCTGGACTTGCATGATCGCCTGTGTTCGGTTTTATAACATTCGTCTGAATAAGGTGAACAAGCTCCACGGTAGAACTATGGATTCCATTCAGTAGTTTTTTGTTTTTTTTAAACTACCGAACTAGACCGACCACAAGCTCTGATTCTATGGAACTGTTTTGGGCATGGGACCATGCATGTGGTTGGTCAAATAAATGATTTCCATGAAATTCCTGAACCCCTGAACTGACCTGGGTGATTTTTGGATATGTTGGTCACCCAGATCAGGGCTATCAGGGAATGTAACTTTTGTGGGGGGGTTTATGTATTTTTAGGGTACTTTTGGTAAAAAGTACTTTTTTTCTGTGATGGAGATAATTGGATTAGATTAGTACAATTCCTGATCCAATTATCTCCCAGGCACAGAGGAGGGATTATCTGATTTTGTATGGGAGTGTCCTGGACCTGAGAGCCAATGTAATTGTGTATTTGTTTTTACTGTGGTTTACTCTCAGGTCCAAAGGGGAGTGCCCCTTGCATGGGGACATGTATATAAGGCCAGTTGTGGCTGCCATTAAAGTATTCCAGCTTGTACTCCCAGAACAGTGTCGCCTGGCTACTGGGAGGGGAAAGGGCTATCCTTTAATCACTGTTCCAGTGTGGAGGATTCAAAGGGGGAAAGTCCTTGTAAGGACTAGAGCTCCCAGGACTGAGTGTCGTCCAGTGCCTGGGGGTGTCTAGACCGAATTCCCCATTTGACTCTAGGAGGTAGCGCATTCAGGACCCCAGTCAAGCCACGGCGACTGTGGGCGGAAGTGCTGCGGTTTGTCCCCTGTTCAAGCTAGGAAGCGGTCCTTGGCGGAGGTACCCAGCCGGGGTACAGGGAGCTCCGCTACAGTTCTCAAGCAAGATTATTTATTTACTAAATTAATGCCAGTCTTCCATAGGATGAAAGAAATCAGAAACATCTGATGCGGACATCACATGTCTTTCATATAGCTTGCCATTTATTGTGGCTATTCATACATGCTAGAACTTGATTTCTGAGATATTTAGAAAGCTAGATTTCTTGAGGACATTCTTATAAATATCCAAAATGATAATTTACATGTCCATAATTTACTGAAGACTCCAGACAAAGATAGCTCCACCATTTATCAAGTGTAGAAACAAATAATATGACAAAATAGTCACTGCTCTGTCTTACGGCATTTGAATTTTATGAATATTCAAAAACAGCCAATGTGAGTATTTAAGTCATATATTTTTATGAAATACACACTTGGGGGAAGGGTGACAATGGCACTTCAAGATAAAGTGTTCTTATTAAAGGACCACTAAAAGGCACACAAACTACTTCAACTTAATAGAGTGGTCTGGGCGCAGGGGACCTGTAGTTTTAACCCTGGAATGTTAAACATTGCAATGTTACACACCTTTATTGTGTCGATGCATGTGCATAAGTCCCCAATGCTTCTCTATGAGGAACATTGGATTGGACCTTCGGCTAAAGAGCTCGTTGATGTTGCAAGAGGTGGAAGAAGGAAACCAAAAATGAATCAAGCACTGGGACACAATAGCATTAGGAATACAGATTAGCATTCCTGACGCTACACTTTAATCCCTTAAGGACACATGACATGTGTGACATGTCATGATTCCCTTTTATTCCAGAAGTATGGTCCTTAAGGGAACACTATAATCACCCAGACCACTTAATCTCCTTGACATAGTCTGGGTGAAGACGTCCTGTCACTTTAACCCTGCAATGTAAAACAGATTTTTTGCTTTGCTTATTTTAAAGAGAACTGCAATGTTTATATTGCAGGGTTAAATACACCTCTAATGGCTGTCTTCCTAAAGAAACTAGAGGGGCTTCCTCCTGCATACTGGGTAAAGCCTGGTCTGTGAATCAAATGCTGCTGATGGCATTTGATTGTAGGAGTGCTGCATTTGGCTAGCACATCTCCAGTCCCTAGCTTTTCTATGAGACGCAGTTGATCGGAGGTGATCGTAGTGGGTGATGTCCGATAGGATACTGACATCACCGGAGGCGGAGCTAGAGGCTGCTGCAGAGGAGTCCTGGTACTGGGAAGGAGGCGAGTACTCCCTAATGGACAGTAGAAAACCCACAGTCCCAAAATAATGATTGGTTTATTTAGTACAGTACAGTAACTTCTTTTAATCTCTATTTCTGTCAGTCAACACTGGTTTCCCAACTAAGTACAGTTGTCCAGGCTTTTTAACTCTCAAATGTCCCAAGCCTCTCTGATCCCCTTTTCTATTACCTTATGGTGCCAGAAGACCAGTGCAGTCCAGGTTTTATCAAACCGTTACCTAGCTGACAAAAAAGCAGATGTCTCATTGGCACCCAAGGTCCACCAGCACTGCAGTATACGTCCACACCAAATCTTTAAATACTTCAACATCACCAAGTTTCCCTTGACACAGGCCTACACTTTTTTTTTTTTTTTAAAGCATATTTGGCAATAAGAAATCCCCATTTTGTGAATAAGCCCTCTTTTAATAATATAGAGTACAGTGAGGCCATCTATAATCTTTGCTGGGCGAGCTCCAGTAAATAGCAGTCTTAGCACAGATCACATTCAGAATGTGATTTCATAGATGATTGGCTAGCAAGCAATGCAAATTTAAGGTGTAAGCAGAAATCAAATATCTTGTTCCAGCAATAATGAAGGACAATGCAGATCTTAAAGGGAGGATTGTGATGACTCAGAAATGAATGGTAATTTAGCTATGGACAGTCACGTAGAGGTTTTCAAAGACATAGCTCTGGAATAACTACATTCCGGCCACCATTGGAAGGATCTGTTCACATTATCAATCTTGTAACTGTATACCCAATTCTATGAGACACACTACCAGCAGAAAGCCTAGAAAATGACAGATGCACAGAGGGATAACTAGTAATAGCCTTCTAGACTGTGCACGTTAGTGTCATGAAAAATAGGTGCTGTATGTGCTTTCTATTTATAGAATACGGTCACCACCAGCCCAGCATGAACAAAGCTCTCATATGACACTGGGCACCGAGAGGAGAACATAAGCCATGTAAATAGGCATATTTTAACCTATTCACGCTCAAAAGCGATCTGTGCATTAAAAGTATTAGGTGTAAACAAAAATTTATAAGAAAAAAAAAAAAAGAAATAAAGTACTACTGGCCATGCAGCAGCTTTTAATATGCTTTTCTGGTGGGCAAAACTCTGTTAAGCAAGCCAATGTATGCATCAAATCTGATACGTGTATGTGTATGTGTATATATATATATATATATATATATATATATATATATATATATATATATATATATATATATATATATATATATATATATATATATATATATTTATTACAGACTATCAATAACAACATCACACACCCACTTGAATTTCATATGTCACTAGAAACAAAATGTCACACTAATTTTAATTGCTATATGCAACTTGGTAAACCATATGCAGAAAGAGTGAGAATTAAAAAGCATTTCATAGTGTTTACCCGCTAAACAGTTAACCACAATGTATGTATGTTTGTTTTTTGTTTTTTTGTTTTTTTTACTTTTTTTGACTTGTCATTTTCAGTAAGTGCCAATGTGGTGTCATTTTTGGAATGCTCTTTAATTCATGACAATTGTTTACCAACTAAACCTCCTGGTCCCTGTGAAACAGCAAATGCCAGTTTAACAGCCTGTGTACTTTTGATTGGTACATGCTTTAGCAAGTTAGAATCAAAGGTTGCCAGGTGTGTCTGTTAACCAGGAATTACTTGCAAACAAAAAAGTAAACTAATAATGCAGAACTCTTTTTAAAAAAAAATCAAAAATAAAACAATTAAAAATAAATAAATAAAAATCGACGTTAATACACTTGTTAAGACTATCTATACAATTATATGGGGTAGTCTCTAGTGACAAAATATCCAATGTTTAAAGCATTACATAAACAATGTACTAATAAAATAAATATGTTCCTGCAAAGCATTCCTCAGCTGCTTGTTGAGAAGGAGACGCTCCAATCAGGAGAGTGTTATTCAGGTCTGTGTGGACTGATCTTAAACTATAAACTCCTGTACAGCAGGGATTTATTTGATGAATAGTTCCCATCACCACCTAGGATGATTGGCAATGTATTATAAACTGAAAGCAGCCATATTGCAACTGGTAACAGTTTATAAAGATTTCAATTCCCTTACTAGCGTCCACCAAACATTGGAAAAAGGTACAGCACCAGTTTACCAGGCATGCATGGCAGGCTGACAGACACCCTGTGTGGCTAGTCCCATTTTAGAGCAGCCTAAGCATAGAGAGCAGTCACAGTGTTCTGAGTTTACATCTAACGACACACTCACATTGCACTGGTTGAGGACATTTCTGTGATGTCTCAGATGTGGGGAAGCCATGTTAAACCTAGAACAGTTAGGGTGTATATGGATTAGTAAAGTGTGCTATGTTTTTGTTGTTGGCAAATTGTGTGCCACACATGCAACTGTGCTATCTTCCATGATGTTCGTGTGACGTGAGCATCCTACAGGAACAAAACGGACATAATGTTACCCGTAACCAAGTGTTCTGTCTGCCTAATTCTCAGTCCAGGGTGCCAAGTGATTATAGTTCTTAGACTGACCTCCCCCCCGAAGGAGGAATTACCTCACACTACTTTACAAGCTGTTTGTGCAAATGGGTCATAAATATGGTATCTTTCTACCAACTCTGCACAAAAAATAAAGAAATAAAAAAATAAACCCTGTAAAAAAAAAAATTAAAAAAAAAAATTAATTCTGTAGATAAACAAAAAAAAAAAAATGGAAGAATACTGAGAACAAGAAAAAAACTAAGCAGCTGGCCCTTTAGTTTGTCTTCTCTCAAGTCTAATGTTTCAGCTCACTTGAGCCTTTAAGAAGAAACCTATACCATTTGAATATCAGACTAATCCCACCACCAGCACATTGCAAAACCAAAATGTCGGCAGGATCCCTATGCATTAGTTATAAAACAACCTCAGATCATCTTTCTGGCTTTCATTTGGCCTCATCAGCGAGGTGCAGCCAATACCTCTATAGGCACATTGAGCAAAGAGGCCCACGTCTAAATTACCCATTTGATTTAAGGAGACCACAGTCATACGCAAATAAACCAAAAACATTAATTATTAAATAAACCAGTAGGACTGGCATCAAACAGTAAAACGTCACAAATAATGTGTTGCCACATGTAAAATACTGAAGAAATAATGCACACTGATACCACATCCTAGAAACCACAGTTTATAAGTGATGCACTGACTACGATACCAGTTGTAACCTCAGTGGTTCAGGTTTCCTGCCTGGTAGGGTTAACACAGCCTTCTATGCTTCCAAGGTCAAATGAAAGTGAACAATTGTGTGTCCGATAACAAAAATATTAACGCTGATTTAGTTCAAACCACAAATCATTCACTAAAGCTCTTTTTTGATTTCCCTTGAGGAGGAAAGTGTGGATGTGTGTAGGTATGTATGTGAAAACCAAATACAATTTCCCTCATTAACAATGCTAATGTTAATGAGGGAGGGGAAATCGGAGTATGACTTCAATGAGCTAAATGGGGGATTGTTCAACAGAAAGACTAACAGGTGGCCCTAAAGAATCGCCACATACCAATACCCACAGCCTCTCAGTTATTCACCAACGTTTCAACTGGAATAAAATCAAAGTAAATTTCACATTTTAATATAAAACGAAGAAAAAGAAGAAATGTATTTCAAATCCGTTTTGTTTTCAGTTCAGCCACTCAGGTCTAAAATTTGAAATTCACTTTGAACGCCTAACAAATCAAACTTTGATGAATAACCATGTCTATCAACATGAGGTTTAGGAAATCAGAGAAGGTAAATGTTAAAAATGAGTTCATTTATAGTGGGGTATATTTTCAATTTACCAAAAACATGTCTCACTATGTACACACTCCAATTCTTTGTTTAAAGGGTTATTTAAACCACCATGACCACTTCAGTGATTTGAAGTGGACATGGTGGAAGGAGGCTGGATGTGCAGCATTTCTACTTGAAACGCTGGACATCCAGAGTTATAATCACTTTTGTGCCGGTGGCTAGTTACACGACCAGCACGCATGACTTTGGCTGCGACAAATATCAATGCTGTGCAAAAACTGACGATGACAGTGTGCAGGTGAAGCTTGCTCTCCCCTCCCTCCCACGTCCCTCTATAGCTTACATATTGCTAGTTCAGGGCAGGCACGTGCTTTGAGCCAGAAAAAAAGGTTCAATCAAATGCTTTTTTAGGAGAAGCATTTGATTGGACCGTGCAAGCCCTACAGTGACATAAGAAGAGGTGTGAAGAGCAGCACAGGGAGCTGCACTCAGTGCTGGACTTCAAGCTTTCGTGTTTTTTGTTTTTTGTCCTTCTGATTTTAAAGTGAGGTGGGGAGAGACACTTACCTAGGATTGTCCAATAGGGTAATGCAATTTAATGATATAAATGTTCAAAACGGTTAGAGTAACCATTTAAATATCTTGTTAAATATGTTCATATATTTGTAATACACATTTTGACAACACATATTCTTGCGTTTTACAGGTTACAAGGTTAACTCAAAATTAGGGGTGGATCAGTTATTCAATGGTGAAAACCACTGTTGTGCTGACTGCTGTGTCTGACATTACGATTAGCAAGCTGCAATCCTCTGTTAACTCCTCAAAAATAATCCATGATCCATCTAGAAAGGTTTCAATTGATAATTACTGGAGAGATGGCTGACCTTGTTGCTCCAGATGTCTATAAAAATACATTTCCCAGCGTAAAAGCTATGAGCTATGCAAACACAATATGGAATTCTCCAACATCATGCTATGTGTATGAATAAACTGCCATAAGTCTGCAATACAATATTCCCCCCCTTACTCTACATACTCACACACAAACACAACTTTTCCCCTTTACACAGCCCTGGTTTGTTTTGAGAACTGTCCCTCTAAATATTATATGAACACAATCACGTTTAATTTCTTTCATGCGCCATTGGACTTTCTTTTTACATAAATACTTGTGTGTCCTCATCTTAAGTTACGCTACATTTTTAAAGAGACAGCTGTTTCAGTCTGATGAGCTGCATTCCTCATGGACTGTGATGTAACACAGAGAGGGTCTCTTGAGGATATGATGATAAAGCGGCTGCCAAACAAGCTTACCACGAAGTGATCTAGGACTAAGGCCTATAGGTCAAGAAAATGGCACATCATTTCTTTAAATTTTATATGTTAAATATGACACCAGAACTTGCCACAGCATATTGTGATCACTGAAATGAAGGGAGAGAAAAAAAAAAAAAAGGAACAATTTCTCCACTGTTATTCTACCCTCCCCCTCAATTGCTACCTTGAAAGTGGATTTTACTTTAAAGGTAAAGTTAATGATTAAATAGCTAAATAAGAAAATGCTTCATTTTCCATCATCTACGAAATAGTTATATAGCTGGTCAGTGCCACATAAATCTGACAAAGTGTACACATGCCAAATATTGCAGAATCAAATCCTATAAAAAGGCTAAATGAGATAATAGTAATAATAAAAAAAAACATAAAGCAATGGGAAGAATAGAACAGGACGGACTCCAGTGCAGACCAATAGGATTGCAGATATAATGCATTACTATTCAAAGCACTCTTCGCTTCTGTCGGATCAAGTAATCAGCCTGTACAATTTGTTGTGGAAGCAGAGACTTATTTGTTTCATATCTGTACAGACGCAGACTTTCTCTGCACTGTTCTAACTATAGGGACGGTCACATCAGGATTTGGTTGTAAGAGCGCACGCTCTGTGAAAATAGGGGTAATAGAAGTGCAAACATGAGAGACCGCTTTATTTGGCAGTGCTAAAAATAGCTGTACAAATGGCAGAGCGGAGTTGGGGCTCGGCAGGATGAACAATCAATAAGCAGAAAGCATGATAAGAGCTCCCAGAGCTCTTGGATCGACAATCGACAGCTGAGAGACTATTTTTTGCTATGGTTGACTAAATATGGTCAGGGAAGAGAGAGGCTCTAGGGGGAACGTTTGCCTGGGATTGCATGTTTCAAATGCTTAGCTGCCTATAAAGCTGAAACAGTTTAGCTTGTGCCCTTTGAGTGGGGGATTTGCCTGTCTGTACAGTGTGCATGTGGGAGTCTTGACCTCGCAAGCAAGCTTCAATGACCTCTGAGGAAAAAAGTCGTAGCTTAAACACAGATGTGTGCCTACAGTTCAATCTGGAAACTTCAACAAAAGGAAAACCCTGTAACAAAAGAATGCATTGTTACACAAGAAGGCTTTTTAATCCAACTTTCTACTCCCTAAACACTGCTTTTACAATTTGTGTTACATTGTTCTCCTCAACCTGAGCATGGAATAGGTTCACTAAAGAAACTTTCTGGGTCATGGTGAAGCACTTACGGCTGGACCCAGAGAATGCTAACAGCACTCAAGCAGGTGCAGCGAATGTCTCAGCTCAGACAAATACTTGCATGCTAAGCTGGTGAAGGACAGAAGGTGAGTGTCACTGTGTGTTTGCCCTTACTGCTCACCCCCTACTTCTGTCCTCTTCAATGCAATGTGGTAATGAAGCAGCATAGAGAGACAATGCCTAGCGTCAGACAACTTTCCACACGTGCCTCTACTAAAACGCACTAAAAAAAAAAAAAAAAAAAAAGCTCAGACACTAACAATAGAGAGACTAAAATGCCAGTAGCTATGTTTTCTGATTAACCGTTAACGTGCCAGGAAGGCCAGACGACAAAAAAACAAGACAATGCAGGCCTATGTGGCAATGGCAGGGTTACCAACGAGACAGCCACACTGTATGCCTAATTATTAACAGCTATAGTACAGACATGCAGATCTGCAAGAGCATGATTAATAAAACATAATTTTAAATAAAACTGTATTTAATTTGCAAACCATTTAATGTATTTAATGAGCAATGTTTTTCTTCCCTTCCCCCTGCCTCCAATTAACAAAATAATATTAATAATAATAAATAATAATATGTTAACATTCATTTTGAGAAATATTGCTGCTCCAAGAATGCCTGCGAATTGTTATATGATTATGCAAGTTCTTTGCTTTCTAATGCTAAGTGGTGTGTGTGTGTGTGTGTGTGTGCAGGCTGTCAGCAGCGTACTGTAGCATGGCTGTGTAGTTTGCTAACTATTTAAATCCTGACAGTGTATGCCGTAATAGTAATGCTGCAATGCTGTTTTTCCTTGTATTACTGTGCTATATCACCAGCTACTCTCTGATTTGCTCCCTATCAGCTGCATGCACTAGCTTTGTCAGGCGCTGCAGGAATCTTACTTTGGCTCATGTATCCTTTTTTGTCGGGACACCTGACCGATAGTACGTTTAACTACGAGAGCTTGCTAGAATGATCTCTGCCTTTCAAAAGCCCACATTGTATGAAATACAGATGGAGTTAGAGGCTCACCAGCAGTGTGACATCATTCCAGTTATTTCAGTGTCTGGGAGAGATTACAAGAGGCAAGCAGGAGACTAGGTAAGCATGGCAAAATACAAAACAATTGCAGTCATCGATTTAAAGGGCAGCAGGGGGTGTTGTAAAGAATGCTGACTAGTATAAGAGAGCAGGTGGAGGTAAGTCACGAGGCTACTATATATATATATTTAAATAAAACTTTTATATATAAATTGACACTGCATATTCGCATGTGATGCTTTGGCCTGCTAATAGAGAACATTTTTTATTGCCGTCACACATGATGTAATTATGAATACATTTGCACGAGTTTGCTGAAAAACGCCACAGCGGGGTGAGGTGGGGTCACATAATGAAATTAGAAATAAAAGGGGGTTAAAACAGATTCTTGTTTTTACTGCTGGTCTGTTTAAACCTTTGAGTGCCAAAGGGATAAATTACGGATTGCTTTACACTGACATAACGCTAGGTTCTGGCACGCAAAGGATTAAAATATAAAATTGATCATTTTCAACTCTGATATATGCAATATGGTTTTACTTGTTTATTTTTATTTTTTTAATTGTTTGTTTGTTATCTATCTTTTGGGAAACTCAAACTTTCAAATTCCCAATTAGTGTGATTAGTGCAATTCATAGAATTGGAAAGCCTTCCATTACATTGTGATGCAGGCCTCTCGTTCGTAGGGCTCTCACATCAATGCAGTCTTGTCTGGCAAACTGTTAAAATAGCAAATATAAGGTTTATGTGTTGTTTTTTTTTTTTTAAATAATAATAATTATATGTGACACTATGAAGTTTTCTTTGCAGCATCGTCTTGCTTACAGTGTATAACGTGCCTGCATAGAGTACATACTTCTTTATGTACCCATATGAACATAACAATGCTATGGAATGTAAAGAAGTATGTATTTTTGTCAGGTGTGGACCACCGCTCACAGAACAACTGCTCGAAGACAGCACTGCTTACTGCTGGTATTTAGTTTGACTGTGTTCTCTCTCCTACCACTTTCCCTGATTGACTTTGCATTGTATCTAATTTACAAAGGAAAGTATAAGCTTTTTTTTTTTTGGCTACAAGCTCTCACCTAGTAAGTGACTTTTGTGATATGTATCGATAGGCTAGAATTATATTTTATAATATACATGTAATTATTTAACACAATATCCATACTGAATACTGAGACATTATTCTGCTGATTTAATAGTATATGGATACAGATAAACCTGCCACTTAAAAGATACGTTTAACAAACAAAGCCCAGAGTGGTTACCAATAAAAGTGGTAAGATTTTTTAAAAACAATTTTTTTTTTTAAGTTTTATTGTTTTTGTCAGTATGTGTGCAGTCCAATTATTGATATATTAATAGAACATACAGTCTCACTGCATTGTGTTAGATCGAACTGAAAGTTCTGTTCACTGATTCTCCCAAGGTCAGGCTTTCAGTTGAACATGCCCCTCCGGCAAGCAAACAGTTAAGAATACCAAACATCAGTATTATAAAACTATAAATGGACATTATGTACCTTTGATGAAATGCAGATGGGTACATCTGACAATGAATTATTCAGCTGAGCTTGCAGGGAAACAAATTAAACTCAAGTTTACCTTAAAAGGGTGGGAATATGGCATTTTCAAATTCCTAGAGCTGATTTGCATGGAAAATTGTAATGGGTAAAAATGTATAATTACATATTGCCTCCTTTAAAGATACACAAGTTTAATCCAGGTGCTTCCATTAAAATAATGGAAAAACGCACTAGATTTAGCAGGTTTGCCGAGCTGTAATTTCCACCCATTTATAAAGATGATGAAGCCTTGTTAGTACAGTGCATTTTTCTCCTTGAAGTATTAGGATACACATAATGCATGCAATACGTACACGAGCATTTATTGCATCACTAGTAACCACACTAACCCTTTAAGCACACCAAACCAAGGCCTATGCTATCATCTTGAAACATTGTATTGCAAAATGGAATGTCCGACTCATTTAATATCGGCAGGACGGCTCACGAGATGTTCCATACTGCCATAAGATATTTGGGGACAAGATTGCAGAGGCCACGCAGCAAATCATTGGTCTTTAAGGGGTTAATAGTAACAAGGTTCATCTCTTGACATGTAGTATCTTATTGAGATTCTGACATACTTTTCTGCCACCCAAGAATATGTTAGGATACCAATTTCATTAGCTATATCAAAAACATTTTTTTTTTTTACGACTGTTTCCGTTTAATGTTTGAACCATTTCAGTATTAGAATTGTTGCTGTAAATTATTCTGCCTGGCATTGGGTCATGGGGGGAGGGGCAGTGTTTAATTGAAACACAACAGAGTTTGAATTGATTGGGGGATGCTTTAAAAGCAAACTGCATATCTGTAATTTAATAAATGCGTAAATTTAATGGACGTTACAGTGTTGCATCTATAATTATAAACTGCATAGATCTAGGTTTATAGCAAGATTTATATATACACAAACACAGTTTGAAGTCAGGCTCTCTAGCCGTAATCATACTGAGTCACTCTAGAATGTCATTTCCATCACGGGATCAGCAGCCCCCCTTTTAAACCTAGTACAGGCTGAACTCTGAGCATGTGCTGACATGGTCGTAACTCAAACATTTCCAATGCCTGACTGGCATGGGGAACAGATGCTGACATTATCAAATGGTGCAGTGCTTTTTTTCCATGGCCTTTTCTTGCCCTGATATGGCAAATGCACGAAAGTGAATTGCCATCCAAGAGCACACTTGAGCAGCTGGATCTGCAGAACTGTTCACATATAACTTATAAATAGCAACTTGGTTTAATGGCAGCCTTTATCGCTCGATTCAGAAACACAGAGCACCTGCTGTGCTGCTATTGGGGCAATGCATAGTGTAAATAATACATTTACAGTAAAAAGGGACCTGGGTTGCAAGCTTAGCAAAAGACAAATGTATGTTGGCTATAGTAGGAAATGCTTTAACCACGAACAAAAAAACAAAAAAAAAAGAAACCGCAGTAAATTAAATCTATTCAGATTTGAGGTTTATCTTGTGCAGGCAGTAAACTATTATTTACAGTACCAAGTCTCTATCTCCAGACAAATGCATGCATTTTATAAATTAAACGAACAGTGCAATAATGGAAAGTGCATCCATAATCAATAATATTAAAAGCGCTTTCTAAGCTTCTACGGATGACAAGGCAGAGCTTCCTTAATTAGTCAGGCATGGGTTAACCTTCATAGTGAAATTATAAAGCAGGAGCCCATAGAAGCAACATTTTAAATCACGGACTATGCAATAATTTAAAAACAATATAGACGGATTGTTTAAAAATAAATAAATAAAAAATCTTAAATTTATTTGCAATTCCAACACCAATACCATAGCACACAGTAGTTGTGTTTTTTATGTTTCTAAACCAATTTCACTATTAAAAATCCTTTTATTTTTATGGAGGAAGTCTAGTTTGTTATATTTAAGTTTTCCCTGTGTGTTTTATCCACTGGATGCAATCTTGTTTTCTGTATGAATGTTACACAACGTGTCTTTTTGGTCCTAATGTATATATTGAAATATGCTTCTGTGCTCAGTTTTGACAACTGCTGCAGAAATACACACTCTGCAGCATCCGCGGTCAAGAGAAAACACTTATCTTCAAAGACAAGCTGAGATTTTTGGCTGACTGGCTTCCTCTGGCGCTGCAATGCTTTGCTAAAGCTGGTAAAATGGAACCAAATCACCTCTTCAATGGATTTGGTCCCCTTCAACCAGCTGTAGGATTGCATTGAGGTCGACATCACACAGAGCATCATTGCAACTTCGTAACAGTGAAACGAGATCTAGTTTCTGCGGCAAATAACTCAAAGTGTAATTACATGGGAATGTTCTTTAATTCTCTATTGTAAACCAAACGAGCAATAAACATCGATTTCTGATTTATTGTGACTATTTTATAATTTACTAGTAAGCACAAATAAACAAGACATGTTCACAATATTTACACTTACAGAACACCTCCAAGGGATATGATAAGAAAACGAGAGAAATCTCAATGGATCTTTCCTAGTAAAATATTTTTATAAATAAACAAATGAAAACTAAAAATAACCTATAGGTAAAGAGTATTTGTCTTCATTCCGTTACAGCAGCACGAATTGATGATATTATATAAACAATTAAAAAGTCTGCACAGTGATACTTTTTGCTAGTGTATGTTTAGGTGAAATTTGTGCAGCCATTGCCATGGAAAATGTTGTGCTTGATGAACAGGTTAATTCAATATTAAAATAAATGTTTTTATAGGACTTACTTTTCAAATATGTTGCCATTTATGTTGTTTGTCATACAAAATATAACAGAACAAAATAAAAAGAGTTTTCTTCCTTCTACATATAATTTTATAAACATAATAAGTAAACATAACCAAAATGTCAGGGATCTGTAGGGAAATTATTTAACCAACTAATTAAAACACTATAATCTTATGTCATGACCTTTTGGGACAAACTTATCAAATGAACTGTTCTCATGTGAAAGGTGATCTTGACAAACCCCAATCCCACAACAAAACAAATACATAAAAAAAAATACACACATACACTTGTGCATTAGGAAAATCTATAATGCTCACTCTTCACCGGTGGGTATTGATCTCTGGATCAGGTCTCAAGTGGTGAGAATAGTTACTTAATATTCATAAGACCCCATGTAACTGCACATAGTAAACCAGGCCCCTCATTCACCCTGGCATAAGTACAATAAAGATGTTTTTCCAGAAAGTATTTATTATATACTGCATTGCACCTGAGGCATGCTTTACTGTGCCAGTTGTACATATGAATTGAGAGTTGCAGTGATAATGTCATCACACATAATTTGGGACACTAAGAAAAGGTTAAGAACCATAGCTTTACACTTTTGCAGGAATTATCTCCTTCACTGGAATGTGAAAAAATGCATTATACCAGTTTTTATAATATCGAGACTTACAAACTACTGCTCTCACAAGGCCAAAGCACTTGTAATCCAATAATCTCCCATAAAACAAAATCTAAAATTGTAGCATCACATTAAACGGTCACACTTAAAAAGATATAAAGAAACACTTCCACTTCCATTTTATTCAGCCCCGATAACTGTCCGACTACAAATAAAGGAGAGGTGAAAGCGTGGATAACCAAACCATGCCAGATGATGCAACAGAGAATCTCCAATGATGCACTGAGTGCTTTACACCTGAAAGGCATCAGAGCAAATGTAGTCAACAGTATCGGGAATTATCCAGCAAAGAGATAGGGCCCATTTTCAGAAGGGGTTGGGAGGGCAGCTGAGAAATAAACCTTTAGAACAATACGGGTGTCAAATGCTTACAGAGTTAAAAAGACAGCACTGAAGTACACAATCGGGCACTCAGTTATTACATGTGATGGAAACATGGGGTGAATGGGAGAACTTGGCCGCTGAAGAGCTTTAAAACATCACAATAAAATTGGAATTGTAGATTTAAAGTTACTATTTCTGCTAACGTATGCACTTTAGCAACAAATAAAAAGTTTTTATCCCTGAAATGTAAATATATCGATATATAGATAGATAGATAACACCATCCACTTTAGAAGCCAAACCAAAGTAAGTAATTTGACATCAAAATGAGGACCAGTCATAAGAGGCCAGACTATTCTCACAGTAAATATCAGGTGAATGAATACATAATGCAGAGTGATAAAACCCTGACTATCTTTGTAGCCCCCGTTTGATATTAATCACCAATGGAGTTTACAGAACGACAGCTTTAAAACTCCAACACTATAAAGAGCTGTTTGGCACACAAATCCAATAAAATGTAACCGAGCTTTAAAAACAAAATATGTCAATAGTCCACAGAAGCATTCAAAGACAGCATGGAAAGTCATCAAGGAATGAGTCTGGTTTATTCAGACCTTACAAGAGTCTCTCAACAACAGTCACAAACTTTATAACAGCGTATTTACTTTCCTGACACACAGCAGGTCCAAACATCATATTCTCAACCAGTACAGATATAACTGTATCATATGTGCTGAGTAAACAACTAGCTGCAAAATTATTTATCAAAGCAAAAATAGGGTAGAGTGGGCTAATGTTATAGCAAGTGGGGAAAACTAAATAAATGTAGACATCATTACGATGATAAACTTGTGCTTCAGTCCACTCTCAACACAATAATGCTATAATTCGGAAAAAGGCAGAAAGACACTTAGCACATGTGCTAAATTCAGGTTCACTAGTGAGACCCATGGACACCGCCCCTTCCTTCCTGAAAAGAATTTATCGAGGAAGGGGCTGTATTATCATTTTAATTTTAAGATAAAAGCACACTAGTAACACATTTTAATTATACAGCCCTGGACTGCTTCTCATTTCTCTTTAAAATTATTTTAAATGAAGATATGGACAGTAAGGTCTGTCTGACACAGGCAAGCATTTTAGGAACAATGTCCTACTTGCACCCCTCAACACAATTAAGCCCCAAACTGTATAACTTTGTGTTCTCTCTCTAATTTTGCTGTGACTAGAGCAGTTTTGGAGAATTCATCTAAATCAGCTATTTTTGCCATCCACAATTCAATAGAGATTAGTGAATAAACCCTACATATACCACTATATGACATAGCTGATTTAATAGATCTCATCCTATTATTCTGTGTGAGCCATAGTTAGCAAAGGTTATCATTATATATTCCTCTTTAGTGCCAGACTTTGTACGTTAATCAGAAGATGATGGGTAGAGGGTATAAACTTGTCCTGGCTAGCACTATCTTCCTGTCTCAGTACAGCAACCCAGCACCAGGGGAAATACATTGTGCTTAAGAATATTTCCTTGCTAGAAAGATCTTAGCATTACACATCAATTCCAAAAATCCAACTGTTTCACAGAAAAGATGCAATGCATGCACCAGCATACTGAAAGAGATTCACAGAACCCAGCATTCACTTACTTATTTTAACTACGAGAGAGGATATTAAATGTGAGCATTACCTGGGGTTTCCCCGCAATGCAGCATGATGGAGAGCATTAAATCCATTGTTATTTGTGAAAGTAACGTCCGCTCCAGCCTCTAGCAGTACAGCCAATATATCATCTCGTTTTTTGCTTATTGCATCATGAAGAGGAGTATCGCCTTCGGAATCCTACAAAAGGAAAAGGACAATGCTTGTCATATTTCACCCAGAGTATTAGATAATGCCAATCAGCCACTGGAATCATGTTACATGCCTTATCATAGCTTATTAATAAAGAATGTATACATAGTGCAAAGTAGGAATTGTTTACAAGGGGTGTCTTTATATTACACATATTTTAGCAGTATACCAATTACTGTGTCTAAATTATGACAACAACTGCACTTTTTTTTTTTTTTTTTAAACCAAAGACATTATAATAGCATGCCATAACTATTTATGCATATGTCACACATAGTGGAAAAAATACTAAAAATCACAAACTTTCAGAGTTGCTTTTGTATTATGGGGAAACGATGCCATTGAGGGGTTTTGGAGACATTATAAACCACACGGCCAAAGGACAAGAGGTACATGGATGTCTCCAGAACTCATAGATGGAATTTTCTCCTTAACAACCTTCAATGTTCTGTATCTTTTATGTCAGTTGCTTTTTTTTGTTATTACAAGGGTATTTTAAGCACTGTTAGTAGTTACTCGCGCGCTGTAGCTGTTGTGATGCCAGAAATTCCCATGCACTGTCACACTGTTTAGAGTAAACCATTTCAAACTGGTCACTAAACCAAATATTATTATTATTTTCTTATTTATATAGTGCCAGCAAATTCCGTAGCGCTGTACAATGGGAGGACAAACAGACACGTAATTGTAACCAGACAAATAGACGCACAGGAACAGGGGGGTTGAGGACCCTGCTCAATGAGATTACATGCTAGAGGGAGTGGGGTATAGTGACACAAAGGGTATAAGTAGGTTTAATGAAATAGGTTGCTAGAAAAGTATTTACTGAGAACTTCGATTATTTTTGACAGTTGCAGGAGAGGAGTCATGGGGCGGGGCAAGGGAGAGGAAAACCTTCTAACAGTTTAAATTATATGTTTTCCTGAAGAAGTGTGTTTTCATGGATTTTTTGAAGGAGTGGAGACTGGGAGAAAGTATAACGGAGAAGGGAAGGGAGTTCCACATAAAAGGTGCAGCCCTGGAGAAGAGCATCAGATGTGGGAGTACAGACAGAGGATAGATGTAGGTCTTCGGCAGAGCGCAGGGGCCTTGACAGGACATACTTGTGTATTAGGGAGGATACGTAGGTTGGAGCAGCATTATGAAGGGACTCGTAAGCAAGCACCAAAATCTTAAATTGAGACATATCTAACTGGAAGCCAATGTAGAGACTGACAGAGGGGGAGGCGTGGGAGGTGCGGGCAGACAGGAAAATGAGCCTTGCCGCCGCATTTATTATAGATTGCAGCAATCTGGGAACACGGACCAGCACCTTTGCCGCGTCTGGTGTTAAAATAGGGCGGATGCTAGCTATGTTTTTGAGATGTAAGCAGCAGGATTTGATGATCGACTGGACATGAGGGGTGAAGGAGAGTTCGGAGTCAAAGAAAACACCAAGGCAGCTAGCCAGCGAGGTAGAGGTGATGGTGGCGCCGTTGACTTGGGAGGGAGACAGACATAGGAGTAACAACACTTGAGGGAGGAAAGTAGGGATGCACCAAAATTTTGGCTGCCAAATTTCTTTTTTTTTGTAGTGCATAGTTTAACAGACATGCTTGCATTAACAATTCAAATTATTATATATCACAGTGAAAGATAGTAATGATAACATGAAAAGTCAAGAATACTGCACTTGGGACAGGGGAGGGGGGCAAATAACACTATGGGACAGGAGAGGGATGGGAAAGAACACTATAGTACGGGGAGGGAGGAAAGAACACTATAGTACGGGGAGGGGGAAAAGAACACTATAGTACGGGGGGGGGGGAAAGAACACTATAGTACGGGGAGGGAAAGAACACTATAGGGAGGGGGGAAAGAACACTATGGACGGGAGTGGGGAAAGAACACTATGGGACGGGAGTAGGGGGAGAATGGACTGGGAGTAGGGGGAAAGAACACTATGGACGGGAGTGGGGAAAGAACACCATAGCATGGGAGGGGAAACACTAAGGGACGGAGGGGGAAAAGAACACTATGTGGACGGGAGGGGAAAAGAACACTATGGACGGAGGGGAAAAGGGGACGGGAGGGGAAAGAACACTATGGGACGGGAGGGAAGGAACACTATGGTAATGGGAAGGGAAAACACTATGGGACTGGGAAGGGGAAAAGAACACTATGTGACAGGGAGGGGGAAAAGAACACTATGGGACGGGGAGGTGGGAAGAACACTATGGGACAGAGGAGGAGAAAGGAAATTACACTAAAAAAGAGGGAGGGGAGAGGAACATTAAGGGGGGGAGAACAGTATGGGACAGGGGAGGGGGGAAAGAACACTGTGGGACAGGGGAGGGGGAAAAGAACACTATTGGACAGGGGAGGGGGGAAAGAACACTATTAGACGGGGAGGAGGGAAAGAACACTATTAGACAGGGGAGGAGGGAAAGAACACTATTAGACAGGGGAGGAGGGAAAGAACACTATTAGACAGGGGAGGAGGGAAAGAACACTATTAGACAGGGGAGGAGGGAAAGAACACTATTAGACAGGGGAGGAGGGAAAGAACACTATTAGACAGGGGAGAGAAAAACACTATGGGACTGGGGAGGAGGGGGTAAAGAACCCTAAAAAAGAGGGAGGGATGAGGAACATTAAGCAGGGGGGGGGGGACAATAAAAGAGAAGGGGAGTTTTTCATATCAGATTAATTAAATTCATTAAAAAGTTTAATATTAATACAATTTTAGGGAAAAAACTTTTTTTTAAATCATTTGAAGAAAAAAGTCAATTTCGGTTTTGGTTTTTGGCCTAGGGCATCCTGAATTTTCGGTTTCGGCCCAGAATTTTCATTTTGGGTTTATGCCTAGAGGAAAGACCAGAAGTTCTGTTTTGGACAGGTTGAGTTTAAGGAAGTGAGCAGCCATCCAGTTGGAAATCGTGGATAGGCAGTCAGAGACACGAGGCAAGATGGGCGGAGGAAGATCAGGAGAGAACAGGTAGATTTGTGTGTGATCTGCATACAAATGATAATGGAAGCCAAAGGAGCTGAGGAGTTTACCAAGGGAGGCATTATAGATGGAGAACAGTAGGGCACCAAGGACAGAAACTTGGGGAACACCAACAGAGAGGGGTTGGGAAGAAGAGGCAGAACCAGAGAAATAAACACTGAAAAAGCGCTGGGAGAGGTAGAAGGAGCACCAGGAGAGAACTGTATCTTGTAGACTGAGATTACGGAGAATAAGAAGAAGTTGTTGATGATCAACAGTGTCAATGGCAGCAGAAAGATCAAGGAGAATTAAGATAGAGTAATGGCCACGAGATTTAGCAGCGATTAAATTGTTGGATACTTTGGTCACAGCTGTTTCAACAGAGTGATGAGCATGGATCCTGACTGAAGCGGGTCAAGCAGAGTTGGATTTGAGGAAGTCTGTCAATCTCGCATACACAATTCTCTCAAGGATTTTGGAGGCAAACGGCCGTAGCAATATAGGGCGGTAGTTGGATGGGGAGTTGGGGTTAACGTTGGGCTTTTTCAGAATCGACATAGTTGCAAGCTTGATGGGTGAAGGAAATGTGCCAGAGGAAAGGAAAGTATATCTATATTGAGTGGAATTCATTGGTTGACAGAAAAACCTGATGTTACCTGATGTAACAGAAGGGAAACTCCTTCTTTAGTGATATCTTTGAAGAGAGGCCAGACAACAGGCGTTCAGGTGAACCCATGTAAGCATTAAACTATTTGAAAATAATCAGATTTCTAACAGTAACTCCAGGCTTCATAACCACTGAAGAGTGCTGATGTGGTCATGGTGCTTAAAGGGATTCTCCAGTGCCAGGAAAACATATTCCTTTTTCTGGCACCTCAGGACCCTCTAGTGCCCTTCTACCTCCCACCCCCCATCCCAAGTTGCTGAAGGGGTTAAAACCCCTTCAGTGACTTACCGGAGTCCAGCACCAATGTCCCTCGGCGCTGGTTCAGGCTCCGCCTAAGCTCCGCCCCCGCCGACGAGAACTATTGTGCATGTGCGGCAATGGCCGCGCACGCGCATTAGACCTCCCCATAGGACAGCATTATACAATGGGGATTTCGACGACGCTAGAAGTCCTCACATAGCGTGAGGACGTCCATCGTCGTTTTAAAACACTTTTGGTCTTCTATGAACACGGAAGGCTCCTCTAATGGCTGTCTATCAGCCACTAGAGGAGGACTTAACCCTGCAAGGTAAATATTGCAGTTTATGAAAACTGCAATAATTACACTTGCAGGGTTAAGTGTAGTGGGAGTTTGCACCCAGACCACTCCAATGGGCAGAAGTGGTCTGGGTGCCTGGAGTCTCCCTTTAAAAGTTGTTTGTTTAAGTTTTGTTTAGTTTTTTTTTCCCAAAGCAGTTTAAACACCACACTACAAAACAAAGTTTTTGCTTTTGATGCACTGGTTTACTATCATCTAAAATATTTCCAGGTAAAGGATACTAAGTGTATTAAGATTGCGCAATACCAGGCAGTTGGCTTTAATGTTCTGGCTGATCAGTATAGAAATACACATCTCTTTTTCCTGAACTGGGTGCCTCCATCTTAGGTTCCTTGTCATTGTTATAAACATAGAGAATGCATACAAGAGAAGAGGAGAAATGAAACAATGTTTCTGCTTATCCTCTTTATTTAAGAAATTTAAATAATTATAAATACAGTACATTTTTTTTTTAAAAATACCTATCTCACAAGCATCTCATTAAAATGTTTAAAAAGTTCATGGTTATTTTTTAATGTTTTACTTTGTGTTTTGTTGTTATTATTATTATTATTATTATTATTAATATTGCCACTTATAGAGTGCCAACAAATTCCGTAGCGCTTTACAATATTATGAGATTTAACTATAAATAGGACAATTACTATAAATAGAACAATTACAAGAAAATTTTCAAGAACAATAGATTGAAGAGGACCCTGCTCAAACGAGCTTACAGTCTATAGGAGTTGGGGTGTAAAACACATTAGGACAGGAAATATTAATCAAATAAGGTGGGAATGAAGCAGAGCTGGCAGAGAGAATAAAGTGCTGCCCTTCGGGAAAGAGCAAGAGACAGGTATGTAGGGTATACGTTACTCTGGGAGGCCGTAAGCTTTTCTAAAGAGATGAGTTTTAAGGCACTTCTTAAACGATTGAAGACCAGGGGAGAGTCTGATGGCGGTAGGCAGGCTATTCCATAGGAAGGGAGCCACCCGCGAGAAGTCCTGCAAGCGTGAGTTGGTCATAAGGTCACGGGCTGAGCAGAGAGACCGAGAAGGGGCATACCTATGGATCTGTGAAGAGATATAAAAGGGGCTAGAGTTGTTCAGTGCTTTATAGGTATCGGTTAGCACTTTGAATTGACTTCTATAGGATACAGGAAGCCAATGTAAGGATTGACAGAGGGGTGAGGTGTGAGAGGAGCGACTAGAGAAGAAAATCAGTCTGGCGGCAGCATCCATTACAGATTGTAGCGGGGCAATATAGTTTTTGTTATCTGCTGCTGCCCTGAAATGCTGGGTGGCATACTCCTCGTGTGTGGCCAGTGAGATACATACATTTTGTAGTCCATTAAGCATTGAAATCATTACCTGTGAACCAAGATTTATAGCACATGCTGTGATCCCTTGTATCGAAGGGATTCAACATGCTCATGAATATGGATTTTACGTATGTAAAATGCCCAGTTTATCAATGCATGTGAGGATCTTATATGTGGCCACAAAGTGAGGCCAGGAGCATAAAACCAGAAACACAAATTCAAACTTCATATTTAAGCTCAGCAAAAGTCTCCGCTCCAGGCACAAAAAGTCACTAATCCAGTACTGTGCTCAATGCTTTTATTCATAAGATTGAATGCACCATAACCACTACAGTGTGCTATAGTTGTTTTGTTGCTTTTATCAGAGAAAAAGCAGTGTTTATATTGCTGCCTATGGACAGCTCCAGTGGCAGTCACTTAGATGGCGACTAGAGGTGGTTCCTGGGTCATGCTGCATGTTTTTCAGTGTCTCCACGCTCTGCATGGAGATGCTAAACTTTGCTCATAGAGATGCATCTCTATGAGGAGATGTTGATTGGCCATTGCAGTGTTTGGCTCCACCCTCCCACCCTGCTTCCTTAGCTGAGATCATCAGAATTGACATTCTCTGACAATGTAATGCTTTCCCATAGTTAGTCAATTCTGATGATCTCGGCCAAGAAGGCAGATCGGGATAGAGTGGGCGCTGGTGGACCCACACAGCAATGGAATAAAGGTACAAAGATGGACCGGCCACCTAAATGATGTTTGTAACACTGTAGTGTCAGGAATATACATCTGGTTTGGTGAGACATCACTGCAGAAACTGTACAGCCAGGAAATATACAGCAAATTCAGGAACTTATCTTATTTTTCGTTACTATTTTACATACTATTGGGAAGGATTAAAAACAGATGAGTCAACTCCAGCTTGGATTATATCTTTAAGGAAGAAAATATTTGGAGAATATTTTTTGACAAAGCCAAAAATGCCCCCAGGCCATTTGTGTTAATTTAGCTTATTGCTGTGGTGCCAAGAGACTTTAGCTGTAGTGCCTCCAGTTTTTGTCAATTTGCAAGTGGTCTGACAAAAGCAGCAGCAAATATATACCTCCACCACCAGCATTCACAGCCGGTCATTGTGGAAGTTACATTATCTTTTGATGATGGATAATTATTTAAAGCATGAGTCGTCAACCTGGTCCCTACCGCCTACCAGTGGGCGTTTTAGGATTCCAGGTGGGCGGTAGCAGAATCCTCCCTCCATCGAGAGAGATGAGCGCTCTATTCATCTCTCGCACACTCAGTGGTAAGCAGGAAATGCGAGGTTGCAGATGCAACTGCATGAAAGCGTGAGCGTGTGTGCCTGAACGCGCATGTGCGCCCATATCACGCACGCGTACAAACGAGTAACACGCAGGTAGAGGAAGGGGAGGAGTTGGAGTAGGTAAGGGGATACACGATAACGGAGTGTGGCGTACTTGGAAAATCCGAGAAAGAAGGAGCAGAGTACTTGTAAAGAAATAGAGTACTTGTAGAATGGGAGAAAGAAGGAGCAGAGTATTTGTAGAATAGGAGAAAGAAGGAGCAGAGTATTTGTAGAATAGGAGAAAGAAGGAGCAGAGTATTTGTAGAATAGGAGAAAGAAGGAGCAGAGTATTTGTAGAATGGGAGAAAGAAGGAGCAGAGTATTTGTAGAATGGGAGAAAGAAGGAGCAGATTACTTGTAGAATAGGAGAAAGAAGGAGCAGAGTATCTGTAAAAAAAGTACTTTTTTTTTTTTTTAACACCCTCCTTTCTAAAAAATACTTGCGCGAAAATTGGTGGACGGTAAGGAAATGTTTCCATCAAGAAAGATGCATTATTTGGCGGTAGGTAGAAAAATGTTGACTACCACTGATTTAAAGATATTTCAAGGAACCAGGTCACAAGGACACACATGTACTATTAAAGAAATGGGGGATGAAGTTAGAGCTTGGAAAGATTTGGGAAGAAAACTGGTGCAGGAATTAAGGATGTGGGTTTTTTTTGACTCTCCAATTTGCTATAAACCCTATGGTACTTTTGAAAGCTGTTCCCAACGGTAATACAATTTATGGGATACTATACTGCACAAAATGAGGCTCAGCTCAGCATATCAGTCTGTCAAAATTCCAATTAGGACAGCTAAACTGGGGACATTCCTAATTTGTCACTCTTACGTTAAAGCCTAAAATAGTCAGGCCTTAAAAGTTACTTGCTACTGCAAGTCTGAAGGTTCCATCAGACAATTGCCAGAGGTGAATTTCTAGTAGCCAGAAATACATTTTCACTGGTTATGGGCAAAAGAAAATGTTGAGCCCTGCTTAATCACAAAAAAAAAAAAAAAAACAACAACACCCTGACAAATCTGCACAGTGAGGGCATAAACAAATGAAACATGACAGAAAAATAAAACTTACTAGGGTTCGTTTAAGGTAATGTTCAACCTTTATTTACATAGCACATATCGCTATATCTCTAGATAGATACACACTCATATTGGAAAACCCCCCAAAATTTTTTTTAAAGATCCGGTTAGGGTTAAACGGAATCCTCATAATTGACCACAGCCTTAAAATTAAATAATAAAACTATTTGCTGTGGCTTTTAACATCAGGTGGCTGTTGGCAAACTACATCACAAACAGCCAACCTGGAAGCAATATATTTGGTCTGTTTCAGTTTCAATAATCACAGTTCTTGTGTAAAAGATTCTGGCAAATGATAAAGAGCAGAAGAATCCTGCACATCTGCACTGTCTTGTCTCTGTGATGTGCAGTTTTACACCATTATTATACAAGCCAGATTTCATAAATGTCGACAGTAAACTGCTGTGTTCCATCAGCCTGTGTCCATGTGGCTGTGTAATCAAACAATATCTTACAAAAGATAATCTCTCTGAAAACACAGATCATTACATAGTAGGAAAAAAAAATGGAAGAAAAAAAACCTCACATACTAGCTTAACCACGTATAGGGTTGTTCAAAGATTTTACCAAACAATACTGCTATTCATCATGTTTATGTAATAAAAGGTTCAGACATCCAGCCTGCCGACAATCTGACTATGAGGTTCAATCTATCTGAAATGCCACTCTTAGTACAAATTAGTAACAGCAAACTGTAGGCCCCACACGCTAGATCACGTATAGGTGTGTGTTATACAAACAATTCACAGAATAATTAAGAGTCAAGTAAGAGACAAAGATTGCTATGGGGGTAAATTACTGGGTAAACAGATGTCCTTCATTAAAAGAAAGGGGTTCACATGGGTTTTGTAAATGACTAAACCAGTGAGCGTTCGCACAGTTAACATAGAGAACACCTGTTCAGAGTACTCAAAGTACGTAAAGTGGGCATTCAACTTTTACTTAACAAGTGAATAGAAATGTCTTGAGTTTCATAAGTGCAATGCTGAGACTCAGTATATCATATTCTGCTTGCTCAAACATTTCACTTACATTTTATCATGGGTGTAGCAAGATTTCTTGATGGATGTTCAATACTGTTGCTTTTGAGTTCTATACTGAACCAGATATTGAAGTTATACAGAAAACTTAATAAATCAGAGGTTTACCCGTAACACCTGTGTGGAGCCAAATCCTGGCTCAGCATCATTGGACCACAAAATAAAAGGTAAATTGGCGGAAAAAAAGCAAACAGAAAACAAAAAAAAGAGAGTGCCAGAAACCAGTCCATGAATTAATACACACAACAAAATTATAAACGCAACATTTTTGTTTTTGCCCCCATTTTTTCATGAGCTTAACTCAAAGATCTAAGACTTTTTCTATGTAAACAATAGGCCTATTTCTCTCAAATATTGTTCACAATATTATAAATCTGTGTTAGTGAGCACTTCTCCTGTGCCGAGATAATCCATCCATCTCACAGGTGTGGCATATCAAGATGCTGATTAGACAGCATGATTATTGCACAGGTGTGCCTTAGGCTGGTCACAATAAAAGGCCACTCTAAAATGTGCAGTTTTATCACACAGCACAATGCCACAGATGTCGCAAGTTTTTGGCATGCTGACTGCAGCAATGTCCACCAGAGCTGTTGCTCGTGAATTGAATGTTAATTTCTCTACCAGAGACGTTTCAGAGAATTTGGCAGTACATCCAACCGGCCTCATAACCGTAGACCACGTGTAACCACAGCAGCCCAGGACCTCCACATCCAGCACCTTCACCTCCAAGATCGTCTGAGACCAGCCACCCTGACAACTGCTGCAACAAACAGTTGCATAACCAAATAATTTGTGCACACTGTCAAAAACCATCTCAGGGAAGCTCATCTGCATGCTTGTCGTCATCATCGGTGTCTCGACCTGACTGCAGTTCGTCATCGTAACTGACTTGAGTGGGCAAATGCTCACATTCGATGGCATCTGGCACTTTGGAGAGGTGTTCTCCAGCGTGTATGGCGTTTTGTGGGTGAGCGGTTTGTTGATGTCAACGTTGTGGATCGAGTGGCCCATGGTGGCGGTGGGGCTATAGTATGGGCAGGCGTATGTTAAGGACAACGAACACAGTTGCATTTTATTCATGGCATTTTGAATGCACAGAGATACCGTGACAAGATCCTGAGGCCCATTGTTGTGCCATTCATCCACGACCATCACCTCATGTTGCAGTCTGATAATGCACGGCCCCATGTTGCAAGGATCTGTACACAATTCCTGGATGCTGAAAATATCCCAGTTCTTGCATGGCCTGCATACTCACCGGACATGTCACCCATTGAGCATGTTTGGGATGCTCTGGATTGGCGTAAAAGACAGCATGTTCCAGGTTCTGCCAATATCCAGCAACTTCGCACAGCAATTGAAGAGGAGTGGACCACCATTTCACAGGCCGCAATCAACAACCTGATCAACTCTATGCGAAAGAGATGTGTTGCCCTGAGTGAGGCAAATGGTTGTCAGATACTGACTAGTTGACGTGTTTACTCCTGAAATAGTGTAGAAGTTCCTCAAAAGCTCATGAGGAAGTCCTGCAGTATTTCAGGAGCCAAATGCGTTTTGCTAACCTAGCCTGAATCACTCCAGACCTTGGAGCCACCCAGTCAGCAAGCAACAGCCCATGTAGAATCACGGCCACTGAATCTGCCGGTATTTCTTGAAGATATAGTAGGTGGAACGCTCTGGCCAACATAAGCATCCATGTTCTTTTTGCATTATTAATTCATATTCTGGTTTATTTTGCCCTAAGGCATTATTTATTTCTTTTTGTATTGAGCATCAGAGGAGTTTTAGTTTATCAACATTCATCTACTGTAAGAATGAAATCTAGAGATAGGCACATAGCTGAATAGGGTATGTGTTTAAAGAGAACGGACATGCAGTTAGTATCTGATATAACAATTAGAAAATAGTCATATGCTTTTACGTATTTATATTTAAGGTGGCAGAAGGAATATCTTTACTCCTTAGGTAGTCTAACCCATCTAGACAATAGAGAATTCTAAATCATATAACTAGCAGTACACCACATCCCATGAAATAACCGGTAGAAAATACACAAAACCAGTACATCATAGGGTTACCAGTTAGTTGTACTTAAAGTACATTTAAAAAAAATTGCTGCTGTATATCTTTTGGAAGAAAGTGTTTAGTTAATTTTTACTTTATTACATTAGATAAACAAGTGGTGTTTACCTGCAGACTAGGATGACAGCCAAAATCCAATAATGTTTTTACAACTTGCAGATGGCCTTTGTTCACAGCGATGTGGAGTGGGGTCTGCCTACGTTTGTTGCGAGCATTTAAGTCTGCCCCACCTCTGTGTAAAACTTCAATAACAGAACCCTCATCGCCGAAGGCTGCGTGATGTACAGCCCGGTCTCCATCTTTATCCTGTAGGGAGAACAACACAATTTACCACACACAAAACCACATACGACAGTCTTTATTTTATGACTTTTCCACAAGAATCTAAGTATTTAATTAAAAATTATTTAAAAAATAATAAAATGTCAGCACTTAATGGGACATGCTAAACACCAAAACAACTTTAGCTTAATCAAATGGTTTTTGTGCATAGATCATGACCTTGCAATCTCGCTGCTCAACTCTCTGCCATTTTGGAGTTAAATCACATTGTTCATGAGCTCTCGGCCTGATCAGTCGCATGCTTGCTGCTCTCCGAGGTTTGGAGCCCTAACCAGCACCAAATTTAGCCCCATAAGGTCACTTACCGCACTACAGACGTCCATACGCAACCCTGCAACCGATGGGGAGAAAAACCAAAAAGCTCCATCCGGAGTGGCCCCGGTATTCAGCGGACATAGGCGACCTGCTGCGGAGGCCGCATGGCGTGACTGGGCCAAACATGGCAGCCGACATAGATTAATACACTGACAGCTCGGACGACATCCCCCTTCACAGTCCTGAGACTCTGGGGTACAAAGGCACTCCCAAGCCTGCTCAGCCGACCGCAAGCCTCCTGATCACCATGGAGATACTCACCAATCTCCTGTCAGACCTACGCCAGACGCTTTCTGCAGAGATCTCCCAGGTGAGGGAGGATGTCTCACGGCTGTGGAGCAGACCTCCCAAACGCACACAGAACAGGTGATAGAGATCCAGAAGCAGGTCTGTGACCTTACCTCAGCTCACACTACCCTCCCCCACCAACTAGCAACCATGGAGGACAGGAGGCGGTGGAAGCACGCAAAAATCCATGGCCTCTCTGACATAGTGTCCCCAGCTGAACTGACCCATTTCCTTTGCAGGCTATTTGCAGTCCTCCTACCTCCTAAGCAAGCGAAAGGGATAAAGCTTGATGGAATGTTTTGCCTACCCAAGCCACCTCTGCTCACAGGATCAGCTACAGATGAACTACTGGTCAAGTTTCAAAGTGGGCAAGACAATACTGCCTTCATGAGTGCCCTCAAGGGAAAGAACCCCATATGATTTGAAGACATGGACCTGTCATTTTTTTTCTGACCTCTCGCACTACCCTGCAATAGAGAAAGTCACTTCGACTGCTAACGTTGGCACTAAAAGCCAAAGTGGTGAAATAACGTTGGGGGTCATCAAATGTACTCCACATACAGCACTAGGGCATCGACTACAAAGTGGCAGACATCGTTGAGATGGACACTGTCCTGGCAGCTATGGGACTCATTACCCCATCTACCACCACAGCCTGGGACCCAGCCCACATTGTCCTGTTTGTTCCCGCCTCGAATGGTGCATTGGGGATGAAGACCACCTGAACCATCTGCATTTGTTTTTCATGTTTCTTTTTATAGTTATGTGTTTTGGGTTTAACCCCACGTTTAACCGAAATATAATAAGGCACTGTTTCAATTTCCCCTCACAACACTACCTGCAACCCTGCGGCCACCATCAGCCGAAACCAGGAATAACCCAGATATCCTGGCTCTAGTATTATCACCTCTTCCTCCCCAGCTCCTAAACTGCCATTTCATACTTTACTTATCATCAGAGAGCTCATAGCTACTCCGCACTAGGCCCCATGTCAGTAAACTCAGTACAACTTTATAGCTTACAGTAGCCTCAGCTATGTGTTAGACCCTACCTACTATACTACCTCACAAGCACCAACATGACCTTTCAATTCAGTTTTTGTTTTTATTTTTTATTATTATCTCCACACTATTGGCATATTGGCCATACCTCCTATGGGGCACTGTACTCACTTGGTATTAATCTCTGTGATATGCTAATGCACTGCATACCTCTACCTGAATAAATGTAATAGTTTAAATATAATTATGCAAATGCTAGTTATGCTGTCAGAATAGCAATCATGTTCCTCATACTTTACAGATCTGATGTTATAGCCTGATCCGTACTCTTATTTTAAAAAATTGTGCTGTCACTCTATATGCCATGCTGTTCTATATTGTTCTTGTTGGGCTTGTTATAGCTGTCATTGCTTTACAAGAATGTTGCTATTGCTAGTACAACAAAAATAATTTTTTTTTGAAAATCACATTGTTCATGCAGCCCTAGTCACAACTCATGTAACTGAGACTATCAAAGTCTCCATTCCTGAAAAAGGTACATTTTGCAGAACTCGCATATAAATATAACAGAAATTGTATGCATAGAGTGATTTGCAGACAAACATAAAAATTGGTAAACTTACACAATTTATCTTTCACTTATTAGTTCAGTCTTTAGAAAACAATATTTGGGAAATAAATTGCTTTAGACATTGTCCTTGATGAAGGTGTGACAAAAATAGATAAATAAAAATGGGCAAATATCTTTCATATAGGTATTTGTATAGACCCTGAACAGATTTAACATAAGGCATCCAGGGACCCCAAGTCAAATGTGTAACAAGACGCTGGCACAAAAGTGCATATTTCCTTTTTAAGCTGAATTGCTGCACCATGATTACTTCTAAAAGACAAAGAGGTCATTGTGGTTGGAGTAACCCTTTAAGCACAGTTTGTCAGGTTTGTGATAACTAGATGATGACAAACATCTGCTTTTTGTTTGTATGTCACTCTGAGTATATACACTACATCTGTATTTATATAGGATAGGATCAGACAAATGATCAATCCCATTCTCACAGCTGTGTGTCTGTTTATTAATATAAAGTGGAAGATGAAAAGGATTTATTTTATTGGGTGAGTGTATTTTTGCACTGGATGCTAGTCTGTGCAAAAAGGGAATCAACACAGTAAAGGAGGAGACTATAATTAAAAGAAGTAAAAACTACCACAACAAGAGGACATAGTCTTAAATTAGAGGGACAAAGGTTTAAAAATATCAGTAAGTATTACTTTACTGGGAGGGTAGTGGATGCATGGAATAGCCTTAAGCTGAAGTGGTAGAGGTTAACACAGTAAAGGAGTTTAAGCATGCGTGGGATAGGCATAAGGCTATCCTAACTATAAGATAAGGCCAGGGACTAATGAAAGTATTTAGAAAATTGGGCAGACTAGATGGGCGGAATGGTTCTTATCTGCCGTCACATTCTAAGTTTCTATGGCTAAAGGCATCCACTGTTTTAGTCATGTACAATAAATGTGGCTTAGAGTGTTTACTCCCTTTATTGTTCTCTCATTAACAAACTTGCTTTATGCAGTTAAATATATAAATATATTGACATATTGGCTCAAAGACAAAGGAAGCGGGGAGAATAGTTACCTCCGCTTCAACATCAACATTTTGTTTCAAAAGCAATTTCAAGATGTCTACGTGTCCATTCTGACTTGCTGCTTGCATTGCTGTATGTCCAGCACACTGACCATTTACCTAGAAAAGAATAGACAAACAAAGGTGTTTACATGAAAACAGAACTATAAATACAAAAAGAGGGCCCTCTAAGCACCGTAAACAGTACTCAACAGAGGGTCGGGAGTCCCCTAGCGTCGGCCCTCTGTAAAAAGTCAAACTGTTTGAAATCTATCTGGTTCCCAAAGAGACCAACAGTCTAGCCCCTCTCCACAAATATTGTTGAAGGGTAGGTTCCTACTACCACATTAGCGATATCAATTTCACCCATCTTTGGACAGAATTACTTGGTCAAGAGTTAGGTGACATTCAGCCAATCTATTTTGTCCAAACCAGAAACTGGTACAACAGGAGTGGTATTAACACTTTAGCAATATCTGTGAAGGATATTATAAATTGTGGGAGCTTGGGGAACCCAAATAAGAGACAAACCGTTGCCACATTTTCAAACATTTTTTGTATTTTGTTCAATATACACAAACATACAAACAAACAAGAACTGAATGCATTTGGGATACTGAGTGACACCCAAACTGTTCTACACAGTAACGCCTGCTATATATGGAGTAACACACGCACACTACTCTGCACAATGATTCCTGCTACATAGCGATTGACCGAAACACTGCTCTGCATGGTGATTCCTGATATATAGTGAGTGACAGATACACTGCTCTGCATGGTGATTCCCGATATATAGTGAGTAACAGATACACTGCTCTGCATGGTGATTCACGATATATAGCGATTGACAGATACACTGCTCTGCTATATACGGAGTGAAACACACATTGCTCTGCACAGTGATTCTTACTATATACTGAGTGACACACACTGCGCTGCACAGTGATTCCAGCTATATACTGAGTGAAACACACACTGCTCTTCACAGTGATTCCAGCTATATATGGAGTGAAACACACACTGCTCTGCACAGTGATTCCAGCTATATACTGAGTGAAACACACACTGCTCTGCACAGTGATTCCAGCTATATACGGAGTGAAACACACACTGCTCTGCACAGTGATTCCAGCTATATACTGAGTGAAACACACACTGCTCTGCACAGTGATTCCAGCTATATACTGAGTGAAACACACACTGCTCTGCACAGTGATTCCAGCTATATACTGAGTGAAACACACACTGCACTGCACAGTGATTCCCGCTATATACAGAGTGAAACACACACTGCACTGCACAGTGATTCCAGCTATATACTGAGTGAAACACACACTGCTCTGCACAGTGATTCCAGCTATATACTGAGTGAAACACACACTGCACTGCACAGTGATTCCCGCTATATACAGAGTGAAACACACACTGCACTGCACAGTGATTCCAGCTATATACTGAGTGAAACACACACTGCTCTGCACAGTGATTCCAGCTATATACAGAGTGAAACAACACACTGCACTGCACAGTGATTCCCGCTATATACAGAGTGAAACACACACTGCACTGCACAGTGATTCCAGCTATATACTGAGTGAAACACACACTGCTCTGCACAGTGATTCCAGCTATATACAGAGTGAAACACACACTGCACTGCACAGTTATTCCCGCTATATACAGAGTGAAACACACACTGCACAGTGATTCCAGCTATATACTGAGTGAAACACACACTGCTCTGCACAGTGATTCCAGCTATATGCAGAGTGAAAAACACACTGCACTGCACAGTGATTCCCGCTATATGCAGAGTGAAACACACACTGCACTGCACAGTGATTCCAGCTATATACTGAGTGAAACACACACTGCTCTGCACAGTGATTCCAGCTATATACAGAGTGAAACACACACTGCACTGCACAGTTATTCCCGCTATATACAGAGTGAAAAACACACTGCACTGCACAGTGATTCCCGCTATATACAGAGTGAAACACACACTGCACTGCACAGTGATTCCAGCTATATACTGAGTGAAACACACACTGCACTGCGATTCTTACTATATACTGAGTGAACCACGCACTGCACAGTGATTCCCGCTATATACGGAGTGAAATACACACTGCTCTTCACAGTAATTCTCGCTATATACTGAGTGAAACACACACTACACTGCGATTCTTACAATATACTGAGTGACACAAATACTGCTCTGCACAGTGATTCTTACTATATACTGAGTGAAACACACACTGCACTGCGATTCCCGCAATATACGGAGTGAAACAAACACTGCTCTTCACAGTGATTCCAGCTATATACTGAGTGAAACACACACTGCTCTTCACAGTGATTCTTACTATATATGGAGTGAAACACACACTGCTCTGCACAGTTATTCCCGCTATATACTGAATGAAACACACACTGCACAGTGATTCCCGCTATATACAGAGTGAAACACACACTGCACTGCACAGTGATTCCCGCTATATACAGAGTGAAACACACACTGCTCTGCACAGTGATTCCAGCTATATGCAGAGTGAAAAACACACTGCACTGCACAGTGATTCCCGCTATATGCAGAGTGAAACACACACTGCACTGCACAGTGATTCCAGCTATATACTGAGTGAAACACACACTGCTCTGCACAGTGATTCCAGCTATATACAGAGTGAAACACACACTGCACTGCACAGTTATTCCCGCTATATACAGAGTGAAAAACACACTGCACTGCACAGTGATTCCTGCTATATACAGAGTGAAACACACACTGCACTGCACAGTGATTCCAGCTATATACTGAGTGAAACACACACTGCACTGCGATTCTTACTATATACTGAGTGAACCACGCACTGCACAGTGATTCCCGCTATATACGGAGTGAAATACACACTGCTCTTCACAGTAATTCTCGCTATATACTGAGTGAAACACACACTACACTGCGATTCTTACAATATACTGAGTGACACAAATACTGCTCTGCACAGTGATTCTTACTATATACTGAGTGAAACACACACTGCACTGCGATTCCCGCAATATACGGAGTGAAACACACATTGCTCTTCACAGTGATTCCAGCTATATACTGAGTGAAACACACACTGCTCTTCACAGTGATTCTTACTATATATGGAGTGAAACACACACTGCTCTGCACAGTTATTCCCGCTATATACTGAATGAAACACACACTGCACAGTGATTCCCGCTATATACAGAGTGAAACACACACTGCACTGCACAGTGATTCCCGCTATATACAGAGTGAAACACACACTGCTCTGCACAGTGATTCCAGCTATATACAGAGTGAAACACACACTGCACTGCACAGTTATTCCCGCTATATACAGAGTGAAACACACACTGCACTGCACAGTGATTCCAGCTATATACTGAGTGAAACACACACTGCACTGCAAAGTGATTCTTACTATATAGTGAGTGACACACTGCGCTGCACAGTGATTCCAGCTATATACTGAGTGAAACACACACTGCACTGCGATTCTTACTATATACTGAGTGAACCACGCACTGCACAGTGATTCCCGCTATATACGGAGTGAAATACACACTGCTCTTCACAGTAATTCTCGCTATATACTGAGTGAAACACACACTACACTGCGATTCTTACAATATACTGAGTGACACAAATACTGCTCTGCACAGTGATTCTTACTATATACTGAGTGAAACACACACTGCACTGCGATTCCCGCAATATACGGAGTGAAACACACACTGCTCTTCACAGTGATTCCAGCTATATACGGAGTGAAACACACACTGCTCTTCACAGTGATTCTTACTATATACGGAGTGAAAAACACACTGCTCTGCAAAGTTATTCCCGCTATATACAGAGTGAAACACACACTGCACTGCACAGTGATTCCCGCTATATACAGAGTGAAACACACACTGCTCTTCACAGTGATTCTCGCTATATACTGAGTGAAACACACACTGCACAGTGATTCTTACAATATACTGAGTGACACACATACTGCTCTGCACAGTGATTCCCGCTATATACCGAGTGACACACACAATGCTTTCCACATTGAAACCTTCTATACACTGAGTGGCAAACAGCAGCTCTTAAACAGTGAGATAGAGTGCTCCTTTATTAGGTTAGCAAATAAACTGTATAATCACATATTTAACACTAGTTATATAACTAACACACAACGCACAAACATCTTTAGATGGAAATTTAACAGTGAAGAATCTCACATCCACATCTTGTCTCTTGAGTAAATCTTCCACTTTGGCCACATCTCCGTTAGCAGCAGCTTTCACTAGTTCTTCATTAAGATCGCCCGATTCTTGCGTTTCAAACAGTTTCTTCAAAAGCTGAGACAACCTCTCTGTGGAATAAAACACAAAGCTTGGCAACATTCAAAATAACTAGTTATCACTTGCAAACACTGTGGGTTTCTTATATGTTCTTCATTGCTTTTCCATAATGTAGACTTCGGAACAAGCATTTTAAGCTTACTCAACCCAGTGACAATGTACGTCACTTGTATGAAGCTGAATCTAAAATGATGACCCTGACTGACTGTCAACATAACTGTTCTAAGCATCACTCCACCCATTCCTATGGCCACAGGCAAAGGAAAATGTAAACTAGTGTGCACATTTATGAATTAAACACAGTGAATATGAACAAGACACTTAGAAAGCATAATAAAACCAAGAAACCCACCACCGGTTGCATTGCTTATCGCCGATCCCACAGAAGCTACTTTGGAAACAGCAGCTGGATTGTACGTCCAAGATGTTCCACAAACTTCTACCTTCAAATCGCTGTCGGAATAGATCTGTTGTACACGGCCAACTTTACCCAAGGTCTAAACGTTAAAGGAAAAAAAAATACTTTTAAAGTTTGTTCAATGTTTTAGTAGAAATGCATAGATGCATAGTATGCAACAATACAGGAGTATGTGAACAGTTAACATACCATAGGGGAGTAAAACAAACACTCTCTAAAACGATGCAAGACATAAATACAAACAAATACAGACAAAGTCAATTAAAGTCTTGAGTATAAAGTATTTTTTTGAATTTGTAATGTTATGTTTAGCTACAGACCAGTAGCTAATACAGCTTTTAATGTAGTGGTGTTGGTGCATAGATGCTCCCCCTTTTCTTGGACCATGTAAAACAATTCTAAGAAATAAGAATGTTTACATTTTGCCACAAATGAACCTCTAGTGGATGTCAGAGAGTCCTTCACTAGAGGCACCTCCTCCTTAAAGTGGCTCTGTCACCTTCTGGTATCTTTGCATATTTTGCAGAGACTCCCAAGTAGACATCTCGCTGACATCTCTACTTGATGTGCAGTGGCCCAGGGGTTAAAGCTTAGGGGAGTTATAAGTACCACATGCTGTACTCCATCTTCTTTCTTCAGCCCCTCGTGCTTCATCTGCCAGGAGCCCCCAACTGTGCTGTAATATTATAGCGTTCCTTTAAAATGTCACTGTTCATACGTGAAATCACAGTAAAGTGATATACACAGCACATGCTCGTGCAATGCATCAGAGAAAAATGGCAGCATTGATTATCAATCACACGTGCAACTGATTACATTACATCCCAGATATAGGCATCAAAATAGGTGACAAGTCCCTCTTGAAAGCAAAAACTAACTATTCTAGATCACACAAAAATATCAGCAATTACATTTTATTACTATGTCATTATGTAGAAATGACATTAAACATAAGGAAATATGTAATGTTGTAACATACATGGAAAAATATGCACGTTAATCCTACAGAGATGCAAACTTTGTCATATTTAAACAGCGATGTAGAAAATTTTTAGTTGTAAAGTTTGGCAAATATAACTTTGGGAATGTATATTACATGACTAAGGACAATAAGGAAACAAATTCACAGCACGGGTAAATTCAGTTGAAGGCACACTCCAGGCACCTTTAGTCAACAAGTCCTATACACACACAAAACTAAATAAACAATATACAAGTTTACTAAGAGATTCACTTCAAGATGTTTGCAAATAAGCATCTTCTTAAATTAATGAGTACGTGCGAAGGTGTAAAAAAGATTTTTTTTTAAATCTACTTGTCTAAAGGAATAAATCAGTGGCCCAATTCACCTCTCCACCATGATAAATCACTTGTCCAGACACAAATAAATATTTCAGGTTGCTACTACAACCCTGGACATTGACAGGGTTATTCACAAAACGTTATATTTTGAGAACCAACTTGGAAAAACAGACAAAAAAAAAAAAAGATCTGGAAAGACTAACTAAGAAACTTTTGCCTCTGTTTTTCCATTCAGATTTAATTTGTGAAAACTCTGGAGTTTATTGAATAACCCTGACTCTGCTCCCCATAATGTACATGTGTGTGTGTGGTCTGCGCTGGCTGTGTGTAATGTGTTTGATGTTTATAGCTGTGCAATGCATGCGCATGGTTTGCTGGTTGGGTCTAATGTGTACGTGTGCTTTGTTTGCTCAAACCCCGCTTAGCTTTCTAAAGGGAAGGGGCTAGGATCCCTGGTGGTCCAGTGGAGGTTAAAATTCCTTGGTGGTTCTATGGGGGAGCATGCGGTCTGCACCTTCAAGGGCTGCAGACCACAGTATTCGCTCCTCCCTGATTTAGTGCTCACTGAGTCACAGTACAGTCTAGGAATCCTGGCCGCTGCGCTCTTCTTAATGAGCATCGGACTGCAAGGGAGCTTTTACTGTAATCTGCAACCGCTGAAGGTGCAGACCTCGTGCTTCCTATATATCCGTGTCCTCCACCATATCAACCCAGCCACTTTCCAATGGCAGGGCTAAAGGTAGAAAACAATCTGCCTGTCCAGTGCCCTGAACTGGATGTCCCAGACATCTGGAAATAGGAATTCCACGCCCATGTTATCTATCCCATTAATAAACAGATGATCAGCTACGTGTCCCACTTTTTTCACTGGGAGCAGAGTACTTACAGATCATCTGCTGCTATACAGATGTTCACAGGATACGCCTAGCAGGAACAGTAAGCAGAATTGCTTATTCGCACACTGACCCACATCATTTGCACAATTCACCCACTTAGTTGCTTCTTAAGGGTTAGGTACATCTATATCTATCCATTAAACCTGTACAAAAGTATAGTTAATAGAACACTCCACGAAGCATAGCAACATGTGCACCCTTCACAGCTCATGGCTCCAAGACTGGTACAAAATGTGTTTAGGCCAGTCTATCAAAATTCTTTTAATCCCCACCTGGAAGTCTTCCATCCAGGATTTACATGTGAAGTCTGATTTAATGTAATTCGTGTGTGCATTAAAAGGAATTAGATTCAACCTGGAGTCATTGTCACACACATGTTTGGCTCAACTCTTGAAAACTATGAAGTGAGTGTCAGCTATGAGCTTACTCATAAGTTTCATACAGTTTTTCTCGTGGTTAGTTCTATTTCCTTGTGTTAGAGTGTTCCTTTTAAGAGATATTTTTTCAAGAACCATAACCGCCACAACCCGAGATATGTTCATTACTACAGTAATAAATAATGGTATAGGTATAATTGTCTAACATGTAAAAGTGACGTCTAGTGCAGGGAGCACTCTCTGCTTGAAGATAGTTGTAAATCCACAACAACAAAATGTTTAAATTTTTTTTAGACTGTATTTGTAATGCATTATTTACCAATAGAATGCACAAGTCTACTACAGCCTAGAGGGTGCCTATAATTCCATCTATCCACAACATATAATTATAACGAAACATTTATTAATAATAATTATTAACTATACTAACCGGAAGCATAGCTTCAGCCCACTCGCCATGGCCTCGTTGAAGCAGTTTTATTCGTTCTAAGTCATAACATATCTGTACAAGGTCTCCCACTTGAAACTGAGATGTTCCTCCTTCAGCGCCTTGCGCAGCATCCCCACTTCGAACAACGTTTGCCTTGGTGAGAACAGCTGGATTAAATGTCCACCTACAAGTTTATAAATGTTTGCAACATTACAAATTATACACAAGGTTTTCTGAAGATTGTATTGCAAAGAAAACCATAATAGAAAAAGAAATGAAAAATGATTTCCTTTTGAAACTATACATTTTCTGCTACAAAATTGACAGTTTTCCCCCCCTCCCAACTATTCAGGAGAATATTATATTGATATTATTTGTACAGATTTATATTTGTTGATTAATTTGAAAAAAAAATTCTTACCTGGCAATAAATTTACATAATAGCAGCAAAGTGTTTAAGAAGGAAAGGTACATTTAGATTTCTCTGGTTTCCAAGTACGTCCTGCGGATGTAACTTTTGCCAGACATGCAGCGGATTTTACTATTACCCAATTTAATTGAGTAAATTTTTATTTTATCTACCACGGAAGGATGAAGGGCTGAGTCAAACCCGTCGGGAGTTGAACCTGCGAACCCCAAGATTCTAATGGTGAAGCATTAGCTCACTGAGGTATCTCACTGGAGTAACATCTAAGTACAAAGATATACAATATTATGGACATATGATAACAAAGTGTACTTATTATGATGTCTCTAGCAGATGTGGTGGGTCTTTCCAAAATCTCGCATATACAGTTTAACAAAAATTAGAGGGACAACCCATAGTGCCTCCAAGTACTATAGCCACTGGTAAGCTAACGTTCTTATAAAGCTTCAAAGTATTCATACTAGTTATATAGTACAGAAACTCCAGCCAGCTCAAAAATAATCAAACACATGTAGTTTTCTAAATGTAACTGCAAGTTAAAGTGATTATGTAAATACAGGTTTAACAGATATCAGAAGGATAGCAGCTGTCAAAGGGACACTACAGTCACCAGAAAGACTACAGCTTATTGCATTTGTTCTGGTGAGTAGAATAATTACCTCTTTTCAGAGAAAAGGCAGTGTTTACATTACAGCCTAGTGATAACTTCACCAGCCACTCCTTAGATGGCTGTTAGATATTCTTCTTGGGTCATGGCTGCCTAAAATGCATCCAAACATTCAGAGTCTCCATCCTCTGAATGCAGACACTGAACTTTCCACATAGAGATTCATTGATTCAATTCATCTCTATGAGGAGATGCTGATTGGCCAGGGCTGTGTTTGAATCATGCTGGCTCTGCCCATGATCTGCCTCCAGTCTCAGCCAATCCTAAGGGGAAGCACTGTGATTAGATCAGGCCACCACTTCTAATGATGTCAGCAGACTGCTTGTTTTTCTGATTCTAACAGCATGCAGAGTTACAGCTTCAGGCTTGAATACAGTAAGATTTTTACTATATTTATGGAGGCATGAGGGGCCCAGGGGGGTTGCGTGGTGGTTTTAACACTAGAGGGTGAGGAATACATGTTTGTGTTCCTGACCCTATAGTGATCCTTTAAAGCAATTGTAACAGAATTGTGAGAAATTACATTTAATTTAAAACAAGGTTTAACGGTAATGCTAACCGCCTAACATGTACTCCCAAAAATCCATTGATCAGGGATGTGCATAGTACACTAATCAAAAACCTACCACCAAGTCCATTCAACATTCCAACTATCCCAAACCAATTAGCCCTGCATGAGAATGCTTCAGTCAAGCAGGGCAATAGTCCTGTTAAAAGTCCAAACATGTCCAGACCATTTCATCACAATGAAGATATCTGGGTGCAGTGGTCCTGTAGTTTTAACCCTGCAATGTAAAACACTGCATTCACAGCTGAGTTAAACTCTGCTATAGATCAAATTACTACAGAGCATTTGATTATCACAGTGCAGTGTTTTGCTGCCAATGCACACTAGCCTCCCAATGTATCCCTATGTAAACATCCTAGTGTGCACAGGGTTAAATCCTTGTTCATGCCACTAACCCCAGATATCAGCTTGTCCCTAGCTGAATGGAACTGGTGCTGGGCTTTGCCAGCAGCCCAGCATTGATCCCTATATATGGGACCAGAGCTCTATTTAGAATTACAGTAAGTGTAATTCTGAAAACGGCCAGTAGATGGTGGCAACATACCACCATCTACTGTGTTAAAAGGATTCTAGAGTGCCAAGAAAACAAAGCCATTTTCCTGGCACTATAGAGTACTAGTGCCCTACACCCTCATGCGCCCCCACCCCCTTAAAACCCATTCAGTTACTTACCTGAATCCAGCGCTGATGTCCCTCGGTGCTGGGTCAGGCACCGCCCACGCTCCTCCCCCGCGACCTAGTGCGTATGAGTGGCAATAGCTGTGCTTGCATTAGGATTTCTACATAGGAAAGCATTATTCAATGCTTTCTTATGGGGAAAAATCTGACGCTGGAAGTCCTCATGCAGAGCGTGAGGACATCCAGCGTCAGATAACTGACCAAAGGTCCGTTTCAATTCAGAAAGTCCCTCTAGTGGCTGTCTTGTAGACAGTCACTAGAGGTGGAGTTAACCCTCGGACGTAATTATTGCAGTTTCTCAGAAACTGCAATAATTACCACAGTAGCGTTAAGGGACATGGCACCCAGACCACTTCAATGAGCTGAAGTGGTCTGGGTGCCTACAGTGTCCCTTTAAATACAGCAAAACCCATTTCTAACATCAGAATAAATATTAGCAGTGGGTTACCTTAGTGTTAGGGTTAAACTTTGGTGTCAGAGTAGGGTAGGGTTAGCTAAAGGGTTAGGTATGGGTTAATGCTGTTAAAGACAGTGTAGGGTTAAGGGTTAGATTAGAGAAGAAAGAGAAACAAAGAAAGAGTCACTTAGACTAGGGTAGAGTTTGTGTAAGCATTTGGTAAGGGTTGGTATAGTCTTAAGAGTGGTGGTTGGAATAGGGGTAGAGTTAATTATCAAAATGTTATTTAGATCCAAAACACACTAGTCATTTAACAATGAGGACTACTATTTGAATCTATTTTTAGTTCTTTTTTTAATCAGTTGCACTGGATGTGTAAGAATCATTACAAGCAAAAAAAAAAAAACTGCAGCGCCCACTTTCGGTTATTTGACAGTTCCGATAAAAAAAATCTAGGTCGCAAATGAAAATAATAACTAACTGAAATCATAAAGGGACATTTATCAAAGTGTTGCTGAATCATCTGCATTTTTTTTTTTCTGCAGTGAATTAAACCATTTGTTATTTTTGCCACTTTGTCACTTTTTTTCTTTTCTTGCCATTTGTGTAATGAATTCCATTTATTAATACATACACTTTTCTTTTTACACCAGAAAAATACATTTGTTTCTGGTGTTCACTTAAACAACTTCTATCTTGGCTTGGAAAGTGAGGCAGAATAATCTCAGACTATTCACATAGTATTTTTAGTGGGGCATATATCTGTCAGAATATACACAAAAAGATAGAAAAAAACTTTTCAAACTACTTTTAAAATTTTTAAAAGTAAAAATTTAAAATGTAAAAGTAAAAACATTTTTTAATATACTGGAACGGATTTTTAAACCACCCAAGAATACATTTTTCGGATAACGCTCTCTGACAGGGGATCAAGGCAACACTGAGAAATCACCTGCAGATGTAAAATGTATCTGTTCATTCTTTTTCACTTCCCACTGTAAAATGGATATTGGGAATTCTTCCATCTTTACAGAAAATTAGCATTCTCAATTTTCACTTGCTGCCTGAAAGATCTCTTTAAACTATCACAGAGCCGAGTGAGGCTATAAAACCATTCTGAGCTTCTATTACTATGAACGTTTTAAGGTCCTCAGAATATCACTGGTTTGGTTTTTACAGTTTGGTTGAGGATAATGACATTTTAAGTTAAAATTCTGACATGCTTACCAGCATATAATGGAACATGTACAATGTAAAGGCAATTGTAACTTAACACACCTATTTCCACTGGGGTACTGCACCACAATATCATGGTCTTCATCAATGCCACAAACTGTGCCAGTGGTCGTCAGTGTTTCAAACATGCCATCAGTCCATCCTCCATGACCATGCTGCAATGATTGCACAATCTCCAACTCCAGGTCAATATTAACTAGGTCGCCAATTGAAAGACCACCTGGGTTACGATTACCATTTTGTTCCCCTATGAAGAAAAAAAAAAAACCATGGTACGAAAAAAATAAATATTTAGCATTCTAAACTAAACATTACTTAAAATAAATGTACTTCAAAAATTCAACCTGTCATGCAAATGATATAGATGACAAAGAAAGCTTCACATCGATACAAAAATGAAATTAAAATATACACACTTACCAGTGGAACCTAAAAGGTAGGTTCTCAGCTGTTGCAGAACTACAACAATCATGATGCTCTAGCAACAGCTAAGGAATCTACTTTAGGGAACCTCTTACTCCATGTAGGGAATATCTAAAACTTAAAAAGACACTGTATCTGTGTGAATTGGTTATAGTGCCTGGATTCCCTGGCACTGTCCCTTCATTCAGTGATAAACCATTTTCAAGAAGTTTTACACTAAATAAAGGTTCCCGGCCACCCACAGTTCGGCCCCTATTGGAGTTGTGGCTAAAGCAGAAATTACACACTTCCTTGTTGCCATACCCATTCATACCGACAATGGGCACTCTGATAAGCTATAAGCAGTCAGCTGACACGCTCAGCCAATCACAGCTGCTCAATGTTGCTTAGGCTAATTCTTACACTAGCTCAATCATGACATGCTGGGGACTCCTTAAAACATAAATCCACTAAAAACGGTTTAATGCTGAATGAAAAAACAGCACCAGGGGAGTGAAGACACGATACCCAGTTCAATGAAATGAAGCAGATACAGTGCCCACAGTGTCTCTTGGAACACAAAACTTAAATTTGAACCGTGCAATTCACCCTTGTGAACTATTAATAAAACAAATGTCTGAAATCACAAAAACAGGGAAATAAATGTGATCATTAGAAGGTCGCTTGCCAAGGGTTGTAGATGAAGAAAAACATCACTGCTTTTGAAGGAAAAAAAAAAAATCCAGAACAAATGAACACTCGCAAAAATAATCATGGCAACAACTGCCTTTAGTTAAAACATACTTACGAAAAGTGCATGAAACTCAAAAATTGGAGCCAAGATGTCATGGCCAATTTATTTTTCCTGCCACTGGTATATGGCATCCTGTAACAATTTTTTTAAATTCGCATTTATTGCTTTGGCAACATGGAATTTTTTTGTAATTATGTATTACAGGGAGTCTGCGTGCAAATCCAGTGCAGCCTTTCTGGTTATGGTGCTAAAAGGCTACATTGTCTCAAAAAAAGAGGGTCGGCTAATGGTGTGCCGATAAATCCTAAAATGTTTGTCAAACCATTTATAAAAATGGATTGACAAGAACTTGAGGGGCTCCATGCATTGTATCTTTCAAAATAACCGCCATAATAAGCTTTTTCTTTTTCTTAAGGTGTCTTGTAAATTGCAAATTATATTAAGTATACTTTGCTAAAATGCCTTAAATGCAGAGTGCAGCATTAAAGGGAAATTCAGACCCCTAAAGCACTTTGGCTTGCTGATAAGCTTTATGTGTGCAGAGTTATTATTTTTATTATAAAAAGATTTCAATTGAAATTGACACTTTTATAAATTAACCTGATTACTAACCCCTGGGTTTTAATAAGACAACAAGTCATTTTACTTCCTCGTCTAATTAGCTCAGTGTAGCTAAACTCAAGAGGCAGCAATAGCCCAGAGCACCTGCCTTGCAAAGATTTCTCATTGAGCTGCATTGGGAAGTCAGTGATTGGACAGCCACAGAAAGAATGGGTGGAGTTGGAAGGTTTGCAAAGGCAGTAAACAAGAGAAATGCAGAGTTTGAAATCAGTTTTTTATATATTCCCCAATCTATTAAACAGTGAATTTTATTTGTATTTGGGCAGTTGAGTGTCCCTTTAACATAAGTCTCACCATAAAGTTTCTCAGACTTTTGTAAGTTTACCCACACTGGGCAGTTTTGCGTTGACTAGGAGATACTGCTGTGCCATGTTTGGTGAGACTTATGCCCAAATAACTGTAAGCCCATGCACAATAACCATAACTACTTAGGTCAAACTGTATAAGCATCAACTGACCAGCTCAGTCAATGAACAGCTTTAGAATATCCCTGAAACAGACATGACTAAGGCCAGGGGTCCTCAAACTCCGGCCCCACAGATGTTGCTGAACTACAACTCCCATGATTCTTTGAATTACATAGATAGCCAGAATCATGAGAGTTGTAGTTCAGCAACATATGGGGGGACAGAGTTTGAGGACCCTTGACTAAGACAGTAAAATAACTCTGCCTTAGCAAGAGAAGTACAGGGGGCTGGGCAATTAAACCCTGATTTTTATTTAATCACTTGAAAATGTATAGACCAAGAATCGAAGAACAGCACATGCAGCCTAACCCCCTATCCAATAAGCACATCTTTTTGTTTTTTGCAAACACTATTGTATCATTAGATATTGTAGTTGTCAGCATAACCACTACATGCCAATGTAATATAGAGGTTGGTTGTATTTGATAGATTTAAAAAATAAATAATTTGTATTGATGGTGCTTATTGTATAAAATGATAGTTTCACATGCACTTAATATTTAGCAATTATAGTAAGAGATTTTTAAAGTTGTGAAATATGCACTTGAAGAAGCTGTTAGGACAGCAGGTATAATGTTAATACATTTAGTGATATAAATAATCTCCAGTCTACATCTATATTCCTGTGCCCTTTCAACTGAGAGACACAACAGGGCTATGAAAGCAGCAGCACTGAAAACGTCTGGGCAGAACAATGAAGTAATTCATTTAGCACATCCAAACAGTCTTTTGTGAAGATCCAAGTTAACACAAAAAAATACATTTATAGACTTGCCGCTAGCTCTGTACACACACTATTAAATCAATGTTTGTTGGAAAACAGAAGAAGAAAAATAAAAACCAAAACAACAATATACAACTTACCTAACACAGGGCAATGATCTCGGTAAAATGACCCTCCTTTAGCGTCTTGCACACATTTAAGGTCAGACTGCAAAACACACATTACATGTGGTAAATGGATTTAAAATGGAACATTGAGAGCTGGGTGAAAACTTCATGTTTTGTGGTTTGATTTATTTATTTTAAATGAGGCTCATGTTGCCACATCTAATTTTTACCCTTTTAAGCTTTATACTTCTAACAAGACATAAAAAAAAAAAAAAAGGAGAGTTAAGCTCTGATCAAGAGTCATTATAATTCATAAATTACATGGAACGGAGTGAAACTACAGCAGTGATTTCTTACTCTACCAGTGGATTTTGTACTAGGAAACAGAATACTCTGCAATGCCAGCAAAAAATCCTAGCATGTTTCCTGATGCTACTTTATAAAAAGACGAACAGGAAGTATTCAAAACCTCTAGATATGAATTGTTTTCTGAAGAGTATTAGAAAAATATTTTTATGTTTAAATAACTTTAAAATTACATCCCAGTTTGATGCTGAATAAAAAAAACATCTTGCTTGCATTGGTTATCTTTTGTATTCAGGCATTCTCTAAGCATTTGGTGCAGTAATTATTTTTGGGAACTCTAAATTAGTATGCACTGGTTCCCAGGGGTCTGGGGTTGGGATAGCAAATTGTTTTGGTTCAGTAATTAAGATCATTGTTATTCTTACTTGATTGTTTCAATGTATTGTGTGGCTGTGTTAATGAATTAAAAGCACTGCTTGCCAATTACGTTGGCATGCTGGTTCAGATTTTACACAAAGGTAATATACCTTTTATTGATAAATTAGATTCAATAATACTGGAGCAAGATAGATAGGTTTACAGAGATATATGGTGGAAAAGTTTGCAACTTGTATAAAATTTTTTAAATTGTTTTAATGTTTAAATGGCAATAGGTCAGAATAAGAATTTGATAAAACAATACAGATGTATAAAATTCTTGAAGCATTATGGTGTACCTTTAAGAAAATTACAGACTGAAGAAAAAGTGAACATTCAGCAGGACAACAACATCCACCTTGTTGAGGTGTCCCATCTTTAGACACTTGCTTTAAGTCAGACATAAATGTGTTTGTGGAGTGTGATTATCATACCAAAAAAAAAAGATAGAGAGTCTTCCTCCCACATGAAGAATTCTACGGAAGCGGCTTCAAAATGAGTAAAGGGGTTTCTTTATTTCTCACTGACAATGATTAGCTGTATTACATTGCCTACTTTATTCAGCATCTAGTAACTTTAAATACAGAGACAGGTAACCTCAGAAAGCAGACTTCAACATAAATAAGCAATCATATCACTTGGTTGCACAGATCAAAGGACAAAAGCACCCAATGTAATGTTGACAGACTGGAAAAAAATATTAAAGGACTACAAAATTCCTTCAGTTTTGCATTCTAAAGAAGGGCACATAAGATTATGGCTCATTTTACAATACTATGTTTTTGTTACTTTTTATTGTATTAATGTTTCTGTGTTTCCATTAAGTTTAAATCATAGTACTGCAATTTCCTAGAATGTTTTTTTTTTTGTCTGCAACAAACCATACATTTAAAAGATAGCAGGTGATTTAAACTGCAGCAAAAACAAGAACAATGTAACTGGACCATTTGAAATTCAATATGTGGATTCAGCCAATCAGAAAAGAGAGTTGGAATTCAAATCACAGATCACTGACAATAAAGAGCACAGATGGCAACAGATGAAAGGCAGCCTCGTGTCTGCAACAAAAAGCACACTTCTTGTTGCATAAAGAGAAAACAAAAGAATGTGCCTCAGAGTTTATATATAGCATCCTTTTAATGTGCTATTTTATATTAACTGCAATTAAGATGAAGAATTACAAAACCAAAAATTAAATAAATAATAAAAAAAATAGCAAGTAGAGAATTGCATCCCTATTTACCTAAAATTCACCTATAACAAAACCATTTCCACAACAGCTCAAAATGCTTGAAAAAAACCTTAACATTAGGTTCCATGATGTGTTTTCATTCTAATTTAACATCCATTAAGTTAAATGAGATGCAAATACACAGATTTCACAGTAATGCACACGCACATTTGCCTCTGATCTATCCACAAAAGGGATCTCCTCTAACCGTCAATGCCGGCAGGCAGACAGCACAAAGGCACGGACAGAAAGAAATATCAAAAGAAAGCACTCATTTGGACCTTCCCGCCTTCACAGTTGGTAGCCCCCATTGTCATCCAGAGCTGCTTACCATGCCTTCAAATCCAACTCGATAAAGATTCTTTGCTCCATTGTCCCATAAAACATACGCAGCGCTGTGTGGGCTTGATGCACTCCAATCTTGGATCTCCGTTACCTAATTGTAATTAAAAAGGAAACAAACATTCTAATTTTAATAATTTACCTTTTTTTGCATTGACTAAGATGAAATAATAATTACATATTAAAAAATTTCCTAAAGAGTTAAAAGCAACAATGTAATTGATAAAGATCCCCTCAATATTTCAGTCAAAGTCTTTTACCTAAATATATTCTACATTTTCTTAATTCTGTAGACTTAAATGATCACTATAGGCACCCAGACCACTTCAGCTCAATGAAGTGGTCTGTGTGCCAAGTCCCCCTAGTTTTAACCCTGCAGATGAAAACAAAGTAGTTTAAGAGAAACTGCTATGTTTACATTGAGGGTTAATCCAGCCTCTAATGGCTGTCTCCCTAACAGCCACTAACGCAATTTACACTGAGTAATTTGCACTTATTTTACGCTGGACGTCCTCATGGAGTCCAACGTCCAAAAAGAACCCCATAGGAAAGCATTGAGTAATGCTTTCCTATGGGCAGGTTTGAATGCGTGCTCACCTCTGGCCGCGCAGGCGCATTCGGCTCCACTCGGAAGCTGACGTCGATGGAGGAGAGGTCACCAGTGCAGAGGGAGCCCGGCGGTGGATTAAGGTAAGCAAATAAATGGTTAATTAACCATTTATGCGCTGCGGAACGGGGTCTTAGTTACCTAAAAGGAGACTAGGGCTCTATAGCGTTAGGAATACATATTTGTATTCCTAACGGTATACTGTTCCTTTAATGGATTCATTCCAAGGTTTTGTTTACAAGACACACATTTAATATATTATTGTTGTTTTATTACCAACTGCAGAGGTAGCACATGCTTTCATAAATACTCAGAAACAGAGGCAAACGCATTTCCTGACAGTTTCATGTGGTTAGGTGGTTCTTCCAAAAAGTCTCTGGTTCTTGTTAGTGATATTAGGAGCATGTACAGTAGCTTGGCAAAGAGAGGCTGCGCAATTCATTGCCTTCTATCAACATGTAGGAAAAAAAAGCACATTTGATTTTGAGTCAAATGAGAAAAATATTTATCATGTTTTGTTTACATAGGCAAAGCTATAAAATATTTTAGTTTAACAGTTTGAGATGAAAAGAAAGAGAAAAAGAAACAAACTTTTTGCAAACTGTTTTTAGATATGAATTTTAAAAATGCATAATTAAATTAATAGCATGTTTTCATAGGGGTAAATCAACAAAATAGTTATTTTTGATAGATTTAGGTTTTATTTTATTTAAAAAAAAAAAAAAATCTAAATTGAGTTGTTTATGGTGCCAGAAGGCCCCCGGGCACACTCTTATCTCAAGGGGTTAATTCATTCTCGAACTGTTTAACCACAAAGTTGCCTCCAGCGCAGATCTCAACTTCTCCCAGGCGGCACCCAGCTTCTGAAATTTCTGTTTCAGGAAGCGTTGAGTGCCGCCAGGCAGAACGGTCAGATGATGCTTCCAGCCATCTGAACCCCCCCCCCCCGTGTCACAAAACTGGCTTGGAAAGAAACTTACCTTTTCAAAGCAAGTTTGTGAAAAAGAAGTCAACGAGTGGTTATGGGGCCTAAAGTGTCCCTTTTAAGGACCAATGCAGTTCTATTATTAGTATCATAACAATAGGGATAGGCAACATTCGGCACTCCAGATGTTGTGGACTACATCCCCCATAATGCTGGCAAAGAATCATGGGAGCTGTAGTGCCGATGGTTGCCTATGCCTGCCTAGAGGCTTGTTTAAAGGGTTACATCCCCATTGAAAAAATACATAATTAAATGCATGCATGTGTTCATACAGTGAATTTTATTTATTTTGTATTTGGGCAGTGTAGTGTCCCTTTAATCAAGTAATGTAAACAAAAATAAAACTGCAACGTTTTATTTTACAGGGTTAAACGGACAGGATCACTTTAGTGCTCTTTAAAAATGAGCTGTGTAAAGGTGATGTAATAGCAGTTTCACGTGTGTGATGGGTTCAGCATTGGACAGCATCAGGTTTAATTGGTAATGCATGTGTGTCGTGTGTGAGATGGACTGTGTGTTTGATAGGAAATGTATGAGTGTGGTAAGGACTAAAAGGTATTTCCTGTCCTGTGCTACAAAGATTACAGGAATTGTTAACTGATAATGGAAAATAAATGTCTGTACGTGTCTTTTGTGCCATGTGTGGTTTATTAAATGTGAGTCACTCCAACACAGACAATCTCTAAAACAACACTAAGTAAGCCTTACTTCAGTAGTGGGGAAAGTGATGGAAACCATGTTAAAGGATAGGATTGATGAACATCTAAAAACACATGGATTTCAAGATCAGAGACAACATGGGTTTACTTCAGGGAGATCATGCCAAACTAATCTTATTGATTTTTTTGATTGGGTAACTAAAACTATAGATCAGGGTGGTGCAGTAGACATTGCTTACCTAGATTTCAGTAAGGCTTTTGACACTGTTGCACATAGAAGGCTTATCAATAAACTGCAATCTTTAAGTTTGGATTCAAATATTGTTGAATGGGTAAGGCAGTGGCTGAGTGACAGGCAACAGAGGGTTGTAGTTAATGGAATATATTCGAAGCTTGGACTTGTCACCAGTGGGGTACCTCAGGGATCTGTACTTGGACCCATTCTCTTTAATATTTTTATTAGTGATATTGCAGAAGGTCTTGATGGTAAGGTATGTCTTTTTGCTGATGATACTAAGATATGTAACAGGGTTGATGTTCCAGGAGGGATAAGCCAAATGACAAATGATTTAGGTAAACTAGAAAAATGGTCAGAATTGTGGCAACTGACATTTAATGTGGATAAGTGCAAGATAATGCATCTTGGACGTAAAAACCCAAGGGCAGAGTACAGAATATTTGATAGAGTCCTAACCTCAACATATGAGGAAAGGGATTTAGGGGTGATTATTTCTGATGACTTAAAGGTAGGCAGACAATGTAATAGAGCAGCAGGAAATGCTAGCAGAATGCTTGGTTGTATAGGGAGAGGTATTAGCAGTAGAAAGAGGGAAGTGCTCATGCCATTGTACAGAACACTGGTGAGACCTCACTTGGAGTATTGTACACAGTACTGGAGACCGTATCTTCAGAAGGATATTGATACCTTAGAGAGGGTTCAGAGAAGGGCTACTAAACTGGTTCATGGATTGCGGGATAAAACTTACCAGGAAAGGTTAAAGGATCTTAACATGTATAGCTTGGAGGAAAGACGAGACAGGGGGGATATGATAGAAACATTTAAATATATAAAGGGAATCAACACAGTAAAGGAGGAGACTATATTTAAAAGAAGAAAAACTACCACAACAAGAGGACATAGTCTTAAATTAGAGGGACAAAGGTTTAAAAATAATATCAGGAAGTATTACTTTACTGAGAGGGTAGTGGATGCATGGAATAGCCTTCCAGCTGAAGTGGTAGAGGTTAACACAGTAAAGGAGTTTAAGCATGCCTGGGATAGGCATAAGGCTAGGGACTAATGAAAGTTTTTAGAAAATTGGGCAGACTAGATGGACCGAATGGTTCTTATCTGCCGTCACATTCTATGTTTCTATGTTTCTATGTTCTATGTACAGTTTAGCTAGTCCGAGCACTAGCTGCTTTCTTTTATCTGAAATCGTGAAAAACTAAAAGAGGCAGGATTCAAGAAAAGTTAAGTTGTAACGAGACAAAATAGCTGCAGTCAGAGACTGGCAAATCCACCAATACCATTGGCATTTCCTCTCTGTTACTGGCATGAATATTTTCATCACAATCCTCATTCAGGCAGGAAACCAGAAACAAGGGGTTTAAAGCATTGTTTAATCCTAACAGTTTTATAATTCTAGGGATAACAGTTTACCTAGCAGTTAAAGAACACACTGAAAACAGTGTCATCTACATCGGTTTTCTTTTTGCACAGTCTGAGATTAAAACACAGTATACTACAGTGTGGGCAGAAAACAACTACAATGTAAACAAGTATTAAAAAAAAAATACAACCAGATTCCTACCTTCCCTCTTCTGCCATTACCACCATCTTGGTCTTCCCATTGCCAATCTACTCCACGGACCACTCGAGCACCTGCAAAGATTCCTCTGGCAGTAATCTTTTTTGATTTGCGACGAGACTCCAAGAGAACCCTTAAAGAGACAGTGATTCTTTAAAATAAGGTCAAATATAAAATAACCCTTTTAAAAGTTCAAACTGTATACTTCACTAGGAAATTTGATTTTTAAAGTAGACAGGCTCATTAGTTTATTTTCATATGCATACTTTCTGAATAAAGATAATGATTTGAATTTGAACTGCAAATTGGCCGAAAATTCTAACTAGGAAATTAGTTTTGGTTTTAAATAGTTCATCTATTTTTAAATCGCCTGTTTATCTTCAAAGTTGTTCATCTGTCCTATAAAATATATTACAGGATCTCCTGAAGCTAAAATAGCTTTGGGGTGGCAGATAGGAAAGGTTACACTGACCAAAATCATGTCTTTATTTAACACCGTTTCTCTTTTGTAGTAGCACTTTAAACACTTTATGCAATAAGGGAATCTAAAGAATTTAAACTATTTTCCAGGAAGTGTGCAGGGAGTGTGTGAATTACAGCCAGGAAATGTGTAGCTAAGTCTGCATAAACAAAGTGATATAACTCCTAAATGGCAGTGAATTTAGCAGTGAGACTGCACGGGCATGATCTATAAATTAAAACCACTTATTCAGCTTTGGTGCAAATAGCATTCCTCCCCCATCCACACTCATAACAGAGTTTTACTCTATGTGACGTTTGACATTCTCACGAATTGCATGAGGATGTCGAATGTCATCTAATGCAGCTCATATGGAATCTTGTGCATATTGTCCGGAAGGTTTCTCTATGAGTCTGCAGTAAGAAATAACAGAAAGAGGAGTTACCGGCAGCACCAAGTGAGTTTCGATGGAGGAAAAATAAGAAAATAAAATAAAAGGCAAGTTAAAACTTTTTTTTTTTTTTTTAACATATGAGGGAGAGTGGGGTGTAAAGACTATGACAATATAGTGTTCCTTTAACAACCAATCTTGTAGCATCACAACAATAGCTTCAACAAGACTTTATTTTAACAAAAGCCTGTTATCATAATAGCAACAGAATCACAAAAAACTAAAATTTTTGGAGTGCAAAATTCCAGACAGATTGACATTTGGTACGTTTCCACTAAAGAACAAGCACAAAAATCAGGCTGCACAGTAATGCAGTACGCTAATCCTCTAGTATATGAAAATAGCTATCCATTTCCTAACAAAAATTAAGCCGCTCATTTGTCTGGCCAACAGTTGCCATTCTCCAATGGCTTCATAAAAGGTTGTACACAAATGCTTGTATTCTTGTGTATAAGCTTAAGGTTTCTAGAATGGAAACAACTTAATGGCATATTTGCCTGTTTAGAAATGATCAAAGCCGATTCAGATATTTCTCTCACCGTTCACTTCCAGGCGTTGTGATTCTGTAAAAGCGATGTCTTAAATGGTGTTTGTCTCCATGATAGCATACAGTGCACAGGTCATAATTTGTACATTCTGCACATTTCCAGCGTATTCCAATAATCGGTTGCTGGCGGCAGGTGTCACACATTGTTCCATCATGTTTGATACCTGGGAAAGTTATTAATTTTTTTTAGTGAATGGATACATTTATTAATAGGCATAATAAACAAAAACAAACAAAACTGTTTTAAAACACAGTAGATTTCAAAAACCTTGTTTGGAATCTTACAATCTACAAGTAAGCTGGCTAATCTGAACAGCTAAGGATGGTGTTTTTGGTGGAATGATTTGTACAGCCTTTCACCTTTTGTAATGTGGAGGTTCACAAACTTAACGACGAGCATTTAGGGAATTTTTGCTCTATGTGTTAAACTGAAAAAACTCAAAACTTGTTATGGCCAACACGGCTTGGTGTCTCACATTTCTCAGTTTAGTGAATCTTTCTCAGGTTAATGTATTATTTACATTTACAGTTGAATATACATAGGACCCTGTGTGAAGAGACATAAAGGAATATAAATAGTTTGGTTGTATATACAGACTAATTAGTGGAGGAAAACTCTAAAAGAAGAGCAATCACCAAGGAAACCAATGGAATATTACTGAATTTACAAAAACCAGAGTAGAGCATTCACAATGGAATGCATGGTCCTACAAAATGTTCTACTTTTAGAACATTTTCATTCTTCATATCCCCCATTGTATCTAAAGGGGTATTAAATAAAAGAAGGAATGGCAACAAAACATACATACAGAGTTTTTTGAATCAACTGGGAACAGCAAATAATTCAATGTGATTTCCAAATTTAAATCCAAAAGCGATAAACTGAACACAGAACTGACTTTGAGAATTATTGCATTTTGGAATACATTTTGAAATTTATTTTGAAATCACTTTAAATTCTTGGTAATTCTCACTTTAAATAATAACCCTGAAAAACATTAAACAAATAGAGTGAATAATACACATAAACCCCAATCATCCAACTGTAACACAGGTGGAGAAATAAAAAAATAAAAAGTTAAAATTTGAGCTGAAGAATATCGCTCTGTGAGGTACTGGGAAATTGGTGGGTAACAGTCTTAAAGTGCTGATAGTATCATGGAAACGTGTGAAATGTAACAACTGATAGTTCCATCTTTAGAACTTTTAAAATATCACATATTGCATAAATGGTTTCATTACACAATGGAAGGAAAAAAAATGTTATATACACATTTATACATATATACAGTACATTCTTTTCTCTATGACCTGTAGTGAAGTGTGTGGTTCTGAAAAGTGGTCTAAACATGGGGCAGTCACCATGGAAACACTTTTCCAAATCTGCTGCATTTTTTAAAACGCCTTTTATACAGAACATCCATTATGCACATCTAAAAGGAGTAACAGAAATAATAGTAGAACTATTGTGCATCTAGTGTTTTAGCACAGGAGGGGAGGAATAGATGCTAACACTGTTACTCTCTAATTGCCAAAACAGACAAACTGGGGAAAAATTTGCAACTCTGCTATTTTTTGTAGCTTTGCTATTTTCAACAAAAAAAATTGAAGGTTGCTTGGCAATTTTCCACAATTCATGGTTTAGTGGAAAACCCTGACTGCGGATTTAGGCTTACATGGCTATCAACAATAGTGCATTTAGAACTGAATTACAGAATTATAAATGTAAAACACAGAACACCCTGACTTCCATGATACATCTAGAGTTGTATCTAAGAGGAGTGATTATAAACAGACCATATACAATCACAGTACAGACCAATGTGTATGCATAAAATACATCTAGAGCTGGATATCAGTACTGTGCATGTAGAGCTGGATATTAATATCGGGCATGTAGAACTGGACATTGATATCGTGCATGTAGAGCTGGACATTGATATCGTGCATGTAGAGCTGGACATTAATATCGTGCATGTAGAGCTGGACATTAATATCGTGCATGTAGAGCTGGACATTAATATCGTGCATGTAGAGCTGGACATTAATATCGTGCATGTAGAGGCTGGACAGTAATATCGTGCATGTAGGGCTGGATAGTAATATCGTGCATGTAGAGCTGGATAGTAATATCGTGCATGTAGAGCTGGACAGTAATATCGTGCATGTAGAGCTGGACATTAATATCGTGCATGTAGAGCTGAACATTAATATCGTGCATGTAGAGCTGGACATTAATATCGTGCATGTAGAGCTGGATATAAAGATTGTGCATGTAGAGCTGGATATAAAGATCGTGCATGTAGAGCTGGATATAAAGATCGTGCATGTAGAGCTGGATATAAAGATCGTGCATGTAGAGCTGGATATAAAGATCGTGCATGTAGAGCTGGATATAAAGATCGTGCATGTAGAGCTGGATATAAAGATCGTGCATGTAGAGCTGGATATTAATATCGTGCATGTAGAGCTGGATATTAATATCGTGCATGTAGAGCTGGATATTAATATCGTGCATGTAGAGAGCTGGATATAAAGATTGTGCATGTAGAGCTGGACATAGATGTAGAGCTGGATATATTGTGCATGTAGAGCTGGATATGTCGTGCATGTAGAGCTGGATATAAAGATCGTGCATGTAGAGCTGGATATAAAGATCGTGCATGTAGAGCTGGATATAAAGATCATGTAGAGCTGGATGATCGTGCATGTAGAGCTGGATATTAATATCGTGCATGTAGAGCTGGATATTAATATCGTGCATGTAGAGCTGGATATTAATATCGTGCATGTAGAACTGGATATAAGGATTGTGTATGTAGAGCTGTATATCAATATTGTGCATGTAGAGCTGGATATTAGTACTGTGCATGTAGAGCTGTATGTCAATATTGTGCATGTAGAGCTGGATATTAATATTGTGCATGCAGAGCTGGATATTAATATTATGCATGCTGTATCAGACAGGGCTGGATATAAGTACTATGCATATAGAGCTGTATCACAGACTGATAAATATAATCATACACAAAGTGATAGGCAGGGGTGTTCCCATTGTGTGTGTGTGTGTGTGTGTGTGTATATATATATATATATATATATATATACATATATATATATATACATATTTATATATAAATAAATACATTCTATACGTGGAATCTCTCCCCACATGCATATAAATACATTCTATACGTGGAATCTCTCCCCACATGCATATAAATACATTCTATACGTGGAATCTCTCCCCACATGCATATAAATACATTCTATACGTGGAATCTCTCCCCACATGCATATAAATACATTCTATACGTGGAATCTCTCCCCACATGCATATAAATACATTCTATACGTGGAATCTCTCCCACATGCATATAAATACATTCTATACGTGGAATCTCTCCCACATGCATATAAATACATTCTATACGTGGAATCTCTCCCCACATGTATATAAATACATTCTATACGTGGAATCTCTCCCCACATGTATATAAATACATTCTATACGTGGAATCTCTCCCCACATGCATATAAATACATTCTATACGTGGAATCTCTCCCCACATGTATATAAATTCATTCTATACGTGGAATCTCTCCCCACATGCATATAAATACATTCTATACGTGGAATCTCTCCCCACATGTATATAAATACATTCTATACGTGGAATCTCTCCCCACATGCATATAAATACATTCTATACGTGGAATCTCTCCCCACATGTATATAAATACATTCTATACGTGGAATCTCTCCCCACATGCATATAAATACATTCTATACGTGGAATCTCTCCCCACATGTATATAAATTCATTCTATACGTGGAATCTCTCCCCACATGCATATAAATACATTCTATACGTGGAATCTCTCCCCACATGCATATAAATACATTCTATACGTGGAATCTCTCCCCACATGCATATAAATACATTCTATACGTGGAATCTCTCCCCACATGCATATAAATACATTCTATACGTGGAATCTCTCCCCACATGATATAAATTCATTCTATACGTGGAATCTCTCCCCACATGCATATAAATACATTCTATACGTGGAATCTCTCCCCACATGTATATAAATACATTCTATACGTGGAATCTCTCCCCAGATGAATATAAATACATTCTATATGTAGAATCTCTCCCCAGATGTTCTGTCTCCCCTTACCGGTAGGCGCGCTGTCCAGCACACGGAGGTCGTAGGCCCCGGAGCAGCGGTAGTTGGCGGCCGTACCGTTGTCCCAGACCACCACAACCTCCTCGGGGCTCTCGAAGCTGCGTACGGTGCCCACATGTCCCTCTCCGCCATCCTGCTTCCCCCACTTCCAGTCCGGGCCCCTGGACACCCGGGCCCCCACCCCTTCCACCATCACCCGGTTATTGCGGGAGCCGCTCATCCTCGGGGGGGCACGGGGGATTCCGGGTCCGCACTGCCTGCCGCCCTGTCACCGACCGCACGGAGCACGAGCGGGGCCTGCGTTACGGCCAATCGGAGGGGGACGGGATCTCTCTGTCGGGTCCCACGGCCTGAGTGTAAGGAGGAGAGGCCGAGATTCCAACCGGGAGTCTGCGCGAGGAGACCGCCGGGAGCGCGCACTGTACTGGGAGGCCTGGCTGAGGGAATGCGCAGAGTGAGACAGTCTGTTCGCGGGGGCGCGCACAGTGCAGGGAATGTTTAGGTGCGGGAACGCGCTGTGCCAGGAGTCCATTCATTGTGTGAGACTGTCAGTGAAAATTACAATAAATTATCGTTCTGTGAGGCTGCCCTGAACATCTGCTGGGTATGGGGAGTTAATCAGTAAACTGCACAATTTGCAGGGAAAAAAAACTGCATAAACACTTTGTTTAACCCCTTCAGGACGGAGTCAATAGTGCACGTTCTGATCAAAACAAAACGTAAACAAAAACTGGAATATGCGCTATATGTCTGTTCAACCGTAATTCACCTCTTTCATATTAAATGCACCCAGACTTATTATATATAATTTTGTTCAGGAGAAACAGGGCTTTAATTTCATATCAAATATTTAGATATGAAACATAATTTATTATGAATAAAATTAAAAGAACTGTGAGAAATTTAAAAATTTGTAAAAAAATTTATAATTCCGCCTCACATTTTAGCTGTAAATGTCATAATACTGTTAAGTTTTACTGCTAACAAATGCACCTATTTGTAATCAGCGATGTCTCACGAGTACAACAGTACCCCCCATTAACAGGTTTTATGGTGTTTTGTAAAGTTACAGGGTCAAATATAGAACGTTCCATTTTCAAATTGAAATTTGCCAAATTAGTAATGTTCATTAACAGTAACATGGGGGATACTGTTATTCACGGGAGACTTCACTAAACACAAATATTAGTGTTTTAAAACAGTAAAACATATTACAACAATAATATAGTCCATAAAAGTGCCGTTCGTTTGTAAAAAATGCAAAAAACGTCACTTTTACTTAAAATATCATCGTTGTAATACAATTTACCAGTTTGAAACACTAATATTTGAGTTCAGCGAAGTCTCCTGAGTAAAACAGTACACCCTATGTACAGGTTTTATGGTGTCTTGGAGAGTTACAGGATCAAATATAGTGCTTGTGAATTAAATTCTCTGCACTTTCTCCCTGTGTTGTCAGGCATGTCAATCAAATTTTAATTAATCAAATCACATAATTATGTTAAAAGATTACTTAAATATACACGTAGAATTTTAATATATATGCATTTATAGGTATTTAAATTCTACGTGTATACTAATGTAATCTTTTATGTAATTATAAGTATTTATCTATATATATATATTTGCGGTTATTTGTATTTTATATATAGATAGATATATATAGAATGTCATTCTAAGTGTATTTTGTTACCAATATATATATGTTAATAACAAAATACAGTTAGAATGAAATTACATAAGAATATATAATTTATATTAAATTTTGTTTCAATATTTTATTTATTTATTTTATTTTATTTATTATTGTAATTATACGTATATATATGTATAATATATGTGTATATATCTATTATATATATAATATATATACATATTATATATATGTAACTTCATTCTAAGTGTATTTTAATATTAATATATGAACTTATATTAGTATTAAAATACACTTTGTATGACGTTACATATATATAATATGTATATATATTATATATATATATATATATAATATATATATATATTATATATATATATATATATATATAAATACATTTAATTTATTTTATAATCTGTTTAATTATTTTTTTTTACACATTCCACCAGCAGGGGGACTGTCTGATATTTCAGACAGCCCCCCTGCTGGCAGATCCACAGCCAGCTATAGGGGGCCATGTGATCGCTCTTTGAGAGCGATCACATGGCCCCCGGGGGCCTCATTCGCCGAGGGAGGGCTGCCTGGGCTGTGACGCAGCCCTCCCGAAGAGGATCGCGGCGGAGGTAAGTCCACCGGACCTCCCCTGGGCTTAAGCCGTTACGGATTTCTATGCCGCCGCAACGGCTTTAACGCCCTTTAAAGCCGCGACGGCATAGAACGCCGTAACGGCGTTAAGGGGTTAAAGGAGCAATGTCACTTTTCTTACTCCAGTGAGTAAAACTTTGTATATCACCTATAACTTGTGTTAACTTATGTTCATGGCATGCTAAATGTAACTAGAAAAGCTACAATTTCTGGGGAAATTGTGTGAAGTGTTCTTGCCTCCACCAGTAGTCTACAACTGGAGTGGGCGGAGTAACTGTTATTATTTATTAATATAGCACATTTAATTGCAACGTTGTTGTGCTTCACAGTTACATTAACCCCTTAACGCCGTTACGGCGTTCTATGCCGTCCCGCATTAAGTGGGCTTTAAAGCCGTTGCGGCGGCATAGAACACCGAAACGGCTTTGAGCCCCTGGAGGTCCGGCGTACTTACCTCCGCCGCGATCCTCTTCTGGAGGGCCCCGGGCAAATGAGGCCCCCTATAGTTGACTGTGGATCTGCCAGCAGGGGGACTGTCTAACATGGCAGACAGTCCCCTGCTGGTGGGAAAGTAAAAAAAAAAATTAATTCAACATCTTTAAAAATAAAATAAATGTATTTATATATATATATATATATGTATATCTATTATATATATAATATACATATACATATTATATATATGTAACGTCATACAAAGTGTATTTTAATATTAATATAAATATATATATATATATATATATATTAGTATTAAAATACACTTAGAATGACGTTACATAAATATAATATGTATATATATTATATATATATAATAGATATATACACATATATTATATATATGTATAATTACAATAATAAATAAATAAAATAATAAAATAAATAAAATATTGAAACAAAATTTAATATAAATTATATATTCATATGTAATTTCATTCTAACTGTATTTTGTTATTAATATATATATATATATTGGTAACAAAATACACTTAGAATGACATTCTATATATAGATATCTATATTTAAAATACAAATAACCACAAATATATATATATAGATAAATACATATAATTACATAAAAGATTACATTAGTATACACGTAGAATTTAAATACCTATAAATGCATATATATTAAAAGTCTACATGTATATTTAAGTAATCTTTTAACATAATTATGTGATTTGATTAATTAAAATTTGATTGACATGCCTGACAACACAGGGAGAAAGTACAGAGAATTTAATTCGCAAGCACTATATTTGACCCTGTAACTCTCCAAGACACCATAAAACCTGTACATAGGGGGTACTGTTTTACTCAGGAGACTTCGCTGAACTCAAATATTAGTGTTAAACTGGTAAATTGTATTACAACGATGATATTTTAAGTAAAAGTGAATTTTTTTGCATTTATTGTCAAACGAACGGCACTTTTATCTACTATATTTTTGTTGTTATATGTTTTACTGTTTTAAAACACTAATATTTGTGTTTAGTGAAGTCTCCCGAGAATAACAGTACTCCCCATAAACAGGTTTTATGGTGTTTTGGAAAGTTAGAGAGTCACATATAAGGCTTGCATTTCATTTTTTTTGACATTGAAATTTGCCAGATTGGTTATGTTGCTTTTGAGAGCGTATGGTAGCCCAGGAATGAGAATTACCCCCATGATGGCATACCATGTGCAAAAGTAGACAACCCAAGGTATTGCAAGTGGTGTATGTCCAGTCTTTTTTAGTAGTAACAAACACTGGTCAAATATTAGTTTTTTGCTTTTTTCACACAAAAACAAATATGAACGCTAACTTTGGCCAGTGTTTGTGACTAAGTGGCTACTAAAAAAGACTAAACATACCCCACTTTCAATACCTTGGGTTGTCTACTTTTCAAATGGTATGCCATTATGGGGTAATTCTCATTCCTGGGCTACCAAACCGTCTCAAAGGTAACATTACTAATCTGGCAAATTTCAATTTGAAAATGGAACGTTCTATATTTGACCCTGTAACTTTCCAAAACACCATAAAACCTGTTAATGTGGGGTACTGTTGTACTCGTGAGATATTTCTGATTACAAATATGAGCATTTTTTTGCAGTAATTCCTAACAGTATTATGACATTAACAGCAAAAATGTCAGATGGAAATACAATTTAAAATTTTTTAAATTATTTTCTCACATTTTTTAAAATTTTATTCATAATAAATTATGTTCCATATATGAATAGTTAATGATAAATTAAAGCCCTGTTTCTCCTGAACAAAATGATATTTAAAGGACCACTCTAGGCACCCAGACCACTTCAGCTCAATGAAGTGGTCTGGGTGCCAAGTCCAGCTAGGGTTAACCCATTTTTTAATAAACATAGCAGTTTCAGAGAAACTGCTATGTTTATGAATGGGTTAAGCCTTCCCCCAAAGCCTCTAGCGGCTGTCTCATTGACAGCCACTAGAGGCGCTTGCGTGCTTCTCACTGTGATTTTCACAGTGAGAGCACGCCAGCGTCCATAGGAAAGCATTGTGAATGCTTTCCTATGTGACCGGCTGAATGCGCGCGCAGCTCTTGCCGCGCGTGCGCATTCAGCCGACGGGGCGGAACGGAGGAGGAGAGAGGAGGAGAGCTCTCCGCCCAGCGCTGGAAAAAGGTAAGTTTAAACCCCTTTCCCCTTTCCAGAGCCGGGCGGGAGGGGGACCCTGAGGGTGGGGGCACCCTCAGGGCACTATAGTGCCAGGAAAACGAGTATGTTTTCCTGGCACTATAGTGGTCCTTTAATAAGTGTGGGTGCACTTAATGTGACAGCGGTGAATTACAGTTGAATATAGCGCAAATTCCAGTTTTTGTTTACGTTTTGTTTTGGCACAGGTCAGAGTATTTTGGCGGTTGCCATCTTCAAACGGTCGTATTTTAAAAACTAAGAGCTTTATATTGTGAGAATCACAAGACCCAGACCTACATTTTGATGCATAGCATGTCTCTGAAGTATTAAAAATGAAGGCACAGTCACAGTTTAGAAATTGCCCTTCAAGTTTGAGCTGGTTAGAGTGCAGTTTTAATGAATGTCAATGGACGGCGTGAGTTGCAAACAAATGGTCATAGTGTGAAAACTATCAGGACTATGGCTTAGCTGTGGACATTTTAATGGCAGCAGGGATAGCTGAACGTTTTGATATAAGATTTTTGTAGGTGGGCTTGAAAATGAGGGAGTGGTGGCAGTTTAGAAATCATGTCCTGATTTTTCAGCTTTTGCCAGCTCCCACTCTAGTTTTGAACATTTTGCCATTCATTCCTATGGGACCAATTTCGCCACAAGAACAACGATATTCCGTGAACCATTCGGCGAAACGTTCCACAAAGTAATAGCAATCCTTTCAGGAACAACCCGCACATTTTGGTATATTACTGTCTATGTAGTGTAAAAACTGTGGGAGGAGTTAGGGTGGTAAATTTGGCTATAATAAGAATAATATATATGTGAGATAACATTAAGTGGTCTTGCTATGTAAGAACACTTAATGATTACTTTTAAATGTATATTAAAGTTTTAGCAAGTAACATCTCAGTTCAGGCATAACCAGGGCACACATTACCTTGGAGGTGGAGAAAAAGAAACATTCAGGATTTTATATAGAAATTTTGCACTTTTGCGTTCATATTTGCACCAGTGTTGTGCACTATGCGCCATTTTCTTATGTATAAAATCCTTTATATATTGGTGCCTTCTTTCTGTTGTTTTTTTAATGTGCCAAAATAATCTGTCTTTTGTAATGCTGGAGTGTTTAATAGTCACTTTAGGTTATTGCCCCACTTCCCTAAATAAAAAGCTACTCGCCTCGAATCCAGTGGCGAGACAGTCTACCGCAGCTGCATGCAAATCCTTGGAGATAATCAGTACTTATGATATCCTGGCCAATTCCAATGCTTCTCATAGAACTGGAACCTCTGCTTTAGCAATATCTGTGAAGGGGACTGGGAGACTCCGACAAGTGTTAAACTGTTAGAAAATGGCAGGATTCACAACTGGAGACTCCTGGCACCATAAACACAACAGTACACCGTAAGGCTTATGTGACGGTAGTCACCATCACCTGGACCGTCAGACAGACTATTTATGTAGGTTGTTGGACTTTTCTTATCTTTTAGTCACCCTGTACCCATTATATGTTCAGGGTGTATGTAATGTCATTGTTAATCATGTGTGTGTATACTGTTAAATGTTTTGCCTGCTCTCCTGTACTGCTGAGAATGGCTACCAGCTAAGTGGATTTTGCAACTAGCTTGTATAGTGCCCTCTGTTGGTAGCAACAGCAATATTCACTATCTGAATAGCAAGGCTGGTCAATTTGCCAATTCAGGTAGACTTGCATATTGCTATTTCTGCAGGTAGGAGAGATGTTTTATGTTAATTGTTGTCTTTCCCACCCCGTTATAAATATGTAATTATGCTATTATAAGTTCCTGTATGTAGTCTAATGTGATTGGACTGTGAAATGGAAAAAATCAACCAATAAATTGATTATTTCTTTGTGTATCTGCCCCTGGCCAAATTAGTGAAACAATGCGTGCACGCTCCCTGAAGTAATTCACACCAGACACAGGTTCCAGGTTGTTGAATAACTTGAGGAATGTTTATTCAGAGGGGACGGCAAGTCCCTTTTAAAGCAAAATTACATCATAGGTACTGTCAGAGATAACATGGAATAAGACATCAATAATTGGTTAGGTGTTAAGTGGTCTTCCTAATGCTCTGCCTACTGAGGGTGATGTCACCGGGACCATGAGGGTCTCCCACGGTCTCCCGGCGCCATCTTGCTGCACAAGGTAGTTAGTCGATGTTATTGGGGAGGAGGGGTTAGAAGCTTCTAGCAGCCATTTGACTAAAATGTGTGTGTATAGCTTATATACTGGTTTTTGTGAGATGAGTAAATAGACATTTTACTAACTAGGAAATATATGAAGACCTTATTTCCACAACAGTCCCCCCTTAAAATGGCTATTTACCATAACAACTGCCACTGTCCCTAGCGTATCCCTAGCTGCCTGCAGCTCATCTGTCTTAACAAGCATCGAACACTTCACTCCGTGGGTAACCCGCGGCGGCTAGTCCACCACATCTCCGCACGTGAGACTTGCCCGTAAAGACAGACGCTTTCCCTACACTGTCCCTACAGGAATGCAGTTGTCTGTTTGAACTGATGTGATTGGAGGGGTGTATGTGGGGTGTCACATTCGAGGTCTGTGGTATCTTGATGTAGGAAAGTAGGGGTCACGTCATCTATAGTCTTCCCTACTGTTTTCTGTAAGTACTTCTGTATGCAAGGAAGCACACAACAGGTTAGGAATGAGAAAAAGATAATCATTATAAGAACAGCCGTTCCTACCTGAAATAGGGTTCTTTGCCAACCATTCATCCATCCAAACCATCTGTCCTAAGTGTCAGTGACTCCTGAGTTCTTTTTCAACTCATTGGAGAGGCTATCTAGCTTCTCTATGGCCATAGTTACCTTACCATTGGGCCCAGTGTTGTCTGGAATAAATGTGCAGCATGTCATAGTTTCGGGGAGGATTTTACATAAGCCCCCCTTCTCGGCTAAGATCATATCTAGAGCCATTCTGTTCTGAAATGTCATTTGGGTGGTGGCTTGTAATTGTTCTGCCAGGCCCTGTAGGGCATCCCTAGTGTAATTAACAAATCGCTGTTGATTATAATAAATGTAATTGATCCAATTGACATTCTTGTTAGCAGTTATCATTGGAATCAAGGATTCAAATCCTGCTGCCACCTCGTCCCTTGCTTTGAATTCACTAGGCACCCCCCATTGGCACACCAATAGCATCAATATATACATGGGGGTCGAAGCTCCCTCGAACGGGGGCTTCACGTCTGGCTCTAGGATGTATGTGTGTGTGGTCTAATGTGTTATGGTTACCGTCCGGAATGATGTGGATGGGCATTATAGCCTTGGTCAAGGTACATTCCCCCCACCACTGCCCCACTAGTTGGGACCTCAACTGTCTGTCACCACATAACCAATATATGTCTCCAACTGTCTTTGCATGATTCATTAGCAGTGATTCAGGCGGGCTGTGGTAGGTTGAGCAATATCCAGATGGGAATTTGCCCAAATATATACCAGTGTTCTTAGGTATTGAATAACACGTGTAATTACCTGGATATACCGTGACCCCATCGGGTGGTGTAACGTGTCCTTGGGTGATTGGGTAAACCTTTTTCCATGATTCACATGTTGAGGAATTTGTGGTGGATAGTGCATAAAGGCTTAAAACACATAATTCTACTTCAGGAGGTAAACTTAAAGGAACTGTACCCAGATGGGGTCTGGCTCCTCCACATACATAACAATTGGTCTTATTGTGTGAGTTAGCATTGTATCTCATCCATTCTAGCCACAAATTTGTGTCTGAGAACCCAGTTTCTACTGCCATGGTGTCTTCAAAGGTGGGGTTGGCTATAGCTACCATGTCATGTAGAGTCTTAATATGCGGTTTCAATGGGTTAATAGTCATGTGAGTGGTTCCTACCCAGTCTGGTGAAGTAAGCATGTCTTGCAGATAAAATGTCCCCAGTTTATTATATGAGCCTCCTCCCCTACAGTACATTCCCATTACATATTCCCCTGCATATTTTGGGCTGGGGTGCTCTATGTTTAAGGTAAGTTTGATAGGGGTCGACCCAATAGGTTTTCTTAAGGTCATTCTGGAGAGTAGAGGTTTTCCGTCTTTGTCAGTTCTGTCTAATGCACTCTGGGGTCTGTAGCCCCATGGTCTACCCGTGTTCCACCCAGCTGCTTTCCATGAACTACAATGATGCCCCCAGGTTCCTCCAGTCACACAAATGTATGGATCTTTTTTGTTAGGTATGTCCTTGTATATGGCAGCATATTGTGTTTGTGGGAAGGTGCAAGCAACAATGTCACAGTAGTCAAAGGTGTAGGTAGCTACATCTGTGTTAGAAGAATTGTACCAGAAAGTGTAAACATGGTTATCTTTGGTTATGGCCACCTGTTGGGCCCATGCAAAACTTAGCAACATAAGGAAACACAGAATACACAATAAATTCATGGTTCAGCAGGAATAGCTTCTTCTGGAGTAGGCACTTTCTTGCAATGTGAAGCGTGTATCCAAGAACTCTTCCCGGCTAGCTTAACTGAAGTAGCTGTGATTAGGAGCACTTGGTAAGGACCATCAAATCTTGGTTCAAGGGTGTGTTTCCTGAGAAATTTCTTGACCATGACCCAATCACCAGGGAGCAGCTTGTGTGTACCTGTATTCGACTCAGGATCTGGAATAGAAGAAAACACTTGGGCATGGATTTTGGTCAAGGCATGTGAGAGGGCAGTCACATGATCTACCATAGCGTCTGACTGGATCTGAAGTTGTTGAGGGAAATAACAACCTAGTCTGGGTGCTGTACCAAACAAAATATCATAAGGTGATAGGCTATATTTTCCCCTAGGAGTGTACCTCACGCTAAACAACGCTAATGGGAGACTCTCGGGCCAGGGCATGTTAGTTTCTTGTGACATTTTAAGCATTCTGGCTTTTAAGGTGCCATTCATGCATTCTACCTTACCACTACTTTGTGGGTGATATGGCGTGTGGAATGCAAGGGTCACCCCCAGTGCTGACCAGACTTCCCGTGTCAACGAGGCGGTGAAGGAGGTCCCTTGGTCACTTTCAATCACTTCTGGGACTCCATATCGACAGACAATTTCCATCAGAAGATGCTTGGCCGTAGTCCTCGCAGTGAGGTTAGCCACTGGGAAGGCTTCTGGCCACCCTGAGAACATGTCCACAATGACCAGTGCGTATTCATAACTTCCACTTTTTGGCATTTGAATGTGGTCAATTTGTATCCTCTGAAAGAGATATTGGGGTTTTGCCAGGTGGTTAGTTGCGGTTTTAACAATCTTCCCAGGGTTACATTTAGCGCATATTGTGCAGGATCTACAATAATTCTGTGTCAAGGTAGTGATGCCTGGTGCTTCAAAGTACTTATCAATCAATGAGTTCATCAAATGTTTTGACAGGTGGGCTGGCCCATGGGCCCATTGAACTACAGCTGGATACATATTTCTGGGTAGGCAAAACTTAAGATTGATAGTGTAAACATCATCACGGAGAACAGCTCCCTTGTTCTTCCAACTTTGGTTCTCCTGGGGAGTAGCAGCTGCTTGTTGCTCCTTTAGAAGCCTGAGATCCGTAGGTAATGTCTGCATAGTGTAGATAGGTACTGTGTCATTGGCCACTCTTCTGTCCACTTCGCACCCTTGTCGTGCTGCTTCCTTGGCGGCCTGATAAGCCAAGTGGTTGCCCCGTGCTTCCTCTGAATCTAGCCTTCCATGGGCTTTCACTTTCAACACTGCCACCTTTGCTGGAAGTTCCAAAGCATCCATCAGTTCTGCAATGGCTGCCCCATGTTTCACTGGGGTACCGGTGGCTGTAAGAAATCCTCTAGTCTTCCAAATTAGGCCAAAGTCATGTGCCACTCCCAGGGCATATCTTGAGTCTGTATAGATATTGACACGTAGGCCTTCAGACAACTTGCAGGCCACGGTAAGGGCTGTTAGCTCGGCTTCTTAAGCTGACTTGGTTGGCTGAAGGGCAGCTGCTTGTAATACTTGACATCCTGTGGTGACTGCATACCCAGTGTGATATTGCCCCTATTCATCAGCAAATCTGGAGCCGTCCACAAACAGTGTTTGGTCTGGGTTGAGTAACGCAGCTTCGTATACAGTTGGCAAGTGGGTAGTTTCCATCTTCATTTGTTCAAAGCAATCATGAGGAATGTCAGGGTCACAGTCTATGGTGAGTAAATCCTCACAGACTTCTGTGTGGTACCTAGGGTACCCAGCTGTACAGAGGTCAACAGCCTTTTTAGTTATCCCATAGAGGTCAGTTGTTCCTGGGCTGTTTTATTCCAGGCCTTGGCCATTGGGCCTAAATCTCTCCATGAAATGTCAGGGGATTTAGCGAGAGATATGTGTGGGACAGCCGTTTCCCAATGATGGTAGAAATGTGTCACATTCTCTGGGAGATGAACTAATAAGAGCATGTTACCTGTGGAGTCCCATAATAAGTCAGTCAGCGTGAGTTGAATTTCCTTGAGTTGAAACAGTTCTTCCTCATAATTCATATCAGGGCCTGGAGTATCCTTAAACCACAGGGTGCAGTGTAGCAAATTCTCTGATTGCACATCATGTGGGGGTGCAAGGTCGGGCAGTTGCAAATCTGCTCGGATCTCTGGATTGATAGCCAAGCTGTACCAGTACTGTACAATTCCCCCCTTGGGAAGTGGCAGAAGAGTGGCCGGATTCAGGGAGAGACAGCGTTGAAGAGTTACATTGTCAGGTAACAGTAAAGAAGTTTGCAGGCGAAGGTGGCGTTGAGAAGAAAGATGTTTAGGTTGAACTTGCTGAAGGATTGCAGAAATATCATGAGGGGCCAACACTGTGAGGTGGTGACCAAGAACAAAGTCATTAGTCTTGTCCAGGATGGCACTGGCAGCAAACACCGCTCTGAGGCAGGAGGGACTACCCCTAGCAACAGGGTCAAGCATGCAGGAGAAATAGCCAATAGGCCGCTGTCTGGAGCCATGCTTTTGGGTAAGGACTCCGGAAGCATGTCCAGATTTTTCAGAAACAAACAAATTGAAAGGTAACTGGTAGTTTGGAAGGCCCAAGGCTGGTGCTGACGCGATAGCCCTCTTTAGACTGTTAAAACAGTCAAGAGCATCTTCAGAGAGATGAAAAGGTTCACTCCTGAGGGTATCATAAAGTGGCTGCATGAGTTTCGAGGCTTCAGGTATCCAGGACCTGCAATACGTGATGAGTCCCAAGAAGGCATGAAGAGACTGATGTGCTGCAGGCAATGGGAGTTGCAGGATAGCTTGTACACGTTGTGAGGTTAGATGTCTGGTGCCATGGGAAAGACAATGTCCCAAGAAGACCACAGAGGGCCGGCACCACTGAAGTTTGGATTTGGAGACTTTGCAACCCGCTTCAGCGAGGAAACATAGGAGATCCTCAGAGTCTCGTTCAGCAGTGGAAAGATCTGTAGCACAGAGAAGGAGATCATCGACATATTGCAGGAGAACAACATCAGGATGGGATTTCTGCCAAGGTTCCAGTACCAAAGACATAGCACGGGCGAATTGTGTGTGGGAATTCTGGGCCCCCTGTGGCATAACAGTCCAGGTGTATTGCTGTCCTTCGTGGGTAAAGGCAAAAAGGAACCGACAGGAAGGGTCTAGTGGCACACTGAAAAATGCATTAGCCAGATCCACAACAGTAAAAATCGTGGCAGTCGGTGGGACCTGGGACAGAAGAGTGTGAGGGTTTGGAACAATGGCAGTATCTTTGACAGTTACTTCATTAACAGCACGGAGATCCTGAACCATGCGATATTGGTCGGGATGGCCCTTGGCAGTTTTCTTCTTGACAGGGAAGAGAGGAGTATTACATGGAGACACGTACTTAATGAGTGCACCCTTGGTGAGTAGGATTTCGACCTGTTTGGTAATGGCTTGAGCTTGTGCAGGTTTCAGAGGATACTGAGGCCTACGGGGAGGTAGTGCTCCTGGCAAGAGCTTGACCACAACTGGGGGAACTTGGAGGCGTCCAATGCCATCCGGCCGGTGGACCAAAGCTGTGGTGGGATCCGGTCTAGAGCACTGGGGGCATGTGGGACCCGTGAATTTCCTGTGGAAGCAGTTAGATTTAACAGTATGGGGAGAGAGCAGAGTACTGATGTGTCTTTTTGTTATAAGGGTGTAGTTAATTGGACCTGACCATCTGCAGTGAAGGTAATAGAGGCCTGGAGCCAGGAGAGGACATCAGCGCCTAAGAGGTTAATGGGACAAGTGGAGGAAACAACAAACCGAGAGAGAATGTGTGACCCAACATGGAGGAGCTTAGTGAGGGGGTTACTACGGGGTGTACCATCAACCCCAACGCAGGAGACATCGGTATCCGACAAGAAGGAGGGGTCAGGCAGGTCTTGTTCCCTAAGAACACTACGGGCTGCACCTGTGTCAACTAGAAAGATAGTGGGATGACCCTCTACGGGGAGAACAACAGTAGCTAAAGGCCCTCCTCCCTCCCCTGCAGACACTGCCATGGCAGGGGTTGCTGACACAGGCTTGCCGGTTACCTATTGCAATAAGTCTAAATGAGCCTGGTCAGGCCCTTGGTACCGGCGGGAAGAAGTGGGAGGTGGCTAGGCTGCATGACAGGACGAGCAGGGCGGTTTTGTCTAGGCATGGGTTGATTCTCTTGGAAATCATCCGTGTCAAACCCATCAGCAGGAGCCGGAGGGTAGGCACGGGCCTCTGGAGGAGGTGGCCGGGCCTGGGTATATTCAGGAGGAGGGGGAAACTGGGGCACTGGTGGGTGAGGCAATGAATGGAAGTAACCTGGGGAGGGGTAGCTGTAGCCGGTAACCTGGGGATTAGCGTACCGGGGAGGCAGCGGGCGGAACACTCTGGGATGTGGGCATTCCCTCCTGAAATAGCCGGTCTGATTACAGTTATAACAGGTCCTGTTTGTCGTGAGGGCCTGGTCCCGGGAAGGGGGAACAGATACAGGAAGTGGTTGGGGCTGCTGAGTGTACTGTAGAGTGTATCCCTGGGGGACATGGGTAGGACCAGAGACCGGTGCCGTTGTAGTGAACATCAATGGGCTAGCTCTCCTTTGTGTGGGTTGTAAAACTGATTCTAAACCTTTAGCTACCAACAAAAGGGTGTCAAGTGGGATTATTCTGTATTCTGGACGAGATAGGATCAATCCCTTACGAATGTGTTCCTTCAGACCAGCCACGAAGGCTGCGGATAACATCTGGGTGTGTGCTTTATTATAAGTACTGAACCCTAAGTCTGAGAAGGTCTGAATTAATCTGGAGTGGTATTTCTCAACAGACTCAAGTTTGTCCTGAACAATATCATTTATACAAGTAGCCTGATCATCTAGCTTATCCTGTGCCCAAGCTCGGAGTTGCTCACAAAAGGTTATACCAGAACGAAAGTCAGTATCGGAGGTGAGTGGAGCATCATTAAAGCTTCTCGCCATAATTGGCCAGTATGCATCCCCAGCTTTTATTTCACACAAACTGAAAAGATCCCGCCATGCAGCGGAATATGTTTTTCGAATCTGAGCCATTCTTCGGAAAAAGGGCATGGGATGCTTTTCAGGATCAGGGAGTGAGGTAACAAGGGTAGCAGCCTGGGAGGGGTTAAATGTGACATACATGGGTGGTGCACCGTCTGCTCCTGGAGTAACCTGGGTATAACCCCTGGGGACAGAGTGCCGTTGGGGAAACCTGTTTCCCCCAGGGCGAGGTGAATCCTGTTCCTCCATGTCGACCTCCCCGGGTGCTGCAAGGCCCCGGTGGGAGGTGATCTCTGGGAAAACCGGGGCCAGGATAGCTGGGAGGCCAGTGATGGGTGACGTAGTTGGGTGGAACCCCGAGGCCTGAGGGGAAACACCCACCGCATTAGGTTGGTCCGATGTCACTGACTCATCGGACCCGACCACCATGATTGGGCAACTGGAACTAGCTGGAGGAGTAAAGGGGACCAATGCCATGGAGGGGGTGGACGTGGGGGCTGGCTGGGGCGGGCGTGACTGGTGGGTGTTAAGGACGTGAGCAAGGGCAGAGATTGGATCGGAGGACTCTGGGGGAGTGATGGTAGGAGGGGAGGGGGTTGGAGGATCCGGAGGAGGAGGAGGAGGAGGCAAGTCTGCAGGGGGCGGGGTGGGAGTAGCGGAGTGAACCAAGGACGTGACAGCGGAGATGAGGGCGGATATGGAGGTAGACAGGTCATTGGCAGTGGTTGGCTCGGGGGTCACTGGGGGAGGGGGGATAGGAGGGGTGGGAGTAGGAGGTTGGGTTACAGCAGTGAGGCCAGAGAGGAAGGACAACAAATCGGAAGGAGACGACAAGGCAGAAGGATGTGACATAGTAGTAGGCGACAGTGATGACAAGTGGGTGGAGAGCAGATCAGCCTGGGGAGTAAGAGGGGTAGGGCCTGAGAGTGTAGGAGATGACGTAGGAATGGGAGGATGGGACAAAGCGGAGAGGGCGGTTAGGAGTGACGTAAGATCTATAGGAGAAGGTGGAGTAGGGGGAGAGTCGGTGGTAGTAGTGGGAGAGGAAGCGGAGATGGGGGAAGCTGAATCAGTAGGATGAGTAAGGTTCAAGAGGGCGGAGAGCAGGGACGAGAGATCTTTAGGAAGGGAGGGAGGTGACACAGCCATAGGGGAAGGTGGAGATGTAGAGGTTGCGGGGCGAGTTAATCCTAAGAGGTTAGAGAGGAAGGAGGAAAGGTCCGCTGGAGATAGGGGGGAAGGAGGAAGGGTAGGAGGAGGAGGAGAGGGATCAGAAGATGCGGGAGGAAGAACAGGTGAGGTAGGGACAGTGGGTTGAGTAGAGGATGAAAGTGCAGAGAGAAGAGATGCGAGGTCCGTGGATGGGAGCGGAGAAGGATCAGCGGGAGGACAAGGGTCTAGGGGAACTGGAGTAGCGGGATGGGTAAGGGTTGAGAGGGCAGAGAGCAGGGACGAAAGACCAGTGGAAGGTGGTGGGTGAGTAGGAACAACCGGGGTTGGGGCAGTTGAGGCGGAGAGAGAGAGGGAAGGGGGAAGGGACTTCTAGGGGCAGGTCGGGAGCTGACGGGGCGGGATCCGGGATAAGAGCTGAGGTAGAGGCAAGTGTAGGTAGGAGGGGTGGAGGACAGGGAGGCGGGGGAATGTCAATGGATGTGACGGGGGGAGAGGCTAGGGACGGGTCTGATCGGGAAGGGGCTGGAGCATAGGGGTGGGTGGGAATGAATGGAGTGGCACAGGGTAATAGTAAGCGAGTACGGGGCACAGGGGGTGGGGGTTGGAACCACACCTCCGGGGGGTGGAGTCTGAGCAGTGACGGGGGATGCTGGGCGGGAATTAATTGTCACACTCTGGGCGCCATCATATGGCGGTGGCTGGGGAACAGTGGAAGATACATCGCCATTGTTAACATTCCTATGGTACACATGAACAGTTTGCCCCTCAAAGTCTAATTCTTCCTCTATCCACCCTTCCCGTTTGAGACCTCTAGCTACTCGATACCAAGCCTCTACAGCCTTCGTAAGCCCATTATCCAATAGCAATCCCTCCTTATCTATGAGCAATTTCCTCCAAAACTCAGGTTGTAACCTTCCACTAGGCGACATTTGGAAACCACAAACTTTGGCAATCTTTTTAATCTTTAACATTGCATCTTCCCCCGCCCTTTCTTTTACAATGTCGCAAGCTAACAATCCCTTAGCAGGTCTAGCATGTTCCTGCCCCATCTTGATCAAACAGAGTGAGCCACGTGTGAGAGACAGATATACAGAGAAGAAGAAAGTCTACAGTGCTCGACTGCCACGAAGACTTGAGTCCCGTGCATCTTCCCCAAACGTAGACTAGTCACGAAGGTCCGCCCACCCAGGGTGGTGGCCACGGACCGGAGCGAGCGTGGGTGACTAACACAGCTCTGGCAACAAACGCAGGAGAGATAAAGGACAAATGAGAAGATGAACGTGGCTACACTAACCAGAAGACATTTACCGAAATCACACACGTAAAGATGGGTGTAAACCCTTGAATCCAGAACTAGCCACACAACACACACACACACCGAGGGTACCCACACTGTAACAGCAGTTGAACAAAAACCACAGAATGACAGAGAACAAAATAGCCATGTACATGTTAATACAACCTGCACTGAATATTCAAATTGCAATAATCCCCAGCCCTCCCCACCAGACTGGTTCCCCGTAACACAATTCTTTATAAAAACACAGCAGTAGTCAAGCTAAAACCCAGTCCTCTCCGGCTGCAATGCGTCCCCTGCCCGCTAGGCAGTCAAGCTAAATCCCAGCCCTCTCCGGCTGCAATGCGTCCCCTGCCCGCTAGACAGTCAAGCTAAATCCCAGCCCTCTCCTGCTGTAATGCGTCCCCTGCCCGCTAGGCAGTCAAGCCCAGCCCTAAAGGCAGTCAAGCTAAAACCCAGCCCTCACCGGCTGTAATGCGTCCCCTGCCCGCTAGGCAGTCAAGCTAAAACCCAGCCCTCACCGGCTGTAATGCGTCCCCTGCCCGCTAGGCAGTCAAGCTAAAACCCAGCCCTCACCGGCTGTAATGCGTCCCCTGCCCGCTAGGCAGTCAAGCTAAAACCCAGCCCTCACCGGCTGTAATGCGTCCCCTGCCCGCTAGGCAGTCAAGCTAAATCCCAGCCCTCACCGGCTGTAATGCGTCCCCTGCCCGCTAGGCAGTCAAGCTAAAACCCAGCCCTCACCGGCTGTAATGCGTCCCCTGCCCGCTAGGCAGTCAAGCTAAAACCCAGCCCTCACCGGCTGTAATGCGTCCCCTGCCCGCTAGGCAGTCAAGCTAAAACCCAGCCCTCACCGGCTGTAATGCGTCCCCTGCCCGCTAGGCAGTCAAGCTAAATCCCAGCCCTCACCGGCTGTAATGCGTCCCCTGCCCGCTAGGCAGTCAAGCTAAATCCCAGCCCTCACCGGCTGTAATGCGTCCCCTGCCCGCTAGGCAGTCAAGCTAAAACTTCTGAAGAAACCGGTTACCACACTCATTCATACAAACACAGGAGGCAGATAGACAATCGACAGGTTTGTTCAAAAGGGACACCGGATGAGTTAATTACCTGTCTCTAGTAGCCTTCTGGAAGCCGGAAGTGGACTCGGAGGCAGACCGACACAAAACAGGAGAATAACACAGGCAACGGCTATATTATGGAGGTGATCAGGCTCCGCTTGTCCCACTTTCCGGAGGTCCGCTCCGGTCCGTTGGTTTCCGGCCCTCCGAACCGGCACTCCGGTGGCCCCACGTTGGGCGCCAATAGAAATGGAAAAAATCAACCAATAAATTGATTATTTCTTTGTGTATCTGCCCCTGGCCAAATTAGTGAAACAATGCGTGCACGCTCCCTGAAGTAATTCACACCAGACACAAGTTCCAGGTTGTTGAATAACTTGAGGAATGTTTATTCAGAGGGGACGGCAAGTCCCTTTTAAAGCAAAATTACATCATAGATACTGTCAGAGATAACATGGAATAATACATCAATAATTGGTTAGGTGTTAAGTGGTCTTCCTAATGCTCTGCCTACTGAGGGTGATGTCACCGGGACCATGAAGGTCTCCCACGGTCTCCCGGTGCCATCTTGCTGCACGAGGTAGTTAGTCGATGTTATTGGGGAGGGGGGTTAAAAGCTTCTAGCAGCCATTTTGACTAAAATGTGTGTGTATAGCTTATATACTGGTTTTTGTGAGATGAGTAAATAGACATTTTACTAACTAGGAAATATATGAAGACCTTATTTCCACAACAGACTGTTTGTATTTTTATTGAGTTGTCACAGCAATCTTGCTGTAATAATCATATGGGCTAGTCCCAAGAAAAGTAAAGTTTTGTATGTCAGTTCTTATTAGAACTTATGTTCTGTGAGGATTTGTTGGGATCATAGAGACCTGTTTGTAGGATGCCTTTAGCCCTTGGTTAAATCACAAGAGCTATACTTGAGATCTGCTGTTGCCTTTGTAAAGGCAATAACTTTGATAACTGTAAGTAAAGCTGCAGCAGAGTGGGATGAGGGTACGATACCTGCATGTAAGGAGAGCCTTGACCACTGGAAGCAGGACCCTGGTTCATGGTGGGAAGCAACATCGAGACCCCGGCCAATCTGTAGGGGCTGATCTGCTGATGGTGTCCCGGCAATAGCTAGGAAGCGTGTTTGAGGGAGGTACCAGGTGGTCCGCCACACCTTAGAATGCGCTTTGTCAAAAATCTTTCACAAACAGATATTTCTTATATATGTGGTATAATAATCAATCTGACATTTTAAAGTAACAAAATAAAATGTAGCATAATTAACCACAAGGCAATATGCAACAGCTCATAGGCACCAGGGTTTAAAGGACCACTATAGTCACCCAGACCACTTCAGCTCAATGAAGTGGATTGGGTGCCAGATCCCCCAGGTTTTAACCCTTCAGATGTAAACATAGCATTTTCAGAGAAACTGCTATGTTTACATTGCAGGGTTAATCCAGCCTCTAGTGGCCGTCTTCCTGACAGCCGCTAGAGGCGCTTCTGCGACGCTGAATGCAAAAATCGTGCAGAACCTCCATAGGAAAGTATTGAGAAATGCTTTCCTATGGGTGTTTTTAATGCGTGCGTGGCTCTGGCTGCTCATGCACATTCCGCTCCACTTGGGAGCTGATGTCAGAGTGGGAGGAGAGGTCCCCGGTGCTGGATTTAAGTAAGTAGCTGAAGGGTCTTTAACCCCTTCAGCCCAGCAGGAGGGGGGACCTAAGGGTTCTATAGTGTCAGGAAAACGAGTTTGTTTTCCTGACACTATAGTGATCCTTTAAACAAGAGTCCAGTCTTCCAGGCACCCACATTTATTTCCTCTATGTTGACTGACAGTGACTTGACACAGTTACAGACTGGCCTTCGCCCTTCCCCCTGCATAAACAACTTCCAAGGAACAGGGAAGGAAGCCAGTATTAATTTTTTTTTATGGTGTGTTTATGTCTGTTACTGTGTCTATTTTTCTGAGGCTACGGGAACAGGTTTATGAAAAGATCATCAAAATATTTTGGGCTCAAGCACCAGATGTTTTTTGACCCTATAAACACTCTTTCGTGGCTGAGGGTGATAGGGCTGGTTAGTCGTTATTTTAATTAGAGTGCCTCTTTGAGCGTACATCCTAAGTGTGGCACAAATGTAAAGCGACACTCCAGACTGGACATACCCCATTTAACAAAAAAAAAAAAAGGCTGGACATACCCTGGGTTGTCTACTTTTGCAAATGGTATGCCATGATTGGAGTAATTTTCATTCCTGGGCTGCCATACGGTCTCATAGGCAACATAGCGCAGCAAACCAACATGGCAAATGTCAGTGTATAAAAACTTAAATTGCCAAGTTTCACAATTGACCCTGTAACTTTCCAAAACACCATGAAACCTGAACATGATACATTACAGCCTACAAATATGTTTTGGGGGTTTTTTTTGCAGTGAAAGCTAACAGTATTATGACATTCACAGTTAAAATGCCATGTAGAACGTGGAAAATAGCATTTCTTAATTTCTTAGGTTTCATTCATATTAAATTCTGTTTGATATATTAGGAATGCACCGAAATTTCGACAGCCAAAATTTTTTAGGCTGAAAATGGCCTATCCCATTTTGGCCAAAAAAGGGTCATATCGGCCGAAAATTACATCCCCCTCTTATGAGAGGGCACAATGCTCGGTTAGTAGCCAGCACTATGAGAGGGCACAATGCCCCGCAACCGGTTACAGCTCACATTCAGGGTGCTGAGGTCAGACAGCTGAGTGATTTCTGCCGACAGCTCCTCCATCTCGTTCCCGGACAGATCCAACACCCGCAGGGCCTTCAGCTTCCCGAGAGCTGGGGGGATGCTCTGCAGCTTCTTGCGGCACAGCACCAGGCTCTGTACGTGGGAGTGGAGGCCCAGACCGTCTGACAGCTCCAGCAGCTCCAAGCACCTGCTCCCTTCAATGTAGTTGAGGAGGGAGAGGGTGAAGAGAGCCAGGGGGAACTGGCCACCACACGCCCACAGCTTGTCATCCACAGACAGAAGATAGGAGTGGGAAAAACTAACCTGTAATGTGTATCTGTCTGTGACTGCACAACATGGCCTGTAATGTGTGTCTGTTTGTGATTGTACAGCATAGCCTGTAATGTGTGTCTGTGATTGTATAACATGGCCTGTAATGTGTGTCTGTCTGTGATTGCACAGCATAGCCTGTAATGTGTGTCTGTGATTGTATAACATGGCCTGTAATGTGTGTCAGTCTGTGATTGTACAACATGGCCTGTAATGTGTGTCAGTCTGTGATTGTACAACCTAGCCTGTAATGTGTGTCTGTCTGTGATTGTACAGCATAGCCTTTATTGTGTGTCTGTGATAGACATGTGCAATTCGTTTAGTTCTGAATGTCAATTCGGACGTAGTTCTGAAGCACAGTATTGCCGAATTACTAATATACCTACCCAGTGGAAGAATGAAGAATGTTACACTGTATACAAGTTTAAATAAAAAGTATACAAACATTGCCAGGATTCAGCTGTAAGCATTTGCAACACTTACAAAAATCAAGTAACACACATTCATAAAAAATGTAAGTTACTTAGCCAGTCAATGGATTGACAGTAATGAATAAGTAGATAACAACCCCCCCCCAACCCCCCCCCCCCACAGTTGACTAGGGTTCCCCAAACCCATAGTCACCCCCCCTCCCAAAAAAATTAATGAACCCCTACCTACCCCCCTCACCCTAAAAATAGTGAGGGGGGACCAATAACTAGGTAACTGTTAAAAAAAAAAAAAACTAAAAAAAGAAACTTACCATTTGATGTCTTCTTTTTTCTAAAATCTTATTTTTTCAGCCCCAAAAAGACCAAACAAAAATACATAATAACTGTCGCACTTTGAAAGAAAAAGTAATCCATCTTCACCCATTGAGGACACCAGGCAGACTGAGCTCTGCAGGGTGGGGGAAGGCTTATAAAGCCCAGCCCCGTCCTGCAATTAGGCTCAAAGCACTCTGGTTGGTTGGTTTAAGCAATCCAATCAGAGTGCTCTGACAGGTAAATGAAGGGACTGACAGGTAAGTCTCTACATTTACCTGTCACAGCACTCTGATTGGTTAGCTTGAAATCCAGCCAATCAGAGTGCTCTGTGTCATTTTACACAGCATGGGAAAGTTCTTTGGAATTTTCCCACCCTGTGTAATTTGACTCATAACAACACTCTGATTGGTTGATTGAAAGTAACCAATCAGAGTGTTGTTATGAGTCAAATTACACAGTGGGAATTGGGGCGTTATCTACTAAGTGGCTGCAAGAGAAGTCCTGAAGTGCCGAAATTCCGAAGTTGCAGAAGTTTCGAAGTGTCGAAGTTCCGAAGTGTCGAAGTTCCGAATTGCCGAAATCCCGAATTTCGGAATGCCGAACCGAACCAAATATTTTCCCCATGCACATCCCTAGTCTGTGATTGTACAACATAGCCTGTAATGTAGGAATGCACCGAAATTTCAGATGCCGAAATTTTTCGGCTGAAAATGTGCCTATCCCATCAAAATTATTTGGGGGAAAAAGTCAATTTTGGTTTTCGCCCACGGACATCCTGAATTTTCGGTTTCGGCCCAGAATTTTAATTTCGGTGCATCCCTATCATATATAAATGTCTGATGAGAAATGAAAGACGTATTTCTCCTGAACAAAATGATATATGTGTGGGTGCACTTAGTATGAAAGAGGTAAATTATGGTTAAACAGGTATGTAGCTCAAATTCTAGGTTTTCTTTTGGTTCAGAACTCCACCAAAGCCGTTTAGGTTGAACCATAGGGTAGAATAAGGAAACAGCCTCAGCTAGCTAAAGCAGTTAGCCAAATCAGTAGAGACAATAGTAAGTGTGACAAATCCCACTATATTGCCTATATCTAAGATATTCTCCTCTTATGTTAAATACTCGGTTACCGAACCCCATTCATGATTTCCCCGTTCAGGAAATACCATCTCCCGAACACCGACCACTCCTAGCTCATTAAACATCAAAGAAAACCACAGAGCTAAGTGCTCTCTCTGTGTGTCCGCCGTTCGCATAACTGACGGCAGCCATCTTGTTGCACGAACGCAGGCAGCGGGACCTGGTCGTTGAGTGTCTGGAACCACAAGTCAGACACACAACCAGTGGTGAAAGTATACAAATGCCAGCTTCTTTCCGCGACAAGCCAGGAGAGCGCTGTTCGGTAGGTTTGTTCACAGAAAGTGAACAAACGCTACCTATGAGCTAGGGGAACCGTTCGTATTTTTGTGCATTTCTGGAACTCCCAAAATTAACCGACTACTACCACTGAAACCCTGGACTGGAACTGATTTGTGCAGACACCTCATGTGCGGTCGGTCAAATCTTTTCGGCTGTATTCGTGGGATCTGAGCGCTATTTGGACAACTTGGGCACTCAGATCAAGGCTATCTGAGGATATCATTTTTGTGGAGATTCCTATGTTATCTATGTATTTTTTATTTTTTTATGCCTAGTGACTCTGACACAGAAATTTGGCCCAACTATATGAATGCCTCAAACTAACGACTTTAAAGGAATTACTGAAAGCTCGAGGGATAGTGGCAAGCAACAAACCGAAAGCCGCAATAATTGCCAAACTTGCGGAGAGCGACCAAACCAGTAACGCTGAAATGGACAACACAGAGGAAACAGAATTCCAAAAGGATGTAAGATGGAGACTCAGCATTGTGTGGCCCAATCCATTGCAGGACATCATAGTACAGATCATGGCTCAAGCGACAGAGGCACAGAAAGCTTGTGTGTCAAGAGCAGGATTGATGCAAGGAGATATAATACCCCTACAAGGATCTACAAATGGTCAGCCACGGAAAGTAAATTATGCTGAATTCAAAGCATTCACAGATGGTAAGATGGGCATTGACAGTTATTTACAAGACTTTGAACGTCAGTGTGCTTTGGAGGGTCTGGAAAAGGTTAACTGGGCTGCCATACTTAGCAGCAAACTATCAGGCAGAGCAGCCGAGGCGTACAGGGCAGTGCCGAGTGAGGATATCCAGGACTATGAAATGGTCAAAGAGACATTGCTAGTCAGGTATGCGGTAACACCGGAGGCATACAGAAGACAATTTTGTGGACTCAGGTAAGGGGGAAGGATTCCTATGCAGAATGGGCATTTTGCATGAACCGCGCTGCCTGCAACTGGATGCAAGGGTGCCAGGCGATCACCTTAGCAGATGCATTACAATTGATATTGTTAAAACAATTTATTGACCATGCCCCACCAGAGGCCTGAGATTGGGTACGAGACTGCAAGCCAATGATAGTAGAAGAAGCCGCTACATTGGCGGATGAGTAGTATAACAACGGCAGAAGGGCAGAAAGCAACAGCGCACCACCCTGGTATCGACCTAACACCTATACTCCAACTCCCACGGTACCGAACCAGTCACAACTACCCAAACACCCGCCCACAGCAAACCGTAAACCAGGACCAATGTGTTACGGGTGCAACCAAGCTGGGCACATTAAAAATAACTGCCAACGATGCAACCAGGAAAGATGAGAACGTCCACCAGCACCACTGATGCTAGCAGCAGCCCACTGTGTTCAAGGAGAACCCATGAGGGATCACCAGGGGACCAACGCTTACACCCCACTTCCCAGCAGAAGAACATTGGTCTATCCTTCACAAGGTGAACCCAGTACAGGCGGCAGGAGACAACAGAGCCCATCACAGACAACTGGTACATCTGAATGGGCAAGAAGCCAAGGGTTTGAGAGACATCGGTGCTACCCTAAACCTGGTACAGTAATGCAGGGTGGATCTGTACCGATGTAGTTAGGGTGGCAGGAAAGGCCATCCACAAGTTGCCTACAGCCCGGGTCCATATTGACTGGGGTACTGGAGCTAAATCTCTGGATGTGGGGATTATGAGAGACTTACCAGCAAAAATACTACTGGGGTATGATTTGGGGTGTTTAACATCTCAGTTTATTCCATCAACCCTGGAGGGAGCACTACCCGTAACCACCCGGCTGCAGACTCAAGCGATAGACTCCTTGCATTCTCAGGAATCCCTATCCATGGCCATAACCACCACTCCCTACAGGGGCACCCCACGAGACTTTGGCAAAAAGCAGAGAGAGGATCCCACACTAGGTGGGTATAGGCGGGAGGCAGATACCCCACAGGGGGACCTAGATCAGGAATTTTTCCAATGGGAGAAGGCACTATTGTACCGGGTGATGGGAGGAACTGGGGTAGGAGCGGGTCAAGTACCCAAGAGGCAGTTAGTAGTACCTCAGAAATACCGCGCTGAATTACTAATAATCAGCAACAATATACTGCTAGCAGGCATACGGAAGACGAATGACCGGTTGACACAAGCATTCTTTTTGCCTGGAGTCACCCGAGACTTAAAGGAATATTGCAGGACATGCGATGTTTGTCAAAGAATAGGAAGGAGGAGTGACCACCCCAGAGCTAAACTCAGACCACTCCCGATAGTAAAAGAACCCTTTTACCGAGTAGCGGTAGATCTGGTAAGACCCCTAAGTAAGCCTAGTCCCTCGGCGAAGAAGTATATTCTTACGGCGGTGGACTGCGCTACTCTGTACCCGAAAGATGCCTTGGTTCAGGTCTTCACTCGAGTAGGATTTCCCCGTGAAATCATATCCAATCAGGGGACCCAGTTCACAGCGGCCATTATTCAACAGCTCTGGCCTAGGTGCCATTTCATATACTTCGAAGGGTTAACCCTGTAGCTTATGCACATGACCTTCCTGCTAGCATGCGCATCTCGAATGTATTCCATGTTTCCCTCTTGAAACCCTTGGTGTGTAATCGCTACAGCACCTTGGTGCCACATCCAAGTCCTGTTCTGGTTGATAATCATGAGGAATATGAAATTCACGAGTCAGAGGACAGATCCAATACTTGGTTCACTGGAAAAGGTACGGTCCAGAGAAACGCTCCTGGGTTCCAGCCTCTGATGTCCATGCCCCATCCCTCCTTTGTTCCTTTCATCCCTGTTTGCCTGGATCCACCAGCAGATATGGGAGGGTTTGTTGAGGGGGAGGTACTGTCAGGGTTTATTTGCTGTTTTAAACAGCAACCCTTCCTTTCCAGTGTCTGAGCTTTCAGCTGATTTTAACGATCAGCTCCTTCATTAATGTTGCCATGATAACTCACCTGATTGTAGTAACCAGCCCTGCTGCTAATCAGTGCAGCCTATTTAACAGCATGTCCCAGAACCTCCTTGCCCTTGCGTGGTTTCCTGATTCCCAGAAGACTCCCTATTTCCTGTGTGTTCCTGGTTCCTGACTTCTGTCCTTGTTCCTGACTCCTCTGCTCTCCGTTCTCCTGATCCTGGCTCGTCTGCCTAATCCCTGCTTGCCTCCTGGACTTTGCTTTTGGTTATTTCTTTATTTGCTATTTATAATAAAAGGTGTTTTGCATCTAAGTTCTGTCTCTGTCTGGTTCCTGGTCCCTAACACGGGGGGCTAGAGATTGCATAAAAAGGGTTTAGTCCTGAGACCCACTAAAACAAATAAGCTCCAAATAGCCTGGAAGGGCCCCTTCCGGATAGTAGAAAGAATAAGTGACACCAACTATATAGTGGTGAAGTGTTCAGATGACAGGATCAGAAAGTCCTTTCATGTGAACATGCTCAAGCCTTATCTAGACAGGACAGAAGAGGTAGCAGCAGTTTGCTCCCCTGCCTTTGAGGACAGTGAAGGTCTTCCCTTACCCTTTATGCTCCCCACCACCCCAGTTGGGGTAGAGCAAGTCAGTCTAGGGACTAACTTAAGCCCTTCCGAGAGACAGCAAGCCTCCCAACTGCTAGGCGAATTTTGTGAAATGTTTTCTGCCATACCATAGTACATGACACTGGCGATACACCAAGTAGAAACTCCAGGTCAGGTACCTCTCCGGCAGCAACAGTATCGCATCCCCTAATACGTTAGGGAGAGCATGCGCAAGAAAATTCAAGACATGCTTGAATTAGGGGTAATAGAACCTTCCCAAAGTCCTTGGGCTTCCCCGGTGATTTTGGTGCCAAAGCGGGAAGGTACGACACACTTCTGCATTGACTATCACAAGCTCAACGACAGGTCTGTTACAACGCATACCATATGCCCAGAGTAGACAAACTATTAGACCGGATGGCAGGAGGGAATTACTTGACCACTATAGACTTGTGCAAAGGGTATTGGCAGATCCCCCTGGAGCCTGACGCTATTCCTAAGTCGGCATTCGTCACCCTATTTGGCCTATATCAGTTCAAGGTTATGCCATTTGTGATGAAAAATGCCCCCGCCACTTTTTAGAGTATGGCTAATCAGCTCTTAGAGGGATTTTAGGATTTCGCATGTGCCTATCTGGATGATATTGCTATCTTCAGCTGCACATGGGAAACCCGCCTGGAGCACATCTCTGTAGTGCTCAACAGAATTCAAAGCGCTGGTCTAGCCGTAAAACCCAACAAATGCCATTTAGAGATGGCGGAGGTCCAGTACCTTGGGCACAGAGTGGGCTCTGGTAAGCAGCGACCCGAGCCCGCTAAAATTGAGGCAGTAGCCCAATGGCCCCAACCGCGTACCAAAACTCAGGTAATGGCTTTTCTAGGAATGGCCAGATATTACCGAAGATGTGTCCCTGACTACAGCGCCATAGCTAAGCCCCTTACTGACCTCACCAAAAAGTCCTAACCCAGGCATATCTTATGGTCCCCAGAGTGTGAGGACTCCTTCCCGAAGCTGAAAACTGCACTGACTCACCTGTATTAGATGCACCTGACCACACTAAAAGATTTCTCGTTCATACAGATGCTTCAATGTTTGGACTGGGAACAGTATTAAGCAAGGTCAGGGAAGATGGCATGGAGCACCCAGACGCCTATCTGAATAGAAAACTGTTACCCCAGGAAGTCAGCTATGCCACCATAGAGAAATTACAGCCTTACTTGTATGGATGCTCCTTCACCAACGTGACTGACCACAACCCCCTAATTTGGCTCAACCGAGTGGCGACAACCCCAGACTGTTAAGATGGAGTCTGGCACTGTAACCATACAACTTTACAATAAAACACCATCTGGGAAATAACTATTACCTGCCTGGACATCCTCAAGCCAACCTGTTAGGGTCTAGGCAGGTATGCCATTCAATTTAACTGGGGGGTGGGAGCGATGAGACAAAACCCACTATATTGCCTATATCCTATAAGATATTGTAGCCATTTTGTGAGTGTTCTGGGTGTGTTTTACTGTATCCCTGTTAAAAGAAGTGGGCCACTTGGCCATAATAAAACAAATTAGTTTCTACCCTTCATCAAGTCTAGGCTGATGTTTGGGGAACTTGGAGCTATATTCACTATTTCGCATAGGACCTGGGAGATTTACGGATAAACTCAGCGGGAGTATAGGGGATCAGTTATAGTAAGGATTTAAAGAGAAACTCCAGTGCCAGGAAAACAATCCGTTTTCTTGGCACTGCAGGTCCTCTCTCCCTCCCACCCCCAAATCCCCGGTTGCTGAAGGGCTAAAAAAAAACCCTTCAGTAACTTACCTGAGGCAGTAACTTACCTGATGTCCCACGTCGCTGCTTCTTCCTCCTCGCCGCTCCTCCCTCTGTTTGCGTCGGCCGGTGGGCGAGACTGATCCCGCCCACCGGCCGGGGAGACCTAATGCGCATGCGCGGCAATGCCGCACATGCGCATTAGCGCTCCCCATAGGAAAGCATTGAAAGTGCATTTCAATGCTTTCCTATGGGAAAATGAGCGAAGCTGGAGGTCCTCACATAGCGTGAGGACGTCCAGCGACGCTCTAGCACAGGTTTTCTGTGCTTTGAACAAGGAAGTGCCCTCTAGTGGCTGTTTATAAAAAACTGCAATAATTACAGTTGCAGGGTTAAGAGTAGTGGGAGTTGGCACCCAGACCACTCCAATGGGCAGAAGTGGTCTGGGTGCCTGGAGAGTCCCTTTAACATAGTATGATTGCAGGTTTGCGGGCAGTTAAATTACCATAATTAGCCGTATTTAAAGCCGTTTGTTGTGAAACTCGACATGATGGCCAAGCCCCGCTCACTCAAAGTGCTCAATATTGATCACAGTGTATTTAACACAAGTAAGACAATATATATATATATATATATATATATACAGTGAATGTAATCAAATATACATATTAGTGAAAATGTTAAAACACAAAAACACAAAACCCACTTGTGTTAATTTTGTAAAAAATCTCTGTAAAGTTTCAGTTAAAAAAAACATTCATTTACAAGTGCTAGTGACTCACAAATGTTTTTGTGCTATTGCTGCCCAGTCGCTAGTGGAATAAGAGGGAATCTGGCCCAGGTCCCCCCATCCCCCATGGTGGGCAACCCAAATAACTAAAACCATTAAATGTCTTCTCTCTTCTTTTCTTTCTTCAGCCCCAAAAAAGGCCAAATAAAAATCCATAATTTTCCTGTTGCAACTGTTAAAATAAAATAAAAATCCAGAGCGCAAAAAAAAAAAACGCAGCAAAAAATAAAAAAAATTATCCATGTTCACCCAGGGAGGGCTCAGCACAGAATGAGCTTTGCAGGGCGGAGTAAGCTGCAATTTGACTCAGAGCACTCTGATTGGCTGATTCCAAGCCAACCAATCAGATTGCTCTGAGTCATTTTACACAGCGGGGGAAAGTTCTTTGGAGTTTTCCCATGCTGTGTAAATTGACTCATAACACTGTGATTGGTTGGAAAAGCAACCAAAGGGCTAACAAATACAAGGTACCAGGGCAAAATGTCTAGTCATAGCGACCTGGTGCCTGGGGTTTTAGTGACATGTCACTCCGTCCCCAGCATCACTACAGAGACCACACAGAGGAGCAAAGAGAAACTGCAGGATGATTGAGAGGAGACACACTGGACACCAGGGAAAGATCCACTCAGCTCTCCCAAAGGTAGGGAGGCTGGGAGGATTTCAATTAAAATAAAAATAGCAATTTGTGAGTGTGTGAGAAAATTTGTGTGTGTATGTGTGTCAGTATGTTTATGTGTGTCTCAGTCAGTGTGTGTCTCAGTCAGAGAGTGTGTGCCTGTCACTGTATGTCCGTCAAAATGTGTATATGTCTGTCAGTGTGTGTCTCAGTAAGAGATTGGAGGCAGAGCTTGTGTACGGGGAGGCGACCTTCCATGCAAGGGTACAGCTTGTGTGCCGGGGAAGCTGCTGCACAGTGGCAGAACTAACGTAGAGTGTGCCCAGGTGCAAAAACTGTTTTGTGTGATGATGTGTGTGAGGGGTGCCCTGTGTGTGTATGCAAAGGTGTACTCTGTGTTGGTGGGAGTGTACTGTATGTGAGGGGTTCAATGTCTGTGAGGGGGTGTGTAGAGAGTGGGATAGGGAAGAGCTTTACAATTATTACTTTAATAATTGTAAAAAAATAAAAATAAAATAATAATATTCCCCTTTCCCTGATCTTACCTTGCAGTGAGGGGTGGCACAAGCAGATCCATGGTGGTTGAGAAGGCTGCCTATCCATCGGGTACGGAGGAGGTCACGAGATTAGAGGTATCTCTCTTGGAGCTCAAGCACTTACACAGACTGACCCATACAAACCCACAGACCGACCCATACACATACGCATACTGACCCATACACACACACATACTGACCCATACACACACACAGACCCATACACACACAGACTGACCCATACACACACAGACCGACCCATACACACACAGACTGACCCATACACACACACACACAGACTGACCTATACACACATAGACTGAACTTCCCCACCCCCACACACAGACTGAAACTCCTGCTGGACTTACGAGAAGGTGGATCTGTAGGAAATGAGCGGCCTGACTTGGCACATTGGCAAGACTGAATCACGAGAAGGGGTCAGAGAGAACCGTGTGACTGATAATCAATCGCAGTTGGACATACTCTAACAGCGAGTTCAACACCTCTCTCACACAGTCACCTTGTTGGAAATGAGACATCAGTGGAAGAATATACGACTGTGCAGAGCACCAGAAACAGTGGGCCCAGAGAGACTGATGGACTTTGCAAATCAGGTGGCTGGAGCACTGGGGGTGAAGGGAAGCGATTGTACACCATCAATACTGTTAGTCTTTGAGTTTGCAAATCGCCCACTGCCCCTGCAGATGCACCCAGAGACATTATAGCTGTCACAAGGGACATTGCCATTAAAGCTGCCCTACTGGCTCGGGTTAGAAATACTCCCATGGTAAATGTTGAAGATGGTGCAATTCGATTATTTGACGACTTGCCATTTGCCGTCCTAGTGAAACAGAGAAGATTTATGCCAGTCACAAGGTGGCTGAGAGAGGGTGGCGTTCCATTGAGGAGCAACTGGGACACTGGTGATACCCCACAAAGATACAGTTTTGACCCTATCTTCCAACGAAGACCTGGTGACAGTCTTACACACACTACAGCTGCCTCCTTTGACAAGCTGCCATCGAAGGCACTGGTGGCTCAAGCTGTCCCTGGTGCGGGACCCAGAGAAGTCCCCTGGAGCGGAACCTTAGACCCTCCATAGACTGCTGTGCCATGTGGAGTGACTCACCTTACCAGGCTACATTGGGGCCTAGTCAGACACCCATAGGACAGCCGCCTAAACACTAGGGATGTACATGGGCAAAAAATTAGCTTGGGTTCGGAAATTCGGGTAAGTAAAACATTTGTCTGCTTCGGCAATCAAACCAAATGGCATTCGGTTCGGCACTTCCAAACTACCAAACTTCTGAAATTTGGAACTTAGGCAATGCGGAACTTCGGTAATTCAGAACTTCGGACATTTGTAAGCATCCGAATGTCCAAATTGCATGAAACAAATTGCACATGACTAGTAAGTGGCTGTGATGGCAATCCTGGCACTGGGAGCCCTATAGATGTGTGTTTGTGGTGGCAATTCTGGCACTGTCTGCCCTACAGATGTGTAAGTGGCTGTGGTGGCAGTCCGGCACTGGGAGTCCTATAGATGTTTAAGTGGTTGTGGTGGCAGTCCGGGCACTGGGAGCCTTCCAAACTACCGAACTTCGGACATTTGTAAGCATCCGAATGTCCGAAATGCGTGAAATTCATCCGAATGTACATTCGGAATAAAATGAATTGCACATGTCTACTAAACACGATCTGATAATGTTTTAAAGCGGGACTGTCATGGCTGAATCCAGTTTGTTTTTTGAACCCCCCCTCCTGACTCCACTACATCTAATTGTCCCCCTAGTGACTCCCAAATGCCCCTAAACCTAGGTCCTGGGTGCCGCCATTTTTGTGTGGGTAGATGAAGTCCCTGTGGGACACGTCATCTGCCCACACTAGATAGCGCTGTGAAATTCCCACGCATGCCCAATTAAACACTTGGGCATTCGCTACGGGAATTTAGTCTATTCATTAATTTGTCAGAAATTTCTGAAGAACAAACAAACACCGAATATCTGTGTTTGTTCGTTCGTTCAGTTTATTACAAGGAGGGAGCTACTGGCGCGCAGCTCCCTCCTTGTAAAAATAGAAGCAGCAGGGAGCAGTGCTCCCCGTCACTTCCTAAGCCCCCCCAATGTCCTCCCACACTCTATGGGGGTCAATATGACCCCATATTAGCCTGTGGCTGCTCATTGTTGTAAAAAAAAAATAAGACCCCCCCCCATCCTTCCAACAAGTGGCCTCTTGGTGGGGCATCTATTAACTATGTATGAGTGGCCGGTGGGGGCCTTAAATGAAAAGGGGGGAATGGACCTATTGTCCTCCCCCCAGGCCCTAACCCATGAGTTGTGGATGGGGGCCCTAAATAAAAATGGGGGGGACACGTATGGTCCTCCCCCCACCCCCACCCATGGGTGACTGGTGGGGCCCTAAATGAAAATGGGGGGACCTATTGCCCTGCCTCCCTGCTTCCACTCATGGACAACGGGTGGAGGCCCTAAATGAATATGGGGGGACATATTGTCCACCCTCTGGCCCCCACCCATGAGCGGCAGGTGGGGGCCCTAAATGACAATGGTGAGGACCTATAGTCCTCTCCCCCCACCCATGGGGACTTAGTGTAAAAATACCCCCCCAGGTGACTAGGGGTCCTCAAGACCCTAGTCACCCCGCCACCCAAATAAAATTAAATAAAGCCCTACCTACCCCCCTCACCCTGAAAATTGTGAGGGGGAAGACAATAAGACTAAATACCTGTAAATAAAAAAATACTTACCATTTGATGTCTTCTTTTTTTCTAAAACCTTATTTTTTCAGCCTCAGATAAGGCCAAATAAAAAACCATTTAAAAAAAAAAAGGCATGTGCATGGGGAAAATTTTTGGTTCGGTTCGGCATTCCGAAATTCGGGACTTCCGCAATTTGGGACTTCGGCAACTTCGGCACTTCAGAACTTCGACACTTCAGAAATTCGGCAACTTCGGAATTTCGGGATTTCTCTTGCAGGCGCTTAGTAGATAACTCCCTAATTCCCACGGTATTAGGGAGTTTTCTACCAAAAGGCTGAAAGACCTAAATTGGTCTTTCAGCCAAATTTACTAATACTAAGTAAAAATTACTTAGTATTAGTAAATTTTGCCCCTACTCGCTATACCGCAAGTAGGGGCATGTCTATTAAACAGTGAGCAGCCAGCTCACTGGCTGCTAACTGTTAAAAAAAAAAAAAAAGGGTCCCCCCTTCCGCGACACGGGTTGACTCATAACACTCTGATTGGTGGATTAAGTAACCAATCAGAGAGTTATGAGTCAAATTACATAGCGTGGGAAAATTCCAAAGAACTTTCCCACGCTGTGTAAAATGACACAGTGCACTCTGATTGGTGGATTTCAAGAAAACCAATCAGAGTGCTGTGACATGTAAATGTAGAGACTTACCTGTCAGTCTCTTAATTTACCTTTCAGAGCACTCTGATTGGATGGCTTAAACCCACCAATCAGAGTGCTCTGAGCCTAATTGCAGGGCAGGGCAAGGCTTTATAATCCTTCCCCCGCCCTGCAGAGCTCAGTCTGCACGGAGCCCTCGCCGGGTGAAGATGGATTTTTTTTTTTTTTTAAGTGCTTCGGTTAGTATGTTTTTTTATTTGGCCTTTTTTGGGCTGAAAAAAAGATTTTAGAAGAAAGAAGACATCAAATGGTAAGTTTTATTTTTTTTACAGGTACTTAGTTAAAGGTTCCCCCCTCATTATTTTTTGGGTGGGAGAGGGTGACTAGGGGTTTAAAGACCCCTAGTCAACTGGGCGGATAACATTTTTATTTAGGGCCTCCACCCACCGCTCAGGGGTGGGGGCCAGTGGGGAGGACATTAGGTCCCCCCCTTATTAGTATTTAGGGCCCCCACCCACCACTCAGGGCCAGGGGGAAGGACATTAGGTTCCCCCCCTTATTTTACTGTAGGGCCCCCACCTGCCGTTTAGGGGTGGGGGCTGGAGGGGGCAATAGATCCCCCCCTTCAGATTAAAAGTCCCCACTCGCGCAGCACGGGAGGGGGGGACTTTTATTTTATTTTTTTAAATGGAGCAGCCATAGGCTGCTCACTGTTTAATGGACATGCCCCTACTCGCAGTATAGTAAATAGGGTCATAATTTACCTTTACTTAGTATTAGTAAATTTGTCTGAAAGACCAATTTAGGTCTTTCAGCCTTTTAGTAGATAGCTCCCTAATACAGTGGGAATTAGGGAGTTATCTACTTATTCATTCCTGTCATTCCATTGACAGGCTAAGTAATTTACATTTTATATGAATGTATGTTACTTGATTGTTGTAAGTGTTGCAAATGCCTCCAGCTGAATCCTGGCTATGTTTGTATACTTTTTATTTAAAATTGTATACAGTATAACATTCTTCATTCTTCCACTGGGTAAGTATATTAGTTCTTAGGTAATACTGTGCTTCGGAACTTCAGCACTTCAGAACTTCTGTAACTTCAGGACTTCAACCATTCGGCACTTCGGCAATTCGACACTTCAGAAATTCGGACATATGGAAGTACCTGAATGTCCGAATTGCCCGAAATTCATCTGAATTCAAATTTGGCCCGAAACAAATTGCACATGTCTAATACCCATTGAACTTATAAAATAAAAAAAACCTGAGCACAAAAAAAACAAAACCCCAGCGCTAACAAAAAATATTCCATCTTCACCCAGTGAGGGCACAGTGCAGACTGAGCTCCACAGGGCAGGGAAAGGCTTATAAAGCCTTCCCACGCCCTGCAATTTGACTTAGAGTGTTCTGATTGGTTGGTTTAAGCCAACCAATCAAAGTGCTCTGACAGGTAAATGAAGAGACTGACAGGTAATCTGATTGCTCTGAGTCAATTTACACAGCGTTAATTTATTTCAATAATTATTGTTTAGAACATGAGAAAGAATAATTGACATTCATCAATTATTGCACATATTCACTTTAATATATTCACTGTCACTTTAAAGAATTAATCTTTGAATGATGTAATAAAAAAAACTAGAGATATAATTAATAAAAGAAAAAAATATTATTTATGCTATGCAATAATCACATGATATAAGTTAATTTCCTTGCACTTTAATTCATATTGAGGATTCTGATTAATGATCATAAATGGTATTAACAACAACCCTTCTCTTTAGCAGATCAAATACTTGCTGTTTTGTTTTAGCAATACCATTGTTAAATCTTGCAATATCGTTGGCGAACACTAGAGGTCGCACACTACATCTGTGAACTCCATGGCAGATATACAGCCGACTTGATCTCTGTGGCTCACATCACTCAGCGAATGGTTTTTGGCAGATGTCTAATTCCCAGCCGAGACATGGGAGATAATTATTTGAAAATCTTCAGGTTATCCAGTGCAAGAAGGGAGCCAGTAGGTCCAAGGAGGAGAAACAACACCCTCTGAACCACCAATGAACTCAGGGATTAGCCCTTTTTAAAGCGACTCTGGGGTAGGAATTGTTAGGCTGTTATCTTTGTATAACCATCTGTAATTTACTTTGATTTTATGGTCTCTGAGGAAGTTCCAAATGTGGGACGAAACATGTAAGACCACAATTACTGCTGTTTTACCAATTTTATTTGACTTATAATAAAAGCCGCTATTTTATACTACCATCCGGAGTCCTGATTTCCTGCAGACAGCTGAGAGGGATCCATAGCCCCCCAATTACATCGGGGGAGGCACCCGTTGAGTGCATAATACGTCTACAGCTTGTGAGTGCATTTTTGTACAGCGCACATTATTTGTTAAAATTGTATTACATTATGTTTTGTCTATGTTATTTTTAGGTTCCACAGCCATATCCCATATGTGTTTTGCTTGTATTCTGGTCTAAAGATCACTACCTGATAAGTGATCCTTGGGAGGCTGTCCACGTGATTTACCTGATAAGTATATTGCATACTTATTTAACACTATTCACACACGATTGTGGTTATAGTATTGTTTTGTTTTCTAAAGTCTCTACATTTACCTGTCATAGCACTCTTATTGGTTGGCTTGGAATCCAACCAATCATAGAGCCCTGAGTAATTTTACACAACGTGGGAAAGTTCTTTGGAATTTTCCCATGCTGTGTCATTTGACTCATAACCCTCTGATTGGTTGAAAGCCAAAGTCCCCCCTTATTGTAATTTAGTGCCCCCACGTGCCAATCATGGGTGGGGGCTGGGTGGAGGACAATAGGTTCTCCCCCGTTGTCTTTTAGGGCCCCCACCCACCGCTCATGGGTGGTGGTGGGGGAAGTACAATAGTTCCCCCCATTGTTATTTAGGGCCCCCATCCGCCGCTCATGTGTGTGTATGTGCCTGGTAGTGAGTGAACATGTGTGTGTGTGTCCGCAAGTGAGAGAGCTTGTGTGTGTGTGTCATTAGTTATAGCTCTACGAATCGGTGCATACTGCTCATGAATTCTATCAGATTGTTTTTGAAAAGTTTGATAAAACCTGGGGTTCTCCACTGTATATATAACCAGATCCCTCTAAAGCAAGGTTTTAGAAGCATATCATCATATCTGTTCCATTGTAGGTGTGGCATTGTGCCAATGACTCGTTTGCAGGGAAAAGTAACGGGTGGCCACAGAATATCTAGACCATGTTTGTTACAAACTGCTCAGAATCACAAGATACTAGTGAGTGAGCTTGTGTGTGTGTGTGTGCCTGCTTGTGAGTGAGCTTGTGTGTGTGCATGCTAGTGAGTGAGCGTGTGTGTGTGTGTGTGCTAGTAAGTGAGCTTGTGTGTGTATGTGTGTCTGCTAGTGAGTGAGCTTATGTGTGTGTGTGTCTGCTAGTGAGTGAGCTTGTGTGTGTGTGCCTGTTAGAGAGAGCTTGTGTGTGTGTGTGCCTGCTAGTGAGAGAGCTTGTGTGTGTGCCTCCTAGTGAGTGAGCTTGTGTGTGTGTTTGCCTGCTAGTGAGTAAGCTTTGTGTGTGTGTGTGCCTGCTAGTGAGTAAGATTGTGTGTGTGTGTGCCTGCAAACATGTGTGTATCAGTGAACTTGTTTGTGGTGAGCATGTGTGTGTCAATGAGCTTGTCTGTAGTGAGCATATGTGTGTCAGTAAGCTTTTCTGTGGGGAACATGTGTGTCAACAAGCTTTTCTGTAGGGTGCATGTGTGTGTCAGTGATATTGTCTCTGTGAGCTTGTATTTCTATGTCAATGTATATCAGTGAGATTGTTTGTCTATGAGGCTGTGTAACAATTAGCTTTTGTGTGTCAGTGAGATTGTCTGTGTCTGCATGTGAGTATGCTTTCTGTACAATTAAATGTTTTACTCTGAAAGGACCAATATTTTATATTAGAAAAATAAATATATATTTTTGTGTTTTATATATATATATGTGTGTGTGTGTGTGTGTGTGTTTTTATATATTACTCAATCATCTGGGGTGGCAAGACATAGCCTTACACATTACATGTGACAATATATGACGCAATAACTTATGGGGCTGGCATAGATATTTTCTCCTGGGCTGCTTGTATCTCCAGGCAGGCCCTGGCCCGTAGGCATTGTGGTGTGGCCCTGGCCACGCTGAACAACCTCCGGGGTCGCATTGAAGGTGGCTCATTGGATGCTTTTGAGGCCACCCGATGGCAATGTATTTCCTGGGGCCCGGTCAGTGCCGTCACTTCCTCCCAGCTAACAGAGTCCTGCAGGAGGGAGTCAGAGTGGGAGTTCTGACTCCCATCAGCCTGAGGCAGCCATGGGACCCCAGGGAAATCATCCTCCTGCACCTAAAGGGTCTGTATGTTTATATGTTTGTCTGCATATGTGTCTATATGTGTCTCTGTCTGTATTTGTGTCTGTGTATCCGCATATGTGTCAGTGTATCTGAATGTGTGTCATTCTGTTTGTCTGTGTGTCAGCGTGTGTTAAATTGTGTGTATCTGCATGTATGTCAATGTGTTTTTCTGTTTATCTGAATATGTGTCAGTGTATGCACCTTTGGGTCTGTGTATCTGTCACCCCCATATACACGCACTTACTGTCACCCCCTCCACACACACTGGCACCCCTGTCGCACTGCCACGCTCAAAATAACTTCCCCAATCCTGTCACTCACTCACATGGGGGTGTGTGAATAAGACACATGAAGGGGCAGGGGGGCGTAAATGAAACACATAGAGGGGCGGCTGGGGAGATGCATGGAGGAGGCCTTAAGGCATTTTTCACACCGGGGCAAATCACAGGGCTGCAGTGCGAAAAATGCCCTGGGGCCCCCCCCTGCAGGCATTTCAGACCCTGGGCACCACAAATGCTATGAATGGACTTGGCAACTCTAAATATAACAGTTGGGCCTATGTTATGTGAGCTCTTTTTATATTTTGAGACAAACAATGTAGTTGTAGCTTGATCATTTATCTTGCATTTCAATATTGTATTGTTTGTAATCATATACTATTAATGTTTGTTACATCCAATAGAAATTTGCAAGTGTTCAGGGTAATTGCTGAATGTTTCTGGCAGGGGTCGCCAGATATTCAGAATAAATTCAATAACAGCATGTGTATCTATGGAAACAGTCAAGCTCTTAACAGTTTGTTAATTAATGGCATGATTTTATGCTACAAGACTTGCCAAAAAAAGCTGACAAAAAACCCAAAGAACAGCCAGCATAGGATTTTGTTTCCACTGATATTTGAAGAACTATGAGGCTGATTTCCAAGGTGGATTATGTGAATAGCAGATACACATTTCTTCCTTTAAGTGTCAATTCCAATTTTACCACCTGACCCTCAAGGACTCTGCTAGGATTGGGACAGATGTGCTTGCCTCTATATTTCTATCGAGCTAAATACTGTTTCTCTTAAAGGGATTGGTTCAACAATGTCAGTCCTACTTTACCACCTCTGTCAGATCTTCTTCGCCTTTCAAATAACTTGACATTTTTAAAGTTTGAACACTCTCATTGTAAGAAGACATACTTAACTAACTCAAACAGTTCCAATTCCAAGTGTCCCTATTTATGAGGAGTTGAGGAAAAATCCCATGGTTCCTCTTTTCTATCCTAATGCCCGTCTTTTGTTGGAGCTCCACATTATTGGTGTGTCTGAGTGCATCTAAGCTTCACAGAACTAATACTCACAGTACTATGTAAATTAGATACATTGTTCTTGTTCTAGATTACATTTTAGTGTAACGCATTAGTTTTGTCACCTTATTATTAGTAAATCACCTAAAAAATGTTTAGAACAGCCCAGCCCAGCCCCTGGTAACACCCCAATAATCCCTCATTGTCCATATCAAGTGATGAGAGGTATTGCAATACCACATCATCCTACTTCAGGAAACGCATTGTCTAAAATAAACACTGTCACCTCTACCATACATGTAGCTTGAATCCTATATTGCACATAACCCCATATTTCTTCAAAGCAAAAGGTGTACTTTACACAACAATACACTCTTTATCCTATGGTGTCACAGCACTCAGTACCACTCACCTGCTTGTTGTTGCCTGCGGTGTCCTAGAGGAGATACAGGGACAATGATCAAACAAAGATGAGTCCCTGAACTGTTTATATAGTTCCTGAGTGCTCCACCTACAGGTGCGAGGTGGCTTGTCTGTCAACCTATTTACTCCTGAGCACCTCCTAATCATTGCTTGGTTGTTCTAAGCTCCCTGTTCCTGATAACTGATGCCTTGTGATTTTTCTGTTTCGTGACATGCCTCACCTCTGATTGATTTCCAGGCTCCGGTTTCCCTTGTGACCACACTTTCACACTGCCTGCCTTGACATTTGGACTACCTGATTTCACCTCTGAAATTCTGCTGCCTGGTACCATTTTTAAAGGCATCAGTACCACCACTGACCTGTTCTCACTTCCAGGTACCGTTGAGGGTCACATTTGTAAGGGAGTGCTGTTCCGCTACAACTAAGTTCCTAGTCAACAACCAAACACCAGTGTACCAGTGGCGTAAACACTATCCATGGGGCCCTGGTGGGAAAACTGTTCCGTGCCGACGGTTGCACCGCGTGGGCCGGGGCCCCAACACACATACATACAAACACACACAGAGACATATATATACAGACACACACATACATACACAGACAGACTCACATACAGAGAAACATTCATACAGACACACACATACATACATACAAACACACATATACAAAATATTTTAGTCACCCTCCTGTTTCCAACCTTTTCGATGCAGGAGGGTGACTTCCCTGGGGTCCAGTGGTGGCTCAATCCCTCCTCTCTTCATCCCGCTCGGCTCCCGTAAGCTTGGAGGAGTGACGGGGCAGCGCTGACCAGACCCCCTGGAAATCCATAGCCATAGGGTGGCCCCAACAGCATGGGCCACCCAATGGGCCGCTTAATGTGCGGCACCGGCGGTTTTACCGTGTGGGCCATGGCTGCAACACACAGGGGTCTTCAGGGCAGCTGGGTTGGAGTGACGGGCCTGGTCGCAGTTGCGACCCCTGCGACCGTGGTATGTTTGCAACTGGTTGTCACATATGGTTTCAGATGAAAAAGGAAGATATATACTTAAAGATATCAATATACATAACCAACAATATTGTCTTGTGAACATATTTCAATCAAATTAATTCTTTATTAGAATAACGGAACATTTCATTACACTTTATTATCAGCCATCAGTTTTTGAAGGGGACTTTAACATGGTGTTCATTGCCTCTACATGCAGATTGCTTGATGTTTGGTGTATCCGAGGCTACAGAGAATGTACTTATACCATAATGATAATTTTCATCACTGTAAGGTGTGAAATTGGGCAAAATTTGTCAATGACTATATATGACCTATTGCTTTTTGGGAAAACCTCAAGCGCAATCATTACAGGTCATGTTATGTCCTATAATGATGTATAACTAGAAGGGAGCAACAGTTACCACATGTAACAGGAGCCCTCTGTTTTCCCAGTGGTTATGGTGCTTCCCCTTTTCTGCAGTGGTTATAGTGTTTCCCCTTTTCTGTGTAATGAAGGCCACTTCACCCCTGGGTTATGGAAAGGACAAATTGCCCGTATTTTACCTTGAACTATGGCCCTTGTGACTTATTTGGTTCTAAGACATTATTTCTGCCTGCTGGGACTTTTACCAATACCACTTCAACCTGTCAAAGTAATTAGAAGTGGTACTTCGAACCATCAAACAGCCAAAGTATGGGACCACACATAATTGGAAGTGTGCTGCTTGTTAAGCTCCCAGAAATTGTGGTTAACCGCAGCTTAATTGACGAACGGCTGGGTGGTCGTAGTTCGTATAGCCGAACACGTCGTGGCGACCATCTTGTTTAGTCGAACGTGGTCAGCAGTGTTTTGTCGTCGAGTGCATGGAACTAAAAATCGGACACTCGATAGCCCGAACACCGCTAGAACTTCCACCTCCAGCTAACTTCGACTAAATCCCCACGAACAGAGCGCCGTTCGGTAAAAGTAATCTACCGAACACACTTCAACTCTGACTTTGTGCATGAACTGTCCCGTTCGAATATTCAAAGTGCATTTTAATTATTGGAAATAGACCGACTTCCAGGAATTTTCTGAACCCCTGCTCTGATCTGGGTGACTTGTAAGTCGTCAGCAGATCATAAGGGCCTCGACGGGACATACTTGTGTATAAGGGAGGATAGATAGGTGGGAGCAGCATTATGTAGAGATTTGAAAGCAAGAACCAGAATTTTAAATATATTTTATAGGAAGCCAATGTAGGGACTGACAGAAGGGTGAGGCATGGAAGGTGCGGGCGGACAGGAAGATGAGCCTCGCTGTCGCATTCATTATGGACTGTAACGGCGCAAGTTGGGAGCACGTAAGACCACTGAGAAGTGGATTACAGTAGTCAAGGCAAGAAAGGACAGTGGAATGGACTAACACCTTAGTCGCATCTGGCGTTAAGTAGGGGCGGATGCGCGCAATGTTTTTGAGATGGAAATGACAGGATTTGGTGATAGATTGAACATGAGGCTTGAAGGAGAAGTCGGAGTCGAAGAGAACACCTAGGCAGTGAGCCTGCGTGGTGGAGCTGATGGTAGCACCGTTGACTTGGAGGGAGACAGACACAGGAGTAACAACACTTGAGGGAGGAAAGACCAGTAATTCAATTTTGGTCAAGTTTAGTTTAAGGAAGTTGGCAGCCATCCAGTTACAAATAGCAGAGAGGCAGTCAGAGACACTAGTCAAGAGGGACGGGGAGAGATCAGGAGAGGACAGGTAGATTTGCGTGTAATCCACATAGAAATGATATTGGAAGCCAAAGGAGCTAATGAGTTTACCAAGGGAGGCAGTATAGATGGAGAACAGTAGGGGACCAAGGATTGAACCTTGGGGGACACCAACAGAGAGGATTAATTACAGTATCTTGCTGAATTATCTCCCAAGCAGAGGGGAGGGATTGTGTGCTGTATGTGGGAGTGTCAGACATTGTACATTGTTTTTATTGGTATTTACATCTTGCAATTCGGTGCTCCATCAGGTCCAGGGGATGTTCCCCTGGCCTAAGGAATTGTATAAAAATCCAGCCTGTGCCATTAAACTCTCTGACCTTCTTACCCTCAACTCGCAGCCTCGTCTTGTGCTGTAGGGAAATGCTATACCTGCTGTAATCACTAGCTCTTCTCAGAGTTCTAAGGAACTTGCTTATCGTAGCAAGTATGCTAGGATGTCATATTGGGACTCCACAGCGCCCTTCCAGATTGGGGAAAAGGACATCTAGGCAGTAAATACACCACAGTCACAACAAACAGTAGAAAATCTCTGACAGTGCAGACCTAGGGACATTCAATGATCAACTATTCACACAGACACCTTTCAAAATGCCGTTTTTTCAGAACAGGATCAGGACAGAGGCAGAGGATCAGGAGAAGCAAAAATAAATCCATGACCACCACCAATAAGAGACAAAATAGGGTGAAATTTGGTACTTCTTATTTACATGCATACAAATGGATATGTTCATTTCAAAGTATGGCCTTTGGTAACAACATGTTTTTGCATGTAGGTGCTACATATATACTGCTAAATTTATTTATCTTTTCTCCTAGTCCCCCTCTTAAAGCTGATCTGTCACCAAAAATAAACTTCATCCACTCTGCTTCTATATAGCTTCTTGTCTCCCTGAGTCTTTTCTTCCCTAATTTAGTTTTCATGGAACACTTTTCTGTATGTATTGCAGCCAAGATTACAAAAAGTGCAATAAAATTTGCCCCCAATCCTTTAAGTAAAATGCCCACAGATGGGCAAACAGCAGACATCGTGAGCAAAGGATAACAAAATGGCTGCGTCCAGTTATTGAAATCTAGCACAAGGAAGAAAAGATAAATATAACTAGAAAAGCTACAATTTCTGGGGAAATTGTGTGAAGTGTTCTTGCCTCCACCAGTAGTCTACAACTGGAGTGGGCGGAGTAACTGTTATCATTTATATAGCACATTTAATTGCAACGTTGTTGCACAGTTACATTAACCCCTTAAGGACTGGACTGTTTTTGCGATGTTGTACATTTGCGACCAGGCATATTTTTACACTTTTGTGGTGTTTGTGTTTGGCTGGAATTTTCCGCTCTCTCATTTACTGTTCCCATACAAATTATATATTGTTTTTCAGGACAAAAGGGGCTTTCTTTACATACCATTATTTATATAATCTCATGTATTTTAATTTAAAAAAAATAAAAAAATATGATGAAAAATTGAAAAAAAATACATGTTTTTTGACTTTTACTTGAAAAATCTTTTACTCATCTACAAAAGCGAATGAAAAAAACTGCTAAATAGATTCAAAATTTTGTCCTGAGTTTAAAAATACCCAGTGTTTACGTGCTTTTTTGCTTTTTTTTGCATGTTATAGGGCTATAGGTACAAGTTGGATATTGCGGTTTCAAAACATACATTTTTCAAATTTATCAATAGTGACATTGTAACACTATTATCTGTCATAAATCTCTGAATAACACCCCACATGTACATATTTTTTTTAAAGTAGACAACCCAGGGTATTCAATATGGGGTATGTCCAGTCTTTTTTATTAGCCACTTAGTCGAAAACACTGGCCAAAGTAAGCATTCATATTTGTTTGTGTGTGAAAAAGTAAAAAAACTAAATTGAACGCTAATTTTGGCCAGTGTTTGTGACCAAGTGGTACTAAAAAAGACTGGACATACCCCATTTGCAATACCTTGGGTTGTCTTCTTTGCAAATGGTATGCCATCATGGGGGTAATTCTCATTCCTGGGCTACCATACGCTCTCAAAGGCAACGTCCAACCTGGCCATTTTCAATGTAAAAATATTTGACCATATATTTGACCTTGTAACTTTCAAAAATGCTATAAAACCTGTACATGGGGGGTACTGTTTTACTCGGGAGACATCGCTGAACACAAATATTAGTGTTTAAAAACTGGAAAACGTATCACAACAATTATATCAGTAAAAGTGCTGTTTGTGTGTGAAAAATGCAAAAAAAGTAACTTTCACTGACAATATCATCGCTGTGATATGTTTTACTGTTTTGAATCACTAATATTTGTGTTCAGCGAAGTCTCCCGAGTAAAACAGTACCCCCATGTACAGGTTTTAGGGTGTCGTAGAACGTTACAGGGTAAAACTACAGTGCTAAATTCTATGGAATTTCGGCTGGGTTGGCGGCAGGGTCCCTCAAATTACAATCAATAAAATTACTGAATTATGTAAAAATATTACATAAATACGCACGTAGAATTTAAATATATATGCATATTTATATATTTGAAGTCTACGTGTATATTTATATAATTATTTATGTAATTTTGTATATGGACATATGTATATTTCGTATTATTTTTATTTATATATACATAGATATATATACAAAATTATTCTAAGTGTATTTTGATATAAATATATATATATATATATATATATATATTAATTTTAAAATACAGTTAGAATAAAATTTCATATAGATATATAATTTTTTTTTAATTTTTATTATTTAAAAAAAAATAATTTAATTTAAATTACTTATTATTTATATTTTATAATAAAATATATATATATATATATATATATATATATATATATATATATACTACGTGTGTAATTTGAGTATAAGTGTATTTTTATATATTAATACAAGTACGCTTATTAATATAAAAATACACTTAGTATAACATTATATGATATATGAGCATATATTACTCACTTAGATATAATATATATATATATATACATATATATATATATATATATTTTTTTTTTTTAAATTAACATTAACCTTTATTATTTTTTTTTATTTTGCACTAGCAGGGAGACTGCCTGTCAGCACAGGCAGTCCCCTGCAGGCAGACACTAGGACACCTATTGTGACCATGTGATCGCTGTGTTAAGCGATCACATGGCCACAGGGGTCCTAATCTGTGTGGGGAGACTGTCTGGGCTGCAGGCAGTCTCCCCACAACCGGAGCCACGCTGATCGCCGCCGGGGGAACGACGGCGATCAGGTAAGTAACGGAAACCGTTAGGACGGTTCAGGACCGTCATCGGTCGGCAACGCAAAAATGCCGATGACGGTCCTGAACCGTCCTGGGTCGGGAAGGGGTTAAACCATACATTTATAAAAACATTAGCAGGTGTTCAAAAGGCCCTGTCTATGACATCACTTGCTGCTGCAGCCTGGCACAGGTCAGAGTATTTTGGCGGTTGCCATCTTCAAACGGTCACATTTTAAAAACTATAAATCCTACAACGAAGAGCTTTATATTGTGAGAATCACAAGACCCAGACCTACATTTTGATGCATAGTATGTCTCTGACGTATTAAAAATGAAGGCACAGTCGCAGTTTAGAAATTGCACTTCACATTTGAGCTTTTTAGAGTGAAGTTTCAATGAATGTCAATGGACGGCGTTAGTTGCAAACAAATGATTATATTGTGAAAACTATCAGGACTATGGCTTAGCCATTGACATGTTTAGTGGCAGCAGGGATAGCTGAACGTTTTGATATAAGATTTGTGTAGGTGGGCCTGAAAATAAGGGAGTGGTGACAGTTTAGAAATCATGTCCTGATTTTTCAGCTTTGGGCAGCTCCCACTCTAGGTTTGCCATTCATTCCTATGGGACAAATTGTGCCACAAAAACGACGATATTCCGTGAACCATTCGGCGAAACGTTCCACAAAGTAATAGCAATCCGATCGGGAACAATCTGCACGTTTTGGTAAATTTTTGTCTATGTAGTGTAAAAACTGTGGGAGGAGTTAGGGTGGCAAATTTGGCTATAATAAGAATAAGAATATATATATGTGAGATAACATTAAGTGGTCTTGCTATGCAAGAACACTTAAATATATATGTGAGATAACATTAAGTGGTCTTGCTATGCAAGAACACTTAATAAGAATAATATATATGTGAGATAACATTAAGTGGTCTTGCTATGCAAGAACACTTAATAATAATAATATATATATGTGAGATAACAATAAGTGGTCTTGCTATGCAAGAACACTTAAGAATAATATATATGTGAGATAACATTAAGTGGTCTTGCTATGCAAGAACACTTAATAATAATAATATATATGTGAGATAACAATAAGTGGTCTTGCTATGCAAGAACACTTAATAATATATATGTGAGATAACATTAAGTGGTCTTGCTATGCAAGAACACTTAATAAAGGATGTTTGTTTAGTGGATGCTGTGTGTATAGTTAATGCAGAGTGTGTGTTAGTGTAGTGAATGCAGAGTGTGTGTCAGTGTAGTGAATGCATAGTAAATGTCAGCGTAGTAAATGCAGAGTGTGTGCATAGTGTAGTGAATGCAGAGAGTGTGTTAGTGTTGTGATCCTTGTTTGTAGGTAGCACGGTCCTCTAGGGCAAAAACATGCACAGTCCTTGTAAATGCATATACTCCAGGCACTTTATTTTTTAGCCACACAGGATACAGCAGTAAATGAAAAACATAAATGTAACACAAAACCCTATAAACAAAAACCTAGCTCGGTCTGAGCACTAACTCACTTTAGGTTCCCTATCTCTCAGGGTTAAACTAAACAAAACAATATTGCACCAACCTTATTAGAGAGCAACACTCTGCTAGCTAGTTGCTTTCCTTTCTGCACTCCCAGTGCTCCAAGCCACTAAAAAATGAGAAGAGTAGCCGGTAACCGAAGGCAACCAGCCTATGAGTGTGTCTAGAGTATCCCAAAAAGGGGGTAACCCTTACATACGTTTGAAAAATAAAAAAGGTATAGGAGGATCTAGATAGACAGGAGGATACACCTCGTCCCTACACTAGGTCAACCAAAAAAGGAATCCCCATCCTAGTTATAATGCTGGAAAAAATTGATTTAAAACTTAACCTTTATTGTTGATAGATAAAACTATGTAAATACACGAAAAATAAAAAATAAATAATATAAGGAGTGCCACGACTGTGGGTATGGACAGTGAAAATAGAAGGTATAAATAATAATAGTAATGATCCTTTACGATGTCCTTCAAATATCACTTATAGAGAGATATCTAGCATGAGTCTAGAAGCCAAAATAGGGTAAATTATAGGGAGGAGAGAGAGAGGAGAATTGAAACAATGCTGTGGGCTGCTTATAGAAAAAAGGAAGGTAATTGGATACTCAATAGCAAACTGTATCCAGTGCGAAATAGAAACTAAGTTACACTATATGCCAATAACCTCTATGTAGTGAGGGAAATAGATAGTGTAGCTAAAAAAACACTGCAGTAAGAGGGAATAAACTGAGTGGAGAGGGATACACTGCGGAGATTGAATAAACAAACGGAGTCCTACCCTCCTCAAGTGCCCCCCAAAAAACCCTTCCGCTGGTAACAAAAATCTGAAACCTAAGTAGCCGTAATCGCTTCAATCTAACCTACCTAGTGGCAGTTGCAAAACGAAACTGCCTTGCAAGTCCCCCCAAAAATCCCTTGCACTAGCGGCAAAATACTGGAACCTAAATGCTCGTTCTCACTCTAAGCTAGATACAGATGTGGCAAACTCCTGACTAAACTACCTAACGCGCGTTTCAGCGCTTACAATGCGCCTTCGTCAGAGGTAAAGAGGTAAAGCAACAGTCTGTCCCCCGCCCGGTCCTTAAATAGGTATACCGGGTCAGTGAAAATTATGTGGGCGTGTCAAATGTTCGCGCCCCAACGGCGTTTGAACAAGCTCCTCCCCCATATGTGAATGATTGATAGAGCATGCTAATGTTCCCATTAGGGAACTATCACCTAAACATTGAGCTGGTCATAAATGAAATATATGAAATATAGATGAATACCAGTATATACAATCTAAAGGTTGTTCATTTATAGTACTACTGTCAGGTGGATTAACCAAATACAGTAGAGTAAAGAAAACTATTTACAAGAATTATGTGCTTTTCATAACAAACAGACAAACATAAACGAAATATGTTTATACTAGCACATAAAGAGCTTATGATCCTAATCATTCATGGTGGGATGGCAAATTGTTGAACAGTAAAAAACTGATGACAACGCTTCACATATACTTTAAAAGGGGACAAGGCTTTACAATCTATTTAAATCAGTAAGAAACAAAAGTATTTACAAATGAACATATATGTGTGTATATAATAATGATGCATTAGTAAAGATGTTTATATATTATTCACTGTGTAACTCATTATTCAATGTAGGGAGTGAACGTAAACCCTTCATTTAATCCATTAGGGGCCAATGTATTGAATTTGTAAATCCAGAAACATTCCCTTTTGAGGAGGGTGCGATCCAGATCACCTCCTCTACGACCTAATTGCACCTTTTCGATACCTGCAAATTTGATCCCTCGTGTGTCACCATGATGATCATTTCTGATGTGTCTAGAAACTGGGGTATCTCTAAAGTTTCTGACAGAGTGTATGTGTTCCATGACACGTCTCTTAAAGGGGCGGATGGTTTTCCCCACATATCTCAGGCCACATGCACATGTCAGTAAGTATATGATACCTTTCGTATTACAATTGAAGAATTGCTTAATCTGGCACACTGAATTGTCAGTTAAATCTGAAAAGACTTTTGAGTCTTTCATCATGTACTGACAGGCCACACATCTGCCACATTGGTAGGTGCCCTGTACAGAGAGCCAATTTGTAGTGGCACTCTTAGTGGACAAATGACTAGGAACCAAAACTTCTTTTAAGTTTCTGCCTCTGCGTGCTGTGAGGGAAACAAATGGAGTTACTACTCCTTTGAGTTGGGGATCTTGAGAGATCAGAGGCCAGAACCTACCTAATATCCGTTTGGTTTGATCCCATCCAGAGTCAAACGTGGCTACACAGCGAATAAGTTCCTGTTTTATTGGGGGCTCTTTGTCTCTTAAGAGAAGTTGGGTGTAAACTTGCTCCTGGGACACAGATCTGTATACGTATAGGGTTGTGGGGAAGAATCATCATTATCTTCCAGAAGGGACACTAGTTCATTAAGGCATTGGTATTCTCTGACACTAAATCCCAAATCTCTGGCTCTTTTTTCATTGATAGTAACGAAAAATTTGTGTAGAGCCAGACGTCTACCAAATAAATGGACATCTTTAATCCAGTCAAATTTATTAAAAGGGGGTACCGGAACAAATGATAATCCCTTCATCAGGACCCGATGTTGTAATTCGGTGAGTATAGTGTCAGAGAGATTGAGAACCTTGATACTAGTGCTCCAAGCCAGCCTTGCCCTGACTGCTTTGCTTTCTGCACTCCCAGTGCTCCAAGCCAGCCTTGCCCTGACTGCTTTCCTTTCTGCACTCCCAGTGCTCCAAGCCAGCCTTGCCCTGACTGCTTTCCTTTCTGCACTCCCAGTGCTCCAAGCCAGCCTTGCCCTGACTGCTTCCTTTCTGCACTCCAAGTGCCTAGTCTCCTTGACTATCTGGAGAGAACAGCCTCTCTCTCCTACCTGCTTCCTAGGAGGAAGCCAGCAATCCCTCTCCTTTACCTGCCAAGCAGGGAGGAGTTTATTCCCACTGCAATAGCTCATTAACTGCAGCTGAGCAGTGGGTTGGAGATGATCCAAAAAACCCTGGCCTGGATCTATGTCTCCCCAGAACACCACTAAACTGTGGAGTGGAGCATTGGCCCACCCTTCTCTCCAAATGCTCCACCCCAGGGGCCCATAACTAAACAAAGCTTTGGGTTGTGCAACACACAAGCTACACGTACTTCCCCTGGGGTTAAAAGGCATATCTGCCTTCACTTTATCACATATCCTCCTCCCCAGCTCAGACCCATCGGGTCGAGCGGCCTTAGAACACAAACCGTGAACATTCATAACACCTAGGGCTCTACCAGCCCTGACTAGCTTCACAGTTATAGGAAGTGGCCTATTGTGAATGGCGGCTACCTTGCTCCCTTGTAGTTTAAGGAGCCCCCACCCAATAGGATAACCCAAATAGTTAAGAGTGTTAGCGGTCAAACCGGCAGCCTTTACATTATTCACAACTAACCGGCCCTTCATCAGGTGTGCTACCCAGTCCACCCTGTTAAACACCACATCAAGGTAGGCAGCTGCATACTCTGGCTGGAACAGAACACTTTTCATCAGAGTAACCTCACTCCCTGAATCTGTCAGTGCTTGTGCACTCTTCCCTACCACCATCACGACTTTTAGCTGTGCTGTAACACCACCACCAGTCACCATACACATCTTTAAGCAAGTCAATACTATCCTATGCAGAGCCCTTATTCCTATGTCACATTGTATTGGCTCTTCACTCTCAGGACAGTTATATGCAATATGTCCTTGTATGTGGCAGTTGAAGCATCGGAGTTCTTTCTCAGTCTGGTCTCGTATGGAGCGCTGTTCTTGTGCCGGAGGCCCAGACTCCCGGCGTAGCTCATCTTTCCTTTGCCTGGTTTCCTCTGCTTGCTCAGCCTTGAGTGGCCACCTCTCAATGTCAGCAATGCTTTCCTCTGGGCTGTCTGGCGGTCTCCCTGTTCCCTTGGGGGTGTCCAGAGACGCAGTCATGGCCTCTCGCTGGATCATGACAGCCCCGGTATCAAACAGCCGGTTAGGCAGTCCGAGTCCCGCCTTTAATTCTATGACTGTGTTCCCAGAATCTGGCAGCTGTTCCAGGTAGTCAGTGTGCCCAGGCCTTGTAGCAGTAGTCTTTGCCAGCAGTTCCAGTTCTATGGCTCCCGAACAATCATTCAAAGTCTTTGTAGCTATACCAGGTGTCTCTGAAATATTTAATTCTGCTATGCCAATGTCACCTACTTTGTGACGTTCGCCTTGATCTGGCTTAGCTGCGGACGTGCCTATCTTATCATCACAGCTTGATTCTGTAACTGTCGCTTTCTCTTGGCTTAGATCAGAAGCGGCTACTTTGCCTTTCTTGTTTTGACTTCGTTTTGCCACTACTTCTCTGCCTTGCTTTTCTCTGTCAAACTGTTCAACAGCTGGTCGACATTTTTGGGTAGCCTCTGCTACTAAACAGTGCACAGCATTTTTTAGCTCAACTGGGGTGCTTTGCTTCTCTCCATTTTGCTCAGCTCCTCTGCTGTTGTCTTCTCTGACTCCCCAAGTCAGTCTGCTTTTCATGCCTTTGACTTGTTCACTTGGGTGTACATCAGGGGCTTCTGCTTCATTTTTCTTTCCCTGGCTGTATTCACTAGCTTTACTTGTCTCATTCTTTATAGCATAAACCGACTTGACACTGCTGGCCTCAGTCACAGTCATTCTTTCTCCTGCGTGTTTCTCAACATCACGCTTTGCTGCCTCCATGCTTTTCAGCTTGCTAAAGACTTCCTCTACTGCCTCTGTCACCTTATGCAGGATGTCAGTAGCTTGGTTACTGGGTCCCTTGTCCCCACGCTCCCTGCAGGGGGCAATCTGCAAAACCTCAGTAAGGGCAGCTCTATGCTCCTGCTGAGCGTCCCTCAGGTTCTTAACCTGTGCAGCCAGGAAACTGTTTGTGCCTTGTTGTTTAGCGGTTGCCTGTACCACAGCTCTCAGCAGGTCCTCCATTATAGCACCAAGCAGGTAACTGTCTTAAAGGTACAGTGCTACCTGTTTGCTTAACAGGTCTGCAAAAATAAAAGTCCACAAGCAGACTACCGAATGACTAGCACACCCACAGACCCTCACTGTGCTACTTTGCCCGCATTCTCCACCATATTGTGATCCTTGTTTGTAGGTAGCACGGTCCTCTAGGGCAAAAACATGCACAGTCCTTGTAAATGCATATACTCCAGGCACTTTATTTTTTAGCCACACAGGATACAGCAGTAAATGAAAAACATAAATGTAACACAAAACCCTATAAACAAAAACCTAGCTCGGTCTGAGCACTAACTCACTTTAGGTTCCCTATCTCTCAGGGTTAAACTAAACAAAACAATATTGCACCAAGCTTATTAGAGAGCAACACTCTGCTAGCTAGCCTGTTGCTTTCCTTTCTGCACTCCCAGTGCTCCAAGCCAGCCTTGCCCTGACTGCTTTGCTTTCTGCACTCCCAGTGCTCCAAGCCAGCCTTGCCCTGACTGCTTTCCTTTCTGCACTCCCAGTGCTCCAAGCCAGCCTTGCCCTGACTGCTTCCTTTCTGCACTCCAAGTGCCTAGTCTCCTTGACTATCTGGAGAGAACAGCCTCTCTCTCCTACCTGCTTCCTGGGAGGAAGCCAGCAATCCCTGTCCTTTACCTGCCTAGCAGGGAGGAGTTTATTCCCACTGCAATAGCTCATTAAAGGACCACTCTAGGCACCCAGACCACTTCAGCTTAATGAAGTGGTCTGGGTGCCAGGTCCTTCTAGGGTTAACCCATTTTTTCATAATTATAGCAGTTTCAGAGAAACTGCTATAATTATGAATGGGTTAAGCCTTCCCCCTAATCCTCTAGTGGCTGTCTCATTGACAGCCACTAGAGGCGCTTGCGTGCTTCTCACTGTGATTTTCACAGTGAGAGCACGCAGCGTCCATAGGAAAGCATTGTAAATGCTTTCCTATGAGACAACTGAATCTTGTGGCGCAGCTCTTGCCGCAGCGTCGCATTCAGGCCGGCGTAACGGGAGGCGGAAGGAGGAGGAGGCTCTCCGCCCAGCGGCTGGAAAAAGGTAAGTTTTTACCCCTTTCCCCCTTCCAGAGCCGGGCGGGAGGGGGACCCTGAGGGTGGGGGCACCCTCAGGGCACTATAGTGCCAGGAAAACGAGTATGTTTTCCTGGCACTATAGTGGTCCTTTAACTGCAGCTGAGCAGTGGGTTGGAGATGATCCAAAAAACCCTGGCCTGGATCTATGTCTCCCCAGAACACCACTAAACTGTGGAGTGGAGCATTGGCCCACCCTTCTCTCCAAATGCTCCACCCCAGGGGCCCATAACTAAACAAAGCTTTGGGTTGTGCAACACACAAGCTACACGTACTTCCCCTGGGGTTAAAAGGCATATCTGCCTTCACTTTATCACAGTGTGTAGTGAATGCAGAGTGTGTTGCCCAATAACTCCAGCGCGTTACCAGCTACAAGCATCCCAGAGGCCCCTGGCACACTCATACCTAAAGGGGTGAAACCACTTGAAATAAGAATGGGTCTAGGGGCCTCCTGGCACCATTTTGATTAAGTTTTTATGGTGCCTTGAGTGTTCCTTTAATAGCAACCATGTGTACAGTGTAATGCCATACACTTTAACTGGCCAATCATAGAGTAAAGTACGCTCACGGAGATCCCTTACAGGCACATTATGGTTAGAAACAGCTTACAAACCATATGTTTTGTGTGTTTTACCAATAAGCAACACATCTACAAGTGGTTGGTATCACTGCAAGCAGACATTACTAATGGACAGCCAGAAAAAAATTGCAACAAGTTTTTAATACGGTTATTAATTAGTAGCTGCTACTAACTACCTGCCTTTAATAGTGACAGATTATAGTAACTAAACTCAAGAGGCAGCAATTAATCAGAGCACCTGTCTAGCAAAGACTTTTCATTGAGCTGTTTTGGGAAGTCTATGATTGGACAGCCCAGAAAGTCTGGGCGGGCTTAGAAGGGGAGGGCTTCCATAGGCAGTGGACAGAGAACTGTAGATTTTGCAAACTGTTTTTAGATATATCCCCAATGAAAAAATGCATGATAAAATATATGCAATTTTTAATTTGGGGTATATATAACAGTGATTTTTAATGAATTTTGTATTCGGGCAGGGGATGTCCTTTTAAGGTATCTGATGAGGTCACAGCATTGTGGTGATGTCATTGACAGTTTAGGCTATATATATCTGCTGCACAGGACCTACCTTAACAGTTATTACTGTATAACCATGGCAGAGGAATTTGCAAGAGAGAAGAAGCAGATGTTTCCAGCTCTTTCGAGAGAAACAACACATGGCAAGGTGAATGGGGGTTATGTACTCGCTAAATCCATGCACCCCCTGCCCATTTGACCTTCTAACCCAGTTCCTTTCCTTCTTATGCCCAATGTATGGCGATAAGGTCCATATGGACCCCCCATATAAGTATACTAATTTTGGTGACTAATTTGATGCCTCATCATCAGAAAACATAAAATGGAATGTGAATAGTCATAGAAGAGATTACTTTACCGATATATGCATGCATAAAATCGTTATAAATGATTCTCTGTTTTAGGCATCTTCCATTAGAGCCAAGCCAACAAAGAGAAATACGTCTTCGGGGATCAAACTCCCACCATGTCCTAATAATCGGATTCCGATGCTAACCGCAAATCCCTCGGAAAAGGTATACGCTACAATTTAAATCCATAGTCTGATTCATATTAGGAAGGGAACATTTTACAGACACAGGCTGTAAACCTGAGATTTTTTTTTACATTGTCATTTTCTTGATATATATATATTTTTTTAGTTTATTGTGGATGTCATTCTCCAACAAAGTATAAATTATAAAAAAAAAAATCACATTAATATGTACATATTACATATGTTCTGTAATCTACATTAACTGAATTTCTATTTGTTTAGGTGGATTTCATTAGAGCACCCCCAGCAGAACGATTTGTGGATGTTCCTTCTGGAGTGAAATTTCCAGTGTGTCCTAAACAACCTGTCCAGTTCTGTACCACCAAGCTCTCGGAAAAGGTATTTAATACTAATCCAGACTAGTAAGCAGATATTTTCAAGACAATTGAAATAGGGCTACGGATTGATATGAAGGGTTGTATATTTAATGCCAAGCCATGGAATGATTAATTAAAGTAAGCATTAAAAGATTTTATAAATTAGTATCTCACATCAATCATTAGTTCTATTGTAGATTATTAACTCTTCTACTATATAACAAAATAGCTGAAGTGGATAAGCATTAGTCTACTATGTTTAACCTACTATGTTTAACCTTTCAAACAATCCCCAATTATTTCATATATTGGTTGTTTTATGCTAATGAGTGTTCTTCAGAATAGGTTTACAGAATGAGTGCACAAATGTTTTGTTATAATGTTTTTGCAGCTTTATAAGCCAAGTCCATCATTTGACCTTGAGGATCCATATTGTCGTTTGATGAGGACAACCTACAATAACCTGCATGACCCATACTTAAAAGAATATTACCAGAGTAAAGTACCCCGACAACGGATACGTCAGCAGGGATTTATCACCAGTGATGATAAGGTAGGATAAAAAAACAAAAACAAGCAACATGCCACTACCATTTAATTTTACACTAACATATTGCATACATAAATTTAACTGAATGACATTGAATTAAAAGATTATGTCTTGTTTAGGTTGTTTGCTCTTTAAAAGAGTACAACGAGTACAGGGAGTACCTCTCAAGCATACATAGAAAGAAAATGAAAAATGTAAGTTGGATTAAGATTTATAGTAAAAACAGTCAACATAGTAGACAAAGTGTAATTTTCAGTGGGATGATATTTAGCTACTCAAATTAAAAACAATTTTAAAAAGATGAAAAATTAATAATAATCTGTTTGTTTTTTAGAAGTTAGAGAAACAAGGTAGACAAAATTCGTCTTCTAACCAATGATGCTACCAAGATTGTTAGAAAACGTACTTCTTAATAAAAGTTCATTACTACTTGACAATTTTGCCACATGTGATTTCATGCAAAACAGTTCAAACATATGAAAATATGTCATCATACGAACATGTGGGTTAAAATATGAAATTTTATTTAAAGAAAAACTCTAGCACTATAACAATTTTGTCTAATTGAATTGGTTGTAGCGTCTGCAATCCACGGCACCTGTTCCATGGTTAATGTTAAATCACGAATAGTTTAACACCTAATGAGGGGCCTACTGCACATCCCTTGCTTGGAGTAGTTACACTCCACATGAGCTATACCAGTGTATAGCAGCAATAGATGTCTGTGATACTCTGAGAGCCAGCAGGTGGCGTTCCAATCACTGCCAACTATTGCTGCTTGAACTAATGTTTAAGTATGAGTCTAAACAGTAGAGGGGGGCTGGACAGCGGGCGTCCAGGGACCTTCATTCAGTGTTTAACAAATTGAAAATGATTCCGCGCCCAGGTACTCCAGTGTTACTTTAACAAACAATATAAAAAACTAGAAAAGCTACAATTTCTGGGGAAATTGTGTGAAGTGTTCTTGCCTCCACCAGTAGTCTACAACTGGAGTGGGCGGAGTAACTGTTATCATTTATATAGCACATTTAATTGCAACGTTGTTGCACAGTTACATTAAACCATACATTTATAAAAACATTAGCAGGTGTTCAAAAGGCTCTGTCTATGACATCACTTGCTGCTGCAGCCTGGCACAGGCCAGAGTATTTTGGCGGTTGCCATCTTCAAACGATCGTATTTTAAAAACTATACATCCTATGCAAGAACACTTAATTAAAGCCAAGAAGCAACGAGAGAGCATAATCAATAATATTCAGAGAAAAAGAAGAAAATAAAAACTGGAAAAAAAGATACAGCTGCTTTAACTCACATTTTTAGGAATACATTCCCACAAACCTTTATCTAATTAATATCACATGAACACGCATGCAGTGTTAGATTCAATTCATAAAAACTCCCTGTGACTTTAGAAACCAGTTTATTGTTTATTCCTGAATACCTATTTTTACATTATTTTTTTTTTATACCGCTTGCAGCACATCAGCCATCTTCCCCTTTCCCTCACATATACACATGGAACTGAGGTATATTGCTCTAAGGTAGAAAGTTCCATGGTCATCTCCTTCCCCTCACCTACCGTTTTCCCCCGAAAATAAGACATCCCCTGAAAATAATCCCTAGCTTATATTCAGGGGATGCTCGTAATATAAGCCCTAGTTGAAAACAAGCCCTAGTTGACATCTTCGTTAGTTCGCTAATTCACTAATCTATGTTCACTAAAAAATGGGATTATTTAAAAGTTGCACTACTGAAGGCAACAGAAAATTGCATTAGGCTTGTCAGTAAAAGCAAAATAATCAAGAAACCACTGTGGTACTCCGCAGATGTGGCCAAAATAGTAAAAAACAAAAAGTTAGCATTTAGTAATTATAAAAAAACCCAGAGTGAGGAAGACAGAATGATCTATACGATTAGGCAGAAAGAGGCTAAGCAAGTTATAAGAGCTTCCAAATCACACACAGAAGAGAAAATAGCACAGTCAGTAAAAAAAGGGGACAAAACATGTTTTTAGATACATAAATGAGAAAAGAAAAGTAAAACAAGGATTAGTTAGATTAAAAACAAAAGAAGGAAGTTATGTAGAAGAGGATAAAGGTCTAGCAGACTTCCTCAATTAATATTTTTGTTCGGTATTTACAGATGAAAATGAAGGAAAGGGACCTCAGTTAAGAAAAAGGATAAATGAGTCATTTATTACACGTGAGTTTACAGAGGAAGAGGTTGTATTTCAACTGTCAAATGTAAAGACAAATAAGTCAATGGGACCTGATGGAATACACCCAAAGCTATTAAAAGAGCTTAGTGGTGTACTAGCAAAACCATTAACAGATTTATTTAACCAATCATTGTTAACAGGAGTAGTCCCAGAAGACTGGAAGTTAGCGAATGTTGTGCCCATTCACAAGAAAGGTAATAGGGAGGAGTCGGGCAACTATAGGCCAGTAAGCCTTACTTCAGTAGTAGGGAAAGTGATGGAAACCATGTTAAAGGATAGGATTGTTGAACATCTAAAAACGCATGGATTTCAAGATCAGAGACAACATGGGTTTACTTCAGGGAGATCATGCCAAACTAATCTTATTGATTTTTTTTGATTGGGTAACTAAAATTATAGATCAGGGTGGTGCAGTAGACATTGCTTACCTAGATTTCAGTAAGACTTTTGACACTGTTGCACATAGAAGGCTTATCAATAAACTGCAATCTTTAAGTTTGGATTCCAATATTGTTGAATGAGTATGGCAGTGGCTGAGTGACAGGCAACAGAGGGTTGTAGTCAATGGAGTATATTCGAAGCTTGGGCTTGTCACCAGTGGGGTACCTCAGGGATCTGTACTTGGACCCATTCTCTTTAATATTTTTATTAGAGTTATTGCAGAAGGTCTTGATGGTAATGTATGTCTTTTTGCTGATGATACTAAGATATGTAACAGGGTTGATGTTCCAGGAGGGATAAGCCAAATGGCAAATGATTTAGGTAAACTAGAAAAATGGTCAGAGTTATGGCAACTGACATTTAATGTGGATAAGTGCAAGATAATGCATCTTGGACGTAAAAACCCAAGGGCAGAGTACAGAATATTTGATAGAGTCCTAACCTCAACATCTGAGGAAAGGGATTTAGGGGTGATTATTTCTGATGACTTAAAGGTAGGCAGACAATGTAATAGAGCAGCAGGAAATGCTAGCAGAATGCTTGGTTGTATAGGGAGAGGTATTAGCAGTAGAAAGAGGGAAGTGCTCATGCCATTGTACAGAACACTGGTGAGACCTCACTTGGAGTATTGTACACAGTACTGGAGACCGTATCTTCAGAAGGATATTGATACCTTAGAGAGGGTTCAGAGAAGGGCTACTAAACTGGTTCATGGATTGCGGGATAAAACTTACCAGGAAAGGTTAAAGGATCTTAACATGTATAGCTTGGAGGAAAGACGAGACAGGGGGGATATGATAGAAACATTTAAATACATAAAGGGAATCAACACAGTAAAGGAGGAGACTATATTTAAAAGAAGAAAAACTACCACAACAAGAGGACATAGTCTTAAATTAGAGGGACAAAGGTTTAAAAATAATATCAGGAAGTATTACTTTACTGAGAGGGTAGTGGATGCATGGAATAGCCTTCCAGCTGAAGTGGTAGAGGTTAACACAGTAAAGGAGTTTAAGCATGCGTGAGATAGGCATAAGGCTATCCTAACTATAAGATAAGGCCAGGGACTAATGAAAGTATTTAGAAAATTGGGCAGACTAGATGGGCCGAATGGTTCTTATATGCCGTCACATTCTATGTTTCAATGTTAGGGGAATTTTCCCTCGAACATAGATTTGTAGGATTCCATGCGCTAATTCGCTAATCTATGTTCAGGGAAGTTTCCCCGAACATAGATTTGCGGGATTCTATGCCCCTAGTGAACTGGTCTGTGTTCGGGGGAATTCCCCTGAACGTATACCTGCTGTCTTGCACATGCTTGCTACCGTTTTTCCCAGAAAATTAAGACATCCCCTAAATATAAGCCCTAGTGCCTTTCTTGAAGCAAAAATTAATTCAAGACCCAATCTTATTTTCGGGGGAAAATGGTATCTCCGGGCTATGTAACAGAGATAAATAGGTTTGCCTTACATATATGGGGATCATGTTCCCCATCATTCATGCAAGCTGTGTGTAGGGCTTACAAGATAACTAGAACAACAGGGAAAACTCTTAAGGAAACGTTAGTAGCTTCCAGGAGGATGTTCATAGACAAAAATGGAATCATGGAGGATGTTACATGGACAATTGGTGCTACAGGGTGTCCTATGATTTTATCATACCGAGAAAATATGGGGATCTATTCAATAAATTGACATGTCTCTCTACATTTGCCTTACGCACAGTGGGTTGCAAACTTGATAAACACCCTGTAGGGTCGAAACGTTGCTGTTTTTTCCCTAATAAAGCTGCTATTTCTGTTAACCTCGGAGTGCCTGAACAGTTATTTATTCTGCATATCTTGGAAGGGAGGCCTGGCCAGCCCTGGCTTCAGAGCACCTGGGTTACTTGGTAAATGCGGTATCCAGTACGTCTCTACTGTTGTTAGTACATGGGCATTAGTTTAATGTATTTGGATAAGCCTTTTAAATAATTAAATATTTAAAAAAAAAAAAATTATATTTATATATATATATTTTTTTTATATGTGATAAATGCATTCATATTTTACCATTTAAAAAATGTATATAATTTTAAATCATTTGAAAAGCTTATCCAAAATTTTTATATTGAGGCCATAGTAAGCAGGAGTGTGTATTACATGTCATATTTACATATTTATTATTGGATGCTTTCTTTATAACTAATTTTAATGAATCTCACAAATCTGTTTATTGACCTTGTCAGACTAGTTGGGATAGTCTGTAAAAATATTTTAACATTTACCAAACTGTTTTCTAACCTCAACTTGGCTGGTCTGACTTATCAGAGCTCTGAAATCCTGAGCTTAGATGGTCTCATTATTTGGTTAGTTAGTCATACCTTGTGGTGTCTTTCTTTCATGTTACACCCAGCAATTCTAAAATCTGGTAATTCTTCTTTCTATCTGTTTTGTCTACATCTGCAGGTAGGGATTCACAAACTTAACTGGTTTCCTGACAGAGCTCAGATTTCTTGGTATTGCTGTGTCTATTAAATGACCACTCCACACAGCCCAAAAGCACTTCAGCTTGCTGACACCCCTGGCTGAGGTATGCAGCCTCCTTCCATTAGCTCCTCTGAGCTAATAGAAGTGGCAGGAATGCTCTACTTGAGCGTGCCTGCTTCCTTCTAACCACACAGACCTCAGACCAGCTCCACAAACCTCAGACCAGATGTGCGCAAGCACACACATGCAACGGTGCTTGTATGTGCACGAGCCAGCACTCACGTGCACTTGTGCACCACTTGAAAGGTATCTCAGTGAGAAGTCTCTGATTGATTGGTTATTTCCCCATGAAGAGACTGAAAGTCTCTTCCAGGAAAAAAGCGGAGAGATCGCTAAGGCTGCAATTTTGCAAGATATGCACCCAATAAATACATGCATGGCAAATTCATGCATGTATACCTACTAGACAGTGATTTTTTTTTTGTCTTTGCCTATTTGGGCATGGAGTGTTCCTTTAAAGCATAAACTTTTATTACCTTGTTTCAATCACCAGAGACACTACATGTAACTTACTAGATACTTAGGGCACTGGGTAGGGTATGGGAAGCAGTGGCAGGAGCCAGGTAAGATAGAGGCAGTAGTGAATTGGACCACCTACCATATCAAGACACAAATTATGGCTTTCTTGGGGACAGCTAGTTCTTACAAAAGTTTTGTTCCTGTTTATAGTGCTATCGCTAAGTCACTGACTGACTTAACAAGGAAAACCCTCCTCAGGTAGGTCCTGTGGTCTCCCGAATGCGAGAAATCCTTCGAGTCTCTGAAAAACTCCTTAAACATTACCCCCACCCTGGCCGACTCGGATCCTAACAAACATTTCAATGTCCATGTGGAACTAGTGTACTGAACAGGGAAATACATAAATCTGCATCCTACTCAACATCACAAGTGTCTGAAGATCTCCTTTAAATGTAATTGCTGGAAATATTATTATTATTGTTATTTATATAGTGCCTACTTATTCTGCAGCGCTTTCAAATATTATAAAAGAGGGATATTCAACAAGAAATGTTACAGGAACAATAGGTTGATGAGGACCCTGTTCTGAGGTGGTGGGATATAAACACACAATAGGAAGGGCATCAAGGAGACAGCAAACAAGGTGGGAATTTAGCAGAACTGGAGGTGAGAATGTGGCCATTTTAGAAAGAGCAAGAGACAGGTTTGTAAACAGAAGTTACTATGGGAGGCCGTAAGCTTCTCTGAAAAGATATATTTTGAGGGACTTCTTAAACAATTCACTAGGGGATAGTCAAATGGGGGTAGGCAGGCTGTTCCAAAGGAAAGGAGCCACATGCGAGAAGTCCTGCACGCACGAATTAGCAGTCAGGATGCGAGCAGTGGACAGGAGAAGGTCACCAGCAGAGCGGAGAGACAGAGAATAGGCATACCTACGAATCAATGAAGAAAGATAACAGTGGCTAGAGCATATGACACATCATGAATGTCAAGGTCAGACTATACACCCACACATAAGGCTAACAATTTCACTTCCCACACAGACTTGTATCTTGTCTCATTTCATAGGCAGTCCATACTTTCATCCATGTGCTCATAATGGACTATTTAACTATAGCATGGATAATCAACCTGGCCCCTACGGACCACTAGTGGGCAGTTTAGGATTTCAAGTGGGCGGTTGTGGGCTCTGCAAAAAAATTGTCCAGTGGGCCCGGTGGCCGTGGACCAAGGCCAGCAGGGAAGATCATTTCATCTCCACTGCCTGCCCATACAGAGCCAGCCTTGCTGTAAGCCCTCTCGGGAAGGTGAGGAGATCAAAGATTTCCCTCACCGGCCCACTGGCACTTCCAGCAGAGGGAGAGAAGGACCTGGGAGGCTCTATGTTTCTCCCGCGAGCAGGCTGGTCAGAATATTGCCCCGCGTTACAATTCACACACGCACCTTTCACACACACATTACCCTTCACACACACACACACACACACACACACCACCCTTCACACACTGCACCCTTCACACACTGCACCCCTCACACACAAACACACACAGTATCCTTCACATACGCACAACAACCTTCACACACACGCACACAACACCCTTCACACACTGCACTCCACACACACTACACCCTTCACACACACAGCACCCCTCTCTCACACACACATAGAAAACAAAGTAGAATAGAAAAAAAGGGAAACTAAATAGATACATTTAAGTTTTCTGTTTTTTGTTGTTTTTTTTAAACCCACCATTCTAAAAAAAAAAAAAAAAATTAAAATTTCATTTGCGCTAGAAAATTAGTTCCTGCGGCACTTGTGGGCGGTAAGGAAATGTTACCATCAACAAAGATACAAAAGTGGGTGGTAGCTATTAAAAGGTTGACCACCCCTGATCTATAGACTAATTGTTGACCTTATCAATGATGATTCATTTGCACACGTTATGGCAGATATAAGAAGCAGTAATGTAGGGACATATCATTTCTTATGTACCGAACTATAAAAAGGCCCATCGGAAGAAATATACAGACCTGAAAGAGACACTATAGTCACCTGAACAACTTCAGCTTAATGAGGTTGTTCAGGTGAGAACTATAGCTCCCTGCATCCTTTCTCATGTAAACACTGTATTTTCTGAGAAAATACAGTGTTTACATTGAAAGCTAGGAACACCTCCATTTGCAGTCACTCAGAGTGAACCAGAGGGACATTGGAGTTGATGGAGGTATAATATGCCTCCATCCACTCAGATCTGCTGTCAGCAGAGCACAGGGCAGCACTGTGCACAGCATCCTGTGATTTAGTATCTCTTCCCTCTGCATGCAGACACTGAACTTTCCTCATAGAGATAAATTGATTCAATTCATCTCTATGAGGAGATGCTGATTGGCCAGGGCTGTGTTTGAATCATGATGGCTCTGCCCCTGATCTGCCTCTTTGTCAGCCTCAGTCAATCCTATGGGGAAGCATTGTGATTGGATCAGGCTACCACATATCAGCAGACTGCTTGTTTTTCTGAGTCTAACAGCATCCAGATTTACAGCTTCTTGCTTGAATACAGTAAGATTTTTACTATATTTATGGAGGCACGAGGGGCCCAGGGGGGCTAGATGGTGGTGTTAACACTATAGGGTCAGGAATACATGTTTGTGTTCCTGACCCTATAGTGATCCTTTAATGTTTCTATACCACAAGCTCACGCCAGGTATCCTCATCATCAGAACAAACACTAATAAACCATACTAAAAAAACTTAGGGACACTTTCCTGAGCCAATAGTCAAAACTTTCCAAGCCCACTTCTTCAGATGAGCTAGTACCAGAAGGTTTCTGATGGTCAGGAATTGAGTGGATCCAAGATATAAATCAACCTCTAAGAACAGACATAGAAGAGGCATATTTCTGGACCTTAGAATGGCCAAGCTTAACACTTAGTATAGAATTAGAAAATAGCAGAGCTAGTGCTGAATACTAGGCCAGATAAACTAACCAAGCATAACCAAGCCAGAATACATAGAAACCAAAAAATGAGAAGCATTTGATTTGAAAATGGACAGCATTAACAAGGAGATTTGTGCTGGGCAACATGGAGGTGGGCCTTCCTTATTTGAATAAGTCAGTCCAGCTTTTGTTGGTTAGGAAACATTTTTTGTGTGTTTGTGTTTTTTTTTTTTATAATAGTAAGCTTTGCTCTTCTTTTTTTCAGCTGAGTAACATTCTCAAAAATTACATATGCAAGCAAGGAAAGAATAGCAATTATGGCTAATAAATGAATTGCAGGACATAATCAAATGGATTTGTGTAGCCCATTTGGCTATTCTACAAATGTTTTGCAGTTCAATTCAAAATTCAGAGTTTTAGTCCTTTTAAAGTATATATGATCTCTTTGTGCCTGTAAGTGTTACAGAGGCACTGTCATAAACCCACTCCACCCTCCCCCCCAAAAAAGATAGTATTTCCTAAAGATAAAATCTGAAATACTCATTTAGACCACGTTGGAATTTCTTTGAAAATTAAAATTCTACAAAAGTTGCCAGACGGTGATGGTGCAGCTTGAATGGCCTCTAGATGTAATGATTAAAATAGCATCAAAGTTCATTATTGGCTCTATCTTGTCTCACAGAACATTTGCAGTCAGCCATTCTATTTTCAGATTATACTTACTGCTGTAGATATGAATATGGACATCTCTTTTCTTATCAGAATTCATTAATATTTATCAGAAACAAATTCCATGAGATAAAAAAAAAAAATTCAACTCCTGCCTCTGATTGCAATGCAGACATTCAACACTTTTAGTACTGACTCCTAAATTAATTGGCAATAAAGACAGTTTGCTACTGCGTTGCACTGTGAAAATGTCTATTGCTTTTATCACTTTGAGAGATTTTCCCTGTACTATGTACTCTACTGACAGGCACTAGAACACACGTTACACCTCATTATCTTAACATGCACCTGTCACCTAAAAGAACCTTTACATTAATCTATAGAGAGTTAAATGCGTCCATATATACAGTATAGTGTTCATATTCTGTAACGTGGCTCTGAAGATTTAAAGATATAACAAACTACCCCTATCTTCTGCGAAATGAGTGGATCAGGTGACACGGTGCGCTCGAGCTTAGTATTAATTATTAAAATGTAATCAGTATACTGTCAGGGTTATTAGTGCCAAAGGTTTCCTACCCCTGCTCTAAAGTGTAAATTCTAAAGAATGCAATGCAAATTTAATATGAATGCACTAAAATGGCTAAACACGAAAAAATAAATATTTTCAGACACATTTTCAGGTCCCATTATTCTGAATTCCCAATAGTTAACACTTTAGTGGATAATTGCCAATACCCTGTCTGCGGTGAAAAGCCAAATGGTAAAGATTAAAGGAACAGTCTAAGCACCATCACCATTATAGCTTTCCTGCTAATACTTCTCAATGAGCTGTACTACTCATCAACATGTAGTGGTTTTGGTGTTTAGATTGTCTGTTTAGATTGTCTGTGGCAACTGACACAGGGAAAACCTATGCATTATAAAGACATACGTTTTCAAGGGTACCATTTTTCCATATATGATCATGGTCGTTATTCTACTGCAATTATCATGAATGACTCTGTATGTGTGAAAGTGTGCATGTGTGGCTGTGTGTGAGAGAGTGGCTGTGTGTGTTTATGTGTGGCTGTTGTATATGAGAGTAGCTGTCTGGATTTTTGTATTTGTCTTTGAGACTAACTTGTGTGTGTCCCACTACATATAAGTCTGCAAATACTTATACAATTGCCAGATTGAAATAGTGGCTGTGACGGTAGTCACCATCACCTGGGGTTTCATAAGGACATTTTATGTAAGACCCTGGACTATTCCTATGTTTAAGTCACCCTGTGTCCATTGTGGGTGCAGGGTGTATTTGTGTGTAATGTGGTTGTTTGAGGTTAAATGTTAGTGTGTTCTCCTGTCTTGCTAATGCTTGCAATCATAGGGGGATTTGGCTGTGGAGCCTGTACAGCGCAGAAGCTATATGTTCTGTTAATTAATGTCTTCCCCATCCCTTTATAAATGTTATTATGCTATTATAATTTCCTGTATATTTTGTGACATGTTTTGGTTATTTGAATTTTATGTCACAGCAATGTATATGTAATTAATATATGGGCTAGTCCCAAGTAAAATAAAATATTATTATTATTATTATTAGTCCCATTTGGATCGGTGTCCTGTGTGGATTATTAGGGATCCCAGCCACAGAGTTGTTGTACGTGTTGGCTGACTGCATGATCCCTCTAGCCCTGGGATAAATCAAGAGAGCTAGGCCTGAGAGCGCACTTGACTTTGTAAAGGCAATAGAATTCACATTGCAGGCAGAGGTGGATACCTGCCTGGAAGAAGGGCTGCAGTGGAATAGGCAGAGGGGACGATACCTGCCTGGAAGAAGAACTGCTGCGGAATAGGCTGAGGGGATGTTACCTGCCTGGAAGGAGAGCTGCAGTGGAATAGGCTGAGGGGACGATACCTGCCTGGAAGGAGAGCTGCAGCCTGGTCGGGTAGAAAAGCTCCAGAAGGACCCCAGTCAAGCCACGGTGACTGGGGCAGAAGAGCGCCAGTTTTCCCCGGTTACAGCTAGAAAGCGATCCTGGGCAAAGATACACATCAGGGGTACAGGGAGCTCCGCTACAGTGGCAATGCAGTGAAAGAAGGATTTGAGGCACTTTTCCCGCTTATCTTCCTTTTCCATAGTTCATATAGTACATGGGTACCCAACCACCACATCTACAAAGAAACATATGCAGTGCTGAATTCATTGATAATCTGATATTGGGGCATGGTTTGAGTGCAAGTGTGCATGTTGCTTTCTACCGCTTTGATTGAGCAATTCATTTAACTTCAGCAGTATATGGTGTCACCCAAAGGCTGGCTCACAAATCGTTTCTCTTTCTTCAGCCCAGGGGTTAAAAACGCTTGCTACCAGTACGTTTTATAGTTCTTTTAACAGTTTAATAACCATGTCGCAGAGCCTTGCAAAGAGGCTCACTGACTAGCCCAGAAACTAAGGGCCCCCTGCGATGGAAGATCATTCTCCGGCTCTCCGGCTCTAAAGGAGTTGGCCAGCAAAGGACAGGTGAGACTCATGAAAGGATAAGATGAACAATGTGAAATATAAACTGGGCATTGGGACTTTAAAGGTTAATCCTTATGGGCAACTGAAGGGTTAACCTTGTGTGGAAAGAACACATTTTAGAAGTGGTATTGTGTGTTTTTTTTGGCAGAGTGAAAGGAATGATTTGTGCACATTTTAAAGTTTAATATGCCAGTCCCCATCTCACTGTTCTCTAACTGGGAAATCCTGAGCAGTGTGGCTAACAATGAGTACACCTTTCTCTGCAGGCTCTTCTGTGAAACACCAGTACACTTCTCAGAGCTTTATTAATGAGCTGCAGATAGCGCTATCCTGGCCTCAGCAGTCAGACATTAGCATCACAAGTGTATGTCACGCTCACTCTGCCCATCAGGTACACTTCCAATACTGACATTGCTGCGTCAATACACACTAACTAAATCACTAGTGATAAAGCCATAATGACGAAAAAGTGCCAAACACTAGTGTTAGAGCTTCAAGTCAAAATACTAAGACACAGACTTTCAGTCTTCATACTGGAGAATACTCCAGTCAGAGGCTTCTCACTGAGAAGCCTCAGCGCTGGAGCCATGCATGCTGTCACACATGATCACCATGTCTTTTCCCATGGACATGCTGGGCAGTTGCCCGGGGGCCCCACTGTGCTGCCCAGCATACCCAGGCCAGCTGGGGAGATCCTATGAACTCCCCTGCCAGCCCATGGAGAGCCGGACCTATTTTCTGTCTGCAGGCCCTCTTGAGATCTCCCTCACCAGCCTAAGGGCCCTTTGATCAGGGAGAGAGGGGGGGAGGACCTGGAGGCAGCAGAAGGGACCTGTGTAGCAGATCGCTCCTCCTGCGAGCAGGCTGTGTGGAGCGTTCCTGCGTTACCATGGCAACGCTCCTCACAGCATTCTGCACGTAGAGGGACAGGAGAGGCTGCAGCCAGATGAGCTGCAGGTTACATAGAACTTACCACCAGACCAACAGTGCTTGTCATGTATTCATGTATTCAGGGACCAACAAGATACATGCATGCTCCCTGAAGATTTTAGTTCACGTTTGACTTACACATTCCTCCCAACTCTGGCGTCCTGTGAATCAGGACACTGGTGGGAAGGAGGTAAAGGGGGAAGGACTAGTGAAGCAATTGCATCATTAGCTCTGCCCCAAAGAGGCGGATCCAACCGAGTTAATGGCATGTCAGCCTGGCGTGACTGCATGAGGGCAGACCCTGCAGGGAGCCCAGTTTCAGTTCTCCCTACAGAGTCCTATTGCCCTAATGACAGCACACGCGTGTCTACTGATGTGCCCGTGCTATGACTGGGTACAGTTCCCTGGTGTCTCCAAAAGTGGGTTAGCAGGGAACTAAAACTAAAGAGATCGCAGGATAGATCCCGAAAATCGAGTCTGACCATACAGGGAGCAATGTTTCGGTGCTCTCTGCAGGATCCTAAAGCCATGAGGATAGCGCATGTGCAATTAATGATGTGCTCGTGCTTTGTTTGTTGAGATTACCCAAAAGAAAGTCACCAGGGAACAGTCGGAAGGCAGGACAGGGACAGAAAATTGTGACTGTCCCGCTAAGATCAAGAAGATTTAGCAGGCCTGGGATTCCAGAATTTTTTTGTTTTTGTTTTAATTAAATCTTTGTAAAAAAATTCATTTTATAACAAACATTGATACAAAAATACATATAACATTTCTATCTCGCTCTTGCTTAATATAATATAATCCATTATCTAAACAAATATATGGATATCAGTATACATCGTTGTACTTTTAAAGAAGCCCAGTACCAATTCTTATTCTATAGAGAGAGGCATAAAATTTACAAAACATATATAACACCCAATAACTGACATCATACAAATTAAAAACAGCAGCAGAGAGTGGAGAGGAATACATACTTTATAGATTGTGCCGAATCACCATCTACGTGCCAAGGTCATTCCGACCATGTTTTTATGTCCTCTATCCTCTCACTAATTCCCTCCCGATCTCCTTTTGTACTCCCATACCAATTCTTATTCTATAGAGAGAGGCATAAAATTTACAAAACATATATAACACCCAATAACTGACATCATACAAATTAAAAACAGCAGCAGAGAGTGGAGAGGAATACATACTTTATAGATTGTGCCGAATCACCATCTACGTGCCAAGGTCATTCCGACCATGTTTTTATGTCCTCTATCCTCTCACTAATTCCCTCCCGATCTCCTTTTGTACTCCCATACCAATTCTTATTCTATAGAGAGAGGCATAAAATTTACAAAACATATATAACACCCAATAACTGACATCATACAAATTAAAAACAGCAGCAGAGAGTGGAGAGGAATACATACTTTATAGATTGTGCCGAATCACCATCTACGTGCCAAGGTCATTCCGACCATGTTTTTATGTCCTCTATCCTCTCACTAATTCCCTCCAGATCTCCTTTTGTACTGAAATTATTTATATAAATGAGGCTTCACTCCATTACCAATTGTTGGTTTATTTGTTTTTTAATTTTGCTCCAGGTAGGAAGTTCTAATTGTCTCCATCTACGTGCAATCACAATTTTAACTGCGACAAAGAAGTGGGTAACAAAAAAGTTATCAATTTTAGTTAAATTTGGCCATTTTAAATGGAGAAGAGCCATTGTAGGTGACCTAATAAGTCTAGGGACATCCATTTGTGCAAGACATTCAAACATTTCATTCCAAACTCTGAGAATCTTTGGGCAGTACCACCATATATGGATACCATTTATAAATAACCTTAACATGGGTCTCTACATAGTTTAACCTGAGGACTGAGCCAAATGTACACGTTGTGAACAAAACGTAAACAAATCCTGGCATTTGCGCTACATGTAATTCACCTCTTTCATATTAAATGCACCCACCCTTATTATATATCATTTTATTCAGGGGAAACAGGGCTTTCATTTAATATCAAATATTTAGCTATGACACATAATTTAATATGAAATAAAATGGGAGAAAATAAGAAATGTTGTTGTTTTTTTAGTTCTAGATGACATTTTAACTGTTAATGTCATAATACTGTTTGCTTTTACTGCAATAAAATACACATATTTGTATTCAGCAAAGTCTCACGTGTAAAACAGTACCCCTTATGTACAGGTTTTATGGAGTTTTGGGAAGTTACAAGGTCAAATATAGCACGTTACATTTGAAATTGAAATTCGCCAGATTGGTTACGTTGCCTTTGGGACTTTATAGTAGCCCAGGAATGAAATTTACACCCATAATGGCATACCATTTGCAATAGTAGACAACCCAAGGTATTGCAAATGGGGTATGTCCAGTCTTTTTTTAGTGGCCATTTGGTCACAAACACTGGCCAAAGTTAGCGTTAGTATTTGTTTGTGTGTGAAAAATGCAAAAAATGCCAATTTTGGCCAGTGTTTGTGACTAAGTGGCTACTTAAAAAGACTGGACATACCCCGTTTGCAATACCTTGGGTTGTCTTCTTTTGCAAATGGTATGCCATCATAGGGGTAATTTTCATTCTTGGGCTACCATAGGGTCTCAAAGGCAACGTAACCAATCTGGCGAATTTTAATGTGCAAAAAATGAAACACCATCCTTATATTTGACGCTGTAACTTTTGAAAACACCATAAAACCTGTACATGAGAGGTACTGTTGTACTCGGGAGACTTCGCTGAACACAAATATTTGTGTTTCAAAACAGTAAAAAGTATCGCAGCAATAATATCGTCCGTGTAAGTGCTGTTTGTGCGTGAAAAATGCAAAAAACGTCACTTTTACTGGCGATATCATCATTGTAATACATTTTACTGTTTTGAAACACTAATATTTGTGTTCAGCGAAGTCTCCTGAGTAGAACAGTACCCCCCATGTACAGGTCTTATGGTGTCTTGGAAAGTTATAGGGTTAAATATAGTGCTAGCAAATTAAATTCCCTTTACTTTCGGCATGGGTTGTCAGGCAGGTCCCGCTAATTGTAATTAATTAAGATACCTAATTATGTAAAAATATTACATAAATATATTTGTAGAATTAGTATATGTATATATATACGTATGTAAATATATATGTATATATATATATATATATATATATCATTTAAAAAATATATTTTTATTTATATATAGGTATATATAGTGATATATACGTATATATTTTTGTGTATATATATATATATATATATATATATATTATTTCGTTCTACGTGTATTTTGATATAAATATATATATTAATATCACAATACAGTTAGAATGAAATAACACACATCTATATATTTTTTAATTATTTATTTTTAATAATTTTTAAAATTTTATTCTTTAACGTATTTACATATTTATTTTTTATATTATATATATATATATATATATATAAAACAATAATTATATATATATTTAATCAGTATCAGTCTATGTGTAATTTGATTATATATATATATATATATATATAATTATATCTATTAATAGTAAATAGTAATAAGATAACCTTACTATGGTAGTCCTGCCCAAAACTCTATCCAAGGGTCCCATTTCTTAACATAATGATCTCTTTTTCCCTGGGTAGTCCAATGATTTTCCTCTAGTTCCCCTAATGATTCCACTCTAAGAATCCATTGTATTACAGTCGGGATGCTAGGTTTAAGGCAATACGGCGGGATCAAAGCATTTGCCTCATTCAATAAAAAACTTAACAATATCTGTTTGTTGTTCTCCTTAAAAGAAGCTGACCAGCCCAGTAAGATCTTAGATGGAGATAATTAATCTGGCATTGGTAGACTCTTATAGATGACACTCAGTACTTGGAGCCAATATTTCCCAATAAGTTTGCACTCCCACCAAATATGTTCCATATTTGCTCCCTTCTCACCACATCTCCAGCATTCATCCAATGCATATACACCATGTTTCTTAAGTCGATCTGGGGTATTGTACCATCTAGTAATTCTTTTAAAGAAAATAATTTTCCTAGCAGTGCTGACCTGACCTTTCATTCCCATTTTGAACACAAATGACCAGTCATTGCCAGTTAATTGGATGTTCAATCCTAGCATCAATGTCAACTGAAATGAGGGTACTATCTTATCCATAGAACCCCTCTGATAGATACTAGACAAATATGATTTTGTATCTATCCCGGTACAACAGAGTAACTCAAACTCTGTTTTATCTCTTGTTTGCCAGTATGGTAACACTCTTTGGTTTAAAAATTTTTTAAATAGACCATACCCATTTTATCTATAAGTGTTGTCATATTATCGCAGCTAGGAAACTCTCTTAGCCTAGTGGGTATATCATCTATTATTAAACTTGTTACTGGCGGGTCTGCCTCTCCCGTTAGTGTTCTCAGTATTTTGTGGCTCAACCCATGCTGAAACTCGAAATTTGATGCAATTGGAAAAATACTGAGAATCCCGGAGATAGCCTCCAACTATCTTTAAGCCTTCTCCAGGTCTGTATTATATGATTTATAATTGGGTGATTAGAAGGAGATAGTAAATTTATTTTACAGTTCTGCCAGGGTAGGGTCTCCAATTTAACCTTTATAAAATCTTGTTCTAATTCATACCAAGGCTTTTTTTTGTCTATAGCTGTCCATTCTCTGATTCGCGCACATAGTACTGCAACATAATATTTATAAATATGTGGGAGGCCCAAGCCTCCTTTCTCAACTGACAGTGTCAATGTATTGTATGAGATATGTGGGTGGTTATTATTCCATATAAATGAAAGCAATATAGATCGTACTTTCCTGAAGAAAGCTCTCGTAACGAAATAGGCAATGTCTGAAATAAGTATAATACCTTAGGGAGTATCATCATTTTTATAATGTTAACTCTCCCTATCAATGAAACGAAGGGCTGGCTCCAATTTTTTAAATCTTCTTCAATTTGTCTTAATAATTTTCCATAATTTAGTTTAAATAGATCTTTTAAATAGGCCGTCAGATGTATTCTTAAGTATATTATGCCAGTGTCTATCCACTTATACCTATAGAGCTTCTGTATTTTCTCCTTAGTTCCTATACTTATCCCTACTCCCAATATTTCAGATTTATCTGTGTTTACCTTAAAATTAGATAGAGTACCGAAATTCTTCCTGAACAAAAGGAAGTGTATCTTGAGGTTCTGTAAGCGTAAATAAAACATCGTCCGCAAAAGCGGTAACTTTAGCCTCTCCTCCCTTATACTTATATCCTTTAAGTTTCTTCGTATAGCTTCTATAAAGGTTCAAATGCTAAAACAAAAAGAAGAGGGGACAACAGACATCCTTGACGGGTGCCGTTGTTAATAATGAAGGGATTTGAAAGAACACCATTGATCCAAACCATGGCTTAAGGGCCTTTATAAAATACCTGTATCCAATTACGAAATCTCGGACCAAGCCCCCATGCCTCTAACATTGCCAGCAGATAGGACTGATCCACCCTGTCAAAAGCCTTCTCAGCATCAATTGTTAACAAAACTGTAGGGCTTTTATTCACTATAGCTCCATGTAATACATTCAAGATTTTTGTAGTATTGTCTCTGACTTCACGGCCAGAGACAAAGCCGGCTTGATCAGGGTGGATGAGTCCAGGCATAAGGGGCTTAAGTCTGTTTACCAGAAGTTTTGCAAATATTTTTAAATCAAGATTAATAAGAGAAATCGGTCTATTACTGCTGCATAATTCTGGATCTTTTCCATCTTTATTTCCTGGCCATATCCATGGCAGCACAACATTGGGTAGCTCCTCCCTATCCCCATTGGACAGGAATAATTATTAAGCCGTATAAGTACCACCTCCTACCCCTCCTTCCCCAGTCTTTTTTTCCTGTCCTATCCCTAGGACATGTCGGTCTTTTCAGACTATTAGATTTTCTTTATGGCTTACCTGAGGATTAGTTCCTCTAGCCCCTGGGGAGTTCACCCTCTCTCCCCTGGGAAGTCTCCAGTATACGGCCCTGCGCAAAGGTGTCCCCCTGGAGAAAACCCCTTTAGTGACCGGGGGTTTTACCTTCCTGTAATTCTTGCAATAATGCAAGTGGAATAACATGGAATATGGCTGGTTTCCGGACTTGGAATTTCCCCCCCCAGAATCAAGGTAATGACTCCATGAATTGGTTCCTACCTGTAAGATTATTCTTCTGAAGATACAGAGGTAATTGAAACTGTAATCTCTCTGTGCTGGGGTTCCCCCTCAGAAGCTGCAGTGTCTGCGCGGCGTTTGGGAGCTCCTATGCGCCTGCGCGGCGTTCGGGAGTTCCAGGGCGCCTGCGTGGCGTTCGGGAAATTTCTGTGCGCCTGCGCGGCGTTCGGGAGTCTCATGGGCGCCTGCTCGGCATTCGTGGGCTCCCGGACGCATGCGCGGCGTTCGGTTGTTTCTGAGCGTTCGCGCAGCTGTGTTTGAATAAGCGCGCGAACGCGATTAACGAATTAGCACGTCCGCGCGCAAAATCCATTCATTTGGGCGGTTCGCGCGTTTTCTCGCTAATTCGCGCATGCGCGATGACGTCAGATGCCCTTCTTAAAGCGCCAGACCTCTTTTTTCGGGGTAGGTTGAGTTTCTTCCTCCAGGAAAGTTTTTTCTGCACCATTCTGTTGGTTCTTCGCCTTTCCAGGTTCCTTTTTCCTTCTCAAGCATCGAAGTAAGTTTTTCTCCTATTTTATTTCTTATATTTTTTATATATATTTCTTCTTGGTATTAGTTTCGCTGTTCCATCTATTCCTTATAGATGGATTCTCGCTCAGGATCCAGGGAATCGGATTCTTCTCATCACAATAGGTCACAATCTAAGCAATATAGGTAATGTACTAATGAGCACGTTTGTTGTATTTCAGTGCTAAAAGTACAAAGACTTCAGGATCGTCCAAGGGGAAGTCGCCCAAAAGGACGCTGTGTATATCCTGTGATAACAGAGCCATAGAAGGGAAACGTCTCTGTTCAGATTGTCTCTCAGCAGCTGCTGGCCCTTCTCATTCAACACCGGACTTTATGCAACTTATCAAGCATGCAGTTGCCCAGGGCATAAGAAAGGGTGGTAAGACCCACAAGCGACCTAGATATTCTGAGCCCTCAGATTTATCTCCAGGAAACTCTGAAGAAGAGTTAATGGATTCAGCTTCTCTGAGAGACCTAGCTTTTTCCTCGGAGGAGGAGGCTATCCCTGATCCTGACTTCCTGGTACCTGCGGAGGTGGATCATTTAATTGCCCGGGTCAGAGAAACCCTTACCTTGAAGGAACCCTCAGAGGAGGAACCATCTACATCTAACCGCTATTTCTCTGATCTTAGAAGAAAAAGAGCGGCTTTCCCTGTGCATGCCACAATTAGTGACCTTATTAAAGAAGAATGGTCCAGGTCTGACCGGAGATCATCTGCAAAAGGGAAGTTCTCCAGATTATATCCGTTTCATTCCAAAGATGCTGAAACATGGGATTTTCCACCTAAAGTTGATGCTGCAGTGGTCAGACTAGCCAAGCACACTACCCTTCCTGTAGACGATGCAGGTTCCTTCAGGGATCCTATGGATCGTAAGATGGAATACTACCTTTCCAAATCCTATGTAGCCTCAGGCACGAGTCTCCACCCTGCCGTTGCTCTCACGTCAGTTACAAGAGCTATGAAGGTTTGGATACAGGAACTGGAAGGGGACATCAGGAGTGGCAGAAGCCGATCTTCCATTGTGGAGGACCTAAGAGATATGCGTCTAGCAATTGATTTTTCATCAGAAGCTGCAGTGGATCTGGTAAGGAGCCTTGCTAGAAATATGTCCTTCTCGATTTCCTCTAGGCGGGCACTTTGGCTCAGATCTTGGGCAGCCGATGCTTCCTCCAAGAATAGTTTGTGTTCTTTGCCATTTCACGGGAGTATGTTATTTGGCAAGAATTTGGACGAATGCATTAAGAGGGCGGCTGAAGGGAATAAAGCCTTTTTACCTCAGGAGAGAAAATATAAAGGATCCTTTCGTGCCCGGAAAGAGTATCATTCCTTTCGTGACAGTAGGTCCTACAAGCCGGGCAGAGAATATTCCAGATTTCAACCTGGGAGAGGAGCCCCATCTGGAAACAAAGGAGGCAAGTCACGCGGTTCATCTTCCTATAAAAACCAGAGGAATCTATGACTATATAATTCCCAAATCAGAAGGTGTCGGGGCTTGTCTTCTCCAATATCTACCGATATGGGAAGCTTCCACAAGCGACAGTTGGGTACTGGATATCATTCGGAGAGGTTACTTGATAGAATTTCTCGAGCATCCTCCAAGCAGGTCCTTTCACCTCACAAAGTGGCCAGGGGACAAGGAAAAGTGCATGGCCCTACAAGACTTCATCCTTTCCTTGCAGAAGGAGAAGGTTATCACCAAAGTGCCAGCCGGCGAGAGAACTCAAGGGTTTTACTCCCTCATCTTCCTAACGAAGAAATCCTCAGGGGGATGGAGACCCATTCTGGATCTACACAGGCTAAACAAGCATCTGCACATTCGCAGGTTCAAAATGGAATCCTTACAATCTATAATAAAAGTAGTGTCTCCCAACCAATGGATGCTGTCCATAGATCTGTTAGATGCATATTTTCACATACCCATCGCCCAAACTCATCAAAAGTTTCTGAGGTTTGCTGTGGAAGAAGGTCACTTCCAGTTCAGGGCCCTCCCCTTTGGACTGAGCACAGCTCCGAGGACATTTACAAAGGTCCTGATTGTCCTCATTGCAGAACTCAGAAAACAGAACATTGCGATTTACCATTATTTGGACGACATCTTGATCTTAGGAAACAACGTAGATTCTCTGACATCCCGTGCTATTACCAGCATTCAGTTTCTGCAAGCTCACGGCTGGAAGATCAACACCAAGAAGAGCCACCTCCACCCAACGCAATCTATGGTTTACTTAGGAGCTCACTTTGACACTCTAAAGGGCACTGTCCAACTTTCATCAGCAAGAATACAGAAACTCAAGATGTTATTGAGAAGAATGCTGATATCCAGGGTGGCCCCGGCAAAGGCCATAATGAGCCTCCTGGGTTCCATGTCCTCCACAATAGGACTGACCAGATGGGCACAGTGGAGAATGAGACCATTCCAAGCCAATTTCTTGAGACAGTTCTCCTCCGGGAACCTGCACCAACCCATCAAACTTTCCCTGAATGTACGCCATTCTCTAATCTGGTGGTTAAACAGGGAGCACCTATCAAAGGGTTTTCCACTAGGAGATATCGCGTGGATAACTGTGACAATGGATGCCAGCCAATGGGGATGGGGCGCTCATTGTCTCCACGACTTTGCGCAGGAAGAATGGAGTTTCAGGGCAAACAATGTTCATTCCAATTGCCTAGAGCTTCTGGCTGTCCTCAAAGCATTGAAACACTTCTCGAATCATCTCAAGGGGCAATGGGTGAAGATAAGGACGGACAACTCCACTGTGGTATCCTATGTCAATCACCAAGGGGGTACCAGGAGCTGCAAGATGATGGAAATCATGAATCACCTGATGTGGTGGACTCAGAGAAACCTGGCGGGCCTTACTGCCATCCATCTACCAGGGAAACGGAATCATCTGGCGGATTTTCTCAGCAGATCCAGGATAGATCCGGGGGAATGGTGCCTCTCGGACAGAGTATTCCGCTTGATTGTGGACAAATGGGGTCTCCCTCAAGTAGACCTTCTAGCCACTCGGGCCAACAGGAAAGTAAAGCTTTTCTTCACGAAAGAAGACGACCACCTAGCACTGGGGAGGGATGCTTTATCAAGCCCCTGGAGGTTCAGGATGGGCTATGCTTTTCCCCCATTTCCACTAATTCTCCCGCTTCTGAGGAAGATGAGAACAGAGCAGGTGTCTCTCATCCTGATTGCGCCTTATTGGCCTCGAAGACCCTGGTTTCCTCTGCTTCAAAGTCTTTTGGTGGAACCTCCTCTCCCACTCCCCAGAACTCCGGATCTTCTGTTCCAAGGTCCTGTGTTTCATCCAAATCCAGTCTCTCTCAATCTCATGGCTTGGAGACTGAAAGGAACCGGCTTTTGAGTAAAGGATTCTCCCAGGACGTTATAGGCACTATGCTGAAGGCACGTAAGCATTCCACTTCGGCCACTTATTATAGAGTGTGGGAAGTTTTCTCTGACTGGGCCCTTCACAGGAACTTTAATATTCAAGATCCTTCCTCCTCTAATATTTTGGAGTTTCTGCAGTCTGGGCTTGCTAAAGGGCTGAGCTATAACACTCTCAAGGTGCACGTCTCAGCCTTGTCCGCTCTAACCAATCATCGATGGGCACTGGACGCGGATGTCATCAGATTCATCAAAGGAGTCCTTCAGATAAAACCTCCTATTAAACCATTTGTTCCATCTTGGAATCTCCCTTTGGTCTTGAATGCCTTAAAGTTGGAACCTTTTGAACCATTTGAGACAGTTCCTCTTCATGCTCTCTCTATTAAGACTGCTTTGCTGATTGCCCTAGCTTCCGGCAGGAGGGTTTCAGAGCTCCACGCTCTATCCATTAAGGAGCCTTTTACGGTCTTTCACAAAGACAGAGTTGTCCTCCGTACGGTTCCCGAATTTCGACCTAAAGTCACCTCCTCCTTTCACATCAACGAGGATATTGTTCTTCCATCTCTGAGGTCTGACTCCCTAGAAATGGAGAATTCTACTAACCTATCTTCTCTGGATCTAGTAAGATGCCTCCAGATATATATTAATAGGACTTCTGCTTGGCGTACTTCTCACAGTCTTTTCGTCCTTCATGGTGGCTGTAAAAAGGGCTCACAAGCTCCCAAATCTACCATTAGCAGGTGGATAGTAGCAGCTATTATTCTGGCTTATCAATCTGCTGGATATCCGTGGGTCTTAAAGCCCATTCCACGAGGGCTCTCTCATCTTCCTGGGCAGCTGCTGCTAATGTTTCTCCTGAACTCATTTGTAAAGCAGCTACATGGTCTTCCTCTAACACTTTCATTAAGAGCTACCAAATTGATGTTAGAGCAGGTATATCTGATCAATTTGCTAAATCAGTTCTGTCTGTATCCGATACCTGATTTCTATTTTTTCACCTGTTGTGGTGTTAATACACTTTGCATTCAAAATTTTTGGAGTCTGTGTCTCTTTCCCTCCCTGGTTTATTGCTTGGGTATTACCCAATGTTGTGCTGCCATGGATATGGCCAGGAAAATGGAAAATTTATTCATACTTACCGTAATTTTCTTTTCCTGGTCATATGCCATGGCAGCACAAGGGTCCCACCCGGGGCTATTGCTGGAAAACATGACTGGGGAAGGAGGGGTAGGAGGTGGTACTTATACGGCTTAATAATTATTCCTGTCCAATGGGGATAGGGAGGAGCTACCCAATGTTGTGCTGCCATGGCATATGACCAGGAAAAGAAAATTACGGTAAGTATGAATAAATTTTCCATTATATCACAGCAATTACAGCTCTCAACGGTGATGGTGGGATGTCAGTAGTTGACGACAATCCATTAAAGGCTCTAAGAAGGTGTGGAGCAAGAATGTTTTGGAATTGTTTAAAGTAGCGTGCTGATAATCCATCAGGCCCAGGACTTTTATTAAGGGGTATTTGCTATTTCCTCAGTGGTATTACATATTTTCCCCTGTTTATCTTTAATTTTAGATATGCAAGTTTTTTGCAATTTAGCTTTGAGTGTTTTAGCTAAGAATTTCCCACTTTTATCCCCGTATGTATACAATGTACTTTGAGTCAACTGAATCATTCTTTTGACCTTCATAGTTCAATAATGAACTTAACTTTGATCTGACTACCATTAAGAGTTTAAGATTCTCCTCTGTTGCAGTTTGCTTATGGGTAGACTCCATTGCCTCTAATGTTTTGGTCAACCTATTTCCTCAGCACGTTCTATTTTACATCTAGCTCCCCACTTAATTAGAGCCCCCCGGATCACACACTTATGAGCCTCCCATATCCACATATCATTAATATCATCTGTACAGTTAATATAAGAAATATTGGGATATTGTTTCTGTTAAATCCTTGATGACCCTTGGGTCATCCAGGAGAGACTCATTTAGTCTCCAGATGTTTTTACCCTTCATATCGCCCTGCAGTTCGATATCTAAAAAAATGGGGGCATGGTCCGACCATGTAATATTCCCTATTTTTGCTCCTTTAACTAAATGTAGATAACTATGATTTACAAAAAACATATCTATCCTTGAATAACTATCTGCAGGTATTGAATAAAAGGTATAGTCCCTCTCGCCCTGATGAAAGATCCGCCAACAGTCAATCAATTGATAGGAATGTAATGTTTTTAGCACTAATGACCTCTGATTCATTTGTGTTTCTCTAGTCTTTGAGGAGCTATCTACAGCACAATCCAACACTATATTACAATCTCCACCAACCATCAATACTCCTTCCTTAAAATCCTCCAATTTCCTCAGGCAAGTTCTCAAAAATTATGCCTGATTAATATTGGGTACATAAATATTTACAAGCGTGATCATTTGGTCATTAACCTTCCCTTTTAAGAAAATATGTCTTCCTCCTCGGTCCAATTTGCTATCTAGTTGGATAAAATTCAAGTCAGAATGTATATAAATTACCACTCTTCTAGATTTACTTTTCAAAAAGTTACTATAGAAGGTCTGCTTGAATTTATTCATGTTAAGTCTAGGCTGAAAGGTATTTTTGTAATTTGTTTCCTGAATAAATACAATATCTTTTTTCTGTCTTTCTAATTCCTGTACCAGGATAGATCGCTTCCTAGGTGAATTCAACCCCTTGACATTTAAAGACATAAGGCTAATTAGTACCATAGTTCCAAGAAAAAAATTCCACCTATCTGGTTACTGAAGCTGAGCCAATTACAACTTTCCCAATGTTTAAGCAGAGAACACACTAAAAATAAAGTAATAAAAGAATAAACAAAACAAAACAAAAAAAGAATAAGGGAGAAAGAGAAAAATAAGAGAAAAAAGAAAATTAAAATAAATTAAAAATCAAAAAAAGAAAAATTAAATTTATATTCTTCTTATAATTATTACTTGCATAATAGGATAAGATGCCACCCCTGTGGGAGACTCATTTGTGCCCACAAGACATATCGGCATCTTACTAAAGGGGGAGGAAGGGAGAGAAAAGAAGGCGAGAGCGTGGTTTATAATCCGTTTTGTTAAGGGACTTATATAAGAGCTCTAATATCTCTAGTACATTGGCTCCTGCAGGGGCACATCGCAAGACCTTCTAGTACTTATAGAGCTGTCAGTCCCTGGCGGCCTCAGCAATTTTTTTATTTTTAGTTTTGGTTTGCCATTTGGGATTTTGAAATTCTTGTGCTCGAGAGATGCCTGAAAGGCCTGTCCAATCTTCAATCTCAATAGAAGGAAGCCCCAAGGCTTGTAGGAACCCTGGTATATCAGCTGGTGTCTTAATCATATGCGTTTTGGAGTGTTGAATGACCATTAATGCAAATGGATAGTTCCACCGGTACTTTATCTGTTTTTGTCCCAAAAGGAGAGTGGTCGGTCTCAGAGCCCTAAGTGCCATTAAAGTGGAAGGAGAAAGAGCTTGAAAAATTGCAATAGTATGATCGTTGAATTTGATTTCCTTCATTGATCTAGCTTTCCTTACAATCTCTTCTTTTAATATGAAATCATGGATACAGCAAATTAGATCTCGAGGATTTTCTTGTGGTGTATTCCTTATTCTTCCTATTCTAAGGGGTCTATCAAGCTTAATTTTAGTGTCCGCAGTTCTTCCTAAAATGTGATTGAAGATACAGATAAGAACTTTTGAAGGATCTTCTTGTTCATCCTCCATCATTTCAAGGACCCCTCTTATCCTTAGATTGTTTCTTCTTCCTCAGTTATCAATATCATCCATCTTCCTTTGTATGGATAAAATAGCTTCGGTCTGTGATCTTAGTTTATTCCAACATTCAGTCCACTGGTTTTCATTTATTTCTTGGTTCTCTTCCAACTCGCACACTCTGTCACCTAAGTAATGTATTTCTGTAGTGACAGCTTTTAATTTTTCACCAAAGCTATCCTCCATTTTTTTAAACATATCAATCAAATCTGATTTAGAGGGTAGTTGTGCCAGGATTGATCTAAGATCTAGGCTTTCCGATGAAACCTCTAGCATCGAAGGGCTTATTGGGGAGCTTAAAGGTTCAAAGGCCAGAAGTACCTCATTCTCAATATGTTCTTCCTGTTGCCCTATCTGATCTGTACGGAGTCTTTGTGCTCCTTGTGGTGATAGGGTTGGTATAGTGGGTTTAGACGTAGAGTTTAACGCTGTCTGGTGCTTTTTTTTGGGTCCCATTCTCTCTCCAGGTAAGTCTTAATATTCAGACTTCTCCAAGTATATCGATACTTCGCCCGGATACAACAGCACTTTTGCCTTGTCAAAATCTTAATACTGGATGGTCGAGTAAAGGATTGATTTAAACCTTTATAGCCCCCTCTATAACCAGAGAGTAGCTCCAAGCTGATTAATCTACCATGCGGCTCTTATAGCCTACTATGAGCAGGCGTGGCGTTTATTTAACGACGTTCACTATTTCACTATTCACTATATCGGTTTATATGTCCCTCCTTCAATTATTTTCGGCCGCTTGTAAACCACTTATTCAACCTCCTTACAGTATATCAAAACAAGAAGAATGAGAGAAAAAAATAATTAACACATAAGTGCTAATTGATTGCACTAATATGTGGTATTCGGAAAATGTGATTGGAAAAAAAAAAATGTTAATGTCAATGTCAAGTAATGGTAGGAGCAAATAATAGCAGGTTGTAGCAAGTAGTATATGTTATGATATTAGGTAAGTAAAGTCAGCCCTTATTAGGTAAATAGGTAATTAGATAAAAATTTAATAAATATGATCAGCCCTTGTACAAGGAAATATACAAAAGATTCCTCTACTTGCTCTAATCTCTCCCAGGAGATACACAGCTGCCCCCAGCTTTCAAGGCTTCCCACTCACGGCGCTACTCACGGTACCCAGTATACACTTGGGTCGCTCTCCGTTCACTATCTGCTCTCCGCTCACCATTCCCCGCTCTCTGTTCTTCACTCTTTGCTCGCTATTCTCTCTTCTTTATTCAGCGTCTATTCGGCATCCGTCGTGTCCACTGCAGCTTCCTCACATCTCCCGCTGCTTCTCTATCCACAACTCCTCCCCCCTCAAACGTGGCGTGCTCACGTCACGTCATCACCCATTCTTAGAGATTTAGACTTAGAGATGTTCCATTGATCTTGACAGGGGTCTATTTATGATATCTCCGCTTAATAGGCTAGATATCCTAGAAGCATGCTCTGCTGTAAGATCCTTTTTATAAAAAGATCTATAAAGTTTTTAATTCTCAAATATGAGCATAATTCATTATTTGGGAGAGAAAATTCTATTTGCAGTCAGGGGAATGATTTGATATTAATACCATCCATATGTTGGTTTATCTTTTTTATGCCATGTCTTATACAGTCTCTTAACAAAATATTTTCTATGTTCTCTTCGATTATCTCAATTAAAAAAAATCTTTTAATTATTTGTTTTAGCTTCAGCTTATTCTTTAACATTTCCCACTCTTCCATTAGATTATTTACAATAAGGTTGTTTTCCCAACTCTGTTTTAGGTTGTTAGGGTCTTTAAAGTTCTATATATTGCTGTTTCCCAATTATTCATACTAGTCATATCACATTCAACTTGATACCAGAATTCTCTCTTATTATTTTGTAATTGAGATCTATATATATATGTGTTAAGATATTAGCTTTATACAGATCTTCTACTAAAGGCATATTAATTCCACCTTTTTAGTTTTCAATGCTAAGTTATTTCTCCTTATTCTCGGGGGTCTGCCTCCAGGAAAGGTTAACTTACCAGGAAAGGTTAAATGATCTTAACATGTATAGCTTGGAGCAAAGAAGAGACAGGGGGGATATGATAGAAACATTTAGGGAATCAACACAGTAAAGGAGGAGATTATATTTAAAAGAAGAAAAACTACCACAACAAGAGGACATAGTCTTAAATTAGAGGGACAAAGGTTTAAAAATAATATCAGGAAGTATTACTTTACTGAGAGGGTAATGGATGCATGGAATAGCCTTCCAGCTGAAGTGGTAGAGGTTAACACAGTAAAGGAGTTTAAGCATGCGTGGGATAGGCATAAGGCTATCCTAACTATAAGATAAGGACAGGGACTTATGAAAGTATTTAGAAAATTGGGCAGACTAGATGGGCCGAATGGTTCTTATCTGCCGTCACATTCTATGTTTCTATGCCTTTCCATACAAAGCCATCTAAACTTCTCTGGATCATTGTTATCCATGGGGATGTTACCTTTAAAGGGATCATCTGGAAGAGGTAAGAGGTAATTTTGACAGAACATAGTTTCTGATAGTATTTACTCTTCCCCACCAAGATATTTTGTGCATTCTCCATTCTTTTAACATTTTATTTGTCTGTCTCAAAAGCCTTAAAAAGTTCACCTCCATCGTCCTCTGGACCTCTCTCACCTCTTTAAGACCTGAGTATTCTATACTCTGTTTAGCCCAAATGAATTCATAATCATTTTGAATTTGATCTATATCTGTTGTTGTAACATTAGAGGCCATTATTACTGATTTATTATTTAACTTGAAATGAGATACTAGACTGTATTCCTTAATTTCTCTCATTAGTGTTACCATAGATTCATTCGGTGATGTCATGTTAATTAAGCTATCATTAGCGTAAAGGCTAATTTTAGCCTCCACGCTGTTGATCCTAAGTCCCTTTATATAATTAAAATGTTGCATATTGGTTGCTTATGGCTCTTTGGACAAGATAAAAAGAAGAGGAGAGAGGGGACACCCCTGTCTCGTTCCATTAGTGAGGCCGAACCAAGGGGAGCAGATGTAAGGGCCTATTATTCTAGCTGAAGGCTTATCATATAAAGCCATTATTGCTTGTAAAAATTTCCCTGGTTTACCAAACTTCTCCAGTACCAAAGCGAGGAAATCCCACCCGACTCTGACAGAGTCAGGTAGGGGATCCCCTTCTCATTCACATAATCTAAAATATCAATAATCCTCCTAAAATTTGATGTTGAAGTTCTTTCCGGGACAAAACCCACTTGAGCTGGATGGATCAGCTCTCTAATGATAGTTTTCATTTGAGCGGAGAGCACTGTAGCATATATTTTCATATCAACATTAATCAGTGATGATGGGTGATAATTGGTGATCTCTGTTGGATTCTTACCCTGCTTTATTATTGGTATAATGTTTACTCTTAATGTCATCTATTCCCAGAATCCATCCCCCTCTAATATGTCATTAAATACCCTAGTCAGGGCCTCCAAGATCCTTGAAACGTATATCTTATAAAAAAACTTCATTGGGACCTGGGAACTTATATTTTTTCAGATCCTTTATGGCACTTCCTATCTCATCCTTTGTGATAGGTCTATTTGTAATTTTTTTAGGGCGGGGAGAGAGGTCCTAGAGAGATACTTCTTTATTAGTTCTATTCCAGGTTTAGAGTCTACATTATATAGTTTAAAATAATCATTAAATGCTCGGCCAATTTCTTCAGGGTTAACATATGTTCTTGAGTTAATCATTAATTTGTGTACTCTATTATCTGTTTGTTTTTTTCTTCATTTTTCTAGTGAGCATTTTATCTTCCCTATTTCCTCTATAATAGTAGTTTATTTTCATTTATTTTGAGATTTGCTGTTATTCTTTCCATAATTTAATCTTTAATTAGCGCTTTATTTTTAATAAGTTTGTCTAGAATATCTTGATTTCTTTTATACTCTCTAGTCAGTTGATATTGTTCCTGATGTAGATTTGATAGCAGTTGTCCGGCTTGCTTCTTTAGTCTACTTTGCATTTTTATACAATGGCCGCAAATTACGGCCTTAAAGGCGCACCAAAGGGTGCCCGAAGTAGTGTCTGGCTTATTATTTTCCAGAAAAAAATCTAATATTTTTTGTTCTATAAAATTGCAATTGTCTGTATTTTCTGATAAAGATTCCCTCAGCCTCCAAGTTGTTCTGTTAAAAAAGGCATAATCACTGGTCATCTCCATTTGCATTATACTGTGGTCGGACAACGCATTATCAATAATTTCTATCCTTTTGACCTTTTCTATTAACATATGGTTACCCCATATCATATCTATTCTTGATAAAGAATAATGGACCCTGGAAAGGTGAGTATATTCCCTTTCCTCCAGATGGAACACCTTCCATATATCAAATAAAATGTTCAAATTAAGAATATTCATTAATGATTTTGCTTTTTTACAGAATGTCTACTAATAGAAGCTCCTGCTTGAATTTTTTTTATCCTGTATTGGATCTAAAATTTAGTTAAAATCCCCTGCTATCCCAAGGATACCTTCCTTTACCTCCTCCACTCTTTCCAAAATTTTCTTAAATACTGTAAAGTAATTGGTGCGACATTTGGGAGGTATATATTTACCCAAGTATACTTAATATTGTTTACTTTAGTTACCAATATCATGTTTCGTCCATCTTTGTCTAAGAATTCATATAAGATCTCTACTTGGATAGCACTAGAGGAGATTGTAGCTACTCTGCCTTTTTTTTTATCTGTTCTTGAGGCATGAATTACCAAAGGAAAACCCTTTGGATTCCATTGTCGATTGTCTTTCACTCGCCAGTGAGTCTTCTGGAGAAAGCATATACCTGCATGTACTTTTCTTACATGGTTCAACACCGTTATCCTCTTAATAGGTAAATTAAGAACCTGCACAGACACCAATTTAAAGGCATACTCCAGGCACCCAGACCACTTCTGCCCATTGGAATGGTCTGGGTGCAAACTCCCACTACCCTTAACCCTGCAAGTGTAACTATTGCGGTTTTCATAAACTGCAATATATACCTTGCAGGGTTAAGTCCGTGTTCATAGAACACGAAAAATGTTTTAAGACGTCCTTATGCTATGATAGAGAGCAGTAAGCAGTGAGCAGTAAGCAGTGATAGAGAGCAGTGGCAGGGAGCAGTAAGCAGTGATAGAGAGCAGTGGCAGTGAGCAGTAAGCAGTGATAGAGAGCAGTGGCAGTAAGTAGGAGCAGTAAGCAGTGAGCAGTGATACAGAGCAGTGGCAGTGAGCAGTAAGCAGTGATAGAGGGCAGTGGCAGGGAGCAGTAGGCAGTGATAGAGAGCAGTGGCAGTAGGTAGTGGCATTGAGCAGTAAGTAGTGATAGAGGGGAGTGGCAGGGAGCAGTAAGCAGTGATAGAGAGCAGTGGCAGTAAGTAGTGGCAGTGAGCAGTGATAGAGAGCAGTGGCAGTAAGTAGTGGCAGTGAGCAGTAAGCAGTGAGCAGTGATAGAGAGCAGTGGCAGTAAGCAGTGATAGAGAGCAGTGGCAGTGAGCAGTAAGCAGTGATAGAGGGCAGTGGCAGTGAGCAGTAAGCGTGATAGAGAGCGGTGGCAGTGAGCAGTAAGCAGTGATAGAGAGCAGTGGCAGGGAGCAGTGATAGAGAGCACTGAGCAGGGAGCAGTAAGCAGTGATTTAGGGCAGTGGCAGTGAGTCGTGATAGAGAGCAGTGGCAGTGAACAGTGGCAGTAAGTAGTGGCAGTGAGCAGTAAGCAGTGATAGAGAGCAGTGGCAGTGAGCAGTGATAGAGAGCAGTGGCAGTGAACAGTAAGCAGTGATAGAGGGCAGTGGCAGGGAGCAGTGGCAGGGAGCAGTAGGCAGTGATAGAGAGCAGTGGCAGTAGGTAGTGGCAGTGAGCAGTAAGTAGTGATAGAGGGGAGTGGCAGGGAGCAGTAAGCAGTGATAGAGAGCAGTGGCAGTAAGTAGTGGCAGTGAGCAGTGATAGAGAGCAGTGGCAGTAAGTAGTGGCAGTGAGCAGTAAGCAGTGAGCAGTGATAGAGAGCAGTGGCAGTAAGCAGTGATAGAGAGCAGTGGCAGTGAGCAGTAAGCAGTGATAGAGGGCAGTGGCAGTGAGCAGTAAGCGTGATAGAGAGCGGTGGCAGTGAGCAGTAAGCAGTGATAGAGAGCAGTGGCAGGGAGCAGTGATAGAGAGAACTGAGCAGGGAGCAGTAAGCAGTGATTTAGGGCAGTGGCAGTGAGTCGTGATAGAGAGCAGTGGCAGTGAACAGTGGCAGTAAGTAGTGGCAGTGAGCAGTAATCAGTGATAGAGAGCAGTGGCAGTGAGCAGTGATAGAGAGCAGTGGCAGTGAACAGTAAGCAGTGATAGAGAGCAGTGGCAGTGAGCAGTGTTAGAGGGCAGTGGCAGTGAGCAGTGATAGAGAGCAGTGGCAGCAGGGACAGACTGAGACCCTTTGGGGCCCCCAGGCAAAATTAGATCCCAGGCCCTTTGAAGGGGGGTGACCAGTGACAGAGGAGGGAGGGAGTGGGTGACCAGTGACAGAGGGAGGGGTGACACAGTGACAGAGTGATGGAGGGGGTGACTAGTGACAGAGTGAGGGAGGTGGTGACTGTCACTAGTCACCACCTCCCTCACTCTGTCCCTAGTCACCCCTCCCTCTGTCACTAGTCATCCCCTTCCTCACTCTGTCACTAGTCACCCCCTCACTCACTCTGTCACTAGTCACCCCATCCCTCTCTCTGTCACTAGTCACCCCATGCCTCTCTCTGTCACTAGTCACTCCCTCCCTAACTCTGTCACTGTGAAGGAAGGAAGGGGTGACTGGTGATAGAGTGAGGGGATGACTGGTGACAGAGTGAGGGAAGGCATGACTAGTGGCAGAGTGAGGGAAGGAAGGGATGACTGGTGACAGAGTGAGAGAGGGGGTGACTAGTGACAGAGTGGGTGACTAGTGACAGAGTGAGGGAGGGAGTGGGTGACTAGTGACAGAGTGAGGAAGGGGGTGACACAGTGACAGAGTGAGAAAGGGGGTGACACAGTGACAGAGTGAGGGAAGGGGTGACTGGTGACAGAGTGAAGGAGGAGGTGACTGTCACTAGTCACCCCATCCCTCCCTCTGTCACTAATCACCACTTCCCTCACTCTGTCACTAGTCACCCCCTCCCTCTCTCTGTCACTAGTCACACCCTCCCTCACTCTGTCACTTGTCACACCTTTTCTCACTGTCACTAGTCACACCCTCTCTCACTCTATCACTAGAGTGAGGGGGTGACTAGTTGCAGAGTGAGGGAAGGAAGGGGGTTACTAGTGACAGAGTGAGGGGATGACTGGTGACAAAGTGAGGGAGGGAGTGGGTGACCAGTGACGGAGGGAGGGAGGGAGTGGGTGACCAGTGACAGAGGAAGGGGTGACACAGTGACAGAGTGAGGTAGGGGGTGACTAGTGACAGAGTGAGGGAGGTGGTGACTGTCACTAGTCACCACATCCCTCACTCTGTCCCTAGTCACCCCTCCCTCTGTCACTAGTCACCCCCTTCCTCACTCTGTCACTAGTCACCCCTTCCCTCCCTAACTCTGTCACTAGTCACCCCCTCCCTCACTCTGTCACTAGAGTGAGGGGGTGACTAGTGGCAGAGTGAGGGAAGGAAGGGGTGACTAGTGACAGAGTGAGGGAGGTGGTGACTGTCACTAGTCACCACCTTCCTCACTCTGTCACTACTCCCTCCCTCCTTCTGTCACTAGTCACCCCCTCCGTCCCTTACTCTGTCACTAGTCACCCCCTCCCTCACTCGGTCACCAGTCATCCCCTCCCTCTGTCACCTGTCACGCCCTCACTCTGGTGACAGAGGGAGGGAGGGTGGGACTAGTGACAGAGAGAGGGAGGGGGTGACTAGTGACAGTAAGGAAGGGGATGAGTAGTGACAGAGTGAGAGTGGGGGTGACTAGTGACAGAGTGAGGGAGGGAGTGGGTGACTAGTGACAGAGTGAGGAAGGGGTGACACAATGACAGAGTGAGGGAGGGGGTGACTAGTGACAGAGTGAAAGAGGTGGTGACTGTCACTAGTCACCTCATCCCTCCCTCTGTCACTAATCACACCGTCCCTCACTCTGTCACTAGAGTGAGGGGGTGACAGGTGACAGAGTGAGGGAAGGGGTGACTAGTGACAGAGAGAGGGAGGGGGTGACTAGTGACAGTGGGGGGGAGGGGTGATTAGTGATTGGTAAAGGGAGGGGTGATTAGTGACATTGGGGTGACTAGTGACAGTGGGGTGACTAGTGACGGGGAGGGGTGATTAGTGACAGTGGGGGGGAGGGGTGATTAGGTGACAGTGGGGAGTGGATGATTAGTACAGCGGGGTGACTATGACAGTGGGGGAGGGATGATTAGTGACAGGGGGTGACTACTGACGGGACCAGTGACAGTGGGGGTGATTAGTGACAGTGATTAGTGACAGTGGGGGTGTGACTAGTGACAGTGGGGAGGGGTGATTAGTGACAGTGGGGGTGGGGTGATTTCAGTGACAGTGGGGGGTAAAGCGGACTCACTGACGCGGGCACAGCACAGCGGGGACCAGTGACAGTGGGGGTGACATGACAGTGGGGGGTGACTAGTGACAGTGGGGGAGGGTGATTAGCGACAGTGGGGGGGTGGGGTGATTAGTGACAGTGGGGGGGAGGGGTGATTAGTGACAGTTGGAGGTGATTAGTGACAGGGAGGGGGGGTGACTAGTGACAGTGGAGGGGAGGAGGGGTAACTAGTGCCTACCTGTCTCTCTGCTTCCTCTTCTCTCCCAGGGTGCTGCTCCTTCCCCTGCTGGGCTCTGTGTGAGAGGAGTAAACAGGAAGTGAGGTCACTTCCTAGCCCCGCCTCTCCCATCACACAGAGCACAGGGAGAAGGAGACCTGGCAGAGACCTGGCTGGTGAAGCTGCCAGGTCTCATGGGGGGGAGGGAGGGAGGATGGATTTAGAGAGGGTAGTTTGTGGTGCCCGGCGCTGCATCTGGGGCCCCGCGCTGCATCAGGGGCCCCACAACCTATCAATTAAAAAGTTTTATTTATTTATTTTTTTGCCGTTCCAGTTGGAGAGATAAATGATCTCTGATCTCTCCAGCTGGAGCATGGCTGTGCGGCCGGGCCCCTGACTGCCTCGGCCCACGGTCCATGACCGAAGTGCCCAAGTGGTCAGTCCGCCCCTGAGTGGCAGTGAGCAGTAAGCAGTGATAGAGGACAGTGGCAGTAAGCAGTGATAGAGAGCAGTGATAGTGACAGTGAGCAGTGATATAGTGGCAGTGAAAGAGTGGTAGAGAGCAGTAAGTAGTGACAGTGCTATAGGTGGCAGTGACATAGTGACAGTGCTATAGGTGGCAGTGACATAGTGAGCAGTGATATAGTGGCAGGGGCAGTGATATAGTGACAGTGAGCAGTGATAGAGAGCAGTAAGTAGTGACAGTGATATCGTGAAAATGATATAGTGAGCAGTGGCAGTGATATAGTGACAGTGGCAGAGATATAGTGAGCAGTGATATAGTGGCAGTGATGTAGTGACAGTGAGCAGTGATATAGTGAGCAGTGATACAAAGGCAGTGGCAGTGATACAGTGGCAGTGAGCAGTGATACAATGGGCAGTGAGCAGTGATACAGTGGCAGTGAGCAGTGATACAATGGGCAGTGAGCAGTGATACAGTGGCAGTGATATAGTGGCAGTATTATAGTGGCAGTGAGCAGTGATACAATGGGCAGTGAGCAGTGATACAGTGATACAATGGGCAGTGAGCAGTGATACAGTGATACAATGGGCAGTGAGCAGTGATACAGTGATATAGTGGCAGTCATACAGTGAGCAGTGATACAGTGATACAATGGACAGTGAGCAGTGATACAGTGATACAATGGGCAGTGATACAATGGGCAGTGAGCAGTGATACAGTGATATAGTGGCAGTCATACAGTGATACAATGGGCAGTGAGCAGTGATATAGTGGCAGTCATACAGTGAGCAGTGATACAGTGATACAATGGACAGTGAGCAGTGATACAGTGATACAATGGGCAGTGAGCAGTGATACAGTGATACAATGGGCAGTGAGCAGTGATACAGTGATATAGTGGCAGTCATACAGTGAGCAGTGATACAGTGATACAATGGGCAGTGAGCAGTGATACAGTGATATAGTGGCAGTCATACAGTGAGCAGTGATACAGTGATACAATGGGCAGTGAGCAGTGATACAGTGGGCAGTGATACAGTGAGCAGTGATATAGTGGCAGTCATACAGTGAGCAGTGATACAGTGATATAGTGGCAGTCATACAGTGAGCGGTGATACAGTGATACAATGGGCAGTGAGCAGTGATACAGTGACAGTCATACAGTGAGCAGTGATACAGTGATACAATGGGCAGTGAGCAGTGATACAGTGGGCAGTGAGCAGTGATACAGTGAGCAGTGATATAGTGGCAGTCATACAGTGATATAGTGGCAGTCATACAGTGAGCAGTGATACAGTGATATAGTGGCAGTCATACAGTGATACAGTGAGCAGTGATACAGTGATATAGTGGCAGTCATGCAGTGATACAGTGAGCAGTGATATAGTGAGCAGTGATATAGTGGCAGTCATACAGTGATACAGTGAGCAGTGATATAGTGAGCAGTGATATAGTGGCAGTCATACAGTGATACAGTGATATAGTGGCAGTCATACAGTGATACAGTGAGCAGTGATACAGTGATATAGTGGCAGTCATACAGTGATACAGTGAGCAGTGATACAGTGAGGGCGGTTGTGGAGGAGCAGCTGCTTTGTCTCAGGATTCAGTCTACAACCGGCCAGGCATTGGCTCCCTGCTCTTATTAATGGGGTTGCCCGTGGGAACACTGCCTTCCTCTGATTGGTTGTAGACGGACAGAGGGCGGGTCTCCCTGCGTATCTGTGCTGTGATTGGCTGCCGGGGGAGCACGGCCAGTCTCCCCATCCCTGTGCAGCGCCGGTTCCTGGGCTGATCCGAGCTCGCTGCTGCCGGGGCGGCCGGTGTTCTCCTCTCCATGTAGCAGCGGCTGAAGGTCGCCGAGGCGAACACCGCGTGTGACAATGCTGGGGATCATCAGCCTGCAGGGGCTCACCAGGGACCTGTCCCTCTACCTCGAAAACCAAGTCCGAGTGGGGCTGTTCGGCTCCGGGGTGGGACTGTCATTGGTGCTGGGCTTCGGTGCAGCCTATGCCTGCTATTACCTGAGTGTCATTGCCAAGGTAAGCCTGGGGTGGGGGCGCTGGGGGGTACTGGTCACCGATACTCTGCTAGGCTGGAGTGTGAGTGGGGTTCAGGCTGGAGTATGAGTGGGGATCAGGCTGGAGTATGAGTGAGGATCAGGCTGGAGTGTGAGTGGGGATCAGGCTGGAGTGTGAGTGGAGTTCAGGCTGGAGTATGAGTGGGGATCAGGCTGGAGTATGAGTGAGGATCAGGCTGGAGTGTGAGTGGGGATCAGGCTGGAGTATGAGTGAGGATCAGGCTGGAGTGTGAGTGGGGATCAGGCTGGAGTATGAGTGAGGATCAGGCTGGAGTGTGAGTGGGGATCAGGCTGGAGTATGAGTGAGGATCAGGCTGGAGTGTGAGTGGGGATCAGGCTGGAGTATGAGTGAGGATCAGGCTGGAGTGTGAGTGGGGATCAGGCTGGAGTATGAGTGAGGATCAGGCTGGAGTGTGAGTGGGGATCAGGCTGGAGTGTGAGTGGGGATCAGGCTGGAGTGTGAGTGGGGATCAGGCTGGAGTATGAGTGGGGATCAGGGTGGAGTGTGAGTGGGGTTCAGGGTGGAGTGTGAGTGGGGTTCAGGCTGGAGTGTGAGTAGGACCAGGCTGGAGATTGAGTGGGATCAATTTGGGGTGTCAGTGGTGCCAGGGTGGAGGGTGAGTGGGATCATGAGTCAGGGTGGAGGGTGAGTGGTTCCAAGCTGGGTCAGGTGAGTACATTAACTCATGCATGTCTCACACCGACAGCCCCAGATGTAATATGTGTATGATTCTCTATCGCTGTCACGACAATGTATCAAGGAAAACAGGAGCTATTGTGTGGCAAACTTCTAAATTCTATTGGTTTCCATGGTGACTGCGTTTCATTCAGCAGGTGGCACCAAAACAGCACCTGACATACCATGATATGTCTTCCTCTGGGTTTTCCAATGTCACTGTAAGCCTGTCATTGCTGTGGTCTGCCCACATTTTCTCTCCAATGTACATATTACAGCATACGTGCTCGCAATGTGGGAGGCAAGTTCTAACCAGCTACAAATTGAAACATGGAAACAAAAATGTGTAAGATCCGCCTGTGAACGAGAAATGTGCAGCAAGCATCATTCCACCTATTTCTTCATATTCGTGCATTCAGCACTTTAAATTAAAATAATGAGTATGTACTACTGCTGCAGGAAAAATCAGGAAGTATTGCAAACAAAATATCACGTGCAAGAAATGGTGTTTAAAAAGGACAGCATGTATTTTTTGAAGTGTAGTCAGCTAGAACAAAGATTCACTTGTCAGCATATAGATTATGTTAGCAAATGCATCATTGATTTGTATTACTATATGATCAAATACAAGCTTTAAAGGTACACTCTGGGCTTGAGCTGACCCTAAGTTTTAATGCATCACATAAATATTGCATGGGATAAAATATAACATAAATATTGCATGGGATAAAATATAACATAAATATTGCATGGGATAAAATATAACATAAATGAGTTTCAAACTTTTGTTATTGACATGAAGCAATCTGATACATTTAGTATAATGTAGACAGAAATGTTTGTAAAACAAGTTAGAAGTTATGTACTTGGCTTTATCCATGACATTTTGTTTACAAGAGTGGAAAAGAAAATTAAATGATACAATAGTGAAAACAATAAAGAAAACTAATCTAAACAAGTTCTCCTCCAAGCGCCCTGGGCATTGGAGCTCGGAGTGGGTTCAATATCCGGGATAACTAGCTTGATGTGTCTTGTTTCGGGAAGGTGATGTTATTGTCCTGTTGTGTTTTACACCCCACCTCCTATAGACTGTAAGCTTGTTTGAGCAGGGTCCTCTTCAACCTATCGTTCCTGTAAGTTTTCTTGTAATTGTCCTATTTATAGTTAAATCCCTCCCCTCTCATAATATTGTAAAGGCTACGGAATCTGTTGGCGCTATATAAATGACAATAATAATAATAATAATAATAATAATAATTGAACTATGGGGGATGGCTGGCCTGCCCCGACTCTGGTCAAATACCAGTCTGTAAATTCAAATGTGGATTTAAGTTTTGATTAGGTAATTCTGTCTAATGTGCTGATATATGGTTGCCATGTCCAAAGGAATTTCTTTGTTAGGGTACTTTTTATTTAACAAGTTTCCTACCCAGTGCATGTGGAATAGGAAAGTAATTTTTGTGTGTAGTGGTGCTAGTGCGGGGGGATCTATCCATTGACACAGTATAGCTTAGCGATCTGCAGCTAAGACCATATGGGTTCATTTTCTAACCAGATCTGAGTGCTCTGTCGTTACCTCCAGTACTGCCAATAGTGGCGAGATACTTTACCTAGTAATTGTTATATAATGTGTACTACCTGTCTCCAGAATGCTTCGATTCCCACACTTCTCCAGAAGCAATGGTCTCTCCCACATTTTATACAACTCTACGAATCTCTAAGTTTTAGGGAGAATTGTTTTTGAGGGTAATAATACGCATGATGCACAAAAGCTGCTTGCCAAGTGAATTTTTTGGCAGGTAGCTGTTGGGAGCAGTTTAAACAGCTTGATGGTTAAATGTTCATGAGTCAGTGTTTGGAAGCGTGTTATCCACCTTGACAGGCCCAACTGCACAATTGTGTAATCCAATAGCAAACCTAAATCAAATAGGATTTAAATTAAAAGAGATTCTGTTAACAAGACTCTATCACCGCTTCTGCAGTGAGTTCACTCCACACAAGGACAATGCTGGAAACTCTCAACCAATGCCGGTGTTCTCATTTTATTCTACTGGAGTGCTGATCCTTTGCTTTAGATTTCTTACCCAACACATTGGAAGAGTGAGCATGAATCTGTGCCCAATGAAACTTTCCTTGAGTGTTGATGTAAATGTCATAGTGGCACAAGCGTCTGTACAAGACTTGTATGAGGGACATAGAGCTATTTGTGACATGGCTGAACCCCTTGCAAGGATCACAGGTTGCTTGAAGTACATTGTCCCTTTTAAGATAATATGTATAGCTATATAGATCTATTTCTACTATTTATTTAGAAAGTGTTATATCAGGAAAAATCCATTGAGATTTTTCCAGCATGTTCTGGGACACTCAAACATTACAATTTTGCCACAGTTTACACAGAATTAAGTGGAGAGAGAGGCAGACAGTCCATTTCAGAGATTGCTTGCTTGTGAAATATTTGGTGATTTTTAGTGGATTATTTTAGAGTTGCAGAGCTCTATGTGAGAGGACTGCAGAATCCACGTCCATTTTGTAATGTGGTGTTAGGGGCTGGAAGTGGACATCAAGTACATAGAGGCTGTGGAAAGCGGATTTAGGTTATAAACAATTTATTAGATATAAGGGTATGATAGATGTTTATTATCTGTTTTGGTTCTCTTAATATATCAAATTGTGTTATTTATACATATCTGTTTTTATTAATAGCACTCTGGTTACTGTGGATTGAGACCTGTGAGTTCCATATAATTATTCACTAACTTTTGTCTTGTTTGGATTTCCAAATTAATTCCACGTTTAATACACAGATCCATATTCTCAGATGGTAGCACATACTCCCAGATATACATACACAAAGACACACACACACACAGATCTGTACTCCCAGATACACAGTCAGATCCCCACAAGCTCCAAAACACATGCAACTGCAACACTAACCCCTCACTAGAAACATAGAATGTGACGGCAGATAACCATTCGACCCATCTAGTCTGCCCAATTTTCTAAATAATTTCATTAGTCCCTAGCTTATCTTATAGTTAGGATAGCCTTATGCTTATCCCACGCATGCTTAAACTCCTTTACTGTGTTAACCGCTACCACTTCAGCTGGAAGGCTATTCCATGCATCCACTACCCTCTCAGTAAAGTAATACTTCCTGATATTATTTTTAAACCTTTGTCCCTCTAATTTAAGACTATGTCCTCTTGTTGTGGTAGTTTTTCTTCTTTTAAATATAGTCTCCTACTTTACTGTGTTGATTCCCTTTATATATTTAAATGTTTCTATCATATCCCCCCTGTCTCGTCTTTTCTCCAAGCTATACATGTTAAGATCCTTTAACCTTTCCTATGATGCTTTAATATCACACTTGCAATTTAAATCCCAAACTAGCAGCATTAAACCTGTACCTACAGCATTAATACTATACCGAATGCATTAACCTTCACATACAATTACACACACACACACAGTCACACCTATATAGCACCACAGATACAGTCATGGACACACACACACACACACACACACACACAAAAAGCAGTAAGATGTGCAAGCTGCTTCTGCTCCATCTTCCATCCCTCCTGCCCCTAATGGAGTGTAGCCAAATGGCTTCCTGAGAGGGAGAGCTCGTTCTTATGACTAATGACTGCACTATGGATTCATTGCTCAAAGTGTGGAAGGAGAGTGGGGAGCTTTGTCAGATCCCCTTCACACATAAGTACAACTGGTGTGTAATTAAACCTCATTGGATAGTCCTGCTGCGCTATGTTAAAGGAACACTATAGGGTCAGGATCACAAACATGTATTCCTGACCATTAGATGACAGTTCATCAATAAGTCAAAATGAGAGGTCAGAGTCTAATTCTCATGCCATTTTTCTATGGTCGGGGATAAATGTATTTTTTTTTTTTTTTCTCTGTAAAGATACTAATAGCGTATATATTCTGGGATATATCTTAATTTTAGAAGTCAACATGTTAACTTCCTTCCCATACAGCAATATAGACATACAGTAATGTTTAGTTTTCTTTGCATAACAGGTTGAACTTGATGGACAATAGTTGTTTTTCCACCAAGACAAATATGTAACAAAATATACCAAAGTCTACTTACTTTTCTTGTTGTGCTTTTCACACAACAAACTACTGTCATGGCTCTGCTGTGGCCCTCTGAAGGAAATTGTGTAGCATTAACAATGTATACATTGTGGCCTTCACTCAAACGGCCACTAGATGTGTTTTCTGGGCTAGTGCTGCACAATGTGCAGCACTAACGTCAGCGTCTCCACAGTCTGCATGGAGATGCTGAATGTTCCGCATTGATTCATTGATATTACAATGTGAGCACACTTAGTGCTCTGCTCTTGTCTCAGGACACACTTTGTTTTCTCAACTTCACCTTTTTTTTCTCACATGACAGAAGCCTCAGTTGGTGATTGGAGGAGAAGCTTTCTGCTGTTTCCTGAAGCAACACTGCCCAGCGCTGACTGAAACATACTACCCCACATTGTGGTGCTGGGAAGGCAGAGTACAGACATTGCTGAGACCCTTCATCACTGTCAAACCACTGGTTCATTACAACAAGTGAGTATCTGCTGCTAGTCAATCATGTTAATTACAACCAGGTAATTACAACTAGTAATTGACATGACCTAGTTCACCCTCCCTGAACTAGACTCTTCAGTTAGGGAGTTTCCATAATCACAGCGCATGTACTGTGGTTTCTATGGTTGGATAGTAGAGGGACCTCCTGTGGGATAAGGGTAGGCAACCTTTTGCACTCCAGATGTTATGGACTATATATCCCCTAATGCTTTCCCAGCATCAGGGCCGGCCTTAGGGGTGTGCGAGCTGTGCGGCCGCTTAGGGCGCCATGCCAACAGGGGCGCCGGGCAACCGACACAGCTCGCACAACCAGGCCCTGTCCTACCTCAGAGCGCTCTTGTGGGTGAAAGATTGCGCCCCAGCTGGCCGACCCTTAGAGAGTGAGCTCTGCTTTGGTATTGGCCGGTGAGGAAATTGGGGACCTCCCTCACCGGCCCGCTGTTTGCACAATGGGGAGGAGCGAGCAGTGAGCACTTTGATTCTGCCCTCCTCTCGCGAGCTCGGCATTCGGAGTGTTGCCGCGGTGTTACCACGGCAACGCACTCATACTATCAAAGCAGAGCTCGCAAGAGGAGTGCTCCTGTTCTGCAAGGTGCAGCACTTCAAGAGCTGGCAGAGACCGCTGGACCACCAGGTCATCAGTATTCCCCCATTCCTGCCCAAAGGTATGCAAGAGGGAGGGAAGAAGAAGGGGGGAATCAACATGAATTAATGTAAGAAAACAAAACATGAAATTGCTCTCCCACCTCCTCATTTAAAGCCTTATGTCACCCCTCCTACCCACAAATCATCACTATCCCACCCTTATTTTGTTACCTACACACACACAACATCCCCATACACACACTACACAATCTACTCACACACAACATCCCCTATACACACTACATAATCTACTCACATACACACACTCAGTGGCGTACATACCAGGGTCACGGTTGTGACCGGGCCCAGCCCACCAGGGGGCCCGGCCACCCCTGCGAACCAGTGGGGGGCCCAGGATCTGGCCACCTCAGGGCCCCCGGAGGCTGGCCCTGCAGTCACTCCACGGCCGGTCCTGCGGGCGCGCGAGGGAGAACTCTCCCCTGAGTGCTTCCTCTTCAGCTCCCTCGCGCACCGCACTGATACCGGAGCCAGAAGATGACGTCATCTTCCGGCGCCGGCATCTCTACGTGGCGCGCAAGGGAGCTGAAGAGGAAGCACTCAGGGGAGAGTGCTTCCTCGCGTGCGCGCCAGCCTTCCTGCCCACCCACCAGGTGACTGGCCGCCCAGGAGACCACCAACACCACTGGACCCCAGGGAATCCCCCCCCAGCACTCCAAAAGGTAAGAAGGCTGGGGGAATAAATAAAAAAAATTAAAAAAAATAAAGTGTGTGTGTCTGCTTGTGAGTGTGTATGCTAGTGAGTGTTAGTGTGTTAGTGTGAGTCTGCTTGTTAGTGTCTTAGTGTGAGTGTTAGAGTGTGTGTGTCTGCTAGTGAGTGTCAGTGAGTGTGTTACTGAGTGTGTTTGTGTGTGTGTTAGGGGATCCCGCCGCCTCTCAGCTCCGAATGCACATGCGCGGCAAGAGCCGCGCGCACATTCAAACCGCCCATAGGAAAGCATTACTCAATGCTTTCCTATGGACGTTCAGTGTCTTAGAATCACGGAAGCTCCTTTAGCGGCTGTCAGTGAAACATAGTAGTTTCTCTGAAACTGCTATGTTTTCAGCTGCAGGGTTTAAACTAGAGGGATCTGACAACCAGACCACTTCATTGAGTTGATGTGATCTGGGTGTCTGTAGTGGTCCTTTCAGTGTGTGTGCCTCTGCATGCACTGGCGTACATACCGTGGTCGCAGGGGTTGCAGCCCTGCGACCTGGTGCCCGCTGCCATGTGTTGCGGCCCCCGGCCCGCGCAGAGTAAGCGTGGGGCGGGAGGGGGCCCACGGATCAATTTTCGCACCGGGGCCCCATGGGTCATGTGTATGCCACTGCACACACTACATAATCTACTCCCACACAACATCCCCTATTCACGCTACATAATCTACTCACATACACACACACACACACACACACACTTCACAATCTACTCACACACAACATCCCCTATACACACTACATAATCTACTCACACACAACACCCCCTATAAACACACTATGTACTCTACACACATTCACACTAGATAACTCACAAACACTACAAAACGTACAGACATACTATGCTCCCTATACATACACACTACATTCCCTATACACACATACTATGTTCCCTAAACACAGACACCCTACACCCCCTGTTTCCTACACACATACACATTACATCCCCTTTACACACACACCACATCCCTATCCCACACCACACTGTTTTCCCTACACACACTGCATCCCTATTCCACACACAACATAATGGCATGGCAACTTCAGGGAGACAGGACACTGTTTTTACTCCTAATGCTAGAGTGTTCATTCACATAGGTTTGTTTTTCCCAAAATTATACACGTGGGAGGAATTCTTCTAGCCCATATATATCTAGAATTTTCTGCTCTTTAAAAAGACCAGAAATTGTGTGTACCATAATAAGTACAATTTAACATGATTTCTGAGAGTAATATTTATATATACATGTATATTAATATGGGGGTATTATTATTATGTGTTATTACACCTATAATATTTACTAATGTATTAATAATATACGTGTATATGCATGATATGCCCAGAAATCACATTAATACGTAACACCTATGTAATGGAGGCATAGCACTTTTTACAAAATGGACTAGGGCATGTGACCATGGAGGGGTGCTGTGAATATTTTTCGCACAGGGCGCCTAAAGGCCCAAGGCTGGCCCTGCCCAGCATTATGATTGTAAAAGCATTATGGGAGATGTAGTGTACATCGTTTGCCTACCCATGCCCTAAGGCCTTCTTTTCACTCATAGCTATCTTCAAGGACATCTCAAGGACATCTCTCTGGAACAGTTTTAAAGTTCATGAAGACGTAAGATGGTAAAGTACGAAAGAAGATGGAGTCAAGTAATTATTGAGGGCTCTGTAGGTTAGTGTTAGCAGTTTAAATTGGCTCATGAAGGGTACATGAAACCAGTGTAATGATTGCCAAAGGGCTGAGGTTTTGGGAGTAGCAGTCAGTCAGGAAAATGAGCCTGGCAGCAGCATTTATTACAGGTTGAAGAGTGGTGACGTATTTGGAAGGCTTATGAGTAGTGAAGTTGGGCAATGATGAGTGCATGAACAAGTGCCCTAGTTGTGTCTTGAGTTAGAAAAGGGCAAATGCACTTTTAAGGTCAGATAAAGGTCATATAAAACAGAGGAGTTGGTGTAGCGCTTTGGCTGACCTTAGGAGATATATGCAACGACAAGAAGAGACAGTGCAGGAACTTTTAGTGTGGGAAGTTAAAAAAAACTTTGAGGTAAGTAAGATGTGCACTTACACTTTTTACGAGCTAAAATCCAGCACCAAGCATTTGGGCAATATGAACCGTGCCTAGGGATATGGTTTAGCACTGGTTCAGAAGGCAATCCTTGTAGTAATAAATATTCTCGTAGATATATAAACCTTGTAGTAATATCTCCCAGAACTATTCCTTTTGTTGGCCCTTTTAGCCATCCCTATGTGAAAAATTAAAGGGGGAATCTCAATTGATAATTTACCTTTGGCCCTTTGGGGTCCTAGTCCTTTTCTGAAAGCATGGGCCACTAGGATAAGTAGTTTATCCAACAAGTGCCATGCTACTCATCTCTTAGGGTGAGTTGAACTGCTTAGTAAACTGATAGCAGCCGTACCATGGTTTCAGTTTACAGATATCGTGGTTCACTCAGACCGAGTTGCTTGTGCAATGTGCTGACGCCTCGTGCAAAACTTGGATAAAACTAATCCAGCCCTCCTGGAACGCTTTCTCTGAGCTGATTGAAAGTAGCTGGAGATGGATTTACATCCTGACAAACAAACCGGTATCTTTCACACAAGCTGAAGTGGTTATGGTTAACTATTCAGTTTCTTTCACATGAACTCATATGCTGACATTTTCCACCACCAATCTTTACAATTGACTATGAATAAAGAATGCCATGATAGTACGAAACAGATCAGTATGGCTATTGAAAAACAGATTTACTGCTTGTGCATATGCATTTCCAAGGCAAAGGGCCTTTCATTCTTTCATTGGCTCTAATGAAAAAAAGGGGGGGGTTAAAGCTGAACAAATGGTACTGTGTTCTGTAAAACACAGACTGGCATATTTAAGTGTTAAGGCTCTTTGTTAATGCACAGACATAGAAGCATAGAATGTGACAGCAGATAAGAACCATTCGCCCATCTAGTCTGCCCAATTCATACAGGGAGACATTCCCTTAACAAATGAGAATGCTTTGTACACTGCTGCACTTGATACAGTAAGGAAAGGGTATCGCTTGGCTTCATTTGATACAGTTTGGGGTTTATTCATAACTCACAGAATTGTAGTGAATTGAAACTGCAAAACATAGGCTTAAAGTGTGAATATTAGTAATTTGATTTGTATAAAGCCGTAGCTGCAGTGCAGCAGAGATCCATGGGAACACAGTTCTATTAAAACATGTAAAAAGGGAACTGATTTTCCGCACTTCTTGCTGTAAATGATTTTTAAAATTGTGGGAAGCTTTTTGTTCATTTGTTGTCTAAGCAAGTTTTAAATCTTGATCGTTCTGTATATAATCCTATGCTTTTCCATTAACACAAGGCAGACATTTTGATAGATTTACACTTGAGGGTGGATCGGCCTTTTAAGAGTCAGGTACAGCCTAGAGTGAGCGAGGAGTGATTAATTTGTTGTCTTTCTATAGATGTTGAATGTGTGTAATGCTATATGCAAAAACATTTTTGCACTGATTTTTATTCAACATAATTTTTATATTCATATACATCTATAAGTGTGTTTTACACAGATGCACTTGGTCACTTTATTTATATAATATTGCACTAATTGATCCCACTTATACAAAATTTTGTGCTTAAAGGCACAGCGCAATTTCTTTGTTTATATTGTGTTATTATAGGTGATTGAGCTTTTTTCACTGTATATAGTGCTGCTTATTACAAATTACTGTTGTTTTATAATTCAGTGCCATAATATTACTTGTGTGTTTTTATCATTTTGTAATGTGAACACTGCCTTTTCTCTGAAACAAAACTGTGTTTACTGCAAAAAGCCTGAAGGGAATGCTTATACTCCCCAAAACAAATACAACAAGCTGTAATTGTTCTAGTGACTATAGTGTCCCTTTAAGGAACAAGCTGAGTTAGAATTGTGGCAGTTACCACTCGGTAGTGTAACTCACACTAAATTTAGACAGGCCAGGAGATTAGAGCCCTGGAGTGCATGAGTGATTAGAGCATTATTATCCATTCATTACAAGTAAAAATGGATTACTGGGATAGAAAATAGGTGTACCCGTTGAAATAACAGGAACATCGTGTCAGTGCTCCTCAACCCTTTCCCCAAGACACACCTAACGGTCCAGGATTTAGGGATTACCCTGGTGTGTCTGAGGTGTTTAGAAAAAGAAGGAAAAAACACTTTAGACACACGTGGGTAATCCCTAAATCCTGGACCGTTAGGTGTGTCTTGAGGAGAGGGTTGAGGAGCACTGCATCATGTAATATATTTATAACATGATAATGTCATTGAAGACATTATGGAAAAAAACAAAACACAAGATTGCATGATGTTCTGGAGCAGATTCTTTCCTTGCTCTGCACATTGTCAGTCACACCATCCCAGATTTGTAAAATACTAATGTGAGTAGAGAAACCACTATGTAGGTTTTTTGCACCGTCAGGATGACCATTTAGATTCATCAAGGTCATTGCTTTCGTGGGATAACTCATGCATGCCATGAGACAAGGAGTGTAGTCCCGTTAATATGCTGCCTCCATCCAAGCTGATTTTTAAGGTCAGCGTTCTTCTATTGTGCAAACAAGCTGGCATTCTTTCAAACAAATGGTTTTTTAATTGTTGTTGGAGACTGTTCAAGATGTAGAAATTATACTTTTACATTGCAATCACCATGCACATGCTAATATACCCACCAGCTGTTCATAAGAGTCTACCCTTCTCAGTTATCAAATAAGACATCTATAGTATTTGCTTGTACTGCGGAGAAATCCTAGCTATTTAGCAGGACCGTTTCCAATTCATCCAGCATTAGTTTGCTCTTCATATTGGAGTAAGCATCTTAAAAATGTATTTTTATTGACTGCTAATGTCTTCTTTGCATTTTACCTGTGTGTGTGTGCCTTTCATTTTCTTTCTTATTTTCTCCTTATTTGTTTTTGCAAAACCCACCAGACATCTACTTTCCTTCCAAAGTGTAGCTACTGCTGACATTGTGTCCAAAGTTTTTGGGGTTTATTTTGTCACATGAGTAGCTCTTAAAGCGTATCACCTGTTGCAATAGTCTTACATTTGTGACCAATATGTTTTTTTACAACTGTTATATATAGATATTTTATCCTCGCGTGTCTTGGAATATATTTTATATAAAACCCTTACAATTGTCGTATATTGTAAACCGATTACAATGGCTGTTTGCAGTTGGTTCTCATGTGCTTCACTATGTTCATTGGTTTTAACTTTACACTGGAGACGGCCAGTCATCTGCAGTTATCCTAAAAAAAGGCAGAGGCCATACAGGTCTGCCACTTGTCATAAGATTAAAAAAGTTATTTGTGCACTATCCCAAATTCCGATGCATATGTAAATAACTGGACGTTTTTTAGTATCACTATGACCATTCACGTGTAAGATCTCCTGCCATGTGAAGGCAAAACGTCTTAGGTGAGACGTACGTTGACAATTCACCATGCTGTCTTTAGCTAACAAGTAAAAATCTCTAATGAGACAGAAAGGGGTATTTTTCTAAACCCCTACACACTTATTAACACTTAATAGAAAACACATAGGGTTGGTAAGTGACGATTATTTTTTCCCCTGAAAAAAAGAGTTCACAGATGATAAATTCCACTGTACTATTATATCTTATGTAGTTCTGAATTCATCCTTTCATTTTATCTCTCTCTTCCTAGATTTGTTCCCTAATCTGTTTTCCCTCTCTCTGTTTTTCCTCTTACTTCCACCTAACAAAGTATCTCTTTTCTCTCATTTCTGTCACTATTTTCTCTACCTGACTCGGAGATGTAGTAGCAGATCACATGCAAGAGCTATGTTCTAATAAGCCATGCAGAGAACAGTGGTGTGTGTGTGTGTGTGTGTGTGTGTGTTCACAAATAGTGCACTTGCTGCAGGCAGTGTGTGCTCATGCTAAACAAGTTCTTGGAGAACTGAACAGGGAAGCTCTGATTCCCTGGTGAAACACTTACTTGTGTGGATTGCAAAACAAGAGTTGTGTCCTGCTACTATGCCTAATTAGTGATGTCCCGAACTGTTCGCTGGCGAATAGTTCCTGGCGAACATCGCTTGTTCGCGTTCGCCACAGAAGGCGAACATATGCGCTGTTCGGTCCGCCCCCTATTCGTCATCATTGAGTAAACTTTGACCCTGTACCTCACAGTCAGCAGACACATTCCAGCCAATCAGCAGCAGACCCTCCCTCCCAGACCCTCCCACCTCCTGGACAGCATCAATTTTACATTCATTGTGAAGCTGCATTCTTAGTGAGAGGAGGGACAGTGTAGCTGCTGCTGATTTGATAGGGAAATTGATAGCTAGGCTAGTGTATTCAGTGTCCACTACAGTCCTGAAGGACTCATCTGATCTCTGCTGTAATGACAGCACCCCAAAAAGCCCTTTTTAGTGCTAGAACATCAGTCTGCTTTTTTTTTTTCTGTGTAATGTAATTGCAGTTGCCTGCCTGCCAGCCTGTGTGTCAGGCTCACAGCATATACTGTGCCCAGTGCCACCACTCACTCACTGGTGTCCCAATAGCTTACATTTAAAAAAACAACTTTTTTGACTAATATAATAGCAGTCAGTTTCCTTAATGCGTGTGCGTTTCAGGGCCTGCCAGGGCACAGTGTCACACCAGTGCAACTCATATCTGGTGTAACAGTAGTGTACATTTAAAAAAAAAAAAATACAATTTCGACTGTAATAGATTGAATAGCAGTTAGTTGTCTGCAAGTGTGTGTGTCAGGCCTACAGCGTCTACTCTGCCAACTTCTGCCACTGCACAGTGCCACTCATATCTGTTGTCACAGTAGCTTGCACGCATAGTACCACTAATCTAAAAAAAAATGACAGGCAGAGGCAGGCCACCCCGCAGGGGCCGTCGTGGTCGTGGTGCTGTGATTCCCTTTGGCCCTAGAATAATGCCCAGTGTTCAGAGGCCACGTACCCTGAACTCGAAAAGTTCTGAGGACATAGTTGACTGGCTAACACAGGACACCCAATCTTCTATAGCTTCCGCTCGGAACCTTGACGCACCATCCTCCTCCAGCTTAGCTTCGGTCACCTCTCAAGTTACCACTCGTCCGCCTGCCGCCACCACCAACACTAGCACCACAGCAGCTTCACTTGGTATGTCAGAGGAGTTATTTACACATCAGTTGGAAGAAATGAGTGATGCGCAACATTATTGACAGAGGATGTAGATAACCGGGATATGTCTCAGTCAGGCAGCATTACACACATGGATGTACGGTGTGATGATGATGATGTACCCGCTGCTGCTTCCTTTGCTGAGTTGTCAGATACAAGTGAAACGGTTGATGACGATGCGTCCGTGGATGTCATGTGGGTGCCCGCTAGAAGAGAAGAAGAGCAGGGGGAAAGTTCAGATTGGGAGACAGAGAGGAGGAGGAGACAAGTTGGAAGCAGGGGGAGGTTGTCGCATGAGCTAGTGGCACAGTCAGACAGCATGCATCGGCACCCGGGGTCAGCCAGACAGCACGCCAATCAACGCATGCTGTTGCCACCACCAGAATGCCGTCATTGCAGAGCTCAGCAGTGTGGCATTTTTTTTTTTTGTGTGTCTGCCTCTGACAACAGCGATGCCATTTGCAACCTGTGCCAAAAGAAAGTGAGTCTTGGGAAGTCCAACACCCACCTAGGTACAACTGCTTTGCGAAGGCACATGATCGCACATCACAAACGCCTATGGGATCAACACATGAGTACAAGCAGCACACAAACTCAAAGCCGCTATCCTCCTCCTGGTCCAGCATCTTCAGCCACGTTAACCACTGCTGTCCTCCTTGCCCCCTCTCAACCATCCGCCCCTCCGTCTCTCGCCTTGAGCAGTTCCTGCTCATCTGCCCACAGTCAGGTGTCTGTCAAGGACATGTTTGAGCGTAAGAAGCCAATGTCACAAAGTCACCCCCTTGCCCGGCATCTGACAGCTGGCTTGACTGAACTCTTAGCCCGCCAGCTTTTACCATACAAGCTGGTGGAGTCTGAGGCGTTCAAAAAATTTGTAGCTATTGGGACACCGCAGTGGAAGGTACCCGGCCGAAATTTCTTTGCACAAAAGGCAATCCCCAACCTGTACTCGATTGTGCAAAAGGAAGTAATGGCATGTCTGGCACAGTGTTGGGGCAAGGGTCCATCTGACCACTGATACCTGGTCTGCAAAGCATGGTCAGGGCAGGTATATCACCTACACTGCGCATTGCGTAAACCTGCTGACGGCTGCCAAGCATGGAATGCGTGGCTCTGCAGAGGAGTTGGTGACACCGCCACGACTTGCAGGCAGGCCTGCTGCCACCTCCTCTACTCCTCCTACTCCTCTTCCATAACCTCCTCGGCTGAGTCCTCTTCTGCTGCTGCGTCTTGCTCCACATCAACGGCACCTCTCCCCCCCCAGCTCCCCAGGTACTATTCCACATCCCGGATACGGCAGTGTCACGCCGTCTTGGGGTTGACTTGCCTGAAAGCAAAGAGTCACACCGGACCAGCACTCCTGTCCGCCCTGAACGCACAGGTGGATCAGTGGCTGACTCCGCACCAACTGGAGATCGGCAAAGTGGTTTGTGACAACGGAAGAAATTTGTTGGCGGCATTGCATTTGGGCAAGTTGACACATGTGCCGTGCATGGCACATGTGTGTAATCTGATCATACAACGCTTTGTGCATAAGTACCCAGGCTTACAGGATGTCCTGAAGCAGGCCAGGAAGGTGTGTGGCCATTTCAGGCGTTCCTACACGGCCATGGCGCACTTTTCAGATATCCAGTGGCGAAAAAACATGCCAGTGAGGCGCTTGATTTGCGACAGACCGACACGTTGGAATTCAACACTCCTAATGTTCGACTGCCTGCTCCAACAAGAAAAAGACCGGGGTGCTAGGACAGCCTCTGTGGAGCTGGGAATTTTTTTGCCACGTTACTGGCTGCTCATGCGCAATGCCTGTAGGCTCATGTGTCCTTTTGAGGAGGTGACAAACCTAGTCAGTCGCACCCAAGGCACCATCAGCGAATAAGCAGAAAGTGCCTGAAATGTTACCGAATTACGGCAAGGCGGAAAGGATGCAGCAGTTCCAAAATCAATTAAAAAGTATGCTTGTCACAGCACAATGGGAATCTAACAGGGGAAGAGGTGAAAGTAATCCTCCTCCTCCCACGACCACTCCGGCAAGGACAGGACGCTTTAGACGTGTTGTTGATGGAGGACATGCGGAGCTTTTTTAAGTCCTACGCATCGCCACAGCCCTTCGGGGTCCACCCTCAGAGAACGACTCGACCGACAGGTAGCAGACTACCTCGCCTTAATTGCAGATATCGACACTCTGAGGAGCGATGAACCCCTTGACTACTGGATGTGCAGGCTTGACCTGTGGCCTGAGCTATCCCAATTTGCGATAGAACTTCTGGCCTGCCCGCTTCAAGTGTCCTGTCAGAAAGGACCTTCAGTGCAGCAGGAGGTATTGTCACTGAGAAGAGAAGTCGCCTAGGTCAAAAAAGTCTAGATTACCTCACCTTTTATTAAGATGAATGAGGGATGGATCCCGAAGGGACTGACAGTGGGCGATACATTCGACTAAAAAAGGCCTGATGAGGGGGACGTAACAGGGTGTCGCGGCTGCCGGCCCGCCGCGTGATATTTAAATCCCTAGCTCACCCCAGTACCTTGCCCTGTCGTGGTTTCCTGTTCCTGGTTTCCTGAGAGTGCTTTATCATTGTGAATCTGATTTCCTGGTATCCTGATCTTGGCTTTTCCCTGGTTATTCTGAATTCTGGTTTCCCTGACTTGGCTTGTGTAAATGGTATTGTGTATTTTCTGGCTTCCTTGACCTCGGCTTTCCCTTTGACCATTCTCTGTCTCTAGCATATTAGTCCGGCCATTCTAAGGTCCGGTTTACGCTCTGTCCTTTTATTTTCCTTTTCTTGCCTATGTATATGTTTACATAGTTTCTGCGTGCTGGACCACACTAGTAGTCGTGACATTGGGATTAAACTGATAAGAATAGTTATTTAACACACCTTATAATAACGCAGAGAGAGGAGTCTGAAGAAGAGGAGTCAGAGGAGGAAGGTGGCTTTGAGGAGGTGGAAGACCAAACACAGCAGGCATCCCAGGGGGCTTGTTGTCACCTTTTGGGGACCCTTGGTGTTGTACGTGGCTGGGTGGAGGAAGAGACCTTCAATGACATCAGTGAGGACAAGGAACGGGACATGGCTAGCTTGGTATCCAACCTTGTGCAAATGGGGAGTTTGCGGTTGTGCAAATGGACTGTTTGCGGTTGTTTGCGGTGCGTTAAACAGGGAGTTTGGTCTGTCACTGTGAAGCGGGCGTAGCCCTTACACTACCTGATCGATACAACATCATACCTGATGTTTTAAAGCCCGTTATTCCAAACAATTTAGACCGGAGCTCGGCCACGCTACACTGAGGGACTGACAGGAGGGAACGCTGTGCGCTTCCCTCCTGCCGATCCCTCTTTTCTTACGTGCCCAGGCTGGTGCACCCTCATGGACACGCCAGCCCGGGCAGTGCTGCAGCCACCTGAGTCTCTCTATAGAGCTCTCAGGCAACTGCAGCATTTAAGGGGCCGGTGCTGCCTAAGTCGCCTATTGAAAGCACCGGCCCTGCTCCCCTCTTGTCCCTTACTACTCTCCCCTCCTGTCCCTTAGTGTTCTACCCTGTCCCACTGTCCCTTAGTGATCTCCCCGCCCCCTTTCCCGTAATACTCTTCCCTCCTGTCCCGGGCAGGGCTGCAGCCGCCTGAGGCTCTCTATAGAGCTGCAGCATTTGAGGGCCGGCGCCTAAAGGAAGCGCCGGCCCTGCAGAAGAGGCTGACTAAACTACTGAGGAAACTGGACAAAACTTCTGGTACTGTATGTCTCCCCTCCAGCCCACCTAAGCTCTAAAAGCACATTAAAGGTGCTCTGCTCTCCTATAGGACATGTGCCTCCTCTGCCGAATGGGAATTCTGGCCGTGCCCTTGATATCATCTCTCTCTATCCTGTCTTCATTCTCAGGCAAAATGAAGAAATTTCTCCCACACCACAATCTGTTCAGTGGATAAAGGGTTCTTATTTGAAACTGACTAATCAGTTATTCATCAGTGACAGGATTGCTGGCAGTGCTTGTCCATAACGCCTAAAGTATTGGAGGGCAAAGAATTATTATAATTGAACACACCAGGGCCGGACTGGGAAGAAAATTCCGCCTGGGCATTTTTTATTACAGCTGCCACTGAAAAGGGGAGGCGGGGCCAGATAGGGTGTGTTTTGTTATCACCAATGACAAGCATGCCTCATCACAAATTGAGCATGTTGGTTCAATGCTCTGCTGAAGACCTCTAGCATGAGGAAAAGGCCCTGTATTTGTTCTGCACATCGCAAGCAAATATAAAGGATCACTATAGGGTCAGGAACACAAACATGTATTCCTGACCCTATCGGGTTAAAACCACCATCTAGCCATCCTGGTCCCCTCATGCCTCCCTAAATATTGTAAAATCTTACTTGTATTCAAGTCTTGAGCTGCTTGCTTTGTCACTGTTTCCTTTAGAACTGCCTGCTGACATCATCGGAAGTGATAGCCTGATCCAATCACAATGCTTCCCCATAGGATTGGCTGAGACTGACAAAGAGGCAGATTGGGGCAGAGCCAGCACAATTCAAACACAGCCCTGGCCAATCAGCATCTCCTCATAGAGATTAATTGAATCAATGCATTTCTATGAGGGAAGTTCAGTGTCTGCATGCAGAGGGAGGAGATACTGAATGTTTGGATGCATTTTAGGCAGCCATGACCCAGGAAGGGGTCTAACAGCCATCTGAGGAGTGGCCAGTGAAGTCATCACTAGGCTGTAATGTAAACACTGCATTTTCTCTGAAAAGACAGTATGTACAGCAAAAAGCCTGAAGGTAATGATTCTACTCACCAGAACAAATTCAAAAAAGCTGTAGTTGTTTTGGTGACTATAGTGTCCCTTTAATAGCATTCTTGTACCGTGTTTGCTAGAAATTTGTCTCTGGTGTCTCCATAGATGGGATACCAGGAGACAAAAATGCCAGGAAAGAGTATTGTGCAGTGTGTGTGAGGGGTGTAGGGTGTGCAAGAGAATGCAATGTGTGTGAGTGTCAGGGGTGCATTGTGTGAGGGTGCTGTGAATGTTTAAGGGTGTAGTGTGTGTGTGTGAGTGAGGGTGCTGTCAGTATCAGGGGTGCAGTGTGTGTGAGTGAGGGTGCTGGTGTGTGAATGTTTGGAGGGCTTGTGTGTTGGGGGAGCAGATTATTATTAATATACATTAATAAAAAATTGCATTGATTGTATCCCCCCTCCTTTCTTACCTTATGCCTGGGAGGGTGGACCGTGCTGCTGCCATCCCTGGTGGTCCTAGTGGTGAGTGAACTCTAGCCTGTGGGACTAGAGTTCACTCTCGTGAGACCCCGAGCGTTGCCATGACAGAGCTCCTCTGGGTCCTCTCTTGCCTGCCTCCCTGCCTGTAGGCCGGTGAGGGAGATCTTTGATCTCCCCACTGGCCCATGAAGGCACACAGCAGAGTAGGTGCTCCGATAGCACTGGCCCTTCATGGACCGGCCGGGGAGATCCTGTGATCTCCTCCTACCAGCCTTGTCCCATGGACATTGCGGCTCACCGGGCATTTGCCAGGTGTACCCAATGGCCATCCAGGCCTGGAACATACACACTTGTCTCTTGCCATTTGTAGATCGTTCAGTACATGCACCAGCTGTCTTCTAACATTGACCTGTGAGATATGTTGTTGGATTGACAGTCAGGAGTCCAGCTGGCTTGCCACATGTTTCTCAGTGTCTTGGGTTTGATTGATGCAATACGTCCAATGGTCTATTAATACAATAGTGTAGATAATGGGATTTATTTTACAAAAAAAATATTATAATTTGTTATTAGTAACCAGATGTATTACTTTCCAAAAAATTTAATTTTTCGTTTTTTCTTACTAAACCATATTAGATGAGATTATCATTAATTAAAAAAATGTTCTCTCCAGCAGTCTTGCTAATCTTTCTCTATATAATTTTCTTGCTCATTGTGTCTTGCAGCGAGCTTATTAAAACAGCAGATGGAGGGCAGATTTCTCTGGACTGGTTTAATAATGATGGTAATGCAATTTATCCAGACGCCAGTGTGAGACCTACAATCCTTCTTCTGCCTGGTCTCACGGGAACAAGTCGAGAATCCTATATACTCCACATGGTTACACATAGTGAAGGACTTGGATACAGGTACAGTTCTTTGCTGAGATAAAGATATTTATTTATAGCATCATAAATTCACAAGGACACAAAGCGACATCATTCATATATCTCACTGGTGATACTCAAAAAAGCTGGAGCAAGGGGAGCATTGCCATATTAAATGCTTCACCCCGTTACTGCTAATTATCTTGGAATACACTGTCAGGGTTATTCAATAAAGTGAGAATTGAAAATAGCCAAACTAGAAAAAAGTTAATTCTGTTTTCAATTTTCAGATTTTGGCCTTAAATTTGAATTCCTGGCAATTCTTGCTTTAGTGTATAACCCTCTGTGTGTTTCTCAGTCATTGCTGGGCTTTGACAAATATAATTATGTATTTGAAGAAGAGGAGAAAATTAGGGAAAAAAGAAAACACAAAATGGCTCGAAAACTATGGGGAAAAAAACACAAACCTCAAACCCGAATGTATTTATTTAATTAATCAATGGTGAGATCATTTATCCTGACATTGAAAAAGTCTTCTAAATTTACTTGGAAAAGGGGAAATGTCACAGTTAAAGTCTCTGTACTGCTCTCAGCACAAAGATTAAATCTTAGAGAAGGGATGTGAGGCAACATGAAAGTGTGTACAAATGTTAAGGGGTTAATTTAACAAGTCAAGAAGACTTGCTCCTATTTCAACACAGAAAAAAATGCAGCAAAGTAGAAGCCCCTGGAGGGTATGTATACTGATAGTCTATTTTGGAGATCAATCACCTTTAAAAATAGCTTTATTTCTCACCATGGCTATGAGCCAGTTATGCAGAATAGTACTTACTGATAGAAATTCCACTGACAGAATGTTAAGAGAATAGAACTTGCTGTGATACTTAAAGGACAACTCTCACCTCAACATTATTTTTTAATGTACTAAGACTTTCAGTAGGTTTTGAAAGGAAATGGTACTTATGGTTTTCAAACATTGTCTGACCGACTGGGTATGTATATGGCTAAGGGGTACTATCATATACTAATGGTAGAGATGAGTTTTTACATTTTTATTTTTTAACATAAACTTAATTTAAGAAAGAATGCTTTTTCTTTCAAGACTTTATTAAAAGATAGTGTTGCAGTGACCGTTCTCCTTTATTATCAAATATTATTTAATTTATTATTAAAAATAATACGCAAATAAATGTTTTGTGGAAAGCAACCCAAAAGGTAATTGAAAAATTTTGGGACGTCCCCTTGTGCTCTCCTCTGTCTCATTTAGCCAACTGCTATTTGTTTATGATTCTTAAACGCACACATACAAAAAAACAAGGATAAAAAAATCCCATCCTATACAAAAACTGAAATATTGTTACTTTTACTATTGTACTTTCTTGCTGAGATCACAAAATAAGCTAACATTTATATTCATTTAATGACAACTTTTGCACATTAACTTTTCTTTTTTTACAAGGACCACTATCTTTCTATGTGTAAAGTGAAACATTATATTATTTATCTTAGACACTCTAAGCACCAAAACCATCTTAATGTAGTGGTTTTAGGACAGATGCTGTACCTCTACTTGGACAACTTAAAACGACAATGTTCACTTTGACCAAAAGCACATCTCTAGCAGCTGTCATACAGAGCACTGCTAGAAACACTTCCTCACAGAGAAGCATTGTGTTCCATGCTTTTTAATGAGAAGCATCAGGTTGGACCAAAGATCATTAGACTGGTGGCTTGGCCTGCTGTAATGAGTCTATTGGTGGATTTTTCAAGAAAATTTTTACTACACCACAAAGTGGGAGCTCTGAATCTAAACTAACACTAACTAAATATATTTTTAACATTCAAGTATTTATTTAAAAAGGAAATAAACAAAAACCGCCCCTTTTAATTCTAGTCCAAATAATTTTGTATAGTTATTTTTGTTTAATGTGACATTGTGAATTATGCTTTTGCACGCGGCCATGGTTAATACAAGCTTTATAAAGCTCTTACCCCCTGACCAGCTGCTACTGCAGTATATTCTGCTTACACCTGCCACATTTGGAAGAGTGCTTGCTAAGCAATTAGCTGTGATACTGTAAAGTGCCTGATAAATGAAAACCATGTTTCCTTGCTCATAAGTAATCTTATTTAGATAATGTGGTAATCCAGATGTTTGTGCATTATCTGCTAATCTAGTGAATTCTCTGCACTTAAATAGATGGATAGGATAGAGTTAAAATGTACTTTATGGAAAAACTATAATAATCCACATGTTTGACTCCTATGATATGATTTGTGCCTGTGTTAGTCCCATGCACTTTAAAAACTGATTTCCCGTGCTGCATGGTTAGCCAGCCTCTTTCCTTAAAACTGAATTGGATATTTTTTTCAATTTGGCTAATATGGCCTTAAAGGAAAATGCTATTATAAATTTTATTTTTCAAACAATTTAGTAAATGTACCCCCAAATTAAATGTGCGGCTTGGGGAATACTCAAATTAGAGGGTTCTCATTAAAGGAATACTCTTGGCACCATAACAACTTTATTAAAATAATCTTGTTATGGTACCAGGAGGTTCCTGGCGCTAGCTTACCTTTAGAGGTTAAACAATTCATGAATTGTCTTTACACTACTCAGAAACTTGAAAGAGGAATCCAGTGGCTCCACTGATTGACTGAGAGCATCAGCTAAAAGATTTAACTTCTAAAGTTAAGCCGGCACCTGGGATCTCTTGGCACCATAACAACATAATTAACATTACGTTTTTATGGTATCCGGAGTTTTCCTTTTTCAAGCCTCTCTGTTGGAGCCGCAAGTGCATACATGCTCGTGGATGCTTCTCAATATGCTATAGCACAGGCCACTGAGAAAAAGGAGAAGCAGGTATGTGCTAGCCCAATGCACCTGACACTTCTGTGGGGCTAAAGAAAATGGAATAAAACCTTCTGGCTGTCTGACAGCTGGGAAGGTGTTTTAACAAAGTTTTAAAAAAGAGTTGATTTATATAGAAATCAGCACTTTTAAAAACTGTCACAAATATGACACTCCATACACATAAAGCACTTTAACAAGCAGACCTGCTTTATTTGTCTGGAATGTTACTTTTTCACCACAATTCACAGTTTAGCAAATAAACTGCTTTGTGTTACTCCCACTTATTTGTTGTGTATGAATAATGCAAAAACTACATCTATTCCAAGCAAAGTGATCCTTTCTAGCTTTATTCGAATACAAATTTCCCATTTTAAATATTACTAGACGTTTTTTATCAAGGAAGGACACCGGCATCACTCCCTCTTTAAAGGAGAAATTACACTTTTTAAATAACCTATAGCTTGTGTTAACCTTTATTCATGTGATGCTTCATATTCTTTTAAATGTGTATTAAGCAATTGACATTATTGTTCATTTCTGGCACAAACACAGCACATTTGTACAAGGAGAAATAAAAATAATGGTGGAAATTTTATTAAATTGTCTTGTTCTGAAAAATGGTGAAAGAAAAAAATGGTACGACAAGTTGGGCAATCGCCATGGAAACCAAGGGAACCAGCCGGTACATTTCATTAGTGACACCATTTCGCCACATTCAAAACATAATGCTTTGGTAAATTTCCATCATTGTTTCTGATTTCCTTCTCTCTTTATGCTGACTGACAGATGCAAAAGGTAACGTGTTTTTTTTTTTGTTTTTTGTTTTTTTTTTAAATTAAGATCTTAATTGAGATTTTATGTTGCTTAGCAAGACAAAAGCAAGAAATCATAAACATGTTTTCTAGTGGAGACTAACGATAACAGGTAATCGATAACCGGGACGATAATTCAAGTGTGCAAGGATGTACACTATAGGGAGAGCCAGACTGAGGGTATTTGTGTGGTTGTGGGTGTTTGTGTATGTATCTGTGCATATGTGTCAGTGTTTGAGGATCTGTGTGTGTGTCTGTGCATGTGTACTGATCTGTGTGTGTGTGAATTGGTGCAGGTGTGTAGTGTGTGGATATGTGCGTGTCGATCTGTGCATATGCATGTACCTGTGCATGTGTGCCATTGTGCGAATCTGTGCATGTTTGTCAGTGTTTGAGAATCTGATTTTGTGGATTTTTGCATGTGTTTTAATCTGTGTATGTGTGTCTTCGAGTATATCTGAGAATATGTGTCCATGTGCATCTGTGTGTTGCAGTCTGTATGTGTGTGATAGTGGATGTCTTTATGTGAATACGCTCTTGCAAGCAAACACTAACGTTTCATACAAATGCACTACTGCATGGGTGCCCAACCTTTTGGCTTCCTTGGGCCGCATTGAGCGCAGAAGAATTGCCTTGAGCCGCACATAAAATCTATAACGTAAATAATGTATATAATAAAACTAAGAAAGCACTTTTCTTAAATTTGTTTAGTAGATAACTCCCTTATTTGTTATGCTTACATGGGATTTCCATATTTAAGGAGAACAGTTTAGGGAGCTATCTACTAAACACATACACATAACCACACACACTATCACAGACCTCCACACACATATATGATCACAAACCTATACACACAGTCACATACATAAACACCCACACAATCACAAATGTACATACAATTACAGACCTATACACACATGCAAACACAGACCCACACACGGACATAGTCATTGATCTATCCACACAATCAAAAATATACACAAAGTCACAGACATACATATAGGGTGTTTGTGTGTGTGTGGGGGGGATGCTCTGAGTGTGTGAGGGGTTCAGTGTATTAAGGGTTCAGTGTGTGTATGTGAGAGGTGCTCTGTGTGTATATGAGAGGTGCAGTGTGTGTGTGTGTGTGTGTGTGTGTATATGTGAGGGTTGCTGTGTGTGTGAGGGGGGTACATAGGAATAAGGGATTTTTTTTTTTTTAAATAAATTTTTAAAAAGCTTCATGTTCTCCCTCCCCCCCACCCCCCCTTCCTACCTTTGGTGAAGGGGGGGGGGGACACTGCCAGCCCTGGTGGTCCAGTGGTGGGTAGTGATGAATAGGCCCTTTGTTAGTAAGAGACAGGACCAGGGAGGCAGTTCCTCCCACGAGCATGCTGGTCAGAGTGTTGCAATGGCAACTTTACGCCAGCTTTCTGCTCGCGGAAGAAATGAAGAAAGCCTGCAAACAGAGGCCATGGCAACACTCTGACCAACATGCTCGCGGGAGGAACCTCCTCCCAGGTCCTGCCTCTCCATTATACCCAAAAATTCACATATACATAAAAAAACACACCTTTACAGGGGTGGGGCCTAACCAGCAGGGCCTGACTGGGGATTCCAAAGCAGCCCTGGAAAAAAAAATCTATGCCAGCCCCATAAGTCATTGCGCCATAAATTGTCGCATGTAATATGTAAGGCTATGTCTTGTCACCCTAGATGATTGAGATATATATCTATATCTATATATAATTTTTTAAATTTTTTTTCCAATATAAAATATTGGTCCTTTCAGAGTAAAATTTTTAATTATACAGTAAGCATACTCAAATGCAGACACAGACAATCTCACTGAAATACATAAGGTCATTGACATAAAAACACAAGCTCACTCAGTAGCAGGCGTACACACACACACACACAAGCAAGCCCACTTACTAGCAGGCGCGCACACACACACAGCCTAATGTAGTGGCTCTGGTGTCTATAGCCTGTTCCTGCAGGCTTTTCAATGTAAACACTGACTTTTTAGAGAAAAGGCAGTGTTTACATTGCTTCCTAGTGACAGACACTCAGTCACTAGAGGTGCTTCCTGTGTCAGTGCGGATTGGCTGAGATCATCAAGCTTGATGATCTCAGCCGTAGAGGCAGGGCCAGTCGAGGGGAGTCCAGCACGATGTGGGAAAAAAAAGATGAGTAAAAACACACATACACATACCATGACACAGACAGACTGTGACACAGACACACATTACATGACACAGACACTCACCATGACGCACAGACACACACACCACGACACAGAGAAACTGTGACACAGACACACACACCGTGACACACACACACCATGACATACAGTCACACACACACCATGACACAGACAGACCGTGACACGGACACACACCATGACGCACACACACCACGACACAGAGAAACTGTGACACAGACACACACCGTGACACACACCATGACATACAGTCACACACACCATGACACAGACAGACCGTGACACAGACACACACATTACATGACAGACACACAATAACACAGACACACATTGCAGGACACAGTCGCGCACACACAATGACACAGACGCACACACAATGACACAGACAGACACACACCATGACACAGACACACACCATGACACAGACAGGAGGCTCTCCTCCTCCTAATTTAATTCTCTGAAACTATGTTTATAGAAAAAAAGGGTTAATCCTAGATGGACCTGGCACCCAGACCACTTCATTAAGCTGAAGTGGTCTGGGTGCCTATAGTGGTCCTTGAAAAAAGAGACACACAGACACACACACACACACCATGACACACACACATTACATGACACAGACAGACGCACACACCATGACGCACACACACACCACGACACAGAGACTGTGACACAGACACACACACCATGACATACAGACACACACACACCATGACACAGACCGTGACACAGACAGACACACATTACATGACAGACACACACACACAATGACACAGACACACATTGCAGGACACAGACGCACACACCATGACAGACACACACACAATGACAGACACACACCATGACACAGACACACACACCATGACACAGACACACACACACACCATGACACAGACAGACACAATTGCTACCTGTGTGCTGGCATGGGGAGCTCTTCTGGCGGACGCTGGCTGTTCTGTCTCTGCTCCCCCTCCCCAGTGCACTACAAAGAGACCGGGGCCGGAATATGATGTCATATTCCGTACCCGGTCTCATTAAGCGGCGCGCTGGGGAGGGGGAGCAGAGACAGAACAGCCAGCTCCCTCTGCAGCCGCAGGTGAGCCAGCTGCCAGCCCGGCCCCAGGTGCCGATGGCCCACCGGGAAATTTCCCAGTATCCCGGTGGGCCAGTCCGGCCCTGCTAACCAGCATGGCAGCCAAACATGCTGAATGTGAGCTCCTAACAAAAAGCCTGCAAAATCTACTTCTGAAGTGGGATTAACTTTCCAAACAACACTTTCAAACCTGTTCCTGTATGCAATGGAGCTTTGATGTGCCTGTTTGGAGCCTCACTTCCAGATATATATGGCTCAAAACTTTACCGCGGCCTACAAGCCTGGAGGGGAGAAACTGCCGATCTCCCAGCCTAGACCTGCTGGTGAATACACAGTGTGAATTGCCTGCCCAACTTGCCATCGGACCGGTGGGGTTTATCCTGGTCCCCACCAAGGGTGCAATCACTGTGGACTCTGAATTGCTACAACTTGTGGTGACTTATTCTGAAAAACCTTGTGGCGCAGTTAAAATGGCCACCACAATGACTAATCTTCCCACGGGCGACTGGGTAGCCAGATTCCAAGCAACGGATTGTTTTCCTGGCACTGGAGAGTCCCTTTAAGCATGTGCCTGGCAGTGGTTCTATGCTAGAGTGTTAGTTTTCTTTTACCGTTTGCTTTCAGATGCCTACCTTTTTGTTTTTATCACTTGGCTAACACAGCATATTTTTGCAGTCTCACAGTGGCATGCCATTTAATACTGGCATATATTTTAACTATCTACCTGGTGGATTCCCTCATGTTTTTTAGCAATGCATAGCTGAGATGTCATAGTTTATGTTGCACCTTTCTTATATACCGTTAACCAGCTGTGATAACACAGTATAGCTTGACTCTTATGTACTAATACATTGTGACTATAATATGCAATATAACATGCCATTTACCATTGTGCAGTATTCTAGCCTAAATTTTGATGTTTCTTTAAAAAAAATTTTTTTAATCGTGCTTTTTTTTTTTAATTCTTCATTTTTCGCTCTGCCATTCAAGCGTGGCTACAATAGTGCAAACAGATGTGAATACATGACCGCACAAGTGTTGTTGATTCGTAGTATAAAATACAGGGTAACAAAGTTAGTACAAGCATCTGTCACAAACTGTGCACCTTTGGTGCGTCTCTGCCAGAGTTTTCATTTACGTTGGTAATCAGATAAAGAGAAAGAAAAAGAAAAGCATTTGAAAGAAAGGAAAGAAATAACTATGTACAACTGGCGACTTATTGAGGAGTGTGCTGTGCCCTAAACTCTCAGGATGGCTAAGCGTATGTGTGTGGTATCCCAAGCTTGCCCAGGTAGTTCAGGCTTGCCCTCTCCGTCTGCCCTGTCCCTGCTCCCCACCGTGATCTGTCAATCCGTCATGTACGCAATCGGCAGGGTTAGACAGTGTTGAAGTTTTCCTCTCCTCGTGTTTGCTTACATTGTCTGAGGTATTCACCAAAGATAAAAGCAGATTGATAAAGAATAGGTAGATATAGATAAGTATAATGTTCAGTATGTTGAAGTACAAAGAGTTGGTGGTCTCCTGTGAACCGAGAATCGTGCTGTTATTTTAATGCCATGCTTATGTCTTGCTCTGTTGATCTTATTGTGCTTGCTCCTGCTGTCGTTGCAGCGCAAGCATTTTTGGTATATTATGAACAACAAATTCCTACAGAAGCAAATGGTAGCTAAACAGCTGGCAAAGCGTTGTGAGAGTTGTACAACAGTTGAGGATCTACCTTTTGACCGCTCCTGCTCTACAAGGGGGCTCAAAATGTTTTTGGTTGTGTTTTTATTTTTTTATTTTTTGCACCTGGGACATTAATTTCTTCACTGTTGTAAATATAGGAGAAATGAATATAAAACATTTAAAATCTTGGAAAGTGTCAAAATTCGCCAATATATATAGTATTAAATGTTGATACTGTACAAATAAGGGGCTGATTTATTTTGTAGTATATATTGATTTACATGTGTCAAGACACCTATTCAAGATTGTATGTATTTGGGGACATTACACTTATAAGCAATAATGCAGATCGGTAAATTGTTTGTCACATGTTGGATTTGTAGATGATCATTCACAAACAAATTCATTTCCTCTAGGTGTGTTGTGTTCAACAATCGAGGGGTCGCTGGTGAAGATCTTTTGGTAAGTCTTCATAAAGCTACATATATTTTAAATATATTTCAGAATATGCATGTTTGTTTTTGTAACTGACATTTGTTGGTATGAATGAACGCTCTGATTACATTATCACTTTTACAGACCAAAACAAAAATGTATAAAACCTGTTATTGAAGCCATAACAACAACAACACACACATTGCAATTTCTGTATTTCCATGTGATACAGTAAAGCGATTTGTAAAAGCTTTTTGCTAAACTAGATTTCATAAACTGAATGTAAAATGCATTAATTAATTGCATAAAAATGGTTGCAATCTGAGTTTACAAAAATAAGAGCAATAAATGTTATATAATGTAACTGGAGGGAGGGAAGAGAAATGCTGGTTAGTGTACTATGGGGAGAGGAAAGAGACGGTATTAACAGTTTCATATGTCTTCTTGAATTAGTCAATTATTAGATTTTTTTTTTGCAAGAATGGAGACTCGGGGCGACTGAAATAACAGTTAATGTGGAAGAAAGCATTTTTATCTGAATAACATTTTAAATACAAATACACATTGTTTCTGGATTTTTAACTATTGATCTTGAAAGTCTTGAGCAAATCCACCTTCTATGGGAAAATGTATTTTTCATTGATCTGATTTCTAATTTATTGATTTTCTTTATCGTGAATTAGAACTTTTTTAACTGAACTTTATAATAGTAATAACAATTACATTTTGGCCTCTGAGAAGCAAACAGTTTTTTCAGCTGTAGAATTGGAGCCTGGGATAGGAACAAGGATAAGGTGTCGGGTTGCGTACAAAGATTGGGGGGTAACCCCTAGAAATAGAACTAAATAAGAGAGAAAAGAAACAAAGACAGAGAAACCAGGAATAAAGAAGTATATATATCCTAAAGGTTCCCTGTGATTGTTAAGCAACCCAAAAGTAAAAGATAAAATATAACTTTTATTAAATGCCTTCTAAAAGTCAATAACTAGTAAAGTGAGTAAATAGAGTAAGTAAAAAAGGCCTACTAAAGGGAGAGGAGAATAGAGTTTCTGCAATAGCTCAGTAGTTCCAAAGAATGTAGAAAGAATAATGATCTAGTGGATGCTATAAAACATCCCATAAAGTCTAGAAAGTATTAAGCTATATAACCCTAATGTAGTAATTGCTGACTCCTAACTCCCATTAATCTAAGGCTGAAATCATCTGCCTAGTAAAGACAATCAACAAAAACCTCAAAGGAAGGTGCTAAGAGGTAGAAAATATTAAGTAATAAACTAGAGAGAGGGTGATAATGTCTAAAACATTATACTAATTCTGGCTGCAGCATCGTCCCCACAAAGTCTCTAACCACCCGCTCATAAAAAGTCCCGACGCGCGTTTCGCCACGAGGGCTTTTCAAGGGAACCGGACTGGACGCCGGACGAGGTTTAAATAACCCGCCCTCCGCTGTGACTGGTTAGAAAGGTCACCAATCACAGATAGGGGGGGCGGAGTCAAGTGCCGAAACCGGTTTGTCCGAAATCACCGGGGAAACCGGCACGGAAAGTAAATAATGGAGACACAATTAACTTATGAATCATCAAGATATTAAATAGGCAAATTGAAGCAAAATATTATGTCAGAAAAAGTACCCACAAAAATATAGTTATGAGGAGAAGAAAGACATATCCAACAAAGTAACAATAAGGCAGATTCGGATACATTAGTATCACTACATGACAAGTACATAAGTAGTGAACAGTCTATAGACAAAAAAGTATAAATAGTTATGTAAATATTGCTCTACCAGCTAACAAAATAATAAAAACAAACTTATAATGTGAATTCTGAGGGCAAAAAATGTATATATAGCCCAAGATCATTTAGGTCAATTATGTTCTTACAAAAAATTAATTAATATAGAGAAATAATGAATAGGGACAACATGTCCAAACTGATAGGACCAGAAAATCTATAGAACAAAGTAGGTCCATCAGTGTTAAAAAATGATGGATCAGGATAAAACGAAACTTACAAGAATAATATTAGAAGTAATAGAAAAACTATAAAGAAAGGGGGAGAGATATTCAGTAAGAACTGTATATAATGAGTGTAAACAATGACTAATTGCGGCTATGATACACATTGGGAACCAGCAAAGGGCCCCAATGGTAAAAGATTTTGTCAAAGATTATAAAATTAAAGAGAGAACCAGACAGACAGAACTAATCAAGTGTGGATAAAAGGAGTAAAATTAAACTCCTCATTCAACCCCTTGGGGTATAATGTTTGAAACAAATAAATCCAACGGGATTCAGCTTTCAGTAGGGCAATATTGATGTCCCCTTTTCTGTGGTTCAAAAAAACTTTTTGAATTACTTGAAATTTGAGTACATTAGGTCTGGAATCATGGTTTGTACGTACATGTCTGGCAATCGGAGTATCCAAATGTAAATTGGAAATAGAATTAATATGTTGCAGGACACGTCGACGTAACTGTTGGTACGTCTTGCCGATGTACTGTAATCCACAGTCGCATGTAATAATGTAGACAACGTTGGTAGAACCACAGTTGACAAAAGAGTTCACCTCGATGTCTTTAGCGGTTTTATGATTCCGTACTCCCTTAGATGGTAAAATGAAGTCACAAGCCTTGCAGTGCCCACATCTAAAAAGACCCTTGGTCTGAAGCCAGGTAGATTTAGTTGGTATAGGTTTCAAATGACTTTGAGTCAAAAGGTCTGCGAGGTTCTTAGCTCTTCGATAGGTTACAGAAGGTTTGATAGTAATGGTATTCTTGAGGCATTTGTCATATTGGAGTAATGGCCAATTGCGGTTGAATACCTGCAGGGTGTTGTTCCAATTTTTATCATAAGTCCCTATCAATCTGGTGACCCCAGCGTTAGGTTGAATAATCTTAGGGAGTTTATGTAAGCTCTCAGATCTGTCAACGGTTCTCGTTCTTTGGTAGGCTTTTTTTAGAATACGATTTGGGTATCCTAGACTCTTGAATCTCTGTCTGAGGGTTTTCGCCTCTCTTTCAAAATCTTCTGGATTGGAACAGTTTCTTTTTACCCTGAGGTATTGGCCATAAGGTATGTTAGCCTTTATATGAAATGGGTGAAAACTGTCCCAGTGTAATAGACTATTCGTGGCGGTAGGTTTTCTGTACAGTGAAGTGGATACTGAACCATCTTCTGTCAGAGCAATTGTGAGATCCAGAAAGACTAGGTGACTCTCATGAATAACATGAGTAAGTTTAAGATTGATATGGTTAATATTCAATACGTCAACCCAATCTTTGAATGATGAAAAAGAGCCTAACCAAAAGATTAGCACATCGTCAATGTAGCGAAACCATTTGTAGATTGACGAGGTGTACATGGCATAGGGACTGGTGAACACTATTGTTTCTTCCCACCATCCCAAAAACAGATTAGCGTAGCTGGGTGCACAAGAAGAGCCCATCGCAGTGCCCTGTATTTGTAAGTAGTATTTCCCGTTGAATGTAAAGTAATTATGAGTAAGCACAAACTGTAATAGAAGCAGGATAAACTCCTGTTCCTGTAGATTGAAGGTTTTGGCTTTTTGCAGAAAGTAGGCTACTGCTGCTAGACCCTTGTCATGTGGAATGTTGTTATATAATGCCACTACATCCAGACTAGCCAGGGATGTATAGGGGGGCACGGTAAGATGTTCCAAGGCTAGAAGTGTCTGTTTAGTGTCCCGTATGTGTGATTTTAAACCTATTACCAGGGGTTGGAGCAGCTTGTCCAAATATTGGCTTGCTCTCTCAGTTAGGCAATGGTTGCCAGAGACAATTGGTCTGCCTGGAGGGTTCAAGAGGTCTTTATGGATTTTAGGAAGACAGTAAAAAGTAGCAATAGTAATATTGGACTGAGAAACAATAAACCTAGACTCATGTTGAGTTATCACATTGTTAGTTAAAGCTTTTGATACTAGTGATTGCAATTCAGCCAAAAACGTTTTCGTAGGATCTTCCTTCAAAGCCTTGTAGACCATTTCATCCATGAGATGTTGCATACACATGTTAACATATTGTTCTCTTTGCATGAGGACAATGTTGCCTCCTTTGTCAGATTGTTTACAGACAACATCTGTTGCTAGCCTAAGCTCTTGTAAAGCCAGTTTTTCTCCTGCTTTAAGATTAGAAATGTGTGATGATGGAGGGATCTGATTTTCTAGTTCATTGGTACAAATCTGCACAAACAGATCAATACAAGGAAATTCCTTCAAATTGGGGGTAAACCAGCTCGGAGGTTTAAAGTTAGTTAGGGAGTCAGGAGTACCCTGTTCAGAGTGTAAGTCCATAAGTGTATTGAACAGTGCCATGTCCTCAGGTGAAAGGCCAAGATCTTTAAGTTTTTTTAAATTAATCTTTTCATGTAAAGCATGTAGGGCCAATTTGCGGCCAAATAAGTTCACATCTTTGGCCCAGTCAAATTGGTTACTTATAGGTGTTGGTATAAAAGAAAGACCCTTTTGAAGAAGTGATATGTGTCTTTGTTTTAGGATAAACTTAGAGAGGTTTATTATCTTATTGTCCTGTGTTTGCACAACTATTGGTAATTGGTTTTCTGTGTCTTGTATCCCCACTTGTTCCTGTCCCTTAGTCTTTCCCTTTGGGGCTGTGGCCAATCCTGATCTAAAAAAGTCAGGGAAGATTGAGTAGGGCCTGTGGATTCAAGTCTAGGATTTGTAGTAGCAGTTTGAACCACAGGGGGGTCCATAAAGGTTATGTTCCTATCAGTATTTCTCAAGATACCTTTGGTTTGTCCTGAGGCAGTATGTTGAGTAAACCGAGTGTTTTGCCTTTTATGGTACCGAGGTCTGGAATCAGATTCAGACCATTCAGTTTCATCTGAAGAGGAAAAACCTTTATTAAATGATTTGTTAACATTAAATCTCCTTTTGTTCTTATTTCTAAAGATATTCCCCTCTTGAAAGTCCCTAAAATCCCTTTGAAATTTGTAATGTTTCTTTTGTTTGATACTTCTTTTAAAACTTTCTAAGTTCTTGCTCAGCTTGCTCTCCATAGCTGGAAAGCTAGGTTCTTTATCAAAATTCCTGATATTTTTAATTTCAACGTCTAATTCTCCGTTGGTTTTATCCAAATGTTGTTGTTCTAATTGGATTAAAAACTGCATAATTTTAGCAGAGCAATCTAAAAGGATAGAATTCCATTCTGCTAACTGTTCGTCAGTCTTGACTTTGTCAGGTAGCAGAATGTCCGGTCTAAGGCCTCTGGGTACCAGTTTTTGTTCAATGTAGTGTCTTAGGCTGGCTAGTTCCCAGAATCCCCTTAATTGTGTTTGATATAGCTTTTGTATTGAGAAGAAAGCCTGATTGATATCCTTGGGTTCATTTTGTAAATTACCCAAAGGTTTATTAGAGAAGACATTATTAACGTCTTCAGATGAATAATTAGGATGCACCACCTGTTCTAGAAGGTCTGACATAATTATTAGACTTCAAAATGACTACTACCAATAAATGTACAATTAAGAGTAGTAAGTGTTAAACAAAAATGATAGTAAGAATATCCTGTCCTATAAATTGGTATTGAAACCTGATGCAAATATAGAATTGGAGCCTGGGATAGGAACAAGGATAAGGTGTCGGGTTGCGTACAAAGATTGGGGGGTAACCCCTAGAAATAGAACTAAATAAGAGAGAAAAGAAACAAAGACAGAGAAACCAGGAATAAAGAAGTATATATATCCTAAAGGTTCCCTGTGATTGTTAAGCAACCCAAAAGTAAAAGATAAAATATAACTTTTATTAAATGCCTTCTAAAAGTCAATAACTAGTAAAGTGAGTAGACATCAATATTGCCCTACTGAAAGCTGAATCCCGTTGGATTTATTTGTTTCAAACATTATACCCCAAGGGGTTGAATGAGGAGTTTAATTTTACTCCTTTTATCCACACTTGATTAGTTCTGTCTGTCTGGTTCTCTCTTTAATTTTATAATCTTTGACAAAATCTTTTACCATTGGGGCCCTTTGCTGGTTCCCAATGTGTATCATAGCCGCAATTAGTCATTGTTTACACTCATTATATACAGTTCTTACTGAATATCTCTCCCCCTTTCTTTATAGTTTTTCTATTACTTCTAATATTATTCTTGTAAGTTTCGTTTTATCCTGATCCATCATTTTTTAACACTGATGGACCTACTTTGTTCTATAGATTTTCTGGTCCTATCAGTTTGGACATGTTGTCCCTATTCATTATTTCTCTATATTAATTAATTTTTTGTAAGAACATAATTGACCTAAATGATCTTGGGCTATATATACATTTTTTGCCCTCAGAATTCACATTATAAGTTTGTTTTTATTATTTTGTTAGCTGGTAGAGCAATATTTACATAACTATTTATACTTTTTTGTCTATAGACTGTTCACTACTTATGTACTTGTCATGTAGTGATACTAATGTATCCGAATCTGCCTTATTGTTACTTTGTTGGATATGTCTTTCTTCTCCTCATAACTATATTTTTGTGGGTACTTTTTCTGACATAATATTTTGCTTCAATTTGCCTATTTAATATCTTGATGATTCATAAGTTAATTGTGTCTCCATTATTTACTTTCCGTGCCGGTTTCCCCGGTGATTTCGGACAAACCGGTTTCGGCACTTGACTCCGCCCCCCCTATCTGTGATTGGTGACCTTTCTAACCAGTCACAGCGGAGGGCGGGTTATTTAAACCTCGTCCGGCGTCCAGTCCGGTTCCCTTGAAAAGCCCTCGTGGCGAAACGCGCGTCGGGACTTTTTATGAGCGGGTGGTTAGAGACTTTGTGGGGACGATGCTGCAGCCAGAATTAGTATAATGTTTTAGACATTATCACCCTCTCTCTAGTTTATTACTTAATATTTTCTACCTCTTAGCACCTTCCTTTGAGGTTTTTGTTGATTGTCTTTACTAGGCAGATGATTTCAGCCTTAGATTAATGGGAGTTAGGAGTCAGCAATTACTACATTAGGGTTATATAGCTTAATACTTTCTAGACTTTATGGGATGTTTTATAGCATCCACTAGATCATTATTCTTTCTACATTCTTTGGAACTACTGAGCTATTGCAGAAACTCTATTCTCCTCTCCCTTTAGTAGGCCTTTTTTACTTACTCTATTTACTCACTTTACTAGTTATTGACTTTTAGAAGGCATTTAATAAAAGTTATATTTTATCTTTTACTTTTGGGTTGCTTAACAATCACAGGGAACCTTTAGGATATATATACTTCTTTATTCCTGGTTTCTCTGTCTTTGTTTCTTTTCTCTCTTATTTAGTTCTATTTCTAGGGGTTACCCCCCAATCTTTGTACGCAACCCGACACCTTATCCTTGTTCCTATCCCAGGCTCCAATTCTATATTTGCATCAGGTTTCAATACCAATTTATAGGACAGGATATTCTTACTATCATTTTTGTTTAACACTTACTACTCTTAATTGTACATTTATTGGTAGTAGTCATTTTGAAGTCTAATAATTATGTCAGACCTTCTAGAACAGGTGGTGCATCCTAATTATTCATCTGAAGACGTTAATAATGTCTTCTCTAATAAACCTTTGGGTAATTTACAAAATGAACCCAAGGATATCAATCAGGCTTTCTTCTCAATACAAAAGCTATATCAAACACAATTAAGGGGATTCTGGGAACTAGCCAGCCTAAGACACTACATTGAACAAAAACTGGTACCCAGAGGCCTTAGACCGGACATTCTGCTACCTGACAAAGTCAAGACTGACGAACAGTTAGCAGAATGGAATTCTATCCTTTTAGATTGCTCTGCTAAAATTATGCAGTTTTTAATCCAATTAGAACAACAACATTTGGATAAAACCAACGGAGAATTAGACGTTGAAATTAAAAATATCAGGAATTTTGATAAAGAACCTAGCTTTCCAGCTATGGAGAGCAAGCTGAGCAAGAACTTAGAAAGTTTTAAAAGAAGTATCAAACAAAAGAAACATTACAAATTTCAAAGGGATTTTAGGGACTTTCAAGAGGGGAATATCTTTAGAAATAAGAACAAAAGGAGATTTAATGTTAACAAATCATTTAATAAAGGTTTTTCCTCTTCAGATGAAACTGAATGGTCTGAATCTGATTCCAGACCTCGGTACCATAAAAGGCAAAACACTCGGTTTACTCAACATACTGCCTCAGGACAAACCAAAGGTATCTTGAGAAATACTGATAGGAACATAACCTTTATGGACCCCCCTGTGGTTCAAACTGCTACTACAAATCCTAGACTTGAATCCACAGGCCCTACTCAATCTTCCCTGACTTTTTTAGATCAGGATTGGCCACAGCCCCAAAGGGAAAGACTAAGGGACAGGAACAAGTGGGGATACAAGACACAGAAAACCAATTACCAATAGTTGTGCAAACACAGGACAATAAGATAATAAACCTCTCTAAGTTTATCCTAAAACAAAGACACATATCACTTCTTCAAAAGGGTCTTTCTTTTATACCAACACCTATAAGTAACCAATTTGACTGGGCCAAAGATGTGAACTTATTTGGCCGCAAATTGGCCCTACATGCTTTACATGAAAAGATTAATTTAAAAAAACTTAAAGATCTTGGCCTTTCACCTGAGGACATGGCACTGTTCAATACACTTATGGACTTACACTCTGAACAGGGTACTCCTGACTCCCTAACTAACTTTAAACCTCCGAGCTGGTTTACCCCCAATTTGAAGGAATTTCCTTGTATTGATCTGTTTGTGCAGATTTGTACCAATGAACTAGAAAATCAGATCCCTCCATCATCACACATTTCTAATCTTAAAGCAGGAGAAAAACTGGCTTTACAAGAGCTTAGGCTAGCAACAGATGTTGTCTGTAAACAATCTGACAAAGGAGGCAACATTGTCCTCATGCAAAGAGAACAATATGTTAACATGTGTATGCAACATCTCATGGATGAAATGGTCTACAAGGCTTTGAAGGAAGATCCTACGAAAACGTTTTTGGCTGAATTGCAATCACTAGTATCAAAAGCTTTAACTAACAATGTGATAACTCAACATGAGTCTAGGTTTATTGTTTCTCAGTCCAATATTACTATTGCTACTTTTTACTGTCTTCCTAAAATCCATAAAGACCTCTTGAACCCTCCAGGCAGACCAATTGTCTCTGGCAACCATTGCCTAACTGAGAGAGCAAGCCAATATTTGGACAAGCTGCTCCAACCCCTGGTAATAGGTTTAAAATCACACATACGGGACACTAAACAGACACTTCTAGCCTTGGAACATCTTACCGTGCCCCCCTATACATCCCTGGCTAGTCTGGATGTAGTGGCATTATATAACAACATTCCACATGACAAGGGTCTAGCAGCAGTAGCCTACTTTCTGCAAAAAGCCAAAACCTTCAATCTACAGGAACAGGAGTTTATCCTGCTTCTATTACAGTTTGTGCTTACTCATAATTACTTTACATTCAACGGGAAATACTACTTACAAATACAGGGCACTGCGATGGGCTCTTCTTGTGCACCCAGCTACGCTAATCTGTTTTTGGGATGGTGGGAAGAAACAATAGTGTTCACCAGTCCCTATGCCATGTACACCTCGTCAATCTACAAATGGTTTCGCTACATTGACGATGTGCTAATCTTTTGGTTAGGCTCTTTTTCATCATTCAAAGATTGGGTTGACGTATTGAATATTAACCATATCAATCTTAAACTTACTCATGTTATTCATGAGAGTCACCTAGTCTTTCTGGATCTCACAATTGCTCTGACAGAAGATGGTTCAGTATCCACTTCACTGTACAGAAAACCTACCGCCACGAATAGTCTATTACACTGGGACAGTTTTCACCCATTTCATATAAAGGCTAACATACCTTATGGCCAATACCTCAGGGTAAAAAGAAACTGTTCCAATCCAGAAGATTTTGAAAGAGAGGCGAAAACCCTCAGACAGAGATTCAAGAGTCTAGGATACCCAAATCGTATTCTAAAAAAAGCCTACCAAAGAACGAGAACCGTTGACAGATCTGAGAGCTTACATAAACTCCCTAAGATTATTCAACCTAACGCTGGGGTCACCAGATTGATAGGGACTTATGATAAAAATTGGAACAACACCCTGCAGGTATTCAACCGCAATTGGCCATTACTCCAATATGACAAATGCCTCAAGAATACCATTACTATCAAACCTTCTGTAACCTATCGAAGAGCTAAGAACCTCGCAGACCTTTTGACTCAAAGTCATTTGAAACCTATACCAACTAAATCTACCTGGCTTCAGACCAAGGGTCTTTTTAGATGTGGGCACTGCAAGGCTTGTGACTTCATTTTACCATCTAAGGGAGTACGGAATCATAAAACCGCTAAAGACATCGAGGTGAACTCTTTTGTCAACTGTGGTTCTACCAACGTTGTCTACATTATTACATGCGACTGTGGATTACAGTACATCGGCAAGACGTACCAACAGTTACGTCGACGTGTCCTGCAACATATTAATTCTATTTCCAATTTACATTTGGATACTCCGATTGCCAGACATGTACGTACAAACCATGATTCCAGACCTAATGTACTCAAATTTCAAGTAATTCAAAAAGTTTTTTTGAACCACAGAAAAGGGGACATCAATATTGCCCTACTGAAAGCTGAATCCCGTTGGATTTATTTGTTTCAAACATTATACCCCAAGGGGTTGAATGAGGAGTTTAATTTTACTCCTTTTATCCACACTTGATTAGTTCTGTCTGTCTGGTTCTCTCTTTAATTTTATAATCTTTGACAAAATCTTTTACCATTGGGGCCCTTTGCTGGTTCCCAATGTGTATCATAGCCGCAATTAGTCATTGTTTACACTCATTATATACAGTTCTTACTGAATATCTCTCCCCCTTTCTTTATAGTTTTTCTATTACTTCTAATATTATTCTTGTAAGTTTCGTTTTATCCTGATCCATCATTTTTTAACACTGATGGACCTACTTTGTTCTATAGATTTTCTGGTCCTATCAGTTTGGACATGTTGTCCCTATTCATTATTTCTCTATATTAATTAATTTTTTGTAAGAACATAATTGACCTAAATGATCTTGGGCTATATATACATTTTTTGCCCTCAGAATTCACATTATAAGTTTGTTTTTATTATTTTGTTAGCTGGTAGAGCAATATTTACATAACTATTTATACTTTTTTGTCTATAGACTGTTCACTACTTATGTACTTGTCATGTAGTGATACTAATGTATCCGAATCTGCCTTATTGTTACTTTGTTGGATATGTCTTTCTTCTCCTCATAACTATATTTTTGTGGGTACTTTTTCTGACATAATATTTTGCTTCAATTTGCCTATTTAATATCTTGATGATTCATAAGTTAATTGTGTCTCCATTATTTACTTTCCGTGCCGGTTTCCCCGGTGATTTCGGACAAACCGGTTTCGGCACTTGACTCCGCCCCCCCTATCTGTGATTGGTGACCTTTCTAACCAGTCACAGCGGAGGGCGGGTTATTTAAACCTCGTCCGGCGTCCAGTCCGGTTCCCTTGAAAAGCCCTCGTGGCGAAACGCGCGTCGGGACTTTTTATGAGCGGGTGGTTAGAGACTTTGTGGGGACGATGCTGCAGCCAGAATTAGTATAATGTTTTAGACATTATCACCCTCTCTCTAGTTTATTACTTAATATTTTCTACCTCTTAGCACCTTCCTTTGAGGTTTTTGTTGATTGTCTTTACTAGGCAGATGATTTCAGCCTTAGATTAATGGGAGTTAGGAGTCAGCAATTACTACATTAGGGTTATATAGCTTAATACTTTCTAGACTTTATGGGATGTTTTATAGCATCCACTAGATCATTATTCTTTCTACATTCTTTGGAACTACTGAGCTATTGCAGAAACTCTATTCTCCTCTCCCTTTAGTAGGCCTTTTTTACTTACTCTATTTACTCACTTTACTAGTTATTGACTTTTAGAAGGCATTTAATATAAGTTATATTTTATCTTTTACTTTTGGGTTGCTTAACAATCACAGGGAACCTTTAGGATATATATACTTCTTTATTCCTGGTTTCTCTGTCTTTGTTTCTTTTCTCTCTTATTTAGTTTTTTCAGCTGGTTTCGGACAGCCACTATATTGTAGGCAAAAGTGCTTTAGTTGGGACTAGCACCCTGTCAGTGGAGATATGTCCATAGGGTCATATTCATATGATCATATTGTCAGCTGCAAATAATGAGTCCATCAGTAACCTACTGCTTTAACCATGTGCACACTGTGTGCTGAGAGCTAATAGTGAATCAGGACTGGCCGGCATGTTTAATAGCAGCAGCGACATTTACTAGAAAGCTAAAGTTGTCGTAGCAGGATCATTAGCAGAGATGCGATCAAAAAAGAAAGATTTAGAGACGTAGAGAGCTAGAGTTGGACAGAAAGAGCTGGAGCATTATACAGAGCTATTGTATTGTGTGGGGGTCTCTGTACTGCAGCTCAGTGTAATCCATCACACTGTGGGATAGTTATGGTTGTCTTATTGTGTGCATCTCTGCATACTCTATGGGCATCTCTGTATTCTGCTCAGCTCCATGTATTGTATTGCTATCTCCATATTGCATTGGGGCGTTTGTACTGTATGGGTATCTCGGAATTGTATGTGCAGGACAGGTCACTGGTAAATTCCCAAAACTGAGAGAGTAGACTTCACATGCCAAACAGACTACGATACAGGGTACTTAATGAGTCTATTGTCACCAGGAGCAGCAGCTGTTCTCAAACCTAACACAAAAGTAGCACTAAAGTGCTTATAAGCCCACACAACTCCATGATCTTGTATAAGCAAGTGCTCAGTAATAAACTGGTGTCCAGTTATAAAGAACTACTTGTATCCTCAATCATGTACATTCACAAATAGAACAAATGCAGGTAAAAACAACCTGGTCACGAGCATGAAATATCCAGGATGTGATAAGAAGTAGGTGGACATCGTGAAGGAGCAAGATGCAGATGTTGTGTCCAATGGTGCACACAGGTGCCAAAGATGTGCTTCTCTGGAATGTGAACAAAGGAATATCTGCAATAATTTAATTGAACTTCATATAAAAGACCAAAATCATGACAGAACTTAAGAACTTCTTAGACGCTGGGCACTTGGCAGCAAAACTCCTTTTCGTTCCTTTGTTGAGTTTTGCTAGTTTTGTACCAGATATTCCTTTAGTCAGACAGCAGCTAAACATTTCTCAGAGGGTATAAATGATTCTTGTGGTAATTAACTATGGAAGAATAATATCTATCTAGTAGATATTTTGGGAATAATCAGAGTATTTCATTACTATGCTGGGTGACATGTAAAAATTATGTTAGCATTTACATGTTGTTTACTAGGTAAAATCTCATTAATTTCACTTGGAAAATTATTTCCCCCTTGGACTTGGCTACCAAATTATCATATTTACAACAAGAAATAAAAGGGAATGCATCGTTAATTAAATTACACATATGTTATATATCTATATATAAAAAAAAAAAAAAAGTTTACAAATAGATTCTCAGGGCAAAGGCATGTGCAGTGTGACTTTTTTGTTTCCATTGATTAAAATTCAGTCTATAAAAGAGGATGCAAACATGTTGCCTGGAGGTAAATTAATCATGTGTTTTGTGGTTTTGAACTCCAAAGGTGCTTATTCATAATTAATGGAAAAGAAAATATTAAGCAGTCATTGACTTTTGAATACCAAAAATAAATCTGAACATGCATTCCATACATCTCATAAAATAATATCAGTGTCTAGAAGACTTGATCATAATTCTATCATTCATTCACTCCATTGTTCCCAGCCACTCATGACTACTAAAAAGCATTATCTGACCCCCAGCTCGAGCATTCCTAAGTGACCGCTGTTAAATGGCTGGTGTGGTTTACAGAACAGCTTAGTGAAGATATTTCATGGAGCGAGATGGAAAAGATCTATAGTTTTAAAATACGCAATTTAAGCAAAAATGTGCTGCCTCACTAGATGTTGCTAGTAGCAGCCAGTCTTTTTGTACACCGGAGGTACTGAACATTTTGTGGAATCGCCCTTGGACAATCAAATCTTTCTTCAATATAAATTAGTAAACAAATTTTTTTTTTATTTTTAAAAAAAGAGTAATTCCCCTCCCACCTTTAGGATTCTCTTTAGTTTATCTGAAAAATGTTGTGCAAAGTCTAACTCTATCCTTTGGCCTGACGTGAGTATTTACATATTCCCATGTTATATCTCTGGACACATATTTACCAGTGTACCTCATTGGATGAACAGTAAAACCAACTGTTCCTGTGTGGCAGTTAGTTTTAAAGGTAGGCTTTAACGATCTTGAAATGAAATAAAACCAGCTGTGATAATCTGGAGCTAAGCATTTAATTTCATGATTTATCAACCAGACCCAGGGAGTTCTTAAAAAGTCCTTATATGAACTCTTATTTTACAATGACCTGCTACATGGTCTCTACCTGCTAAATGCCCCTGTTTTCTTAAAAGATGCACTAGCCTAATTCCACCTTTGAGATGTAAATGAACAAGTGGCAGTTTATCGTCTGTGTACTCCTTTCAATGTTGTCCAGGTTGTATGCACAAACTTGTAAGCACTGCACTGATGCACATCTTGTCTCCCTTCTGTGTTGTGTTTTGGGTGGCAAGCAGCATTTCACATAGCAGATGGATAAGTATGAGTGGTGAGCATAATTGTCTCAGAATAGTGCAACCCTTGCACTGTAATCATTATGATGTTTTTCTATAAAAAAAAAGTTAGACTGGGAATGTTCTAGAAGTCCAAGGCAGATTTATTGGACAATAAAAGGAAACAGTTTGTCTCCAAACGAGTATTTTTCAAGCTTTCATTTTTCTTTGTAATGCAATTTTTTTTTTTTTTTTTAAATGCATTAAAAATCCAGAAAAAAAAAAACCAAAACAAAACAGATCTGCAAATGTTCACTACATAATAGGTAGATTGTCTTAGAAAACGGCGACATTTGCCAACATGTCAGAGGTTTTCTAACGTGCTCCGAGATGCCCCTTTCTAATATTATGGCTGTGTAGGTTGCAAAGTCTGCCTATTCAGATGGACCTGAAGAGGATGCTCATGGCAGATTTATGGCAAAGTTCAGGCTATATAAATGTCCTCAGTGGAAAAGAAATATTCTACATATCTAAAGAGGATGTTAAGGTGCTTCTATTTGACTCGTGCCTAAATATAATGCGGGAGGTAAGTGCCATGCTGGAAGACTGTGTTAATGTCACAGAAGAAGATGCCTGTGACATATATCTGAAGCAGCCCCACACTCACATCAAAGACCAAAGTTCCCACATGACACGTCTGGTGTGGATGGTAGGTCTGAAGGACATTAGCTGCACAAAGCACATCAGACAGTCCAGTCAGCCATCATAAATGCAATAAGACTATATATATTTGAGACTTATGTATTTATTATTGTTCTACCATGTCTTTTCCTGCTTCACTCTGAGATGGATTGTTGTAGCACATACCCATATCATTGACGACAGACAAAGTTTAAGCTGTCCAATGTTTTTCTGTCTCATCCAAGACTATAGAATTATCCGTAGGGATACGCTTGGCTGGGAAGATTAGCTGCATAAACTATTTATTCCTATTCCTTGGTTTGCACAGATTATTTCATTGTATACCTGAAGAATTTCCCTTAAAGGCTTTATGTTTATGTTGGGCCATCCTTGACCGTTTTTTTTCTAAAAATGGCAAGTATAGATCATTTTTAAATTTCAGGCAGAAATTCCTTTCTTTTATACGAACACCCCTGCTACACAGATATATGAAATTTTGCCAAACCGCAAAATATGCTGATTAGAAACATGTTCCCAACAAGGACACAGGTTTCTGATCAGCAGATTAAATGCTACATAACATTTAATATAAAATAATATTAATTTTATGATGTAGAATAGCTTTTGTGCATTTGTGAATCCATCTTATAAAGTGTAAAAAGCAGCCTGGGCATGTTTGGTTACAGTAATCGTTACTTGTCTGAAGTCCAAAACACCTCAAACTAAAAGGAAGAACCTTTTTATGTATGTGATTGGACACTGTCCTTAAATCACTCTATTCTTTAGCTAACCATTGAAATGCAAATTTAATTTAATGTCTGTCAATGAAGACAATTAACTCTGTTTCCTTGTGGCACTGACCACAATGTCGTTTTGTGGAAAACTACACAAAATCCTTATAAATACTGCTCAGGTCCATTAACTAAATACATCTCCAGTGTGAGTATTTGTGTGACAGTGTGAGACATTATGTTTGTATAATCAGCTTAAACTATATTGGTATGCTAAGCTCCTGGTTGGCATTTCATTTTGTACTGTTCCAAGGTGCTAATCTTATATTAAATTTGGATTTTATTTATTTCATTATTTTCTTTCTTTCTTAAATCATTACGATGTGTAATCTTGAATTTCAATTTTCTGGTACCGCAGCAGTGACTAATCCGAATTTAGCTAGAACATTAGCATCTTACTTTTGATCCTCAGTGTAATGTTAAATCCTTAATCCTTTAATATCTGCAAAAGCATTGCACAGATTAAAAAAAGTACTATGACGGTAAAATTGTAGAGACGCAAGTTTTAAAGATGGTAGAATCATTTTGAAGAAGAACGTTCACTTCTCAGGAATTCATACCCCTGACTAAAACATGGAAAAACCACTTATAACTTGTATTAACATGATTTTCATGTGATGATTCCTTTTCTTTTAAACAACTAGTATCACAATGCCGTTCAGTCCTGGCACAACAGGGCACATGTTACATTAGAGACGGAGAAACAATGTATAAAACAAAATGTTAAATATCCCGAGAAGTGACTGTTTCCTGTAAAGAAAATTCTCTCGAGAAAAATTTGTTTTGTTACTTGCATCCTGAACTCCTTGCCCATCACAATGACGTTCCCTTATACAGAACTGAACCATGCATCATAGTGTTAGGATATAAATAAAAAGTAATTACCAGCACTAGGTGAATTCATCGTATACCAAGCATCTTTAATATATGAATTTGTGTCTCTATTGTTAGCGCTAGTACTGCATTTGGAGAAAACAAAGTTTACTGCAAAGTTTCCCTGTAAACAAACTATATTTGCTGCGTTCTCAGTTGAACATGGATGGCACTCTCATTCAGTAATTAGACCTTGGCATATTTATAAGTGGACTGGTGCAGTTAAGCATCATAATAGTATAGCAAGATAAAAAAGGCTGCCCCAAAAAATAAAAAAAACTTTACAGTCATGGGCAAAAGAAAGTACACCCACTTTGAATTCTATGGTTTTACATCTGTTTCTTATCAGATCTTAAAATTAGGTAAATACAACCTCAAATTAACAACAACACATGTACACCCTGTCTCGATTTATTTAACACAAATGAAGCCAAAATGGAGAACTATGGGTTCAATTTGCTGGAAGATCCACTGCATTATTGGCAACTGTCTTAAATGTTTTCCACTTTTCCATATACTCCCTCCCCTCTTTGAGCCTTACCTTGGGCCAGAGAGGGCAGGCATCATGAGCCCTGTTTGTCCGGTGAGAGATGAGTATGTCTGCAGACACCACCTTCCGGCCAGTGTCAATGTATGTATCAGAGCATTGCTGTGGCAAAGATCTAATACAGTGCATGTGATGGAGACCTATTACGGTTTCACAATTTGAGCGCTGGCCATGCAGGCCACACAGGACTGGCCAGTGAGGGAGGTCTTTGATCTCTTCTGCTTGCTGCCCCGATACAAATGTCTTGGTGGCCTTTTTAGAAATATTGTATTGTATAGTGATACAATGTAACACATGTATAGAGAATATTCACATATTAATTATGGTGTAATTTTTTTAAATTTTTTTTTAACAAAGATGAACTCTTTATTAGGAACAGTGGACAGTCAGAGCAAATGTGTCTGCCAAATGAAGACTTTTTTTACACTTATAAAAATGTAAAAACAAAGACTGCAAATAAAATGTGTCTAAACACAACTACAACATGAGTCAATATCTTCTTTCCTAGGGAAATGTAGCAATTATTGTTTAGATATTAATCTTCAGAACCTTAGTGACATTATCATCAGCAAATTAAAATCTGAATTTTAGATTAACCTAGATCTTAAAATGGTGTAATTTTTTTTTAATTTTATTTTTTTATGTAACTCCCTCTTATGGAGCTCCTGTTGTTGACAATGAAATGTGATATCATGAGAATATTACAACTTGGTTTTTGAAAGAATGTATGTCCAGGGAGTTCTGCAGTGGCACCTGTAATGTAATTTGCTCCTTCATGATCTGCATTGTGCTTACCATGACTTATTGCTTTAAATTCCCTCTGCAGACCCCAAGGACATACTGTGCGGCAAACACAGAGGACCTGGAGACTGTCATCCAGCATGTACACAATATGTATCCTGATGCCCCACTTATGGCTGCCGGGGTTTCAATGGGAGGGTAAGTAGGTCTACTTTTTTTTTTTTTTTTTGGAAACACCTTTTTAGCATAATCACACATTGTAAAATCAATGATTAAAATAATAATAGAATACATGGCTTACGTATTTTACTAATATTTATTTTTAATACATAGTATGAAAGTACTTCAAAATAGAACACTTTATGTATATTGTATTAAATGTGAAAACAATGGTTGATTCAATTGGTAGTCTAGCATAATACATGAATATAGCAGTTTCTTTATACTAAAGTTCAAGTGTATGCACTCCTCATACATTCGTTAAAATACAAAATGAGTAAACCTTCAAACAAATTAAAAACATGGGTATATATTACAGTGATGTCCCTTGCTGTGATGACAAACTTGCTCTAAACAAGGAAAACCCCAGGTCTCCCTCTTTAGTGCCCAACATATCATATTTAGAACCACAGCCCTCAAGTCCACACCTTCCATGTATCCCTATTTAGTACCATACGTCCCTATTTTTGACCCAAATCCGACAATCCATCTTTTTTCTCATAATGTCCCTCTTTTCTAGCAGCTATAAATTTTTGGATTTATCGTTTACGTGTATACAACAGGACTCCTAGTAATATATGTCTTTAGAAAACATATATGCGTCTGTGTGAAAAAGACGCATGGCATTACATTTTTGTTTCATGAATTGTTATCATCTGAAATTACTCAGACCAACCACGCCCCTGGCCACTTCAAACTTTGTGTTTACCCTCATTTATAATATTCCTGTTTGGTAGGAGCCCATATTTCTGAGTTGTATAAAAATACATTTTCCAAATAATAACACTTTCTGTCATATGTCTTTAGACTACAATAAATATTGTAAATAATGTATTTGAGTACAATCAACTTCAGATTGTGTAATTAGCGCCACTAAATTCAAATGTTAATGTTTAAATTTTCGCTCTCTATTCAAATCTGACTTTTCCCACAGTTTCATCTGTTACAGAAAGATGTGTCTGTGAGGAGCTTATTTGATTTTTTTTTTTTTTTTTTTTTAATAATTTGTATGGGAGTTTACCTTGAAGTCATATGGGAATTATGGGATATGTACGGTAGATTTGGGCATTTGTATTCTGACTACTGGATTTTCTGACGAATATCTGCATTTTCGTCAGTTCGTCCAAATAACGAATGGAGAGACAAACGAACAAATGAATGGACGCCCAACGTAATACTTCCATGAGCAGTTTGTTTATACGTTCGTTCTTTTGCATTACCCAGGACATATGTGAAAATGAGAGAAATCTTAATGTATCCTTCCTAGTAAAAAATATTTTATAAATAAATTATAAATAAAAAAATTACATTGTCTGTAAATCAAAGAGCCAAACTAGTAACCCAAATGAAAAAATGGCACATTCATTCTGTGCTCATTCGTTAGTTCTGCTCACTCCCATCAAATCTAAGGTGAGTGAGTCGAACTAACCAATGTGTACTGAATGAATGTGCCATTCGTTCATTTGGATTACTAGTTTGGCTTTTTGAAATACAGACAGGCAGTGAACTGTCTGTTAATGTATGTGTAAGCTGAATAGGGGTTAATATCCTGGCTATGTTTTCAGATGACATAAGGCAAGATGGATATTGCTAGCATTTACATTTAGTTAGGGTTACTCACTATAGTGTGAATTGTCAGGAATTCAATGTGAATTCAAACAGAATTTCATATTTAGAGTATAGCAGCAGAATTGGTATTAATCTCCAAATCACTCAGGCTTTCAGGTTGGTTTTATTGGCCTAAAATTTAAAAAAAAATTAACATTGAATTCACAAAATTCACACTTCAGTGAATAACCATGCATTAGAAATTTGCTATGGCTAGTTCCAATATGCATGGTCTCTTGAGCATGACTTTCTAGCTAGATTTTATTTGCTGCTTCAATGAGAAAAAAAAACCGTATTTTAAAAAAAAACATATATGTAGATATATATATATTTTGCATAGTTCTAACATTCTGCTTTGCTTTAATTTACTTTGTTTAGAATGCTGCTGCTGAATTACCTAGGTAAAACTGGGCGACAGACGCCACTAAGGGGTGCTGCAGTGTTCTCAGCTGGCTGGGAAGTTTTTGAATCTGCTGTTGTCCTAGAGAAACCTATTAATTGGATACTTTTCAATTACTATTTAACAACCTGTCTCCAGGCTTCAATTATCAGGTGAGACTGCAGTTCTTAAAGCAGCATCACATAATTTATAGCTATTAGATTTACTTGCACTAATGATTTTTACCTCCCAAACTGCTACTAGAAACTATAGGAGAGCTGAAAGATAAAGAGAGTGGTACATTTTCCAATGGTGCAATAATTCTAGTATAGGATATCTAATCAAGCTTTTATGCTTCTATTTTTGCAGTTTTTTTTTTTTTTTTGCCATACTTGTTTAATTGCTTTTCTTTTGCTTCTGTGCTGAATATATGCATCTATCTGATTGGATGCAAATAATTAGATTTTTTTTTTCTTATAATATTTATTTTATTTTTATAATTAACATTTATACAGCAGTTCACAAATACACAAAAAAATTGCATTTACCTAACAGAATTCATTGGCATAGAATTACAATACGCAAGACACACGTTACCGTAAGATCTTTTCCCCGATGCAGAGGAGATTTTGAATATTTTGTGATTTTTTTTTTACTCTTTCATGGGGCATAATATTAAGAAGCGCTAACTTGCTTAAAGCTGTTCATTCCACTTGTGGGGTTTCTGCTGATGTATCGATTGAATAGTGGGCAACATACTGGGCTCAGCCTAGTTAAGTACAGAAATGTAGGCTGAAAGCCTCTATGCTAGTTTGGCTGTACAAAAACTGCTGAAATGCAGCACAAGTAAACTACAGGTTTCACCCAAGGTATTGATTTGCCTTTTCCAGGGTACATTTATCTTGGAACCCCAGTTTACCCGTGTATTCAAATGTGGCTATTAAATTAATATAACGCATGTGTGTATGATTTTATGTATACGTTATCACTAAATAAAAAATAAATAGAAGAAATAAGCTCTTTAATTATGCCAAATGGAGTGAAAAAAATCTATTTGTTGAATTCCAGACTAGTGTTGAAAAAAGAATGAATATATAGATAGAGATCTCTAAAAAGTCCTATATGATATATCAGTGTGATTTGAATTACATATATGCACTCGTAAAGGGACATTATAGCCACTATACCATTTCACCTCATTAAATTGGTTTTGGTACCTGAAGTCCCACGGCATTGTCTTTCCACTAAGTGTTAAACCATCTTCGGGCAGTTAAATGACTGAGGAACCGTAGCCACCAATAGCTCAGACACCAGTGAAGTTATGGTTAAAGCAGTGTTTATACACTTCTTTCTAGCCATACCAATTCATACCAGCAATGGCATCTGTAATAGGCTAAAAGTGATCAGCTGATACTTTCAGCCAATCACCACTGCCCACTGTTGCTCAGGCAAAGCCTCCTCATCAGCCCAAGCTGCGCAAAGGGGTTGAGCTGCTGGGGACTCCCAATTAGCATTAAGACATTAAAAATTATTTAACACTGAACAGAAGGATGGTTTCATTTGACTCTAGACACTATAACCACTGTAGAGAGAAGAGCAGTTACAGTACCTACAGTGTCCCTTTAACTAGTACACAGTATACATGTTATTTAACTTTATTGTCCTATTAAACAGATTTGTAAAAACAAAAAACACTATGTAAAACGTTTGACGCACTTATTAAAATTGAACATATCTCAATTTTTTAGACATCGTGCCATTTTGGAGAAACAATTTGATATTGCTAACATTATGAAGGTATGATTTCTATTTTTTATTTTTTTTTTATAAAAACACAGTACTTTAACACGTTTAGACTTGCAGCTGTGAAAATAAACTGTAAAATATTATTTTATAACAGTATCCCTCAGTCTTCAGTAGATAAAATTTAATTATGTGAGTCAATGTTGTTTTTTGTTATGGAATGTATGTAAGTATTGCAGACTGAGTGTGGGAAGAACAGAGTTCGATTGGGCCAGTCTACAATTGTCTCATCAGGTTGTTTTGCTAATTTTAACATATTGTGTGTTTGTGTAAGAAGGTGGGAGTAGCGCCTTACAGTGTTCTCCGTTGGTATGTGGAACAAAAAAAGAATGACGAAAGAAATTTAGGCATGGATGCGGTACAATCCTTGTGGTACAAGGATGATTATTGTGTCCCTTGGTTCCAATTGGTAGTCTGTGGTTTCTGAAACCGAAACACAAAATGACCATATATTGTAGTATCCCAGTGGTTCCCAAACTGTGTGCCACAGGGGCGCCGCGGAATGTTTCCCCGGTGCTATGATTATAGCAGCGGGAAACATAACTGCTGAGCAGGGGCAAGTCGGGTGCCTTTAAGACCGCGCCCGGGCACCTGTAATGTCGACCGGCTATGAGGAAGTGACAGCCTGTCACTTGCTCCCAGCGTCGTGCATAGAGACAGCGTGGGAGGGAGAGGAGGCAGCCACAGCATGAAGGGAGTCCAGAGCTGCTCCAAACCCCACACACACAGCAGCCAGCAGGACTCCAAGCCACCCTCCTGGACATACAAGTTAAGCTAACAGAAGGGTGGCTGGAGATATAAACAAATATCACATGTCTGTGCGTGTGCACACATCTGTGTATGTGCATCTGTGTGTCAGGGGGTGTGTGTATGTGTCAGTGTGTATCTATGTGTGTGTATGTGTCGGTGTGTATCTATGTACCTGTGTGTTAATGTGCATGTATATCTGTGTAAGTATATATGTATGTGGTAGTGTGTGTGCATACATCCAAGCAGTCAAACACCAGCACAACATTACATTCAGACACACCCCTGCAATCAAACTAAAAACATTACATATTAACACACCCTAGTATTAAAACACACACTATATGCAAGCACCCCTTCAAACACCAACACTGTACATTACACTATAGCACCAATAAATGCCACAGCGCCATACAGATATACAACCTAGAAATTTTTACTTGGAGTGCCTTGAAAAAATATTGAAATATTAAGGGCGCCTTGAACCTAAAAAGTTTAGGAACCACTGGTATATCCAAATAGTAATGATAAAATATAATCGAATAAAATTGCACATACATGAAATGGAGTCTATGCAATGGCTCCTAAAGTGGAGCGTGGAGTGGTACAATACCCGCTCTAGGATTACTGATAGGCACAATTCTTCTTCCTCTTGTACATATGCAATAGAACAGAGGTACAAATATAGTGCACACTGTAGTATGGGTTGGTGCAAATAAATGGAAAGCTACTTACAAAAGGTAGAGGAAAGTTGGTTTAGCTCAATCCATATAGCACAGGTTGAAAAAAGGAAGCCATGTACAAAACCTATGTATGAGGCTTATTGCAAGAAAAAAAATGACATTGATTTCCATAACTTTTTAGAAGGATGAACATGCATTTGTGAGTTGTAAAAAGTGAAATTAAATATACAAACTGACACCTGTTTATCCTTTAACTGGGCACCTCCATCTTTGTGTAGCTCCCTGTCAATCATTGTTCTAAGCTCTGCCCTTTGTACGCAGTGGCGGATCCAGGGGGGGGGGGCAACGGGGCAATTGCCCCTCTCCAGAAAAAAATGACGGTCTCACTCTCCCCTAGCCCTGCAATGTGCCTGCGGACCGGAGGCACTGTGCTGACAGCCGGCAGGGGAGGGAGGGAGAGAGGACACAGGAGCTCTGCCTGCAGCTCCTCCGGGTCCTCCTCTCGCGAGCAGGGAACGCTGCCGCGGTTACCGCGGCAACGCTCCAAATTTCGCAAGAGTGAACTCTGGAGCGCGGGCTAGAGTTCACTCTCCCCACTGGGACCACCAGGGAATCCCCACCGGACCACCAGGGACTAAGAAGTGTCCCCCCTCCTCCCAGTAAAGGTAAGGAGGGAGGGGAGACATAAATATTTATTTTAATTAAATAAAAAAATATATATTTATTTTTAAAAAGCCCCCCTACCCTTATCACAGACACTCTACACACACACTGCCCCCCCATACACACACACTGCCCCCCCCATACACTGCTCCCCCATACACACACACACTGCTCCCATACACTGCCGCCCCATACACACACATTGCCCACACTCACACATACACTGCAATACTCACACACATACACTGCATTCCTTTTTTTCCAATGTATTTTATTTTTCAATTTTCATTGGTCATGCATAGTATAGAAGGGGGATTAACTAAGGAGGGGGTACACGGAGAGAAAAAGGGGGGGGGGAGGGCGACAATGCATATACAATGTATCATATTCTTACAAAAGTATCTTTAACAGCTGTACATAGAATAAGATATTAGCCACAAGTCACCAGCTTCGGAATATATTACATACATTAGTAGTTACATATACATGTTTGCCTGAAACGTTCTAAGGCACTGAATTGTTTCCGTACGCCCTAACTGTGAGGACTCTGGGGCGGGGGGAAAAGAGGGGTTGGGGGATTAGCGAAGTTGAGCTATGGCAGTAAATTTTGTACTGTATCGTAGTGAAAAGATGTTACATTGGGTAGCTCTTTTTACATAGAAGCCCTTGGAAAATATCATGTACATAATCTCAATTACATCTTACCGTACCTATAATCCACCCATCTGCGCCACCTTGTTTCATGTCTGCTCTGCCTCTCAGTGATGCGACTTGCCATACGCTCGTAATTATAAATCGAATCTAGTCTACCTAAAATCTCTGATAACGTGGGAGCTTGTGTAGATTTCCACTTCTGGGCAATCGCTGTTTTAGTTGCCATGAGGCAGTGGATCATTAAATAGTTTTCCTCTTCGTGGAGGTTGTCTGGGAAGATGTGTAATAAAAAGCATTCTGGTGTCGGAGGTACCCCGATCCCTAGGTTTTTGCAAAAAAGTGTGTGGATGTCTTGCCATAATGATGTGATCTGTGTACATTTCCAAAATATATGGTAAAGGGACCCCTCTTGATTGTGACATCTCCAACATAGTTTGTTCGCTCCTGGATATATGTGGGCCAATTTGTTGGGGACCAGGTACCAGCGCATGGTTAGTTTGCAGTACGATTCCCACTGATTAAGGCTATGTGAGGCCTGCTTTGTTAGCTTCTGAGCCCGATGCCACGTGTCTACTGGGAAATGCAGTCCCAGGTCTAATTCCCAGTTTGTCATATAGGAGGGTTTTGTTGCCGTGTATTGTGTAAGAAGTGTATTGTAGCAGAGGGATAGTGCTTTCACTTTGGGAAGCTTCCCCGTACATTTATGTACAAATGGTGATATGAGATTAGACTCTCTCAAGGTAATCCTGCTTTCCTGTATGATATTTTTTAGTCTCAGATAGGTGAATAGTTCCCTGGATGGAATATGAAAATCCCTGACCATGTCAGGGAATGGTTTGATGCCCTCTTGGGTCAACAAGGAACGAACCCCAGAGATCCCCCGGCTAAGCCAGTTTTCTAGCTGCAGGTTCATACACTGCATTCCTGACATACACTGCCGCCCTCACTCACACACTACAACCTTCACACACACACACACACACTGCTCACACACTGTCCCCCCGCACACACACACAGACTGCACCCCTTACACATTGCACCACTCACACACACCACTGCTCCTATGCCCTACTACTGCCCCATTTCCCAGCAGACCTCAAGTAAGTTGTCAAACTGTTCTTAAACTGTTCTACTCTGGGAAGGGCTCCGGCCACTATTGACACCATAACCACTACACTGAGCTGTAGTGGTTATTGTGTCTGGATTATTTCTTTAAATAATCTACAAGTGCCCCTCCCGCGATCAGGCTCTGGATCCGCCACTGTTTGTACCTTGCAGTCAACAGAGAGGAAACATGCTTTTTTCTATTTCTTCTCCTCATTTGCAATGTTTGCTTTAGCTTTGCTTTGTCTGAACAGCATTACGATTCAATTGTATGTGCAGCATTTCAGTATGAGATATTGCACATAGTGAGATTTGTATAGGCCAGCATCATTAGCCAGGATAGAACTCTTATTATAGGATACTAATGTTAAACATGTGCATAACATACATATGTCGCCAACAAATGTGTTCAATGAATTGTCTGATAGCCACCCTATGTCCTCAGCCCTGTCTCTGACCTCCTTCCCTAGTTCCCTACCATTATAGAGTGACATCACAGGAGGAAAACTGAGCTGCAGGAAGGACATTGCCCTGCATGAAATGCTTTTACTATTTTTTTCCTTAAAGAGACAGGACATGTCAGCAAGAGTTGAAATAAAAAAAAAACCTGTGCTTTTCAATGTTTATGAATAGTGTAAATTTCAGAGAAGTGACAATTCCCCTTTAATTACCTACATCAAAAGGATGGTTTAGAAGACACTATTATACATTACGTAAGTAAATGATTTCCCCCCTCGCAAATCTTTATTTTTTTATTAAAATTTTCTATTTAAGTGTTACCTGACTGCAAGGCCAAAAACAATTCTCTGCACAGACTGAAACATTCTTCAAATCACTCTATATTAAGAGTATGTACCATCACCATAGAAATATACAACAAAAAATATTGGTACCGCTGATATCATCTGAAAATAAATAAATTATTATTTATATAGCGCCATCAAATTCCGCAGCGCTTTACAATGGGTGGACGAACAGACATGTAGTTGTAACCAGACAAGTTGGACACAGGAACAGAGGGGTTGAGGGCTCTGCTCAATGAGCTTACATGCTAGATGGAGTGGGGTAAAATGACATAAAAAGGTAAGGATAGTATTAGACTAGTGACAGTTGCAGAAGAGGAATCAGTCAGGAGCTAAAACAGTTTAATTGATACGCTTTTATGAAGAAGTGGGTTTTTAACGATTTTTTTTTTTTTGAAGGAGTGGAGACTGGGTGAGTATCTAACGGAGGAGGGAAGCGAGTTCCACAAAACCTAGTGCTACACAATTAAATAAACAAAATGAACAAAACATAGTGTTATACAAATAAATAAAAAATACACACTAGGATAGATTGCACTCACAAGCATGTGAAATGAATACCGCTCCAATGGTGCCTCCCCCGATGGGGGACTTTAACCTCCTTCTTGGTTTAGTAGTCACCACTGTTATTTAGGAACCAGTCAAAACTCCAAATAGTAGGTAACTTTGACAGCTTTTTTTTATATAGCTATTTTTTTACCATCACCACCTGTCTATTATATTTATTTGTTAAAGTTAGATGAAAACATAACATGTTAAAAAACCAAACTCTACACGGCCAATCGAGACTCTATGCATGATAGCTTTATGACGGGGCCCTTGCTCATGTTTTGAGTAATTTTAGTGTTCCCATCACGGCCACACATGTCTGATACCTACAAACAGTCCATGCCAGTTATGTCTGTTTTACAGCTTTGTATTAAGTAGAGCATGTACATGTATGAGTTTATGACTCGTGGGACTGTGAGTGCGACAGAGGGTGACTCTGTGTGTGTAAGTGAACGGTGACTACACACATTCTATGCCAGTTAGCCTTGATACATAGCCTGGGATTGCGATGAAGACGTTATTAAGATGTAAAAGTACAAGTGTATATATTGTGAGAGTGTGAACGAAAGAGAGTATGAATCCAAATGTGTGTGAGGGGCTGTCTTTTGGTGTGTTATTGTTTCTCGTTGAGTCCATCACTGCTAAATATTCTAGGATACAAAATAGTGTTATGCATTGCAAGGTTAAATGATTTAGTTTAATGCCAAACAATGTGTTAGATTTGACCATGCCTGACTAGCTTGTATAATTCTACAACAAAAATACAGAATAAAAATAATAAATCTGACTTATTTCTGTTGTCATTTGATTCAAAGGCAAAATCGATCCGAGAATTTGACAGAAGGTTCACGTCTGTGATGTTTGGGTATCCTACAATTGATCACTACTATAAAGATGCAAGTCCGTGCCATCGAGTGAAATCAATTGAGATACCAGTATTGTGCCTAAATGCTGTGGATGATGTGTTTTCACCTGGGCATGGTGAGTAGAGGAATGTAAACAATGCAGCCAGGCCTAAAATAAAGCAGGGGTATTAGGGCTTAGTGGTCATACCTACTCAGTTGAGATAAAGCAAAATCACCAAAGCATCATTTAAATTTGCTATTGAAATATATGTCGGGGATGCAGTTGTTACCAGGTGAAGGATCATGAAAAACAAAACAAAAAAAAAACACATTAAATAAAGTGTATTCCCATCCCTGCTCACACTTGCAATTGAGTTTACCACAGTTTGTCAAATGTGTCTGTTTTTCATCTCCTGTCTGACTCTGTAATCTCTACACCAATGGTTCTTAATCTTAAATACTCCAATAGCTCACCGATAGTATCCAAAGAAACTAACAAACTCACACACAACCCTTAGCACCATGACATCTGTAAATAATATGCACCCAATTGCTGCTTCATCGCAAGCTGGCTGCATGATTGGCATTGAGTGCAGGGTCAGATTAAAGGAAACTTTAGTCACCAAAACAACTTTAGCTAAATGAAACCGTTTTGGGCTATATATCATGCTACTGCAGTCTCACTGCTCTATTATCTGCCATTTAACCCCTTAGCGACGAGTGATGGACGAGGTCCGTCACTCATGGGATTGCCATAACGACGAGTGACGGACCTCGTCCATCACCTGTTAAAATTAACCCTGGATCGCCGCTGTCGCGGCGATCGCAGGGTTAATGGTGCTCCGGTCTGCCTCTGTATTAGAGGCAGTCCGGGAGCACCCGATAGTGCTGCCCCAGCACATGTGCTCGCTCTGACATGCACATGTGCTTAGTATACTTACCTTCCGCCTCCCTGCACTTCTTGGTTCTGTGTGAAGTGCAGGGAGCCGCAACAGTGCTGATCCTGCCCCCTGTTAAAAAAAATAAAAATAAAGTTTATTTAAAATCCTACCCCCCTTTACTCATTTTAATTAAAAATTAACCCCATATCCTGCCAGTCGATCACTGCCTACAGTGATCAAAATACAGATCACAGTATTATACTGTGATCTAATTTTTTTTTAACCCCTGACGATTAACTTTTATTTATTTTTTAACCCTCAGGGGTTCAATTTATTTAATTAATTTAAATATTTTATAATTATATATTTTGCTAGCTGGGGTGGGTGGGAGTTATGGGAAAATGGGGAATTTACTGTTAGTGCTGCTTACTGCTAGTTAGGGTTAACGGTAAAAAAAAAGCTTAGAAAAATGTTAAATCTGTAAAAAAAGTTTTAAGAAAGTTTAGGAAAGTTTAAAAAATTAATAAGCAAAACAAAAGTTTAAGGGGGGGCGTGGCCTGGACGTTGATGGCGCCAGTCGCACACTAGCCGAGCTCCTAGGCCCAAACCGCCATAATCAGCATTCTACCCCCTTATAGCTAGCGATGGTGCGGACCAAGAAGCATTCCTGGGGGCGGTCAGACGGGATGGGGGAATCGCGGGCTTCGCCTATAAAGGTCTGGAGCAGAGAGTCGCGGCATACGCGGATGATCTCCTCTTCTTTCTGGCCAACCCACTCATCTCTCTCCCGAACCTACTAGCAAGGTTCCGGGAGTACGGCCTGCTCTCCAACCTTAAACTCAATGCTGAGAAGTCGGAAGCCTGCCCTTTAAACCTAACTACCGCAGACACGACTCACCTACGGACACAGTACCCATTTAAGTGGTGTGCGGATAAGCTCAAATACCTTGGCATATGGCTCACCGGAGACACGAAGCGCCTATTCCAGGAGAATTTTGTCCCCATTCTCCGCACACTACAGCACGACATGACGACTTGGGGCGGCCTGTGCATTTCATGGTTCGGGAGAATCAATGCCTTAAAACTAAACCTTCTTCCGCGGCTTCTTTACCTCTTCCAGACCGTTCCAATTATGATACCCAGGACCTTCTTTCAGACGCTGAATACGGCGATGATAAAATTTGTGTGGAAGACGGGACGACCTAGGGTTAACGGGGCGCTCCTGTCGCTGCCCAAGAGGATGGGGGGCTTAGCCCTCCCTTCACTAGTCCATTACTACAGGGCCACTCACCTGCTTCGGCTGGTGGACTGGCACACACTAAACTCAGACAAGCTATGGAGGGAACTAGAGAACGTACAAGTGGATCGAAGGCTGCCAGCCGCGATATGGACAGCGCACCCCCTAAAGGACCCTAGAATGACCCACAACCCGTTTATCAGGGCCACGACGCAGGTTTGGACTGCCACTCGCCTCAAGGACGGCCTCACTACAACGCCGGGTCCTCTGACCTCTATTACCCATAACCCAGATATCGCTGACGGACTGCGACCGGGGGATGTGTTGGGACTCGGGGACCCGGACTGGACGTACATGAAACAGCTATGCGCCGCAACGGGACTGAAAACACTGAGGGAACTGATCCCAGACGGCACCATCTCCCTAATGACCAGGTTCCGCCATCATCAGATTCAGCATTTCTACCGAACCACGGTAGGCAAACATTTATTTCATAGAGACCTAACCACTTTTGAGCACATGTGTGCGGCCAGGGATCGACCACTGAAAGGAATCACACGACTCTACACCCTATTGCTTACCGCCACACCACGCGCACCACCACGATATATGTCCCGCTGGGAACAAGCGACAGACCAAACACTGACGGACCAACAATGGGAGAAGATCCACGTGCTAACACACCAAGGCACGCTCAGTTCAAAACTGCAGGAACTTAACTACAAGATTATGGTCAACTGGTATAGAACCCCAGCGAAACTACATTGCATGAACCGAGAAACCCCGGACGTTTGCTGGAGGTGCGGAGCCGAGGGTGGGTCAGACTACCATATATGGTGGTCGTGCCCTACAATTCAGCAGTACTGGAAGCAAATTCATTCTAAAATCCAAAGCATCGCGGACCCGGATCTACCGTTCCAGCCCTTGCCGATGCTACTCCACCACACCACACGCCCTATAGCTACATACAAACGCTCCCTGACCAAACACCTACTAAATGCGGCAAAATCCCTCATCCCCACCAAATGGCGCACGACGGAGTCACCGTCGATGGAGCAATGGATGGAACGTGTGGAGGACATCTACAGTATGGAATCCCTCTCGGCATCGCTACACGGCACGGGAGACAAATGTGCTATCACCTGGCTCCCTTGGTGCACCTACATAGCCCAGAGAGGAACCGCAGGAACGGCTGCCACTGGGTAGCGGAGAACCAGGGAAGCTCTAGATCCGCCCCTCCAGTGATCATATGAGATACAGGAGTCCGCCTACCAGCCTACCCTCCCCCCCCCCCTCTTCCTCTCTTCTCTCTTCCTTTCCCACTGCACACCTTTCTCTTTCCCCCCAGTCAGGAGGTCATTGGCAGGACTGTGATGGTCAGGGGATAGGGGGAACCCATGGCCCGGACAGGTGGTCGGGGGTGGGGCCTGGGAGGGGGGGGACACTTTGGAGGTGGACAGCTCCTGGAGCCAAACCCTGGGTGGGGAATACAGTCAGGTCCAACGGGGGGGACAGGCGGACATCCCACACTGAGTACCCTGACCAACTCGACGAGCATGCAACCATAGCAAACTGGACGCGACGGACAGGGAGTTGACACGCCCCACCCAGCACCAGTACACCAGCGGCTTCCCACGACTGTCCACCAGCTCGGCCCCTTAACTAGAGGTCACCCCCCTAACCGGACGAACCAGAGAGAATCCCCACCAAGACACCGAACTGAACCCTGACTTGCGCTGATCAACACACTCCAACTATGTACATAGCATACACTCTTGCACACACATGAGAAAACAAGAGACAAGAAGAGCGTTCTACCAGGTTGACAGCCCAAAACTAAATGCCTCATCTCACGAAGGCGCTCATGGAGGGCTTGACACAGTTCACTAAAAGTTGCTTGTTACTATTGTTTTCTACCCAAGGTAATTGACGAGAGCATTGAGATGGGAGGTTGGATATATGGCTATATCTGAAATGTAAAACCTTGATTGTTATCCTTCTTTCCCTCTGTTACCCACGTACTTTATTATCTCAATAAAAATTGATTGGATAAAAAAAAAAAAAAAAGTTTAAAAACTAGTTTTTTAAAAGTAAAAAAAGTAAAAAAATACATTTAAAAATGTTTCACATCAAGGCCCATCAACTTCTAAATGTAGCACCGTCTGACTGCTCCCATCCTAGCACAGGATTTGGTATTCCAAATTTATGTAGATTGTAGTCGTCCCCCACCCAAGGGAGGTAGTCCCTTGGGTGGGGGACGACTACAATCTACATAAATTTGGAATACCAAATCCTGTGCTAGGATTTTTCAGTGCAGCTAAATTCAAGCCGAATGCAACTAATATTTCAACCCAGCCCTATGCCCGTTTGTGATTCACTATAGCTTATATGTGAATTCCTGAGTTTGTGAGTTTATATATTTTAAACTTTGCTTGTATAAACAAAAAATTAAATGTACTTCCATATTTAATTTGCACCTTTCTATAGTATGCGAACATGAATGCCGTTAAGTTAGGCAATAATACCATGTACTTTTCCTAGTTAAATTATTTTGATATTAAAGGACCACTATAGGCACCCAGACCACTTCAGCTTAATAAATTGGTCTGGGTGCCAGGTCCAGCTAGGTTTAACCCTTTTTTCTATAAACATAGCAGTTTCAGAGAAACTGCTATGTTTATAAATGAGTTAATCCAGCCTCTAGTGGCTGTCTCATTGACAGCCGCTAGAGGGCTTCCACGCTTCTCACTGTGATTTTCACAGTGAGAAGACGCCAGCGTCCATAGGAAAGCATTGTGAATGCTTTCCTATGGACTGGCTGAATGCGTGCGCAGCTCCTGCCGCGCATGCGCATTCAGCCGAAGAGGAGGAGAGAAGGAGGAGAGCTCCCCACCTGGTGCTGGAGAAAGAGGTAAGTTTAACCCCTTCCTCCCCCCAGAACCCGGCGGGAGGGGGACCCTGAGGGTGGGGGCACCCTCCGGGCACTTTAGTGCCAGGGAAAAAAAGTGTGTTTTCCTGGCACTATAGTGGTCCTTTAATCATGAAGATGTCATCATCCCTGTGAACTACAGGGTCTCAAAACCTTCTCTTAATTTTTAATTAATGACTTTTTCTTGCCAATAATTTTTTTCCATATTCTGTTATATATCTTGCACATAGAGGTCAGAGTAAACTGCAGAAGAATGTCAACCACATCCTCATCAAGGCCTTTGGACTAAACAATTAGCCTTACAGCAACCTGGCTGTTAGATTGAGAGTTCTGAAAACTTTTTCTGATACTGGTTGATTTCAATGAACTTTTTCCAATAGAGAAAGTGTTGCTTACAACTTGTGTTCTACAACAATAGACAAAAATGATTTAATTTAGGTGTTTGGTGATTTTATGGCTAAAGGTGAGGTGTTGGACCTAGGAGTATGAATTTTCCAGATTGAGCAGATTAGTGCCTGTCCACTTGTGAAGGCAAATACCTACTTGTGAGTACTGCCAACAATACTAAGGGATATGATTGAGCGTTCAGAGGACTTTTTCTGATACTGGCTGATTTTCGCAGAACTTTTTCCAATAGAGAAAATATGGCCTACAACTTGACCTCTTGATTCTTCCTTGCTGAAATTAAAAATATGACAGGCATTCCTAACCTGCTTGTTGCCCTCAAGAACATTTGAATGCCTTGTTCCTTTTCAATTTGACTCCACCTCACAACTGATATTGTCTGCTAGTAAATTGTCAGAACCTCTATGTGGACTGCTGTTTGGAGACCTGTAAGTCTGGAGTGGTGTTTTCCCAAATGAAAATGCCCACTTGTAGTCAGACGTTCGAATTTACACTTTTTTTTTTTTTTTTCTTGGAATTCTGAGATCTATCCTAATCCTGGTTTCCAGGTTATGTCTTTGGAAGAAACTAAATCTGTCATTCAAGAGATATCATTTTAAAGATCCAAAGTGAAAGAAAAGATTTCTGAAGGCTCTTTTCTTGGGGAAGAGCTTCTCACCATTCTGATATCTTTTAGGTCATTTAACACAGAAATCCACAATCTATCTGTCCTTCTCAAAGGGTACTTTTCATAAATTCTTATTATTTATAAACTGCCAACATTTAGGCAGCATTATACAATGGCATTCACGAGACACACAAATAAGCTCAACACAGAAGTAAGAGGGCTCTGCTTAAACAAGCTTACAATCTAAAGATTTTTTTTAAAATGCTTCATCAGTGGACCAGGATTTTAGCCAGATGGCCCGATGGTTTACAGATGCCAATCTCATCTATGTGGCAGATCATTTAAGAGTCTCTCATCAGCCGAATCACAAATAAATGTATCCACTTGCTCTTTTTTTTTGTAGTAAAGCTACAAAATTGATTCTTAGATGACTTTCCAGATGAGGCATTTTCCATCAACTGTAGCAATATATGTAGATTTTCAGCTGCTTGTAAGCAAAGACATGCAGTGACCTAAATAATCCTTCTAAAAGGTGTTTTTGTTTTTTTGTTTGTTTTTTATCAGATCTTTTTGTCCATAGGAATGGACGTTTTCTTTAAAAGTTCAGAATTGGGTACCTATTCTGTTAACTCTTCATCTTGCAATGTAAAAAGGTTCTTAAAATGTTTTGAAATGTATACTCTTTTCTCTCTGCATCATAGGAAAAAAAATAGAATGGGAAGTGAATTCTTTAGGCCTCTATGGTTTCCAAACGCCTTTATCTTCATCCATAACCCTCGTCACTTTTTTAATCAACTTGTAAATTTCCTCTGAAGAAAATTCCAAGGATTCATCAACCGGTACACTGAATGGCTGCGTCTCAAATGCGCCCCTTCAACATCCACATATCTGAAGATGCAGAACAATTATCTTACAGTAGCTCAGTTTCAGATGGAATTTGTGCCCTCTTAGAATATTTTTCTAGGCTGTCGGCAAACAGGCTGGTCAGAATCTGCGGATTGGATAGGAGCTGATTTCAAGACACGAGCAAGGACATCTACTGCTGAGATTTTGCCAACACTCCTCTTGAACATTTATTTGTAATGTTTCTTGTTGCAGCCATTGAGGAGTGCACATGCCAGGTGTTTGGATTTAGAAATATCCTTAACCCTCTCACCTGTTATATCAAGATATACCAGATGATATATCTATACAAACATTATAGATATTAATTAATCCAAAATTTATACAAATAGATTTCAAGGGTCCCTCGGACAAACGCACACAGACCTAGACCACATGGTTGATTTTCCTGTCCGCTGACGGCACAAGGAACAAACGTACCTGCTCTTCCCCTCTCAGCCCTCCCCATCCTCCCTTTTTTTTTTCTCTTTCTTCCTCTCACTCTTGATATTTCTTCTCTCCACCCAACCACCCCCTCCCCCCACCCCCTTGGCACTCTGTCACCTTCTGGTCCCCCTGCCCTGACAAGATGACCAGCTACCCAACTGACCTGACTATTTTACCTCTTAGACAGCTGACGGACACTCACCCAGAGGTACAGCGCTCTTCAGTCCTGTATCTCAGATCCAACTAGATGGGCAGGTGGGCCGCTACCATGCCCTAATAAAACTACTCCTTTTACATAGTGCAAGTTATACAAGTGTGCTACTGTGTTATTGGTTGGCTGTTACACCGATAAATTATAAAATTAAGGAATACTAGAATAGAGATTTACATTATGTTCGAGTTATGAGAACTAAAAGTGTACAATATTTAGGATTTACGAAACTGTCTACTGCCAGTTTATTTACCATACATGTTGTAATGTTGATACTTCCCCCCCCATATGCATGTAGAGTCAAACCATGCTGTATACTGTTCTTGCTTTTCTACCATGAGGCTTGCATTGATTACATATCATTGAATAATGAAAAACCGACAAAGATTGTGGAAAAAAAAACAACTAGATTTCAAAGAGTCAAGAAGAACCTTTCCTTAGAGAGGGATGGTGGTGTGACACTAGACATAGTTTCTGAGTGCAGGGGAGGGCTGGCAGCAAAACCTGGCCTCGGGGGCAAAACCAGTGAAGTGGCCCATTGCACCACCAAATCAGTTCACCATCCATGCCCACCTTTTCCTGGTTATATAACGGATATTGATGTTATGCTAATCAGTAGCTCTTTGCCATACCCGCTCCTTCACTGATCTAACTTTCAATGTTGTCAGAGCGCAGGCTGAGAATCTCTGAGCCTGTGCTCTGACTCACTAACTGAGCGTCGGAACCATGAGGGAGAGGATATAATCTGACTGCACCTACTGCTGGTGCGCACCAGTGGACCACCAGCGAATCGTTTAAATTGAATATGCTGGTGTCCCCAACTTGTGAGCTGTGTTGGCCGCCGGGCGCCTCTATTGTGATGGCACCCTTCGTGACCGCACAGCGTGCACACCCCAACGGCTGGCCCTGCTGACACACACTGATGTTACTACTTAGAAATCCCTCAATATTAATACAGACATCAGAGTAAACACCAATAAACTGTGGAAACAGAGCTGATCCCCCCAAATTTATAAAGATTTGCTTACTGGATTTGTTGTAAGATTAAATCATGCCTCCTCCTCTCTCTCCCATGCGCTGCTCTGTAGGCTGGGAGGAAGTGAAGAGTAATCACAATCTCCCAGCACAGCGGCACCTGTGGCTGCATGGGGAACAGCTGTTTAATGTAATGCTTGCAGGCCGGCCAGCTGCAGCAGAACCTCTTTGTTCCCGTCTCTGCAAAGGGCTCCAGGCACTGCTTGTTGTGAGTGTGAGCCACTGTAAATTAGGGGCAGAGGGCACTTGCACTGCGGTAAAGACGGGTCTGGGCAGGAGGAGAGTGCAGTGCAATCAGTGCACTCCTCTCCTGTGGGTCACCAGTAGACTGGTGCACCTGCCCAGGATCACACAGTGTGTGTTTACATTAAAAAGCCTGCAGGGCCCGGCTATAGACACCAGAACCACTTCATTAAGCTATAGTGTCCCTTTAATGTGAGGTAAATTATAGATTAGTGTCACTAATAATATACTAGATTGCCTACTTACAACCAGATGAGGATGATGATGGGCTGCAGTTTGGCTCCACTGGTCTGGTGTAGAAGAGGATCTCTGGAGGCTGTTTGCAACTGTGGTCACAAAATTCAATGTTCTGGGAGAATTGGAAGCAGCTCCATTTTTTGGGGGCCCCTTACACAGCCAAAGGTCTGGGCCCCAGGGCCTGATGGTGAGTATGCCCATAAGGCCCACTCAGTCCACTTATATATTCCACCCACCCATGAGTTTGTGTTATGTGTTATTGTAGAGGATCCAATATAAGTGCTTATGATATGTAGTGTATAGCGATACCAGTTAGGTGATGCAGTGTGTTTGTGTGTAGTGGAAGCAGTGTGTATTTGTGTATAAGGGATGTATTGTGTGTTTCTGGTTGTGTGTAAGGGATGCATTGTGTGAATCTGTGTTTGTGTGCATATAGGGATGCAAGGTGTATGTCTGTATGTGTGTGCATTGAGCGTAAGAGATGCATTGTGTTTCTGTGTGTATGTAAGAAAAGCAGTGTGTGTGTGTGTTTGCATGTGTGTGTAAGGGTTTGCATTGTGTGTTTCTCTGTGTGTAAGGGTTTGCATTGTGTGTTTCTCTGTGTGTAAGGGAAGCATTGTGTGTGTGTGTGTGTGTGTGTGTGTGCGCGCGTAGTGTGAAATAGCTCCATGTCTTGCCCCCTATCCTATAGAGCCTTCCCTTCTGTCCCTTAGAGCTCTCCCCTGCCCCTAAGTGGTCTCTCCTCTCCCCCACCCTCCCCTAGCGGTCTCTTCTCACACTCACCCCCACCCTCCCTGTGCTGTTCTCCTCACCCCCTCCTCCCTGTGTTCTTCTTACTTCCCCCCCTTGTTCTTCTTACTTCCCCCCCTTGTTCTTCTTACTTCCCCCCATGTTCTTCTTACTTTGATTTCTTCTTACTTCCCCAACTTGTTCTTCTTACTTTACTTGTTCTTCTTACTTTCCCCTTGTTCTTCTTACTTTCCCCTTGTTCTTCTTACTTCCCCCTTTTTATTTTCCCCTTGTTCTTCTTACTTTCTTCCCCTTGTTGTTCTCTTACTTCCTTGTTAGTCTTACTTCCTTGTTAGGTCTTACTTCCCCTTGTTGGAGTCTTACTTCCTTGTTAGTCTTACTTCCCCCTTGTTAGTCTTACTTCCTTCTTCTTCTTCTTCTTACTCCCCTTCTTCTTGCTCTTCTTACTCCCTTCTTCTTCTTCTTCTTACTCCCCTTCTTCTTCTTCTTACTTCTTCTTCTTCTTCTTCTTCTTCTCCCTCCTTCTTCTTCTTCTTCCCCCCTTCTTCTTCTTCTTCTTACTCCCCTTCTTCTTCTTCTTCTCCCGCTATTCTTACTCCCTTCCCCTCTCTTCTTCTTCTTACTCCCCCCCCTATTCTTACTCCCCCCTCTCTTTACTCTCCGCCTCTCTTTTTACTCTCCCCTCTCTTTACTCTCCGCCCCTCTTTTTACTCTCCCCTTCCCTGTAGCGTGGCCCAGCTTCTCTCCGGTCCGTGGTGCCCGGCCGGAGTGATAGGAAGGTGCACTCAGTGTGGCTGGACTGACGGGAGTAAGAGAGGAGCTCGGCCACGCTACAGGGAAGGAGAGGGAAGGGGAGAAGCTGTGCTGCAGCTGCCAGAGGCTCTTAACAGAGCGCTCAGGCGGCTGCAGCATTAGGACCGGCCCTGCAGCGGCCAATCTTAAAAGGATTTAGGGCGGCCTGGGGGGCAATTGCCTCCCAGCCCGCCCCTGTCTGAGTGGGATGGCCAATAGGCACTAAATAATACTGTATTTGTTCAGGCAGAAATTATTTAATTTAGGTGTTTGGTGGTTTTATGGCTAAAGGTGAGGTGTTGGACCTAGGATTATGAATTTTCCAGATTTAGCAGATTAGTGCCTGTCCACTTGTGAATACTGCCAACAATACCAAGGAAAAGGGAATATGGTGATTAAAACTAGTTTTCAAACGTAATTCACAGTGATGATGTCATCTTCACAATAATGTATTTAACCTGGTGTTACATTGTCATCATTGCTATAATACACCAATACAAATGATGATCTCCCTGCTATAGGAATATGTGTATATATGTATATTTGTAGCTTTATCTGTATTGCAATTTAGAACTAACAGGTTATGGATAAAAAAATATTTCAAAATAATGTTCCATATTTTGAAATGATATGACTGGAATGATTTGGAAAAAAAATTAATTAATTTAAAAGTCACACTCTGTAAAACAAGAACCTAGTTTGGATGAATAACACATTTTAGTGTTTAATGTTACCTTAAATGTAAATATCTGTTTATTTTCCAGCAATCCCTGTGGAATGTGCCAAACAAAATCCAAATGTAGCACTCGTCCTTACATCGTATGGAGGCCATATTGGTTTTCTTGAAGGAATCTGGCCACGTCAGCAAACATACATGGATAGAGTCTTTAAGCAGTTTGTCCAAGCTATATTTGAGCACGGCAATGAAATCTACAATATGTAACATAAGATTGTTGGGTTTTTTTTTTGTTGTTGGTTTTTTTTAGATTTGTCAAGTTCATTAATGTATAGCATCAGGTTCTGCTCTAGCAAATCAGCTTATGCACAAGTTAACCCACGAGTTGTTGATGAGTCTGGGATTAACCCTTCTGAACGTGAGAGAGTTGCCCAACGGCAAAACACAACCCTCTGATATTTAACAGTTTAAGCGTCTACAGAAGCATTGGGGTTAACAAAAAAGCCAAAATGCCAGTGAACTAGACGTAAGCATCTGGCATTCAAAAACTTGCACATACTGTTTTGTAGCCAGACCTTACATGTAGGAATGTTAGCCTTTTCTAATTATTATTATTTGTATGTTCTACCAAGAAAGACCTTAAAGAAAAAAAGGCTCTACATATACTGTATTGCACTCAACCAAAACCGTAATACACAGAACTACATTCCTCAGGGTTTTCATACACAATAACTTCTGCTTTGCCTAGAAATGCAAGCATTACCACATGACAGTTTGAAGGGTTAGCAAATCCTGATTTGTTTGAATGTAATGCAAGCTCATGAGGGCAATGTGGGAAAAAAAAACAATAAAATATTGAAATGAAGATGATAAAACTGCATATATTCATTCGATGCATTTGACTAGAAAGCATGGAGTATAGTGTTATTCAAATTGTTCCTCACTAATTTATTATATCCTCTGACGTAGAGGGGATAACCTATTTTATGTCCTACTAAATCACGTTTATTTACAGATTTATTTTATAACCAGCTACTTTAGAATGTACTATAATATATCTATTTTTGGTTTATTACATTAAAATAAATAATGCACTTTTAAACTTTCTTGAATGGTCCATATATCTGCTGAGTGTGTAATATATTTAGAATTTGTCTTAATTGAGTCTTCTGAGTTGATTTTAATAATACAATCTAGCACTTTTAACAGCATTCATAAAAAGATTGTCAATAGGCTATATTTACAGCATGTAATCCAATTTACACTTGGCTTATTTTGAAGATGTGGCTTCTCATTAAGGTGTGTAGATTATTAATAGGCAAAGCACTAGAGAATCATTCTGCCAGTTAATACATAGGAACATAGAAACATAGAATGTGACGGCAGATAAGAACCATTCGGCCCATCTAGTCTGCCTAATTTTATAAATACTTTAATTAGTCCCTGGCCTTATTTTATAGTTAGCATAGCCTTATGCCTATCCCACGCATGCTTAAACTCCTTTACTGTGTTAACCTCTAACACTTCAGTTGGATGGCTAAACCATGCATCCACTACCCTCTCAGTAAAGTAATACTTCCTGATATTATTTTTAAACCATTGTCCCTCTAATTTAAGACTATGTCCTCTTGTTGTGGTAGTCTTTCTTCTTTTAAATATAGTCTCCCCCTTTACTGTGTTGATTCCCTTTATGCATTTAAATGTTTCTATAATATCCCCCCTGTCTCGTCTTTCCTCCAAGCTATACATGTTAAGATCCTTTAACCTTTCCTGGTAAGTTTTATCCTGCAATCGATGAACCAGTTTAGTAGCTCTTCTCTGAACCCTCTCTAAGGTATCAATATCCTTCTGAAGATACGGTCTCTAGTACTGTGTACAATACTCCAAGTGAGGTCTCACCAGTGTTCTGTACAATGGCATGAGCACTTCCCTCTTTCTACTGCTAATACCTCTCCCTATACAACCAAACATTCTGCTGGCATTTCCTGCTGCTCTATTACATTGTCTGCCCACTTTTAAGTCATCAGAAATAATCACCCCTAAATCCCTTTCCTCAGATGTTGAGGTTAGGACTCTATCAAATATTCTGTCCTCTGCCCTTGGGTTTTTATGTCCAAGATGCATTATCTTGCACTTTTCCACATTAAATGTCAGTTGCCATAACTCTGACCATTTTTCTAGTGTACCTAAATCATTTGCCATTTGGCTTATCCCTCCTGGAACATCAACCCTGTTACATATCTTAGTATCATCAGCAAAAAGACATACCTTACCATCAAGTCCGTCTGCAATATCACTAATAAAAATATTAAAGAGAATGGGTCCAAGTACAGATCCCTGAGGTACCCCACTGGTGACAAGCCCAAGCTTCGAATATACTCCATTGACTACAACCCTCTGTTACCTGTCACTCAGTCACTGCCTTACCCATTCAACAATATTGGAATCCAAACTTAAAGATTGCAGTTTATTGATAAGCCTTCTATGTGCAACAGTGTCAAAAGCCTAACGGAAATGTAGAAATGTAGGTAACAATGTCTACTGCATCACCTTGATCTATTATTTTAGTTACCCAATCAAACAAAAATAGATACGATTAGTTTGGCATGATCTCCCTGAAGTAAACCTATGTTGTCTCCGATCTTGAAATTCATGTGATTTTAGATGTTCAACAATCCTATCCTTTAACATGGTTTTCATTACTTTCCCCACTACTGATGTAAGGTGTACTGGCCTATAGTTGCCTGACTCCTCCCTATTACCTTTCTTGTGAATGGGCACAACATTCGCTAACTTCCAATCTTCAGGGATTACTCCTGTTATCAATGATTGGTTAAAATAAATCTGTTAATGGTTTTGCTAGTACACCACTACGCTCTTTTAATAACTTTGGGTGTATTCCATCAGGTCCCATTGACTTATTTGTCTTTACTTTTGACAGTTGAAATAGAACCTCTACCTCTGTAAACTCACATGTAACAAATGACTCATTTGTCCTTTTTCATAACTTTATTTTTCATAACTTTATTTTCATCTGTAAATACTGAACAAAAATACTAATTGAGGCAGTCAGCTAGACCTTTATCCTCTTCTACATACCTTCCTTCTTTTGTTTTTTATCTAACTAATCCTTGTTTTACATTCCTTTTCTCATTTATGTATCTAAAAATGTTTTGTCCCCTTTTTTACTGTGCTATTTTCTAATCTGTGTGTGATTTGGAAGCTCTTATAACTTGCTTAGCCTATTCTACCTAAACTTATAAATCATTCTGTCTTCCTCACATATAATTATTATTACTAAATGCTAACTTTTAGGTTTTTTACTATTCTTGCCACATCTGCGGAGTATGACAGTGGTTTCTTGAATTTTTTGCTTTTACTGACAAGCCTAATGCAATTTTCTGTTGCATTCAGCACTGTAACTTTTAAATAATCCCATTTCTCTTGGACTCCTTTTAAATTGCTCCAGTCGGATAATGACTCCTTTACAGATATTCTAATTTTAGAAAAGTCTGTGTTTTTTTTTTTTGTTTTTGTTTTTTTTAAACCATACTGACTGATGATCACTGGATCCTAAACTTTCACCTACAGTAATATCTGATACCAAATCTCCATTTGTTAACACTAAATCTAGTATGGCCTCTTTACAATTTGGCTCTTCAACGACTTGTTTTAGAGACAATTCCAGTAAGGAGTTTAGAATGTGTGCTCCTGGCACAAGCAGTTATTTTGGTTTTCTAGTTCACATAAGGAAAATTAAAGTCACCCATAATGATAACTTCCCCCTTCATTGTCATTTTGTCTAACTCTCCTATTTGTCCTGGGGGCCTATAAATCACACCTACACAAGTTACTGTGTGATTACCAAATTCTAACGTAACCCAAATGGACTCTATGTTCGCCTCACTAACTTTTATTATGCTAGATTTTATGCTATCCTTCACATACAGGGCCACCCCTCCCCTTTCTTGCTTTCCCTGTCTTTAAAAAAAAGAAAGAAAAAAAAGTACCCTCGTATTGCTATGTCTCAGTCATTTTTCTTATTATACCATGTCTCAGTAACAGCGACTAAATCTACATTATCAGTTGCCATTATTGCCACAAGTTCATGGATCTTATTCCCTAAACTGCGAGCATTTGTAGACATGACTCTAAGCTTATCATTTTTAACACACTTGCTACAGGCACCTTCTGTCCTTGTTTTGGGGGGCAATTGGATTGATGTTTTATCACCCTTTTGCCCCCCCTCCTAGTTTAAATACATCCTAGCAAAACCTCTGAACTGCTCACTGAGAACATTTGTTCCCTTTTGAGAAACATGCAAACCATCTTTTTTGTACAGCTTATCTCCATTCCAAACAGAGCTACCATGAGAAATAAAGCCAAATCCTTGCTCCCGACACCATTCACCAAGCCACAAATTAAAGTCCCTAATACGCATCCGCCAGTCGTTCTGAGTGTTATGCACAGGCAGAACTTCAGAGAATGACAGTGTGGAAGCAACCTGCCGTATATCATTGGCAAAAACACAAACTTCCTTTACCTCTGAAACCTCATTGCAAGCCAAGTCATTTGTCCCTAGATGGACAAGTACATCCAATTCCTCTTCCTGCTTTGCTCGCTTAACAATATTACAAATATGTCTCCTGTCTCTGTGAGCAGTAGCTCCAGGAAGACATCTCACAAGACCACTATTGTCCAGCTCCACACCTCTTATGATAGAATCCCCCAACAACAACTGCTTTCTATTAGGCCTCACCATAGTCTCCAAGCCTGTCATAATACCACACCCTCAGTGCCTGAGACTGTCTCAACACCACCACTACACTCAGTGCCTGAGCCTGTCTCAACAACACCACTACACCAATGCCTGTAGCCATCTCACAACACCACTACCCCTGCCTGAGCCTGTCTCACAACACCATACCCTCAGCTGAGCCTGTCTCCCAACACCACTACCCTCAGTACCTGAGCCTGTCTCACAACACCACTGCCACTCAATGCCTGAGCCTGTCTCCACAACACCACTACCCTCAATGCCTGAGCCTGTCTCCACAACACCACTACCCTCAATGCCTGAGCCTTTCTCCACAACACCACTACCCTCAATGCCTGAGCCTGTCTCCACAACACCACTACCCTCAATGCCTGAGCCTGTCTCCACAACACCACTACCCTCAATGCCTGAGCCTGTCTCCACAACACCACTACCCTCAATGCCTGAGCCTGTCTCCACAACACCACTACCCTTAGTGCCTGAGCCTGTCTCCACAACACCACTACCCTTAGTGCCTGAGCCTGTCTCCACAACACCACTGCCCTTAGTGCCTGAGCCTGTCTCCATAACACCATTATACTCTGAAAGTGCTGAAAATGAATTATGTAGAGCCAGGGCCGGCCTTAGGGGTGTGCGAGCTGTGCGACCGCACAGGGCGCCATGGAACAGGGGGCGCCCTGTGGCCGACACAGCTCACTCATGGCCGGAGTGCAGGGGAGCTAAAAGAGGTACCTGGCTGGAGGATTAATTATTCTCCACCCGGGTCTATTTAAAAAAAAAAAAAAAATTGCGGCAGAGGGGGCGGGGTTTACCGAGCGGCGGAGGCGGGGCTTATCGAGAGGCGGAGACGGGGCTAATACCTCCCGAAGCTCCTGCTGTACAGGAAGAGGGAAAGATGCTTCCCCATCAGCCAACTGCATCCACTGGAAAGAGGTAAGTGTGTGTGTGTGACTGTTTGCCTGTTTGTGTGACTGTGTGTGTGTGTGACTGCCTGTGTGCGTGTGACTGTCTGTGTGTGTGTGTGTGTGTGTGTGACTGTCTGTGTGACTGCCTGTCCTTGTGTGTGTGTGTGTGACTGTCTGTCTCTGTGTGTGTGTGTGTGACTGCCTGCCTGTGACTGTCTGTGTGTGTGACTGTCTGTCTGTGTGTGTGACTGCCTGTGTGTGTGACTGCCTGTATGTGACTGCCTGCCTGCCTGTGTGTGTCTGTCTGTAACTATCTGTCTGTGTGTGACTGCCTGCCTGTGTGTGTGACTTTCTATCTGTGTGACTGCCTGCCTGTGTGTGTATAACTGTCTATGTGTGTGTTACTGTGTGTCTGTCTGTGTGTGTGACTGCCTATGTGACTGTCTGTCTGTGTGTGTCGCTGTAGCTGTGCCATTGTTTGTGCCTGTGCCTGTGCCTGTATGTGTGACTGCCTTTAACTGAGTGTGTGTGTACATGCCTGTAACCGAGTTTAAATTTCCCCCACCCCTTCCTGTCAAGGCCGCACTTTGACTGACAGACGCTCACTCACTGACAGACGCACACTCACTGACAGACACACACTCTCATATACACTGACAAACAATGACATACACACATACACTATTACTTGGACACACACTGACAGATGCACACTCTCACTGACAGACGCAAGCACTCACTGAAAGATGCACGACTCCACTGACCGACACATACACACACTGACACACACTCACTGACCGACACACACTCACTGACGACACATACACACACTGACTTACACACTCACTGACCGACACACACTCACTGACGACACATACACACTCACTGACTGACACATACACACTCACTGACTGACACATACACACTCACTGACTGACACATATACACTCACTGACCAACACACACATTCACTCACAGACACACACACATTCACTTACAGACACACACAATTACACACTTACACACACATTCACTTCAAAATAAACACTCACAGACACACACACAGACATTTCCACTAACACTCACAAACTAATATTTTTTACATTTATTTTAAATCCACCCAGCCTCCCTGGGAAAGCTGGAGTGGATTTCTTACCAGCAGTCCAGTGTGGCTGCTGGGCAGGCAGGCAGGGGGCGCACAGGCTGAGTAAGCAGCGCTTAGTGATGCCGGGAGCCGGACTGACGTCATATTCTGGCTCCCGGCTTCATTAAGCGGCGCAGAGGAAGCTGAGCAGGAAGAGCTCAGGTGAGTATGCTCCTTCGCTGCCCGCTGCCAGCCTTGGGGGGGCTCAAAAGTGGCCAGCCGGTCAGCTCTTGAGCCCCCCAGGATGCGAGGCAAGCAAGGGATCTGCCTGGGGGTTTGGAGGGATGCTTTTTTTTGCCGCCCCCTGCAAAGTGGCGCCCAAGGCAGATGCCTTGTTTGCCTCGTGATACACACGTCCCCGGTGCCTGTGTGTGTTACTGTATTCAGGCAACTTGGTGGGAGGTGGGGGGGGCGCCGTGAAGACTTTTTGCACAGGGCGCCTAATTGCCTAAGGCCGGCCCTGTGTAGAGCAACAGACTGTGCAATATGCTTTTTATCCACAATGCTAAGTCTACTAGATCCTACAGTAATCCATCTGCTATTCCTAGTACGTCTCTGCGGCAGTGGCTTTGCAGCAGTTTCAGCCTGAGTTTGTTTACCAGATAATTTACAAATCTCAGACTTCAAAAATACAATCTCCTGCCACAATATACCTGTGAATTCTAGGTATATACTTTATAAATAACCATAGTGACAAACTAAAACTATTTAATTTGTAGCATTGGTACAATATGTTACCTCTGCAGCTTCTCCATTGCATTAAGAGAAAGAATCAGCTACTTCTCATTGGATGGAATGGAAGCTATATCATCTTCATAGGCGTGTGCATGGGGTGTGCCGGGTGTGCATGGGCACACCCTAATCCCAGTGGCACACCTATGTATATTGAGACCGGCAGGGGAGATCTCAGGATCTCCCCTGTCGGCTCATGCAGAGCCGGCGCTATCCGAGCGCCGGCTCTGCTCTCAGCCTCCCTCCCCACCAACCCACATGCAGGGAGGGAGGCAGGAGAGGACCGGCGGAGCTCTTGCCAGTAGCTCTGCCAGGTTCCTCTCGCGAGATATGAGCGTTGCCACGGCAACGCTCAAATCTCGCGAGAGTGAACTCTAGCCCCATAGGGGCTAGAGTTCACTCTCCACTGGACCACCAGGGATGGAAGCAGCAGCAACAAGGATTCCCCCTCCCAGGCATAAGGTAAGAAGGGAGGGGGGATATCAAGTAATGTACCACCTTCTCCCCCACAATCACACACACACATACAACACCCACAGACATACACAGCACCAACACACACAGCACCTACACTCATACAGCACCTACAGACATACACAGCACCCACACACATACACAGCACCCTCACACACATACACAGCACCCTCACACACACACAGCACCCTCACACACACATAGCACACTAACAGTACCCTCACAAACAGCACCCTCACACGCGCACACACACAAACAGCACCCTCACACACAGTACATTAACAGCACCCTCACGCGCGCACACACACACACACACAAACAGCACCCTCACACACAGTACACTAACAGCACCCTCACACAGCACACACATATACACACACAGCAGTATGTGTGTGTGTGTGTATATATATATATATATATATATATATAATATATACGGCGTGTGCTTGTGCTTTAGGGTGCACACCCTAATGCAATAGGCTGCGCACGCCTATGATCATCTTCATTGGCAAGCTGTAGTAAGTCTGTTGTGCGACCCATAGATTTGCATTTATAGACTTGGACAGGGATTTACTTAGTGCTCTCGTTCTTCCAACTAGAGGAAGCGAACAAGGGAGGCAGTGCTACTGTGCAAACGAAGTTTGGTGGAAAAAACCACAACAGGAATTTTAGTATGAATCTCTTTCCCTGATTTAATTTTACTTTTTCAGAAAAGGTAGGATTGTGGGATACAGTTAAGCTAGACCTGGGTATACCTTCTTTGTGGAAAACAACCAACAAAACATCACTTTCTAATTTTTCTTACGAATGGAAATCTACCAAGAGGCTAAATATCAACTAGGATGGAGAGTTTTGATGTAGTTTCCTGCAGGTTACCAGTTACTGCAATCACAAAATCTCATATTCTAAAATAGTTATAACATGATATACTTGGACAGTACGATTCTACACATTTGAAATCCATATTATTTTTACATTTTAAAAATTCCCAAATATTCCAGTCCTGGATTATATTGATCAAATCAAGCAATATCTTATCAACCAGCTCTGCTCCTCATTGATGATTATAGATTATGATTAGAGGCATAAGACCAAGATGTCTAGTTTTACTGTTGTCACAGTTCCCACCGTAACTTCCAGAGTGCCAAACAAAGTTTCACTGGAGTGGTGTACCATCTAAACATAGTTTTATAAGATTGTTCTTGCATTGTGACATATATAGTTTTTTGAGTTCGCTTCACATATATCCTGCCAGTCTACCTCCTCCAGGGACTCACCAAGTTCGGATTCCCATTTACCTATGTAGTGGAGGTCACCCCAATCTTTGGTATTCGCGCCGAGGTGGGAGTAGAGTCTAGTGATCATGCCTTTTTGGTAGGATTCAGTATTACATATGCGTTCAATAAATGTAGATTGGATGAATGCAGCCGTTCTGACAGCAGATTGGCCTGCAAAGTCACGAATTTGGAGATATCTAAAGAAATCTGATGGATTCAGAGTAGTTCTAGTTTGCAGTTTTGAAAAGGGGACAATGGTTTCCCCTTGGTATACGTGACATACCCTCTGCTGCCCCGCTATTTCCATGCCCCTAAAGTCTGTCCCTCATGCCAGACAAAAGCCCTGTTTTGGGAAGTAGGGGTAAGTGGCGAGGGGAGGAGATCAGCCCGTATTTACGTGCAAATTTATCCCATATCTGTGCAAAGTAAGTCACAGAAGGGCATGCAGCCCTCAGGAGCGCTCGTTGGTCTCTGGGGGTCCAAATATAGAATTGTGGGAGGTCAGATCCCATCAATAGGGATCCCAGCTCTACCCAGCATCTGCTGTCAGGGGGGGAATGCCAAAGGGCTATTTGCATTAGTTGCGCCACCAGGTCGTAAAAATGGAGGTGGGGTAGACCCAGTCCCCCTCTGTCCTTTGGTCTATAGAGGATATTGTGAGAGACTCTGTCTATTTGAATATGGCCTGTGGCTTTTTGAAGGGGAGCCAGGTCTTGTTTCGTAATGAGAGGCAAGGCCTGAAAAAGGAAGAGTATTCAAGGGAGGACATTCATCTTAATGGAATTAATCCTACCCATCTAAAATATAGGTTTGTCTGCCCAGTTCTCCATGTCTGAGATCAATGAGTTGATCATGGGAATATAATTCAGTTGGTGGAGTTGGGAAGGGTTGGCCGGGAGGTTGATCCTGAGATATTTTATGGAGGTGTACGATATTTGGATATGATAGGAACTTTCTGTTTGTGCAATATCCGCCACGGCGAGGGTTAGGGGGAGAGCACTGGATTTACTCACATTCACTTTGTAGCCCCGAAGGAGGTTAGGAGGGGGATGAGGGCTTGCATGGATGTGACCGGGTTGATCGTGAGGAGTACATCGTCTGCATATCCTGATACAAGGAACTGCTGGTTCCCTATGTCTGCTCCCTGGATCTGGGGATGTTCACGTATCGCCTGGAGTAAGGGTTCAAATGTAAGGACGAATAACAAAGGGGATAGGTGGCAGCCCTGGTGGGTACCATTCACGAGGGAGAAGGGTTGTGGGGGGCTCCTACTATATTGACGTGTGTTCTGACATTAGTGTGTAAGGCTCGTATTGCCGTAATGAAGGGGGTGGGAAACCTAGATGGTTTAGGAATTCGAACATATACAGCCACCTCACATGATCGAACGCCTTTTCGGCATTGAGGGATAGCACTAATGAGGGGGTTCGTATGTTAGATTCCAGAGGACATCTATATTGCAGCGGGTAATTTGGAAGAGCTGTCTACCCTGAATAAAGCGTACCTGATCCGCGTGGACTAAATGGGTTAGGAAAGGGTTCAATCTCCCGCAAGTATCTTGGCTAGGATGTTGCTATCGTGGTTGATTAGTGAAATTGGGTGGTATGCCTCCGGCATATTGGTATCTTTGGCCGATTTAGGGAGGAGGACTATGTTAGCCCTGGTCATGTCTCTGTCAGGCAAGTGTCCAGACATTAGACCGTTAAAGAGGGATTGCAAGTGCGGGATTAGTTTGTCACGGAAGACTTTATAATAGCCTCCATCTGGACCCGGGGCTTTGCCTCCCTTTAGGGCCGTGATGGTCAGATTAATCTCGTCTTAGGTGATAGGGGCCCCCAGAGTCTCGATTGATTGAGTGTATAGATTTGGTAATTTAATGACAGAGAGAAAGCCTTTTATCCGCGGGAGTCCTCTGCGGTGTTGTGTTCCGTGGAATGGTTATACAGTGTTTTATAGAAGGCCGTGAAGACTTGGCAATATCGTTTGGGGATGTGTGTAATGTACCGTTGGAAGCTTTAAATGGACATGATATGGGCGTGTCTGGGTCTTGGCCTTAGGGTGCGAGCCAGCATAGTGTCCTTTTTATTGGATTTTTCATAGTAGGTGCCATCGATCAGGCGAGGGGGAGAAGAGAGGAAAGAAAAAGAAGATGAAGGACGTACAGCAGAGTAGAGAGAGATAGGGAAATCATGTAAACCATCGCAAAGTGAGTCTGGTCTTAGACATAGCCAGACTGTGGGGGGGGTGTGTATGAATCTCACCCTCCGCTGGAGACATCTCCAGAGGGAAAGAGAGGGTCATGAACCAGTACATCCGTACAATCCTCCTAATATATATATAGGTACATAATAAACATAACATTATACAAATAAGTCAACAGTAGGGAATTATGCCCTAGGACCTTCGGCCCAACAGTCGATATGCCCCATCATCTTTCCAAGAGATTGTTCACCGTGGTACACCTAACAAAGATTTGTGGCGTTTGACCCTGGTCAGGGAAAGGGAGAGTGGGGGGGAGGGGGTAGGATCACCTGTGTGTTCGTTCTGAACAGGAGAGAGATTGGGCTCCCTGCAAAGGAGTGGGGGGATGGGGAGGGTCACCTATAAACAACAACTCCAGCCTGGCTATTTGGCTAGGACAAGCCCCTAGCTATAGGAGGTGGAACCTTAGTTATTTTATGACGAAGTTTGAAATGGGAGTAACATGGCCTGCCCAGTCAAGCAGATGGTGGACGTGTCAACCTTAGGGTAGAATAATTAAACGGGCAAGAGAGAATATACAGTAAACTGTTTTTCAAACTTTGTGTGTTTTTTTTTGTTTTGTTTTTTATACATATATTTTTTTTTTCATCGTTCCCCTTTATACTCTTTGTGAGGTGTGCCAAGCCTAAGGCCATAACATAGAGGCAGCTTCTACCGGGGCATAGGTAGTAGCCATCCAGGGGTGATGGGAGGGGGGAGGCTAGTAGAGCAAGATTATTGGTTATGAGCCTGCAGGGGAGGGGGGGAATCTCCCAAGATCTATGGCGGCCGTCAGAGGGTAATGCATGGGTTATTGAACAGATAATAAAACACCTGGTACTCTGGTAACCGTAACTATTGTCCTTCAGGTGCGAAGGTGCAAGGGTCATTAAACACGTAAAGGATATGAGCAATGAGCGTAGTATCTGAAGGTCTGTGGGACTTTTGCCGCATGTCCTGGCCTCTGGGGCCGCACTTTCACACCTCGCTAGGGTCGAAGAAGCTTGAGGTAACATGAGGTAAGGTGGGAGGGGGGGGGGTCAGTCCTGCTTTGGAACCAGGAAGATGAAGGCATCAGTCCACTTCCCCTTTCCTCACCCCAAGGGAAGGTGGGGATCCCAGTGGCCCAAAGAAAAGAGGGAGGGGGAGCCCAAACAGGAACAAATAAGGACCCCTAGAATAAGGGGAGAGGGGGGGAGGAGAGGACTGAGTGCGCTCCCTTTAGGAGTTTATGAGGAGGGTAAGCACCACATCAGAGCCAGGTAGCAGAGGACGCCGAACCAGAACATGTTACCACACCACAGTGGGAGATTGGAAGCTCATTGGCTGATAAGGGAAGATCCCCAGAGTCCCGATACCTGCCTGAGCAGTCAGGACACATGAAGTCTTCCACAGGGATAGGATGAAACCCAAAAAGCAGAAGTCTACCGGGACCGGTAAGGACCTCTAGATCACGGGGAGGGGGGGCAGAACCAGCTGGCTGAGTGAAGCATGGTCGTATGGCGCCTTAGTAGTAGGAACAGGTGAGGTCTTCCACAGGTGAGGATCATCGAATTATTCGACTACAGTATTCCAGTCGCTTGGAAGGGTTGGCAGCGCTGCGGTAATTTTTTTCCGGCATGCTGAAAGTTGCTGGGGCCTTGACTCCCAGGTTTTGGAGGAAGTGAAGAGGGTCAGCGCCCGGTAGGAGCACGTGAGGACGGCCATCCCTAAAAACCATCAGCTTAAAGAGGTGGCTGCATGTGTACTTGAGAGCATTGGCCCATAGAAGGTCAGTTATGGGCTTCCACTCTCTCCTTTTCTGCAGAGTTGAAGGGGCTAGGTCTTGATAGAAGGCGAGCTCCTGGGTCCACTTCAGCACTGCCTCCCTGGTCTGGAAGTGGAGGAAGCACACGATTATATTGCGTGGTTGAAGGTTATCTATTTTCCATGCCCGGAGAGCCCTATGGACCCGTTCCACTACCCACTGATCAGGAGGCATATCTGGGAGCAAAGGCCGCAATATGGAAAGAATGGTCTCCGCTACTGGGCCCTCATCTAGCTGCTCGGGTAGGCCGCGGATGCGAAGGTTGTTGCGCCGTGATCGGTTTGCTTGGTACTCCAGTGCTGCCTATGTGGACTCCAGCCAGGTGGTAAGGTTGGTAACATGGTCCACGACCATATTGTGTGCCGCAGCCACAGTTTCCAGGTGTTGCTCCAGGGTCGCTGTCTGTGTGCCCAGGGAGTGTATCTCCACAATCACAGCCCTGGAGGACCGCTTGATCTCCCGGGCTAGGAAAGTTCTCACCTCTGCCAATGTAGCTAATATCTGCGGTGCATTCTCAGATAGGGTGCCTGGGGGTTGGGAGACCTCGGAACCTGCAGGGGAGTCCGGTGCGAAGAAGTTGTTTCGCCACCATCTCTGAAGGTTTTTTGTGTGGTCTGCGGGGAGTGCATTTGTCCATGTTGCCTCAGGAACTGTTAAACTGGTGTGGAGAAGCTGGATGTTAGCTAAAGTTAGCTTTATATTAGGAGGTTGGTGCGGCGCTCTAGGCTTGCACCTCCAGCTCAATACCCGATCAAGCCACACACCCCGCTCCTGTTACATTCCGATGGCCGCAGGGTGCATGGTAATTTTTAAACATACCTAAACTTGTCCTTTGTGGCCGCTGCCATCTTCTTCCAGGAGATACTTTTCAGCTTCTGGCATTTCATCTTCCAGAAGTGAACATCAATGTTGCATTGTTGTGCATGTGCAAGAACCAAAACACTGATATATCTATGTAGGCCAATGTGCGATCTTCCATAGAAAGAGCCCTTTTCCCCTCAGGCATCACTAGTGGCGGCTGAGGGCTTGATAAAAGGCAGCTTTTGTCTAGCATATGAAAAATACATAGGACAAAGCAGTCTCTGCTTTATATTCAAACATAGTCTTTCTGATAATTCCATGATGATTTGATCTTCAAAACTCAATCTTTTTTGGGGGGGTGGGAAGGGTTAAGGTGTGACAGAGACACTTTATTGAATCAGATATACATATTTTTTTTTACCTATCCTGTGAAGAAGCAAAAAAAAAAGGAAATATTTTTACTCTCTTCTCATGATACATTTTAGAAGATCATAGTTAAAGGGTTACTCCAACCACCAGTGGCAGATCTCGGGTGGGGGGGGCAATTCAGTGTGTATGTTTAGGTGTGTATGTATGCCAATGTGTATGTATTTGTGTGCCAGTAAGCGTATGTGTATCTGTGTGTGTAGTTATGAGTGTCAGTGTGTATGTGTATCTGTGTGTAATCTGTACCAATGTGTAAACTGCATATGTGGATCTGTGTGTGCCAATGTGTGTGTGTTTAGGTATGTGTTTGTGTGTGCATGTGCCAGTGTTTTTATGTGTAGATGTGTTTGTGTGTGTGTATGTAAAGGTATATGTGTCAGTGTCTGTATTGTAAATGTGTGTGCTGTTGTGCGTATGTGTGTCTGTGTAGGTTCATGTTTGTATTTGTGTGTGTGTGTGTATGCCAGTGTATGTGTCTGTGAATGTCATTTCATCTAATTAGAGCCCCATCCCTCCACTATAATTCCCTACCACCCAACATATCCTTCTATGCCCCACTACAGCCTCCAAATCCGCTAATTACAGGCCCAAACCCCCCACTACAGCCCCTAAACCATTACACTGCAGTACTCTGCCCCCCTCTAGAACTCCATGTCCTCCCACTGCCCCTCCCGAGATTTGGTTCTGGATCCACCACTGCCAACCACTTTTTTTTTTAAAGTAAAAGTCTGAGGTCACTTCTTCCCTCTGTGGTCCAATCAAATGCTTCTCATAGTGAAACTTTGGTTGGTCCAATATCTAGGATCAGAGTGCATGCTTGAGCTCTAAGCTGGGGAGAGGAGTGGGGGATTTTTGTTTTTTTAAAATTAAAAATAGAACCACTCACCAGGGCCACCGCAAAACTATTTTGTCTAAGAGACGCCTTAGTGGGTCTCTTCCTGCCCCCCAGCCCCTTTGTATTTCTCTTCAAAGACCCTTTTTGTGTCTCTCTTCACCCCCAGCCCCTTGGTGTGTCTTTCCGTCCACCTCAACCTGTCTGTGTGTGTCTTTGTCCCCCAAATACTTGCCTATATTTTCCTTTCCCGCCACTATGTGTGCCTCTTCCCCCAACACCTTTGTGGGCCTCTTTCTCCCCCCCAGCTCCTTTGTGTGTCTCTCTTCTTCCCCCCTTAGCACTCTGTGTGCCTACCCTCTCCCCCCTACCTGGTCTGACAGGTAGCAGTTTGGTGTTCCCTCCCTTTCAGACCAAATAGAGTACATAGAAGCTCCTCAACTGTGGACTGCAGCTTGTCTGTGCTACATGTAGTGACCAGCAGAAGGGTGCTGTGCAGTGCACTCCCCTCCTGACAGTCACCTGGAGAATGCGCCCCCGGGCTGGTGTGCCTAGTCTACCAGCCCTGGCACTCACATTGCAGAGATGCAGGGAGTTAGCACAGGGAAAAATGAAAGATCTAAGCTTCCCCATTGTCACGGAGAACCGTGACATCCAGACGGCCAGGCGTGGCCGTTCCACAGGTGCCAAAAAGGGGACTTGAACTCTGGACTCTTGCTGCCTTAGTCCTGCTGTCTTGTCTCCGAGCCACACATCTGTTCCTGTTTGTACCTGATGTCGTATCCTGCCTCGTCTGCAGCAATAGATGGCTGGACTTTACCTGTGGCTGCTCCTGTCTCTCCATGTCCACCTGAGACAGCTCATTAGCAAGGTATTTAAGCCTGCCTCTCCATGAGAACATTGTCAGTTCTTTGATTTTGGTGATCGTGTGTTGTTCCTGTTTTGTCTCCTGAAAACCTGTTCTCCAGATTGACCCCGGCTCCTGACTTTGGCTTTCCTCCTTGTTTATCCTGACTTTGGCTTATCCTTGACGATCCTTCTGCTTCTGTCCTTGTCTCTACTGTGTATTGGAGCACCTTTCATGCACAGTCTCCGTGCACAGATTCACAGTCCTGGTGCTTTCTAACCTTATCATCTTGGACTGTGTATATCTGCAATGGTGAGCACAAATCTCTACCTACCGGACTCCCACCTCAGGTAAGACCCTGACACCCATGCTGGGATGCACCCAACACCGCCTGCAAGGGTGAAGCTCAGTACATCTGTCACCAGCGCGCTGACGACAAACAGAAGTTTTTCAAAATGAAACATTGCACGTACAGATTCCTTCCTCCATGACCACTTCTAAAAGCAGAAGTGGCCATGGAAGTGGGAGTAACCCCTTTACAAAATGTTAGAATGCACAAACAAAAACAGGCGTCGCAATGGTTTTACTGTAAAACATGGTTCCTAACCTCTATCATGTATACAACAGGATCTTGAATATAAATTTTTAACAGCTATCATAAAAAGAAAATACGTGTTTCTTTTTATCATTTCCTTTTTTCTTCCATCGGCCTTTGGTAGGAATTATTTATTATGTTATTGATTTAGTGGCATGAAATTTGACCTCCAGTACATTAGGTTCCTTTATTTCCACTACACTTTGGGTACGGTCTATGCTATGACATTGTTTACTGCATTGCACTGTTTTTTTATAGTTTCTTGTCAAAACTAATGCTTTAAAAGAGTTTACAATTAAAAAAACAAACTGGAATAGTGACATAATTGTAAATACATTGTTAAAATGTAAAATTGTGCTTCATAAGGTGCAATTAAACAATGACATGTTGCAAAACCAGGATTACAACAGATGACATTAGTGGCAAATATATTTTATATAGAGGAAAATAATTATAAAACAAAGTGGGAAAATTGTTTGTTCCATTTGGAAGCCTTTTATTTCAATATGCTTGTATATAACCAAATGTACACACAAAAGGCACTTAATGTTACATGTTCAGTTTCCCAAACCGGCATTGCCCTGAACTGGAAGTGTAGGTCAGTTAGGGCAAACCTAAAGAATCTTTGATGAAACTGAAAAATATGGATATGGAAATAGGTGTCCCTGAGATCAATGGTGATGAGCCAGGAGTTTGGAGTTACTACTGACAATCTAGAAGCCAGGCATTCCATGTGATGTCTTAAGTGTTAGACCTTTGTTTAGATTTGAATGGTGTAAAACAGGATATCAACCTCCTGTTGCATTTGGAACGAGGAATGGATTCCGGAAAAGGGTTTTTGAGCTAGAACCGGGTGTTCTCTTTTGTCTGAATAAGCCAGATTCCGGGTATTTAAAAACATTTCTGTGAGGAGAAAAGAGGAAATCCAGCTAATATTCTTCTCTTAGGACTAATAGAACCAATTGGTCCTTCGTGAGATTTGCCCAGGTATCTGAAAATAGAGACAACCTTGCTCCCACATGAGCTCCCTGAGCAGAACCGCCTTCAGAATTCACATACCAACCAATGAAAGTAGGAGGAAGTCTTGCCTCTTGATTTCACTGAACAAGTCTGTTCCCCTCTTCATGCCTGAAGTACGGAATATTCCTTACCAGGGCAGTTAGGAAGCGGATTTCTTAAAGTATCTGTTCCTTGTCTGCATCTTGGGTGACGTTCTTGTGGAAGAAAGACATTTCCCCCCCCTTCACAGCCTTTTTAAATAATATCGTTGTAACCATATAACAGTTTTACAGTGCTACGGAATTTGTTCCCACTTTATAAATAATAATAAGTTACAAAACACAAATTCTAAAGCTAATGGACTTTGAGCTCCATCTGTTGGTTAAAGATTGGTTATGTGCATTGACTGGTTTGCATGTGTGAAATTCAGGTAGAATGCTCTGTGATTTGAATGCTTCCTTGTGTGACAGTTATATATTTTGTTGTCTTTATGAATTATTTGTGGGTTTTTTTATACTGTTTTAAATACCTCACAATAAGTTAAAAGTTTCACTGTTGAAGGTTGGTCCCAATTTAAAAATAAAGAGATGATCCAGATCCTTTTGGAACAGTGTCTAAGGGCCAGATTCTAAGGACCTGTTACATGGCTGCACTGCTCCATGGTGTTTGGAATCAGTTAAAGCAGGTGCAGGCAACTTTTGGTATTCTAGATGTTGTGGCAAAGCATCAGAGGAGACTACCCTCAAAGTAGTCTTCCAAGAAGACAACACTTTTCAGTGACTCCATGAAAGGGAAGATATACTTTCTCCAGATCTCTGAAAAAAATTGGAAGGTCCTGGTGGGTTCATGCATGTGAAGAGCATTTCTTATAGCTTGTATTACTAGTCTGGAGAATCTGCAGTGGTGCCTTCTGAAGATGACCCATCACCTTCCTAAGAAGGGATAGGAAATGCTCCTTTCCAGACTCCCATTCTGGAGACGTGTATTTTTTTTTACTGGAACAGTTACTGTTTTTAGAAGTGGTAATGGTGGTAGGGATCTGTAAGTGCATGAAACTCTGCGCATACAGAGATATTTGCTTCACTGTGCAATTCCAATCTTTAGTTTAGCACTTCCTGCAATAGTTAAAGGACCACTCTAGGCACCCAGACCACTTCAGCTTAATGAAGTGGTCTGGGTGCCAGGTCCCTCTAGGATTAACCCTTTTTTTTAATAAACATAGCAGTTTCAGAGAAACTATGTTTATAAATGGGTTAATCCAGCCTCTAAAGCATCTAGTGGTGGTCTCATTGACAGCCGCAAGAGGCGTTTGCGTGCTTCTCACTGTGAAAATCACAGTGAGAAGACGCCACTGCTTTCCTATGAGACTGGCTGAATGCGCGCGCAGCTCCTGCCGCGCATGCGCATTCAGCTGAAGAGGAGGATCGGAGGCGGAGAGCTCCCTGCCCGGCACTGAGGAAAGAGGTAAGTTTAACCCCTTCCTCTGCCCTGAGCCCGGTGGGAGGGGGACCCTGAGGGTGGGGGAACCCTCAGGGCACTATAGTGCCAGGAAAACGAGTGTGTTTTCCTGGCACTATAGTGGTCCTTTAATGCTCCCTCTCTCTATTGTCCACTCCATGACTCCCTCCCCAGCTCAGAGCATGCACACGTATGCTGTGAGTTGATAATGCTTAAAATAAAATGCTTTTCTATGAGAAGCATTTGACTAAACATCGTGGGTGAGGCTGTGACATCTGACGGGGGCGTGAAAAACAGCACGGAGATCTTTGCCTGGTGCTGGATTGCAGGTAAGCTTACAATTTATTTGATAGGAATTTACAGGGGGGGAGATTATTAATACCCCATAGGGCATTGTAAATTAAGATATATATATATATATATATATATATATATATTTATTTATTTTTAATGGAAATGGGTGGGAAAAATCATTTAAGCATAATATTAGCAATGTGCATGAGTTTTAAACCCGCATATTACACATCAGGATAATACAAGGTCAATGCTACTTTGCAGGGAATTCTGCACGCTGAATAGTTCATAGATAACATTGTTTTACAAGTAACAAGAAAACCGACATTTTGCATTCATGCTTGTAGTGTTCAGAAGAAAACAAGATTTTCCAAGATATTTGACAAGTGTAACATTTTATATATATATATATATATATATATATATATATAAAAATATATTTGCCTACTCTATATTGATTGTAATGTAAATAATAAAATATACCACATGTGACCTATTGCAGTGGACATATGAAAAACAGTTTGTTAATCTCCATATCTGCCACATTCCAAAATAAGATATAAAGCAAATTGTATTTACTACTAGAAGAGAATTACGCGCTTTTTTTTTTTATACATGTAGAGAATGTTCTAAAAATGTAGTTGCTATAAACTAATAAATCACCTTCCAAACGTTATGCCTAAACAGAGTTAATGAAACAAAATAAAATCACCAACTCTGAATAGACAAATAATTATTTTTAAACGTGGCTATTCTGAGTTAAAATGCAGATGCTTCTCATTCAGCCTACGGTAGATGCCATATTGTTATTTTAGGAATGAACATTTTACCATGACAACATAGGGTTTTTGATAAAGATGGGTGATTTTTGACAGAATATTGCTTCAAGCTGTTGCACATTTCCAAAGTTATCATCTCCATGAGAGCAAATACATTTCACATCTAAGAAGAACATGAAACAGTTTAGGAATTTAGTAGATTTGTGAATTTAAATGGTACCAGTCATACCAAATACAACTAAATCCTAAATGATAAGAGAATTAGATTTAATTTATACTTTGTGCTAGCAAATGTATAGATTTCTCTAAAATCAGAGATTTCAAAAAAATAGCCCTTTCCACCTCCTGTCAGTCAATTCACTATGTGCAGATTAGCACAGAAATAAGAAGGCTGTGCTCTGCGTATCTGTACCAGGTAAACCCTCCTCAGGGCATCTCTTCTGCTTGACTTCTGCCTAAGGGAAAGCAATGCCTGTAAGGGGAAATATATTCAGGCTTTATGTGAGAGCAGCACCAGCAGAGTGGAGAGAGAGCCAGAATGATTTATAGTAGGAGCTTTGAACAGGTAATCTGATAATGTTGATAGAGAGGACACTTTTTTTTTTATTTGCATACCATAAAGCAAACAAAGTATAGGGAAATTTTAATCTGTAATGAGAAGCAGAAGAAGAGGTGTATGCAGTAGGTGTATTAAAGAAAGTGTAGAACCCACTAAAACATGATTTACGCTTTAAGCAGGAGCCGGGGTAATGAAAAAAAATATTAATTTATATTAAGATGCAAACTGCAAACCTATGTTATGACTAGTTCACTTTAACAAGTAGATTTTTCTTAACTTGTGATCATTAAAAAAAATGTATTTCCCATTTAAGTATCACATTTTTGAGAAATAAATATAAGCATTTGTAAAGTGGCCTGTGGCTGTTTTACTAGAATTGAATGTTTGTGACCAAACATAAAAGACACTTTAAAAATGTCTTCATTAAAGTTATTTTATTATTGTGTCTCTTTAATGTCTCCACATAAGCATCCCCACAGCACTATTCACCACAGTCATGAATCCTTCCTGAAAATATATTATATCAATGCATTGAAGCTTTGTTGCCACCCTTTTGGATCCCTGACTTGCTGTAATCTTAAGTCTTCCTCCTCTTCTTTCTATGTCTTTTTCTTGTTTATAGTGCCTGGAATCCACTGGCACGGTCTCTTTATCCACATGGTTATTCTCGTAAGTGAATTTCAAATTTAATGCCCAAGTAGATGAATTGGAAGCACAGCTGAGGGACTGTCCCTAGTTTGGCTATGTTTCCCTTGAATTAGAGATTCACTTTGAATTATCACTTTAGTTAATAACCCTGTCATTGATAACCCATTTTTGAGCAGTTTAACACTGAAAGAGGGTCCCTGGCCAGCCACAATCTTACGGAAGACATGTCTAAGGTAGAGATGATACACTTTCTTCTATTCATACAAACTCATGGCAGCAATCTGCTTTAAGACAGACTGAAACTGGTCAGTTGACACTCCCAACCAATCCCAGCTACCCATTGCTGATCATTCTAACACTTCCTCATTAGCCCAAGCAGTACAGGGAGGGGGTGAGGGGAATTGCTGGGGAGTCTCAATTGGCCTTAAAATAGGTTCAATGCTGAATGGAAGGATGGTGCCAGGGAACTCCAGACACTATAACCATTTCAATGAGATGAATCAATTACAGTGCCTACAGTATGCCATTAAAGGATCACTATAGGGTCACAAACACAAACGTGTTCCTGACCCTATAGTGCTAACCCTACAATTTAAGTGGCTCCCCGTAGTCCCCTATAAAAGTTTAAAACGTACTTTATTTCCAGCGATGCGCGAGTCTGCTGGCGCTGGCTCCGCCCCACTTTGTGGCATCATCAAAATGGACAATTTTTAGCCAATGTCTGTTGAGATTGGATTTAGTGGGGTGCTTTCCTTCAAGAAGGTTCAGACTTTAACTCCCATAATTCAGAGAGCTTTCAATAGACCTATTCATCCATAGTACTGAATACAAACTTATCTCTAAACCAGGGGTTCCCAATTATTTTTTTCCTATGGAATCCTTTTACATAGTGTATAAACATTGTCGAAAACCCCTCCCTACCCCAAAAAAACCTTTCAATTAGCAAATGTGTGTAGAGTTGGTGTTTGTATATAATTTTAGCATTTTATACAGGGGTGTGTTTTGTAAGTAATGTTTGCATTTGCGTTTAGGGGTTTGTTTGGACGTAGTGTTGGCTTTTAAATGCATGTGTGTAGTATTTTTGTTTAAGTGAAGGGTGTGTTTGAGTCCGATACATTCAATGGCACACACATATACACATAGACACTTACACACGTACACACATACTGGCACATAGATACACTGACCCACAGATAGACACAGACACACACACAGTGACACTCAGATACACATTGACACAGATATACACAGTGACACATGCACTGACACACATACACATTTTATATATATATATATATATATATATATATATGCAGTCACCCTCCTATTAGCATACCTGCTGTCTGCAGGAGGGTGACTTGGTGCCTGAGACTGGTGTGTGGGGGGAAGCTGCTCACTCCTGGCTGCTGCCTCTCTCCCTCCAGCACAGCATTTTCTATATGAAGCTGTGAGGAAGTGACCGTCCATAACTTCCTCCCAGCATCCCATACTACGGGGATCTGGTCGCGCCATTAATCGGCAGCGGCGCTGACCAGTTCCCTGTGCAGCAATGCCCATCGGGTGGCCTTAAGTACATGGGCCACCCAATGGGCAAATCACAGCGGGAACACCAATTGGGAAACGCTGCTCTAACCCAATATTTAATGTACGTTTAGTTTTCTGTAATCATTTTAAATGTTTGTTTTATAATATCAAATAATTATTTATATACAAAATATAACAAAGTCTCCCTGGCTGCTCCACTAAGTTTTTTACTAATATGGAAAACATTGTGTACAGATCTCCTTTTCAAGCTCTTTAGACAGTCTCAATCAGTCGTGAGGGCTAAGTCTGTCTTTACATCATGTTTTAAAAAAAACAAAAAAAACACTTGTGTTCTTTATGACAATATACAATAAGCCACTGAGTTATAACACAAGAGATATTAAAGTATTTACAAATATACATAAATATGGTTTTCAACATATATTTAGAGGAGGATTTTTCTCATCTAGAAACTCCATAGAGATACAACTCAAAATATTTCCCAACACTTCCTCTGCCTTACTAGGGTTAAGTCCTTGGTGGGACTTTAGTCCTTGCAGTATATTACACGTTGCTCTCCATTTCCTTGCCAATCTCCGTTCTCGTTGCCTGTTGGATTTCATAGTTTTCTTTAACGTTTCATTTTGCCGCTGCAACTCTGCTATCTTCTTTTTAGCAGTCTCAGGGCATGCTAACGCATAGCAATGATCAGAGATCACACGCAGTCCTCCATGACACACAGAGGCACTGTCGCCTTCTTTAAAATTTCTCTTCAAAGACAGTTTAGTAACATGCTGAAGCACAAAAAAAAAAAACCACATAAAATGTATTAAACAATAAAGCTTCCTAAAAGATTTGCTTTAAATTCTAATATGCGTGTCACTAAATGTTTCAGTGCAATGTAGTGTCACTGCATATACCCATTTAAACTTTGCACAAATTAAATCTATTCAGGATTTAAAAACACTAAGCACCACAGCCACTACATCTTAGTAGTGCTTTTTATGCAAAGACCTTGTCCCTGTACTTTGACAAATGTTCTCAGAATATTTATATTCTCTTTTAGACTTTACTGTTAATACTTCCTATACAGAAGCACATGACTGAATGCTTATCTATAACAAGCATTTGATTGGCTGATTTTGATTTTAATGTTGTTTTAAAAATTTGCCCCAACCTGAAAATCAATTCTCTAAATACTGGTCCATTCTGAAATTTGATGGACTGGAAAAGAGAACCCTTCTATTAGGTGGTTCTCCTACTGTCACCGTGTCCATTAATGATGGCATTCTGTTCTGATGCAGCTGTCGACTATATCAGTATATGAGAATAACTCATATTGTATATATGTAATGGGTTAGTCTAGTATGCAAATTACCGCTATTTAAAAAGAATCCCACCTACCAAATATACTGTGCTTCCCATGTGTCTTGAAGAAAGATTCATACGCAGAACTCTGATGCAGTTAAAAAACAACAGACATTACTTATTTATGAAGATTATGTGGCTTTCATCAGCACCATTTTTGTTGGCATGCTATGGTAGCCTATAAGGAGGGAACATAATGTCACTTAGATAAAAAATGTAGCTGCAGGTTACTTAATATAGGGTATTCATTCAACTCATTAAAAAGTTCAAATTTCAAGCTTTCTAATTTCAGAATTCAGTTACAATTCTTTGCAGAGAGGTAGAAGGAAGAAAATTGGAAAAACATCTATTTAAATTGTCTCCAAGGTTTGTAATTTAGTTTCCTCGCCACTAGCTAGAAAACTGTAATAAAAATAAACATACAATGTGAACTTATTTTTATGATGTTTGTTACAGCACAATCCTAACATTATAAGGACTAAAAGAAAAGGTTTTAACAAGTAATCCATACAAATAAAGCAATTCAGCTTGCACTTGCATTTCAAGTGGTTTAATTATCTGGACTGTTTCAAGTTTTCAGTTTGAGATTTTAATAGAAATTGGCAAGAAAATACAGCTCAAATAGTAAAATGTATATCTTCAATGTCACCATAATAAAATGATTTTGTTTATGAAAAACAATTACCGTATTTTCCCATGTATAAGACAAACCCCAAAATTAAGAAATCAATATTTTAAACATCAAATAGAACAACTTTGATATTTTAGAGGTGACATCAGAGGAGAACAACACACTTCTGATTCTCATGTCTCCCCTGACGATACTCTGGGAAGTTAATGGCTCTATAGTGCATGCTGGGAGGCTACAGCTCCCACAATACAGCAAGTGGTGTGAGGGCATGCTGAAACATCACAGTAATATTCCCTCTGATCCCCATTTCCGCCACCATAAATATAAATCAGAAAGCAAGACCTACCTGAGGTGGGGCAAACCTTAATATGGCTGCTCCTTTTATGATGTGGCATGTCTCTGGAGCTCAATTGGTGGTAAGTGGCGACGTCTGCTGCAGCTCCGACACATATAGGGACCTCTTCCTCCTTGCCACAGCATTCAGAAGTGGATTGGCAGGAGGGAGGCCAGCTATGTGTGTGAAACGTGGCACACTGAAATGCGGCAGGCGCAATCTTAAGTTAGGCTTCATGTACAAGTGTTTAGTTTTTTTTAATCTCTGCAGTGACATTACCTGTATAAGACGACCCCCAATTTTAGATTAAAATAAAATTAGAAAAAAACTTATACATCTTATACATGGAAAAATACGGTATGTCACAATTCTTACTAATTAACACTATCACTACCAAGGCTGGCATTTGTAAGCTTGCCATTCTCTTAACCATACCTCAGCAAGCTGATTCCTGATCCCTCCAAAAAGTGTTGGCATGCTATCTTCTCGAAGTCTGATAGTTTGTCCTGTACGATCAAAACAATGATCTTCAAAGTGAGCTGAACAAAGTACAGTTTCTTTATTAGGAATAAAATGCTCCCGGCCAGTTAAACAAACCCATTTTGATCTCTTCACAGGGTCATTAGGAAACCTGAAAATGTAAGGGGGGAAAAAAGTTATTTTCTACAACTACATAGGTTGCATACTAAATTTCTACTCTTCATTAGCAGATGGAAATCAGCAATTCATTATAAAATTGGGGAGAGAGGTATATGGAGTTTGGGAGGAAGTAGATGCAGTGAAATTGGGAGGTAGCAATTTATAAAATGGAGAGAGACGACTAGGGAGTTTGGGAGGATGTATATGCAAGTGAAACTGGGAGGTAGCAGAAGCAGGAGAGGATATGAAAAAAGGAGATGGTTAGGGAGATGTATGAAGTAGAAAATATACAGGACAAAAAGTGGACCCAAGAAAAAGCTTGACATAGGGAGAGCTAATGAACACTGGAGATTGTGTGCCTATAGTTAGCTAGGGAATGTACCAGGCACATGGAAACAGGAATGGGAGTTTTCACAAATGGAAGAAGAGGGGTGCAAATACAACCCTGCTTTCACAGACTTATTAGTTATGATTTTATTCCTGTCATTTTGTTAGGGTATATTTCTTTTCTTCATTTGTAGTGTGTCCTGTGGCTGTGTTTATAGCTTATAGGTGATGTCAATTCCAAAGCATAACCAGTTTTCTTTAACCCCTTAAGGACGGAGCCAAATGTACACATTGTGAACAAAACAAAATGTAAACAAAACCTGCCATTTGCGCTACATGTCTGTCCAACCGTAATACACCTCTTTCATAGTAAATGCACCCACCCTTATTATATATCATTTTATTCAGGGGAAACAGGGCTTTCATTTAATATCAAATATTTAGCTATGAAACAATTTAATATGAAAAAAATGGGAGAAAATACGTTTTTTTGGGATTTTTTTCAGTTCTACATGACATTTTAACGTCAATGTCATAATACTGTTTGCTTTTACTGCAATAAAATACACATATTTATATTCAGTAAAGTCTCACGTGTAAGACAGTACCCCCTATGTACAGGTTTTATGGCGTTTTGGGAAGTTACAGGGTCAAATATAGCACGTTACATTTGAAATTGAATTTTGCCAGATTGGTTACGTTGCCTTTGAGACTGTATAGTAGCCCGGGAATGAAATTTACACCCATAATGCAGAGCCATTGTAATAGATAAACCTGCTGTGAGCAGTTCAGTTTTAGTAAAGTTATTTCGGTCACAAACACCCGGCCGTTAGCCGCTCGCATTCGCTTGTGAAAATGCAAAAATGCCACTTTGCCAAAGCTTGGTGACTAAGTGGTTACTAAAAAAGACTGGACATACCCTGCTCAAATACCTGCTGGTTCACGTCAAAATGGTATGCCATCATAGGTAATTTTCATTCTTTCTGCTACCATAGGTCTCAAGGCAACCTTAACTACCCATAATTTTAATGTGAATAATGAAATGCAAGCCTTTGGTATTTCTGATTGTAATCTTTAGAATCGAGGCTTCGATAGCCTGACATGAGGGCTAGTTATTGGATGAATACCGCCAGCCATTTTGCGTTTTCAAACAGCAATACAGCACACATTGTCCGTAATGCTGTTTGTGCTGAAAAATGCAAAAACGCCACTTTTACTGGCGATATCATCATTGTAATACATTTCACTGTTTTGAAACACTAATATTTGTGTTCAACGAAGTCCCCCGAGTAGAACAGTACCCCCCATGTACAGGTTTTATGGTGTCTTGGAAAGTTATAGGGTTAAATATAGTGCTAGCAAATTAAATTCCCTTTACTTTCGGCATGGGTTGTCAGGCAGGTCCCGCTAATTGTAATTAATTAAGATACCTAATTATGCAAAAATATTACATAAATATATATGTAGAATTAATAATATATGTATATATATAATAAGTATGTATATATATGTATATATCTATATAATTTTTTAAAATATTTTTTATTTATATATAGGTATATATATATATAGTGATATACATTTATATATATTTTATGTATATATTATATATATATTTCCGCTTCTACGAAAGTATTTTGATATATATATATATATATATATATATATATATATTAATTTCAATAAAATGCTAGGAATGAAATAAATACTAAATATCTATATATTTTTTTAATTATTTTTTTAATTTCTATTTTTTAACGTATTTACATATTTAATTTTTTTATATTATATATAAATATATATATAACAATAATTATATATATATATATATATATATATTTAATCAGTATCAGTCTACGTGTAATTTGATATTAATATATATATAATTATATATATATTAATAGTAAAATACACCTAGACGGTGTATGTGTGTGTAAGTATATGTGTATATATATACTTATATATATAATATATATATATGATCTAAGTATATATAATTATTTTTTTTTTTTACACCATTAACTTTTTTTATTTTTATTTTCAGCCAGCAGGGGGACCACCTGTCATTACAGGCAGCCCCCCTGCCGGCAATACAGAAGCCAGCTATCCCTGGCCATGTGATTGTGGGGTCCTCGCTAGGACCCCACTCTCACATGGCCGGGGGGCTTCGACGAGGACGGACGTGCCGCGGGGGGCTCCCTGGGAGTCCCCCCAACCGCGATCGCCGGCGTGGGACCGCCGGTGACCGGGTAAGTTAACAAAAACCGGAGGGCGTACAATTACGCCCGGCGGCGTTTAGAGCCGCCTATTAGAGGGCGTAATTGTACGTCCTCCGGTTTTAAGGGGTTAATATTAAGATGTAAATTATTGTTAGCATGTATATAGCGCCAACATATTCTGCAGTGCTTTACAATTATATAATGTGGACATTTGTCAACAATGAATTGACATATAAAATATTACAAAAGACAATAGGTGAAAAAGAAAAAACATGGAAATGGACTGCGTTATTTGTAAAATATAGACACCCTCTGTTTCTATTGAGTTCTTATAACAAGTATAAACAACTCATTGTAAAATGGCCAAGTTGTGATGATGGCCCAGTTGGAGAATTTATCCAGTACAGCTGTGTTTTCCTCAGCTTTGCCATTCTGCCAAAGGAACAGTTTGGGCACCATAACAACTTCATCATAATAAAGTTGTTATGGTGCCAGGAGGTCCCTGACACTTTTTTACCATTAGGGGATAAACTGTTCATGAACGGTTTAACCCCAAAGTATGCTCCAGCTCTGACCCCTGTCCTTCCCCTTTCTGAAATTCTTCAGAACAGAAGCCTGAGAAAGCTATCCGGCAGGAGCGCAGTTGATTGGCTTAGAGTGGTCAGCTGACGCTCTTATCCAAACAGTCACTCTCCAATCATAAAAACATCTTGAAAAGGTACACACCTTGCTCAAGCTGTTTTTATGAATGGGGAGCTATTGATGGGTTTAGAGCATCAGCTAACAGCTCTATGTCAATCAGTGGTGCCCCTGCCTGAGCCTCCAGTTTCGAAGAACTTCAGAAAGTGGAAGGACAGGGGGGCAGTGCACTCCGGTGCTGGAGCACAGACTTTGGGGTTAAACCGGTTGTGAACAATTTAACCTCTAGTGGCAAAGAAGTGCTAGGGATCTTCTGGCACCATGGCAACTTAATTTATTTCATGTTGTTATGGCGCCCTGTTCGTTTAATTCGCTAAAATTCAGTGTTTGGTCCATAAACCTGTATAGCGGTGTTAGGAACTTCCCCCCCACAAGCTGATATTTTTATCATTCAAATTTCAATTTATTCTAAAATACCAAATTCATGTCAGATGTAAAATTACAGATGAAATTAGTATCTCACGATACCTTTTTTATTGGACTACCAGAATTGTGGTAATTCCAAAATTCTGTTAGTCCCATTAAAATGATATTATAAGATCAGGGCCGTCTTTAACACAAGGAAAACGGTGCAGCAGCCCTGGGCCCAGTTACTCCTGGGGGGCCCAAGGCAGCTGCCCTGTGGGCCCTGCTGCCCTCAACAATTTATTTGGGCCCCGCACTCTAAGGAGGCCCACACACTTCTATCAGCAGGGGCCCAGTCGGGTGGTGTGGCCCTTTAACAGCACGACCGGACCCCTGCTTTTCGGCAATATGGGAGGAGAGCAGCTGCGTGGGAGTGAGCAGGAGGAGCAAAGTGGGAGTGAGCCAAAGGCAGTGAGGATGGGGACTCTTCACTCCCATCAGCACCACACTCTCAGGCACCACACTGGACCCCAGGAAAGCCACCCTCCAGCAAAAGGTAGGAAACTGAAGGGTGGGTTTAAAAATGTTTTTACATGTGTGTCAGTATGTCTGTATGTGTGTGTCAGTGTATTTGCCTGTCTGTGGGTCAGTATGTCAGTCAGTTTATGTATATGTATCTGTAAGTTGTCAGTGTGTATCTGTGTCTGACAAAAACAGTATACCCTGCACTCAAGTTCTGCATCACTGTTCCGGCCTTCCACCAAGGGGGCGCTCTGTGTGTAGGATGGACACTGCTGAATCCACCAACGCAGTATCAAAGAAGAGAAACACAGGCAGCACTCCAGGATAATGAAGGTAAGTTTTTTTCATGGGTTCACCACCTCACCAAAAAATAAGTGCAACGTTTCGGCTCCACATAGCCTTAATCGTGCATAAGGGATACATCATAACAGCAGCGTTTAAATAACCCCAAATCAAATTAAGTTACTAAAAGATTATAATCACATGTTAAAACATATGTATAGGTGGCATATAAAAACAAGACATGAAGTCTGCTCAGGATCTTAAAGATGCAGTAACCTATTATATAGACTATAATACATTCATCTATAGTTTAATATTCCATAACATGAAAAAAATCGGGTGTCCTGTCTAATACATCAAGTTAAACTGGCATTTATAAATCCATGAAGCAGGCAAAATTTCAATAATTAATTTGAGAGTAATTAATAATTAATTTGACTGTATTAATGAAGAAATGGAAATAGAAAGCTAAATTCTTTTCTCTATAAATAATCAATAATGAAAGGGAATCTCAATGGATAAAGACTAATTGTTATTCTAACATCTAAAGAGTCCAAATACACTGATGAATACAAATGAAATATAATTCATATGAATGACAAAAAAAAAAAAAAAAAATCACGTGTAATTCCGAACATTCCTTTTGAAGAACCACCACATACCAGGTGGGTACAAAAGGGTACGATGTAACTTCGAGAAGAGAAAAAAACTGAAATGAATCACTATCACTATAGACAGTATTGAAAGTCATGTTTCAGTGTTTGCAGATGACACAAAACTTTGTAAAATAATACAATGTGAGCAAGATATTACTTTGCTGCACAGGGATTTAGATAGACTGGGGACTGGGCACTCAAATGGCAGATGAAATTTAATGTTGAAAAATGCAAAGTTATGCACTTTGGCGTAAAGAATACACAAGCAACGTATACCCTTAATGGAAGCGAATTAGGGATAACAACACACGAAAAGGACTTGGGAATTGTTATAGACAACAAACTATGCAACAATGTGCAATGTCAATCTGCAGTGGCCAAGGCCAGTAAGGTATTGTCATGCATGAAAAAGGGCATTCATTCTCTGGACGAGAATATCATTTTGCCTCTTTATAAATCACTGGTAAGACCCCATATTAAATATGCTGTGCAATTTTGGATATTATGAAACTAGAAAAAGTGCAGAGGCGGGCTACAAAATTAATAAAAGGAATGGAACATATCAGCTATGAAGAAAGGTTAACAAATTCAAACCTATATAGTTTAGAAAAACATCACCTGAGAGGGGATATGATAACATTATACAAATATATTCGGGGCCAATACAAACCATTGTGTGGAAATCTATTCACAAACCGGACTTTACATAGGACACGAGGCCATGTGTTTAGACTGGAAGAAAGAAGATTTCGCCTAAGGCAAAGGAAAGGTTTTTTTACTGTAAGAACAATCAGGATGTGGAATTCTCTGCCTGAAGAAGTGGTTTTATCAGAGTCCATACAGATGTTCAAACAGCTACCAGATGCATACTTGCAAAAACAGAATATTCAAGGATATAATCTTTCAATGTAGGGTAATAACTGCTTGATCCAAGGATAAATCTGACTGCCATTCTGGGGTCAAGAAGGAATTTTTTTCCTAGCTTGTTGCAAAATTGGGCTTCAAACTGTTTTTTTTTGCCTTCTTTTGAATCAACAGCAAAAAACAAATGTGAGCTGGCTGAACTTGATGGACACAAGTCTCTTTTCAGCTATGTAACTATCTAACTATAAATATATACCTAATTACAAAAGAGAAGGAAAAGAAAACTCCCTTAGGCCATAAGGTATCTAATGTATGAATCCAAAAAGATTCTCTCCTTTTAAGCAAGCCCTGACAGTTACCACCTCTCTGTATCTGTCAGTATGCCTGACGGTGTATGTGTGTGTGCGTGATAATGTCTGTCAGTGATTGTGTGTGTGTCAGTATGCATTTGTGTGTGTTAGTATGTCAGTCAGTTTATATGTCTAGATCGGTATCTGTAAGTAGTCAGTGTGTGTATCGGTGTATTTGCATGTGTGTCAGAGCACCAAAATTATATATAAAAACCACATTCAAAAAACAACACTACACATAAATGCACACTTGCGTCCAAACTCCAACACCACAAACAAACACATTCAGACAAACATACTTCATACAAAACCATGCTTACATTCAAATAAGGCAAAATACAACCCTGCAAGCATGGGAAATTGGTAGAACCCCACCTGTAAATGCATTGTTGGAGTTCCACAACAGATAGGGTTTTACCTTTTGCCCAACCTTGCAATTGGAGGGAGGGGGGGGGGGGCAAATAAAATTCTTGCACCAGGGATCTTTATACTTTAGTTCCGCCGCTGTGTTGACTTGCTAAAACGCTTTATGTTTAAAGAGTATGTCCTTATTTATTTTGGGGGGTTTTTTAAATCATTTTCCAAAAAGTGCAGATTTTAATAAATAGAAGCAGACCCTTTCATAAATGAATGGTGTTACACCCCTCTCCCTTTCAAGCAGACCAGTCCTGTTACTTCATGGTCTGCTTAGCACAGTGGAGCTAAACTCAAGAGACAGCAATTGGGGCAAGCTTAGAAGGGGAGGGTTTGTAAAGGCAGCAGACAGGAGAACTGCAGTTTTGTTTCATTTTTTGTTTTTAGATATTCCTGTTAATAAAATGCATAATGGAATAAATGGATGTTTTTATTATAGGGGTTATATCTGCTAAACAGTGATTTTATATTTGGACAGTGTCCCTTTAATCTCAGCGAAGTCTATTTTGGCCTTTATTCATTAACTGCCCATAGGTGTCCCATGTGATAAGCAGAGTCCCTGTGGCAGCATTACTGCACCTAGAAGGCAGCCATGTCTGTCACGTGACAACACCCACCTGTGGAAGCTCCTGCCGCTCCCCCTCCTCATCACAGCCCCGCATGCCACACAGCTCTTGGGCATCGCAGGCAGGTACCGGTCTGCCCCTCCCACTCTCACTGGCCGCGAGACACACACAAGTAGCACTGCATCACGTGACGCTCCCCAACACAACTTCCTATCCAACGACGGACGGGCGGCCGTCCGTGACGTCACTAGTGTGTCCCCCAGAGTGAGGCTTGAGCCGCAGACAGGCCGTGTGCGCATGCTCAGGAAGGCGAAACGCTAAGACTGACGCTTGGCTGCTCCGCCCGGGAAGTTTCTTCTCTCTCTCTAGCTTTCTTGCATTCATTCATCCTTTAGTACATAGGAGAGGAGATGGGTGCGCGGTGTCTCGCCTGGTAATAGCTCCCCCTCCCCCCGTGTGGGACAGAAGTTCAGCTCGCTGTGCAGTTATCCGTGCCTGGTGTATGGAGCCGGGGGGAGTGCGCTGGGTGCTTGTGTTAATCCCATACTGAGCGGTAAGTTACTCCCTCACAGGCCGGGGGCTGGCACTAGGAATGACAGGGGAGGCCCAAGGTTAGTCAGCTTCACAGTGCATCATGGGAGTTGTAGTTCTATAGGAGTTGGAGCTCTGCCTTCCAAGCATCTTGACTTATAATATCCTTCATCAAATGTGCCAGAAGTCTTAAATGCCAGTTATATTTGGCTAAAGGCTTCTTTCCATGTAGTTGTCCTGCCTGTTGGTCTGTGCAGTCATTAATCTAAACCTGAAACAGATCTTGGGGTGTGTAGAGTATCGGATACTGGCATCGTATAAGGGTATCGGATACTGGCATCGTATAAGGGTATCGGATACTGGCATCGTATAAGGGTATCGGATACCGGCAATCGCATCAGTAATCGGATACCGGGCAATCGTACCAGGGCATCGGAAACCGGCATCGCACTAGGCATCGGATACCCGCATCGCATTGCGGGGTACGGGACACCGGCACGACTAGGTACGGGACACCGGCACTGCATCAGGTATGGATACCGGCATCGCATCAGGGCACGTGGAAACCGGCATCGCACTAGGCCATCGGAAACCGGCATCGCACTCAGGTTAACGGAAACCGCATCGCATCTGGCATCGGAACTGGGCACGCACTTTCAGTGACGCAAACCGCATCGCATCAGGGTACCCGGAAACCGGCATCGCATCAGGGTAATCGGAAACCGGGTAATCGCACTAGGGTATCGGAACCGGCATCATACTAGGTATCGGAAATGGCATCGCATAAGGGTATCGGATACCGCACTCCACTTTCAGGGCACGAGCCACCGGCATCGCGCATTGGCGGCATCGCACTGGCATCGTACAAGGGTATCGGATACTGGCATCGTACAAGGGTATCGGGTACTGGCATCGTACAAGGGTATGGGGTACTGGCATCGTACAAGGGTATCGGGTACTGGCATCGTACAAGGGTATCGGGTACTGGCATCGTACTAGGGTATCGGGTACTGGCATCGTACTAGGGTATCGGATACTGGCATCGTACTAGGGTATCGGATACTGGCATCGTACTAGGGTATCGGATACTGGCATCGTACTAGGGTATCGGGTACTGGCATCGTACTAGGGTATCGGAAACTGGCATCGTACTAGGGTATCGGATACTGGCATCGTACAAGGGTATCGGGTACTGGCATCGTACAAGGGTATCGGGTACTGGCATCGTACAAGGGTATCGGGAACTGGCATCGTACTAGGGTATCGGATACTGGCATCGTCCAAGGGTATCGGGTACTGGCATCGTCCAAGGGTATCGGGTACTGGCATCGTCCAAGGGTATCGGGTACTGGCATCGTCCAAGGGTATCGGGTACTGGCATCGTCCAAGGGTATGGGGTACTGGTATTGTATTAAGTGGTCTAAGGTGGTTTATTTAGTGATGAACTTTGACACACTACCATAGCAGTTGTGAACATGTGTTCTATGATACAATATGGCATACCTAAGGAGTGACTTGTGACATGGCTAGTATGACATGATTTACTACTCTAACAATTTTTGGTTTGTGCAAAGTGGATTTTAAATTTTAGGCCAAAATAACCAAATTAGATATATTCTCCAAATAAAATGTGTTTACCGTTTGGTTATTTTGGCATAACGCTTGAATTGAGGCTTGAACTCCCAACAATTTACTCTTTGGTGAATAACATTGGTAGTGATTATAATAGGAGCTCAGGGACTGTCTGTGATGTCCTAGCCACTTTCATGTTGATGTGGACATCTATGGAAACCATTGACTACTCACAATTGCTTGGTCATGATGATGTAATGCTTATTAATTCCAGATGGATTGGAAAAAAGTTTAGGCTAAAAAAAAAAAAAAATTTTTAAAGCAGGTGCAAATAAGTAAATGTATGGAAAACAACTCTCAAAAGTCTGACATGTTTTATTATATTGCATACTTAAAGGACCACTATAGGCACCCAGACCACTTCAGCTTAATGAAGTGGTCTGGGTGCCAGGTCCCTCTAGGATTAACCCTTTCTGCTGCAAACATAGCAGTTTCAGAGAAACTGCTATGTTTACCTATGGGTTAATCCAGCCTCCGCGATTCTCACTGTGATTTTCACAGTGAGAAGATACCAGCGTCCATAGGAAAGCATTGAGAATGCTTTCCTATGGACTGGCTGAATGCGTGCGCGGCTCATGCGCATTCAGGTGATGACGGGGAAAGAAGGAGGAGAGTCCCCACTGCTGAGGGAGCCTGAGAGAAAAGGTAAGTGTTTAACCCCTTCCTCACCCTAGAGCCCGGCGGGTGGGGGGGACCTAAAGACCCTATAGTGCCAGGAAAACAAGTGTTTTCCTGGCACTATAGTGGTCCTTTTAATTGTAGACTAATTGCACAATGTGAGATTCTAAATTTTGAAAGGTCTATCTAAACACATAGACCACTTCAGCATAAAAGGCCACTCCAGACCCGTAAAGCACTGTAGATTGCTGAATTGCTTTATATGTGAATAGTGGCCTATATTTTTCCTTTTACATAAAGTACAGATGTCAATAGATTTTTATTTTTTGCATTTTTATAATGTATATAAATTGCAATATCAACCTTCCAAAAAGGAATTATCCTCAAGGTGGTACATCCTTGAATTAACCTTTATATTCAGTGGGGCGAAAAATACCTATTGCCCCACTGACAATGATATACTGTGGCCAACCAGTTAAAATTAAAGGTACATTGTGGGCACCAGGTTCCTGGGCACTTTCTTACCTGAAGGGTGTTTAACCCCAAAGCTTTCCTCCTGCTCCGGATCTCCAGTTCCCCAGTGGCATCTGGCTTCTAAAATTGAAGTGCAAAGTGTTGTCCGGCAGGAGCATCACTGAAAGTTACCTAGCTAGAAAAAACTGCATTTGGGAGTCTGTAATTGGACAGCCACAGAAAGTCTGGGCTTGGTTAGAAGAGAAAGCAAAGACTTTATAGAAGAGAACTGCAGGTTTTACAAGCTGTTTTTAGGTAAATCCCCAATTTTTAAAAATGCATTATTAAATGCGTGCATATTTTCATTGGGGATATATCTACTAAACAGTAATATATTTATTTTTAATTTGGGAAGTGGAGTGTCTCTTCAATGTAGTTGGTTTGGTATTTAGATTATGACCCTGTAGTTTTATTGCTCAATTATCTGCTTTTCCATCGTTTAACCACCCATAGCTATATCTCCCTTGGCAGTAAATCACACAATCCTCCCTTTACACTTATTTGGAACATAGCAAGCAGGGCTCCAAAACAACTTTAGTTTAATGAAGCAGTTTTGGTGTATAGATCATGCCCCTGCAGTCTCACTGCTCAATTCTGTCATTTAGGAGTTAAATCACTTTTAGACAGCCCTAGTCCCACCTCCTTGGATGTGACTTACACAGTCTTCCTAAACACGTCCTGTTAAGAGATCTAATATTTATACGTCCTTTATTGCACAGTCTGTTTTAACCCCTTAAGGACACAACTTCTGGAGTAAAAGGGAATCATGACGGAATATTTCCGTCATGTGTCCTTAAGGGGTTAATTTAGAATTTTGTATCTTTCTCTGTTATTAGCCTTCTAGACCCTGCAGGAGCATCCCGTGTGTGAATAAAGTTTAATTTACAGAGCAGGAGATAAAAAATTTTTAAAAACAAATTAAAGGACCACTCCACACATCCAAAAACACTGCACAGTTTAGTAGATATAGGGGGCAGGGAGATAGGCACGCTCAAGTAGAGTGTGCACTAACAGAAGTCAGAAGGAATCCTCCCTGGCTGTTTGATTGACAGCCGGGAGGGAGTTCCTTAGTTCATTTATAAAAGTGCTGATTTCGCCTAGTAATTTGTACTTTTATAAACTAGGATACTCCTCACCCATAAAGAACTCTAGCAAGCTAAAGTGCTTTGGGGGTGTGGAGTGGTCCTTGAATATCTAAATGAAAATGAAACCATTTTTTGTTTCCATGCAGGCTGTGTGAGTCACTGTGTGGCTAGGGCTGCATAAACCGAAACAACAGTGATTCAATTCCTAAATGGCAGAGAATTGAGCAGTGAGACCTCAGTCATGATATATACACTACTTCATTAAGCTAAAGTTGTTTTGGTGCCCATAATATTCCTTTAAGGTCAGAATAGCCAAACTAAATGAAAATCTCCAAGTCAACTAATCTTCTAGGTCCGCCATTTCGGCACATATTTTGAATTCGCTATACTTTCCTGACAATTTGCAGTTTAGTGAATCGCGTTGAGTGTGCATTTACTTTAGAATTTCCGATTTCCTACTGTTAATTGCCGCTAGTGCAAAGAAAACAAGAAATCAAAGCTCCCAAGCTGAGGAGCACAGTTTGAGAACTACTCCAGAAAATAAAAATATAGGTCGCGCCACAATAGAAGCAAATGTTATAATATAATAAAACCAATAGTATACTAAAAGACAAAATATTTAAAAGGAACAGTCCTGGTAATAAAATACAGTAAGAATAAAAAGTAAAATCGGTCATGCCACAATAGACAATAAAATAATGATTACAGTAGTGTACTTACATAAATAAGATAAAATTAAATATATAATAGTCCTGATTTTAGGGGACCAACTTGATTTGCGGAGCTTGAGTGTGATGTAGGTCTGTTAGAAGTACAGATCTTGAAGTATTCTGATTCTCTTCGTTCAGTTCAGAATATTCAAATTAAAAAAAGAGCTCCAATAGTGTACACTGTATCCAACAGTGAGCATAAAATCTACTTCACAGCAATGGTATTCCTACTCACCTATTAAAGAGCTAGTCCAAGCTCAGGTGTAGATAGCATTCAGTGACATTGATCCTCCACTGGTAGGTGGTAGTTGATGATGTGTAGTTTGAAGTGAAGGAAGTCTCGATGTGAGGAAAAAAATACAATAAAAAAAATAGTGCTCTCTTTATATAGCAAATAAAAAGATAATAATAAGATTGTATATACTCACATTTTAGTGATCAGGGTATAATGCTCACTATAATAACGTGGGTGGTATAATCCCCACCTTGGGATTCTTGAATGAGTATGTACTGCGATATTCTTGGTGTCCAGGTTAAAAATAAAATACTAAATAATATATGTACAAAAAGGGGGTTATGGCACACACAAAGTTTTAGGGGCCAATATTCCTTTAATAGTACAAATTTGAAAAGCAATTAAAACAGCCAAGTTGATAAAGCCCTGTGTTGGTGAAACACGTTTTGGCTGTTTTTATTGCTTTTCAAATTTGTTTTTTGTTTTTTTTAAATAAGTTTTTTTTTTTTTTTGGGGGGGGGGGGTCTGTCATTCTTTGAACATATTTGTGTTCCTCTTATACCAAATAACATGGTATCAACTCATTTGGTGTGTTTGCCTTGAAAGCTCAAATACTAGTAAAAAAAAATAAAAAAAATTTGAGCGGGTACCCCATTTGCAAAAGCTGATTAAATTGTCAAACCGCATCAATATTTACAGATGTCCTGAGTTGCATCACAAGTGAATTTAATGGATGCTCTGCTAAACAGTGGTCAGTTTAACGTGAAAGTGGTTTTCAGAATTCTAGGAAAGTAAATTCTTATGTAAACATGAGAATAATATTGTCATTTTTTTTTATTCTAGTTTCTCAATCCTTACAGGAAGTAGCGTATATATCCAAATTTTGTGTGTGTGTGTGGTTTTTTTTTTTTTCTTCTTAAAGTAGCTATCTGCTATATCGATTCATTTTTATATGGCATCCCAGTTAATTATAGTTTGATTTTGCAGTGATGGCATCACAGAAAAGGAAATCATCCCTGGTTGGACCTACTGCCAAACGCCAGAAAATTGGTAAAGACAATGAACAACCTTCTGTTACAAACCAGCGAAGAAACAGTGTTTCAGGTGGGAAGTCCAAAGTCCAGCAATGCTCACAAAAGAACAAGTCCCAGAAATCTAAATCGCCTTCTGTTCCAGCAAAGAAAAGAAATGGTATTGCAAAAACTCCTAAAGCCACCCCATCTTCAAAAAGAAAAACTGCAGGGAAAAGCCCTTTGAAACCTAAAACACCTGTAAAAAAAACAAATGTGAGATCCACTTTGCACTCGTCTACTGTGAAATCTGTACAAAAAAAGAAAACTGCAGAGTCCAAAAAAGCCAGAAATAAAGATGTGCCTGCCAGGAAAACATCAGTGAAAGTACCCAAAGCAGTAACCAGTTTAAGAAGAAATGATACAACTTCAGTTACTACTTTGAAAGCCTCAAAGAGTAGTCGAGCTGGTCTGGCAAAGGAAACTGGAAAACAAAATAATAAAAACTCATCCCAAAAAGGTAAAAAGTTGAGCAAGATTCTTGTCTCTCCTCAGCCAAGAGTGTCTAAGAAGAAGGGTCAATGCCGCACAGGTAACCAAATAAATGAGAAACCGTTATTGTTGCCACGTGGGACAAAAAGTGAAAAGCTCCTGGAAAGTTCAGGCACAGATATTGAGTTGCGAAGGAAATCTGAAAGGATTATTCAGGTAAAATCACAATCTGTTTCAACTACTGAGAAGCAAGCAGGAGTTCACAAAGTGGCACCTGCTGACCCAAAGGAGAACAGTAAGCACAAACATGGCAAGCAGCTTAAATCATCTAGTGTAAGTGAAACAAAAGGTATTCGATCTAAAAAATTTGACCGGCTTTCGAACAGACAGCTCTTACCGCACGACGACTTTGAAAGTAAGAAGAGGACTAAAGTGATGCACACGACAGTTGCTAAGAATTCCCTAATTACAAGAAAACCAAAAAAAAACACAGCAGGAACAAAGAAAAAATCTAATAAAAATACTTCTAGTGAAAATTCACAAAGTGAAGAGCAGAAAAGTCAAAACTTTGACTTGGTCTCCGTAGATTCTTTGAAAAATTACAAAATCGCGGTCTGTGATTTGTTAAATACGTCTGTTGGTTCCACTCCTAGTTTTAGTGTATCATCACCTGGAAAAACAAAGACTGAAGTGAAAAAGCCAAAATCAAAGGTACCTTCAGCTACACCTGCAAAACGCAAAGCTAGTGCTATTAAACCTTTGATTAAAAGACAGAAAACTGGGCAATCAGGTGGTGATAAGCAAGCCCTGTCAGTTACAGATGACTCAAAAAGTAGAAGGGTTAGTATCTTGGACTTGTGCCATGAAATTGCTGGAGAAATTGAGTCCGACACACTGGAAGTTGTGAAAGAGGTCCAGAACTCTGAAAATGTTCCCAAAGAAGAGAGCCTGATAGGGGAGGAGATGGAGCAGGAGACATTACAACTGGTTTCTTCTGAAGAAAGCCCTTCTAAGTGTTTCTTTCCAAGCAGAAAATCCTCTCAAATGAAAGCCAAGATAGAGCAAAAAAAAAGACCTGCACAAAGAAACACAAAATGGAATAAAATCAAGCTGAAGAAGCGCAATAACTTTGGCCATAATATGCTTAGAAACAGAGCCGTGCTTCCGAGTTTGGCTTCAATTACAGCAAAACCTGTTGCCTTAAAAATAAGCCAGCCTATGGTAAGCACATTGAGTTCCAGTAAGAGCACAAATAAAGATTCTGATGCAACTTTGTCAACACAAACTGATTTTATAAAACCAAACCTCTCAGAGAACAGCAAATCGAGAACTCCAGACCAAGGAAATATAACGGAAAAGAGAGCAGAAAATGGCATTTTGGAAAACCATATTAATCATGAGTTAGAGATGACACTTGATGAGGTAAGGTTGTGTTTTAATGTAACATAGGTTTTGCAAGATTGTGCGTGCACCATAATGCCAGATTCAAATATTTGTTTTTGTTTTTTGTTGAGGACCACTAAAGGCACCCAATCATTTAATCTCAACAAAGTGGTCTAAGTTCATTGGCCATGCCGTTTCAGTACTCCGATGTAAAACGTTGCTATTATTGAAGTGTTTAATACTCCTCTGGTGGCTGTCTTCCCAACAGTTTTTAGGAATATTATATTTGTAAATATTATAGAAAATTACATTTTGTGCAAGTGATTGCAATATAATTTAATGAGCACTCCAATATTTTAGTTCAATGTAAATCTTAGATAGACAGACAAACCGTTAGATGCAGATTGGTGGTGCTAAATGAGGATTTGTAGTGGTTTAACTAGATGGCTAACCTACTCTTTGATGCCACATGAACATAACAGGATTGGGACTTTTACATTATATAGCTTGTTTACAAATGGATGATGTTTAGTAGTTTTTGTTTTTTTTCTTGTACAAGTTAAATCTCAAACCCTTTTTAGTTTTACAGATTTAAAAAAATAATATATAAATTCATGTTTGTCTAGCACTTTTGCAAGTTGAAATGTTTACTTTATATTGTGTTATTTACATTCCTAGAGCTTTAGGTTACATTTGGAGTCCAGTCCAGAAAACACTCCTTTAAAAAAGGGGGCATCTCCGTTAGTCGGCAAAGAAGCACAAGGTATGTGATTGCTATTCTGTTTTAATTTTATACACAGAGATCTATAGTTAAAATTATCTTCCTAAGGTATAATACAGAGCTTGACAAATCTGTGGGACCTGGTCAGAATCAGATATTTGAACTGGCTGGACCATAGGTTTACGTTTCTGGAGATCAAAAAATAAATCTTGTGCTGCTCAGTCCACAAAACTACACAAGATACACGTATGCTGATGAAGTTAACATTTTGTGTAAAAGGGTCGGTTTTCCACAGTAATAAGGAAGATCAGCAGAAAAGATAAAGGCTGTTTTTGATGCCGGTTGTATCCCTTTAAGATCTGCCTCTTGTCAAGATTGACAAGTGCAGGAAAAATACATAAGACAATTCCCTACTTTGGTGTTTTTAAGATAAATAGATTAGAAATAAAGAAAAGAACAGTCTGAAAGAGAGAAGCGGAAACAGGAGAAAGGTAAGTTTGAGGTGACAGAGCCACTTTAATAAACATTTAGATAAAAATTCCAGGGCGGACTTTACCTCTATTTTTATAATGCACTGCAGATTAATTTCACTGGAAGCACCATAGCCCATTTACTTCATTATTGCCCAGAGAACAGCGTGTATGGGGAGAGAGTGTTTTTTGTTTTTTCTTCTCTGAGAAAGCAGTAAATATCACATTGACACCTTTTGGATTCTCTCCTAGACTGTGTTTCCAAGCATCTGTTTCATAATTTCGTCACAGACCAGATGACTACATCTCCTGCAAATGGGTAAGAGCCACTGTGTGTGATGTATTAAGACTACAATCCTTCTGGTAAATATTGCATACATAGCAAGAAAATGTTAAAGTGCTTCTGTCATGGAAATAGAAAAAGGTGAAACTTTTTTAGTAATATAAAAAATATGCTGCTCACCATTTTGCAGAAGACTTACATTTTTAATCTGAATTTGAGATAGGTTGACACCTTTGTGCTGTTTTAATAGACTTCTAGACTACTGATATGCAGGTGGATTGTATGCACCTTTTAATCATCAGTTTTTAGTTCTACAACTCGACACACCAGTCTCCCTCATTACTACAGATTTCCATAACATTCTATTTAAACATACATTTATGTGAACAAAATTCTTTTTTTTTTTTTTTTCTTCTTCTGGATGGCGGCAGTACCCACAACAGGAATTTCTTCCTTTGTCTTCCACTGACAGGCAGTATTTTACTATTAAAATTTTTATTGTGAAGGTTGGGATCACCTTGTAGTTATAAACAGAGGATAACCCCAACAGTTCCCAGCTTTCTGACTGCACCTAAAGAGACAGTTAGGCAGTATTTCCCCTGAGAGGCCGTAAATGAGAGAGTAACGGTTGCAATATTGTAAAGAGCTCTATAATTTGAATGCACGCCGATATAGCGTTCATTACAATGCATGTGCATTGGAATCATGCCATCTTGACTCAAATTGGAATTTCTCCATGTATATAACTCCTTGTGACCACACATAAGCCTTCTGGTGCGATCTACATACCGAAAGTGTCATCACCTTTCGCCCTATGCTCTTTAAAGTAAGACGAGTGAGTTTTTGTTTTTTATGTTGCCGTTGCCTCTGGAGATTACTGGCCCTTAGTTGCTTTGTTTTTTGTTTTGTTTTTCCTGTTTGTCTTCTAGGATGTCTAACTGCTCTGAAAAGCTGGAATCCCCTTTGAAACCTGACAAGCCTGAAAGAAGAAAAAAAATTTTTTTACAAAAAACTAAAATTTTCTTGTATTATTCTCTTACCTGATGGTTTAAAAAGAAAACCGGGTAATACTTTTCAGAATTTAAATCTGCTACTCTCCAAAATTTGAGCCCACAATGCGATTCAGCTGAATTTTTGGGGATGAAAGAATTTTCATTTCTCAAAGCGGTTTATTGAGTGCAAAATTTTATTTTTTTTAAAATAAAATTATCAGATTTTGATGACTCCGTTAATAGTTCTTCTGTTTATTTGTCTTCAGAAGATTTTTCTATTTTTGAGGAATATAGTATGTCTAAATTTATTAAGGAAGTCACATATACAATGGAAGCAGAAGAGGGTAAAGATTCTCAGAAAATGAAAACTAAATGTTTTCCATTGCATCCTAAGTTTAAAGAAATTACACGTGAGTGTGGAAAAATCCTGAAAAGAATATATTTTACGAAACATAATTTAAAAAATTTTTTTTTAAATGTTTTGATTTAAAGTAACATGAAGGTGATGCCTAACGTAGATGTTTCAGTAGCTCAGTTAGGGGAAAAGACTATACTATTCCTATCAGTAGTACAGCAAACTTGAAAGATACAATGATCAAAAAATCTGAAATCTCTTTAAGGATAATATTCCAGTAACATCCAATGGAAATATATTTGAGAAACAAACTTTTTTTACCCAAATAGACATGGGGATGCCAGGCCTGTAGGAGGCAGGCTCTCCTATTTTCTAAATACCTTGCAAAATACCTCCTCGGACCATTAGGTTTTAAGAATTATTAATCAGGCTGCAAAATAGAATTTGACGTCATTCCTTCCCAACATTTTATATGTTCAGATGTTCCTTCACAGGAACTAGAAGAAAAGCTTCTTTCCTTACGGTCATGGAATGGTGGGGGGAAAGCATCATGGTAGAAGAGATCCCAGATAAAGAAAATTCAGGGGATATTACTCAAGGCACTTTCTAGTGAAGAAACCAGTTGGTTAATTCAGGGCAATCTTAGTTTTAAAACAAATGTACAAATTTGTAACAAGGAAAACATTCAGATTGAAGAACAATTCATCAGCAAGCCAACTCTAATCAAAAGAGGAGATTTCCTAGCATCACTGAACGTAAAAAATGCATATCTTCATATTCTAATCTCAATAAACAGTTGAAAATCTTTTAGATGGACAATAATAATTATTGTGTTGGCACTCTATTACAGGGTGGTGCAGGTATTAGAGGTAACCCCCTATTTTTATTTTCACCTTTTTTATTATTTATTTTTCAATTTTTGTCGGCTGATCAGTCTGAAAGAATTGTCATTATTGCTTAATTATTTGTGTATTCACCAGACTATATAAGAATTACCAGCTTCATCAAAATTTTATATATATATATAGATATTATGGAATTTTGTCTTGACTACTGTAGATGAATTAACAGTGTGTGTATCATTCTGTATATTTGGCAATAGTGGTCTTGGTTGATTTAAATTTTTTGTCATTAAGTGTATAATAAATTTTTTTTTTTTTCTTCAGCATATCAATTCTTTTTGATGCATGTTATATGCTATTGGGTGCGATATTAAGTTATTTGTTTGAAAATCTTTAAGATTCACAATAAGAAAAAGCATAAAGATTATGTGCTATCCATTCACAGCACTGCCTTTCCGCCTTTCTTTATCGCCGAACATATTTAAGAAAATTATGATAGTCATTACAGCAGCCTTACCTGGACAATTGGCTCATTGTGGCAAATTCAGAAGACTTTTTTTAAAAAGGAACATCAGAATTTTCTTCTTGTTTAGAAAATCATGGCTTGATCATAAACAAAAAAAATCACACAATTCACCTACACTAAAAAATCCAGTTCCTAGGAATCATTATAAACACAAGAAGCATGAAACTTATTCGTCAAGAAAAGTAAAAAAAAAAAAGACGCTTTCAAATTGTCAGAAGCACGTCTGTTCAGTCATACAATCCTTGAGAATTGTAGTGTTGTTAAATTCTACAATTCCTTCTACAAAGAATTGTTACAAAAATTTGTACCTCTCAGATAATTTCACCACAGTTGTATACATAAACAAGCAGGGAGGCATGAGATCCACACATTTACTAACTATGTTAAAGAATTATTATATGGGTGGAAGATCATGTTCTAGGCATCTTGCCATTCGCATAAAAGGCTAAGACAACTGTTTAGCGAATGCTTTAAGCAGAAGTGGACTGTGTCAAAAAGATTGGTCCCTTTCAAGAAACACCTTTCAGAAGATAACTTGGCATTTTGGTGTTCCAGAAATAGATCTTTATTGCTTCATATGTCAAGAAGAAGACCCAAGAATTTGTTTCTGTGCACAAAATAGGGAACCTGAAATTCCTAGATGCATTGTCAATCCAGTGGTCCTTCCAGTTTGTTTGTCTTTCTTCCGCTTATGCTAATTCCAAAGGTTCTGAAAAGTATAACAACCGACAGGACGAGTTATTGCCATAATCCCATTTTGGGGGGAGAGGGGCCTGACTGTCATGGAGGCTAGACATGTTTTGGACGAGCTCCTCCACAAGCACCACAATTGCAACTTCCAACTGCACACTAATGCCCTCTTGATCTGGGCCAGAACAAGAGAAAAACAAGCTGCTGGACCTTTATGCTAAGCGGGGAGGAGGTTGGAGTTGCACCGAGGGTTTGTCAGCCCCACCACGGAATATGCAGCCTAGTAAGCACCGAGCTGGAGATCTGGCCGATCTCCTATACTGGGGGCCATGAAACCTGTTAACCCCCACCCACCCTCACCGGCAGGGGTGATCCCGGTCCACTCCTGGGAGATTGCCCACCTCAGACAGGGAAGCGAGCAAGCACCCTACCTATCAGTGACCTTGCCAAGATGGTGGAAGGCGCACGCTCCACAGCCTCCAGTAATGATCCCAGCAACATACTACTGCATCAGCCTACTCCGTCACAGCTAAGCACCTCCTCATATTGGGGGCTCCCTCAGGAGACAGCGGCCCTACATGGGGAGAAGGCTTCCGCATGGCGGTGGAAAAAGAAGCGCGCTTCAACTAAGTGCAGTACGGCACAACGGCTTGCCCCAAACTGACACACTGCTGGACCATGCGAGCTATCCACAGTTCGGCGGGTATACGGCATAACGCGTCTGGCCCCAACATGGCGGAGATATCGGAGAGGAAGAGGGGCAGCAGGTGGACCCATCTCTTCCTCACACCTCCACTCAGGATGGCCAGGACTGTGATCTGCCCATGGAGGGCATAGGATGAACAGTCTGATCGCTTGCACCCTCACCTTACCAGCAATTGTTTACAAGCCACGTGCCACTCATAACCTCTTTTTAGTTTTGTCTTAACATTGTGAGGGCCTCCCAGGGGAAATACCTGGAGTTATTGAAACTTTGTATTCTGTACATCATACCCTGTCACGTGAACATATTTATCAACTTTTCTTTCTCCTGTACTGCAAAAACTTTGCCTCAAAAAAAATTTGATTGACAAAAACCCCCACTATTGATTAGACAAAATTGCCTCAGAAGACGCTTTCTTCAGGCAGAAGTTTCTGCAAGCCATAATTGAATGACCCACCCTTCTATTTCACTTGTATGATCCCTGTTGTTGGTACTGCCGCTATCCGTATGGGAAAAACAGAATTTCTTTACTCACAGTAAACTCCTTTTTCATAGGATTAGCAGCAGTGCATATTTGTCACCTTGTCCCCCTCCCCCCCCCCTTTGTTTGTTTATTAAAGATATTTTGTATTCTATGATGTCTTGATTATTACAGGAGACTGTTGGTTTTATCCTTTTTTTTTTTTTTTTATACCTACAAGGGGATGAAGTGGGGTGGGGAAGGTCCTGACCTCAATTAAAATGTTAAGGGTAAAAAGCTGCCTGTCTTTAGAAGACAAAAGAAGAAAATCCCTTTTGTGGGTACTGCCTCTAATCCTATGGAAAAAATAATTTTAGGTGAGTAAAAAAGAAACAAAGTTTTTCTCTCATGTAATGATTTCCTTCCTAGAAATAATTTATATGGTTTTTACCCACATACTTGATGACACATGATGGCAACTTGTTTTTGTTGCCTCTGTTTCCAATGATTGTCAGACAGCTTTTAGTCCATTATAACACTGACTTCGCTTCAAAGGTAACCTGTTCTGTAACATCTAGTGTGCCAGAGGATAGCCATCACTGGACAATCTGTTTGTGTTTACAGGAGGACAGTGACAAAACCGTTATTGGCTGCAAAACCTAGTACATTGACATCAGAGGCAAATCTGCAGAAAGAAATCAAGAAGTTAAAAGACGCGGAGAAGGATAGCAGCAAGCAGCCCATAATCGTAAGAATCATAATATTCTACTGCTGTTTATTTAATAGCAATGATTGTTGTGGGGGTGAGCATGAATAGGCACAAAGGAAATGATTGTCTCTGTTGCGGTTATTTGAATCATTGATCCGCTGCAGGGTGTATCTAGGGAGGTATCTAAATACAGACACTAAAGGAAGTTGTGGTTTGTTCATTAAATAGATTTTTATACTTCATCGTTCCACGTCTGGTGTTTGCCCTTAGAGATAAATGAACAGCAAAAAAATACAATAAAAACCATTGAAGGCAAAATATCTTGAATTGCAATGTAAACACTAGAGCCTGCTGTAGGAGTCATGCTGCTAGACGTCCCTGGTGCTGTCCTGTTAAGAGTCAAACCGTTGTTGAATGGTGTCCCACGGCACCCATACTCAAGCTCCCTCTTCAGATATCTTCCACGTTGGATAATCGGTTTTGTTCTTAAAAGTGCATTATATAGTCACCAGAACTACAGCAGCTTATTTAATTTGTTCTGGTGAGTAGAATCATTTCCTTCAGGCTTTTTGCTGTAAACACTGTCTTTTCAGAGAAAATGCAGTGTTTACATTACAGCCTAGTGATAACTTCACTGGCCACTCCTCAGATGGCTGTTAGAGATCCTTCCTGTGTCATGGCTGCCTAAAATGAATCCAAACATTCAGTATCTTCGCCCTCTGCATGCAGACACTGAACTGTCCTCATAGAGATTCATTGATTCAATTCATCTCTATGAGGAGATGCTGATTGGCCAGGGCTGTGTTTGAATTGTGCTGGCTCTGCTCCTTGTCACTCTCAGCCAATCCTATGGGCAAGCATTGTGATTGGATCAGACTACCACTTCTAATGATGTCAGGAGGTAGCTAGCTATTCTGAGGCAAACAGAATGCAGAGCTACAGCTTCAAGTTTGAATACAAATAAGATTTTACTATATTTAGGTAGGCATCAGGGGCTCAGGGGGCTAGATGGTGGTGTTAACACTAGAGTCAGGAATACATGTTTGTGTTCCTGACCTTATAGTGTTCCTTTAATTCGATGCAGTTTGAGAAAAATTACTCTATCAATGCATGCCATTTGCAAAAATAGATATCAGGGATGTTTCATTATGTGAGCCTTGTGGATAGAGGGCAGTCGCCAAGTTCAACAAGTTGGTTCTTTTCATAGAGATTTTGGCGTCGTTATACTGGGTGTCAGTCTTACAGCCACTAGAGGTGTATCATTGGACAAATGCAAAACGTTCTCTGAAACAATAACATTTTACATTGTCTAAAAAGAGAAACTGCGTCTGCTCAAAAAACATTTCATGAAGATGCACTTTGGGGTTGTTTTTTTTTTTTTTATATCGTTCAGTAATTGTAACTTATGAGGAAATGTTACATAGACTCTCAGGCTCTTTACATAAATTCGACCGAGCTTGGTCACAATGGCACAAAGTTGTAACAGGACTACGGTAGATCCTATTGTATAGGTGGAAGCATCAATGTGTAAATATAAGCATGTCACTTGTCTTTTCTATCTCTGAGGATGCTGTCATTACTTTTGCACTTATAAGATGTAATGGTGCCCTTTGACTGATAAATTTTATTTTCAGTAGAGAACTGATTTAAAAATAAAAATGATATATATATTCCTTTACTATCTCTGTTCACTCCAGTATTTCTTTTTTATATTCCTTAATAACTCCTTGATAGTTCTGTGAATTCTTACTACCAACAACTGGCTTGGAGTGCAGAAATATTTATTTGTACTGTTTAGCAGAAAATAAATACACTTTTTTTTTATTTATTTTTTTTAAATGTATTGATTTTTAAAGTTGATTTAGATTTTTCTCATTTATTGAAATTGCAGTCCCTTTTAAAGTTTATATGGAAATAAGAAATTAAACCAATGGTTTGTGTACAGATGAAAAGTCTGAATATATAAAAGATAGTCAACTTCTTACATGGGTAAATATTGCATGTAGTGGTCAGTAACTTAAGGAGGTTTGTACATTTCTTCCCCTTCAGGACGCAGGTCAGAAACGGTTTGGCGCGCTATCATGCAGCATCTGTGGAATGTTATACACTGCATCAAATCCTGAAGATGAAACCCAGCACCTACTGTTTCACAACCAGTTCATCAGTGCTGTAAAATATGTGGTAATAATAATATGTCATAACGATTTTAGCATTTCTATCCCAGCCGTAAGTAAAAATATCAATATTGCAATTTAGAAATAATCTAGTTCTTTTGCTGATCGTATTCTTGCCTGGATTACTAGAATTGTTTTGACAGAAGCCGCTTGCTGCTGTCCCTCGCTTACTGCATTTAGAATTTCTATAAACGCCTTAATTATTTTGTTTGAGTTGCAGGTCATGTTGACTTTGTAGAGCTAGTGTCCTCACAAAAAAAATATTGTGTGCCTGATCAGGCTTCTGTAAATTCTCACCCAGGGCTGGAAGAAGGAGAGACTTGTGGCAGAGTATCCTGATGGAAAGATCATCATGGTATTTCCGGATGATCCAAGATATGCGCTTAAAAAGGTTTCCTCTACACTCTATCAAATGTGTCCGAATGTGCTGAAGACGTGCGTGTGTGTGTGTGCATGTGTGTGTGCGCGCTCGTGCAGGCTATATTTAATACTGACATGTCTTTTTATTCATTTTAGGTTGAGGAAATCCGAGAAATGGTGGATAGTGATCTAGGTTTTCAGCAGGTTCCCCTGAGGCTCCATTCCAGAACAAAAACACTTTTATTCATTAGCAATGACAAGAAGGTGGTTGGGTGTTTGATAGCAGAGCACATTCAGTGGGTAAGTATACATTTAACAAACTCTGCAGTGTGTGTGTTTGTTTTTTGTTGTTTTTTTATGTTTACAGAAAATGACAGGTGACTCCTGCAAACATATTATTTTTTTTTGTTTTTGCAGAATTGTCTGTGTATGTAATAATATATGTACATATATACCTGGCTAATTTCCTAAACTGTGCTGAATTGATTTCTAAACTGAAATAGTAAATGTCAAAATTCAGGTAATGGGGCTTATGTCATAGACTGTTTAGTGAATTAACCCCATGGTATAAAAATGAGAATTTAAGTTTTATAACACCCCTTTTCCCCTTTTTGATAGTGGAAAAAGTCAGTTAATTAGAAAACCTCACAGCTTGTATATTACAAAATGCAGTCTCTCTGCAGTGGAAGGTAGACTGGATGATCAAACACATGCTTACATAAAGAACATATTCTTATTTTGTCATTGTGTGTTATGTACCTCATATGTCTGTGACTACACCCTACCAGTGATCAGGCTCCAAAATCTGCCTAACTAATGTTAGTTCCATATTACAGGCCCTATACACCTGGGAGAGCTAATAACTTTACATAAAGCACAATAATAGAAATATTCATATGTGGCTAATTTACTCCACTTCTATTCAAGCAGAGTTGCAATAAAATGGTGTGCACACAGTAATCCTAATGCTGTGAGGATAACTTATTTTTTTTATTACAGATGTCAATTAAAATAGACTAATCTGTTATAAAAGAGGAAGCTCTGCAAATTAATAAGATACAGTACTGTATGTATACTATACAGACATATATTTATAGTAAATATTAATCTATATAATGATGATTGTGTACACTTTCAAAAGGAATGCTTGGGAATAGGAGCAGTGCAAATGTGTTACTTTTTGGTTCCAGAGAACTGAAGGTACACATGGAACATGCATCTCTCAGCATTGAATCAATGCTTTCCTATCGGATTTTACTGACACTGGATGCTTTAATGCAAAGCGTGAGGGCTTCCAGCGTCTGGCAACACAGTCAGGTAAACTCCCGGAATCGCTTCCAGTGGTTGTCTGGTAGACCGCCACTAGAAGGTGTCGAAATACTGCAATGTGAACATGAGCTGAAGTAATCTGGGTGGCTATAGTGTCCCTTTAAACAATAACCATTCTTGTGAAGGAACAAAGGTGAAATATAAACTTTAAGAGTTATTACATTTTGGTTGGCCATTGGATTGATTAAATAGTGTATCCTTGGGGTCTGAAGTGTGAGAGATTCCCAGCACAATGTGAATCAAGGAGAAAATTCACAAAAGTTGGATAGCAGGACATTGTAAGTAGATGCTAGAACCAACAAAACCTTAGAGAAATGCTGGAGGTCATAGAGTACATTTGACCTATGTTAGTTGGGTTCATAATACCAGCAACTTCTGTTTGTTTAGTTTTTTTATTTTATGTGCATTTTCTTTGCTAAGGATGCATGAAAAGCTATATATTTGCTTTGATCTAGATAGAGGTTATCACCTAGTTTATTCAATTTTAAGCCTGTTTTTCATTCAGGATCTTCTAACATGAGCACAGGCAAGTGAATGTGCATCAATATATTTCCTTCCAACAGTTCTGTTTATGATCCTGACCAGGAATAATCTATATACTGTTGGGAGTACGTGCTTTCTAAATCTGATCTGTTAAGGTAGCAAGACTCCGACTGACAAAGGGAAACCTGTTCTTGTCTTCTAGGGCTACAGGGTGATTGATGAAAAAGATCCTGGAGATAATTTGGAAAGCGAGTCAGCCATTTGTGAGAGGGTAAAAGCCTGGTGCTGTTCAACTACACCTGAGCCAGCCATCTGTGGAATAAGTCGTATCTGGGTGTTTTCAATGATGAGGCGGAGGAAAATTGCCTCCAGGATGCTTGAGTGTTTAAGGTAAGGATGTTTGAAACCATATACATGTCAAATGTCAGCTAAGCTTACTTTTGTACTGCAGGTCTTCACAGCACAGAATACATTGTAACGGTAGACTTCTCCAATGCATGTTTTTTTTTTTTTTGATCAGGATATAAAAACTATAATAAAGGCACCCTTTGTAATTTACCGCTTTTAAAAGAATACATTGATAAATAGAGTTGTCCAGAACCAACCAAAATGTGTTCCCAAAAGGTGAGTTTCCAAGCAAATCCATCATATGATTATTAAGTCATGACATGGTTTTAGTTTTAGAGTATGAGATAACTGGTAGTTTACTGCACAAAATATTTAGTGTTTTAGACTAGACCAGGCCTCTCATTTGTTCCAGAGTGACAACGGTTTGACTGGAGGATGCAGTGCCCAATAAATGTCCAGCAGAGTAGATGTGTGAAATAGTATTGCGTATATTTATTTTTATTAGATAGAGAAATCTAGGCTGATTGACCTAATCTCTAATAATAAAAATTAACTGCATTTTCTGAGATTCCTGTAGTTATTATAGTTTATTATAGTTTAAGATTGAAATAAGTAGTGTCTATAGATATTTTTACTAGTAGAGAACATACTTTCTCATCATTGTCCTTATTTGCTATATATATTTATGTATGCCATTGCAACCTACTTTGTGAGAGTATTGTCTCTTTAATTTAGACTTTTTGGGGGTATTTTATCATATTTAACATTGCTAATATCTTATCTATTGCAGAAATCATTTCATATATGGCTCTTATCTGAGTAAAGAAGAAATTGCATTTTCGGACCCAACACCAGATGGCAAACTGTTTGCAACACATTATTGTGGCACCAGTCAGTTTCTTGTGTACAATTTTATCAATGGACAGAATCCGATGAGTTGAAGCAAGGACTTCACAGCTGAAATAGTTCACAGAGCCCTGTTTATTTTTAGTATTCTCCTAAAAGTGAACTCAGGATATGAACACCCAAAGGGCTGTTCGGTTTTAATAAAACTGGAAAAAAGATTCAGAAAAAAGCTTAATTTTTTTTAAGCAAATATTTTGCTATCTTTTTTTTCAACAGATTCTAGTTTAAGTATTTTCTACACACTAGTCTTGTATCATGCAACATATTGTTTTGTTTGCAGCAGACTAAACTGTAAAAATAGAAGCCTTGATGATAAGTGTAAACTGAAGACCTTTTATTTTTGGTATATACAAGTACAGCTGCTTATGTGTGGTGACCACTTTTTTTTTTTTTTGTCTGTTGAGTGCCAGACAGTAGGGCTTGTGCTGACACTCTGCTTAAGGTATATCCTGCATAATTTATGCCAGTCTTGTCATAAAACTTTAAATTGTACAATCATAGTCCTCTTGATACAACATTGGTTTGCAGTGAACAATTTAACCTGCAAGTGTGGAATTTTTAAATGTTTTCTTCTTCTTCCTACCACGATCTATAGGAGTCCTAACATCATTATGTTCAGATTTCCCCTTTAAACCACCCATTTAGAGAATGTCAGCTTGTAATATCAGATGGCATGTGTGACATAGTGAAGTTCAATTCCTGGAGATGGTTCTGTGGTCACAAAGTGATTTTATTCCTTTACTGGTCAGCAAACGTTTCACGACTACCCTAAATAGTTTTTAGGGATATAATGTATGCATTGTCTTGTAATAAGTGTTTTTCATTTGCACATGAGAAACTGGTAGCTCCACTGTCTGAAATGTTACTTTTAGCAGCATTGTTCAATTCCTAGTTCTGTGCTGTGTATATACCTTTTTAAAGACTTCAGTGTGAGACTTGTCTAAGATTCAGCGACTCTTGTTTTAAGAGTTAATACTGTATGTTCATAAACTGCTGTGGCCTTTCTGTAAATGTGTAGAATATGAATAAAAAGTTGCCTTTTTAAAAGAAAATAAAATTCCCCTGATATTGTAAAACTCTCAAATGTCCACATATGCCACTCTGTCCAATTGTTTAGTGATTTAAAGGTACCCTATAGTAACCAGAATATCTACAGCTTGATATAGTTGTTCTGGTGTCTATAGTATAGAAAAGGTATTGTTCCTTTAAAATAATCTACTGACATGTATATAGCTTTAGTGTACTTTGATATTGGAAGTAGCAGTAGTTTAAAAACTACAACAGCAGAAGTGCAATATATTATCCTTATTCAGTAACTGAGTCTGCACTTGTGATATAGTAAGTACCTCTGTATGAAACTTCTTCAGACCTCATATAGCCTGTGTAATAAACATTTGTTTAACTCTGGGGTTTCTCTAAAGCTTTACATAAAATACCTAGAGGTTCTAGCCATGATAGCAGATATCTTTAATCTCCACCCAGTCTGGACACATCTACTTCTCAAGTCTTTATTTTCTTTGTCACTTAATTCTGCATCTTGTCACATTGATTTGACATATTGGTGCAGGATAGTTAAAATTTAAGGTACAAGGATGGAGGAAGCTAAAATTGTTTGGAGGGGGGTGCACTTGCACTCTGAGCTCTGTGCTGCAGTAATAAACAAACACTATTAAATTTTTATAAATCTTTAGTAAACGTCTATAACTTTAAGAGGTCTTGGAACTGTGCTGTAGTAAAAAGAAAAAAAGGTTACATTCTTTTGAAACGTTGAGTTACTGACTTAACATCGTGAAAGTATATATGGTTGATATGAAGTTAAAGGGACACTATAGTCCCCAAAACAACTCTAGCTTTATGACGCAGTTTTGGTGTATAGATCATGCCCCTGCAGTCTCACTTCTTTCAATTCTCTGCCATTTAGGAACTAAATCACTTTGCTTATGCAGCCCAGTCACACCTCCCCTGCTCAGTTAGTAGCTCGCTTAGACCCTGCAATAGCCTCCTGTGAATAAAGTTCCATTTACAGAGCAGGAGACAAAAATGTTTAAAGTAAGTTACATCTGATTAAAAATGAAACCATTTTTATTTTTTTTTAAATTCTTTATTTTTACTCAATAGAATCAGCAAGTGTACATCAACTTTCAGGCTTACGCAGAAGCCAACATGTTCAGCATTTTGGGATCATTGCAAAGTTTGCCAAGAAAATAAAACACAAAAAGCAAACAACAAAAACAAAACAAAACAATGTGTGCTCCGTCATTTACTGAATCCACTGGCACCTGCCGTCTATCGAGGTGTTTTTAAATTTTTTAATTACCCCCTTCTAGGATATACATCAATGATCAGGCAATTCGACAGTTATACGGTCACTTTCGGGCTAATATAGAGGCCTATTAAATTACAATTTAATATAAGAGAAAGGTAGTCGTTGTGGTTATCGTTTGCCTGTAATTGTAACTTAGTTTTGGCTCTCTCCGTTTGTCGGGGAAACTTATGGTAGGTAAAGGTACAGGCTAATCTGCAAAATTTAAGTAGCCATCATATATGCTGATCAACTTCCTAAGTGTGTTACCTTGTTCCTCCAATCATTTGATCTAGCCTGAAAAAACAAATCACATAAAACGATGAAATAAGAGAGAAAAAGGAAGAAAAAGAGGAAGTAAAAAGGTTTAGAGAGAAAATGAGAAGTGCCTAGTCCAGGCTGAAAAGGAAAGAGGGGACTGGGGGGGAAACGGCGGGCCTACCATCTCTCCGCTGGCAGCAGCACCCTATCCGGCGGTATATCGTTGTGGTCAGCACCCGCTGGGGTATGCCTTCAATCTCCACTCGATCCAAATACGCTATTGTCCCATGGTTCCCAGAGTTTTTGGAATGTTACGGCGGTCCCTCTCACCCTTGCTGTCAAATCATCCATAATTCTACATTCTTTAATTCTGGAGATAACCCCTGCGAAATCCGGGCCCTCTGAAGTGAGCCATGCTGTCGCTATCGCTCGACGCGCGCACAAAGTAATCTTGTGTACTAATTTCTGTTCCCGAGTGGTCCATCCGTCCACAGATCTATTTAATAAGTAGGTCCAGGGGTCTATCCTCAGAGGCTTATCAAATATCTGCTTCAATAAATCCTCCACAGACTTCCAGAATCCGCGTATCTTTGAGCATTGCCACCACATGTGTAAATACGTCCCTTGGTCTCCGCAACCCCTCCAGCAATCATCCGTGTCTAGTTTGTGCATCCTATGTAATTGAATTGGGGTGGTATACCATCGGAACATAGTTTTCCACGCCTGCTCCTGTAGGGTGACACACATTGAAACCTTAGCATTTGCCTCCCAAATCTCTCGCCACTCCAGCCCCTCCAAGGTCTCACCGAGGTCATTCTCCCATTGGACAGTATACGTTAGTCTTCCCCAGTCTCCATTTTCTTCACTGAGGTGTGCGTACAATAATGTGATCAGCCCCTTGGGGGTTACCCCGTCCGAACATATTCTCTCGTAGAAGGTGTGAGTCTCCATTGCAGCCTTTTTAATGGTTGGTTTTTGGGCAAAGTCTCGTATTTGGATGTACCGGAAAAAATCCGCTGGAGTCATTTGATTACCCAATTGAAGGTCCGCAAACTGAACGATCTCTCCATTATGAAACAGCTGATGCAACCGTTGCAATCCAGCACGTTCGATGTTGCGGAAGTGCCTGGGGGTCATACCAGGGGGGAATTCTCTGTTCCTAAGAAGTGGGGTCATAGGGGATGGGGATGATGCCAGCTTATATTTGGTGTTACACATGTCCCATATGCGTATCGAATTGAGAATCGCTGGGCATGTTATCCGTATTTCCGGTCTGTATTCTCTGGGGACCCACATTGTGAACTGGGGGACGTCCACCCCCACCATCATAGATTCTATATCCACCCACTGCCTCTCCTCAGGAGCGGAGTGCCACATGGCTATCTGCGTTAGTTGTGCCGCTAGGTAATAAAAGAAGAGGTTCGGAAGGCCCAAGCCCCCTCTATCTTTGCGCCTATACAGTACCTGTTTGGAAATTCTATGTCTCTTGTTCTGCCATATAAAGTTCCCTATTGACCTTTGCAAGGGAAGCAATTGTGTCTTCGTGACTCGGATGGGTAGCGCCTGAAAAAGGAACAGTAAGCGCGGGAGGATGTTCATTTTTACGGAATGTATCCTACCGATCCAGGAAATGGGTTTGTCCACCCATTTGTCTAGGTCCTCCGTCAGCGCTCTAAGCATGGGGGCGTAGTTAGTTGCATATAAACGTTCTGGGTCAGCCGTTATGTTGATCCCTAGGTACCTTAGGGAGTCTGTTTCCATACGGATTTGGTATACCTCCCGCAACCTAGCTGTTTCATCTTGTGACAGGCATATCGGGAGCGCACTGGACTTTTGGATGTTTGCTTTATAACTGGATAGTCCACCGTATTCTAGAATGACTCCCTTAAGTGCGGTCATCGATTCTAGCGGAGTCGTGATGGTTAAGAGAACGTCGTCCGCGTAGGCTGATACCTTGAAGTCTTTATCCCCCACTCTTACACCCTTAATGTTTGGATGTTGACGTATCGCGTGAAGTAGAGGCTCCAACGCCAAGACGAAAAGGAGGGGCGAGAGCGGGCAACCCTGTCTCATGCCATTGTATAGCCGAAATGGGTGGAATGGGGCACCCGATATCTGTACTTGTGCCCGCACGTTATCATACATTGCTTTCGTTGTAGTTAAGTATTCCTCTGGGAAGCCCATGCACTTCAGAACTGGAAAAAGAAATTGCCACCGAACTCTGTCGAACACCTTTTCAGCGTCTAAGGATACCACTAACGTGGGGGTCCTTGATGTCCTTTGTTTCCAGATCAGATCCACGTTCCTCCTAGTGTTTTCAAACAATTGTCTACTTGGGATAAACCCAACCTGATCTGCATGGATGAGAGAAACCAGCAACGGGTTAAGTCTGTCGGCCTGTATTTTCGCCAAAATCTTCAGATCGTGATTGATCAACGAGATGGGCCTGTAGTTCTCTGGGTATAGAGGGTCCTTTCCGGGCTTAGGCAAGAGAACTATAGTCGCCAGTGTCATATCAGATGCCAGTTGTCCGCCCTGCCGTAAGCGGTCAAAAAGTCGGACCAATTGTGGTGTGAGTTCTTCTCTAAATGTTTTGTAGTATGAGCCGTCGAAACCATCTGGTCCCGGTGCCTTGTTGCCGTTTAGATTCGAGATAGCCTTGTCAACTTCTTCATCCGATATGTTCGCTGCCAGAGAACGTGTTGCCTCTCCACTCAACTTAGCCAGCCCTAAGCCTTCTAGGTATCGTATGATATATTCCTCCTCGCGTATCCCGTGCGGACTTCCATCCGGAGTGTGGTTATACAACTTTCCGTAGAAGTCTTCAAAGATCTTAGCAATCTCCACAGGTCCCGTTCTTGTCGTGCCATCAGGATGTTTGATCGCCGTTATGTGAGTCCTTCCTTGCCTTGGCCTAAGCGTTCTTGCTAAAAGGGTGTCCATTTTGTTCGCCTTTTCGAAAAAAGTCCGTTTCGACCAGGTCATGGCTTTTGCCGTGTCATCCAATAGTAAAGTGCGGATGTTCCTACGTGCTGCTTCCAATTGGGCGAAGATGTTTGCTGATGGCGCTGTTTGGTGCTTATGTTCCAGGGTGCTAAGTTGACCCAGCAAAGATAAACCATTTTGTTTTTATGCAGGCTCTTAGTCACTGTCAGGGGAGGTGTGGCAAGGGCTGCATAAACAGAAACAAACGTGATTAAACTCCTAAATGGCAATGAATTATGCAGTGAAAATTCATAGGCATGATCTAGACACTAAAATTGCTTCATTAAGCTAAAGTTATTTTGGTGACTATAGTGGCCCTTTAAGTAGGTGATAGTAACAAATGGTATAACCCAAAAATAATTCTCTTAATCATCATAGAGGCTTTAGGCTTATGTCCCATAAATGGTACACTACACTACAGGAGTAATGGGGAACCAGAGTAACAAAATAAAAAGTGGAAGAAACTGTTCTTGCACAGGTAAATTAAGGGTTAAAACATGTGAACCTTAGATTGCAAAACATTAACCCACCAAGGCCAAAGACCTGGCAGGTTTATCTCAGGTGGGACTCAACCCAGAGCCTGTAACAAAACCTGGCTTCTGATACTGAAGTGTGGGAGCCACCAATGGTAAGTGAAGTGGAGGTCTCTGACATGTTTAGTGATATGTCCCAGATACTATCACAAGTGCAAGATAGATTTTCTTATTTCCTGGAAAAAGTACCAAGGGCGTGTTTTTCTAAAATTCTAACAAAGCCTTCTTTGACATGCTTTCCATGTCTGTGACCCGACAAAGATCTAATCTCTAAAAGGAGGTAAACAGTTTGTGGCAGCCTAACCTGCATGGTAACCTGGAGTGAGGGTGAAGATATGTGGGAAGCCACATCAGGTACCCTTATGTGTTTATTTGCAAGAATAATCCCCTAAAATGTTATTTAGATAGTATGATACTCCAGTCAAGCTGTCTCATGTGGGCAAATCTACATCTGACCGACTTCTGGTCGCGCCCCATCTTAGCTGGCTGCGCTCTATAACTGCTTCCCGCCACCTTGAGACAATCCTTACCCATCTGCACTATCCGGGCAGTGCAGTGCTACTCAGGCCGATCTTGCTACACCTGGAGGAGTGGACTGAGCTCCGTTTGGCCACACAACGTGGAATTGATAGTCTCCCTGCATTGAGGAGGCGGTGGCCGGGAGTCCAGGCCTGTGTGATAGGCCGCATCCACCTAGGCACAGCGCCTGTCAAGATTAGCGGCTTTCTGGACGCATCAATACCTACCGAACTGGGGATGCCTGGACACTCCATCCTCAAGAGGGTGCAGGATCACAGCGGTGGAAGCCGCACCAGGTACCACTCCAACATGCTGGACAGCTGCTAGCAACCCTCCTCCCTTGCTCCTCTCTCTGCTTTGCACTGCTGGCCGTGTCGTGTAGCTCCTGTCCGTGCCTCTCCAGTCTGAAGGAACTCAGGGCTCATGACAGATCCTTTATGCCCTGTCACAATTCACTTCACCCTGCCTTCAACCTTGAAATTAGGGCTTTGTTGTGGCTGGACTCCCTATGCATACCTTGCTTTACTATATTATTTTATACCCAATGTTCCTGCTCTTTATTGCCCCTCATCACTGCTTGGGGGTTACTGCTGCCCCTCCACACTGGTGACCTTGCTAATATGCTATCTATCTGCTTACATCAGCCTGTGCCACTTTGAGGAACTGTACACTGATGCTTGCTCATCTGTTGCGGTCGCCTTGCAGTCCCACTGACTCATCCTGCTTAATAGCCTTGTGGTGGCAGAGCTCCTCAGGCACTGCAGCTCATCCCCTGGACTCCATCTCTCAATAGGGGCACACTTAAAAAACCCTGTTGCTTGCCAGATATCCTGTTTGTTTATACCTAGGCAGTTTTTGCTTAGTTTTCATTTTGTCTACACCATGCTCCTGCCCTAAAACAGACTGGTTTTACATTGCTCACATCGATATCTGATACGTTGCCTAACGTTCCTAACCAGTCCTGAGTGGTTGACAGCGATTCACCTACCAACCACACTCCCAGAAACTCCATCCGGCGGTTCTTTCTTGCTCTCTCTTTCACTCTTGGCTTCTCTACTTTTCCCCCATGCTCACTACTTATTCTCCTTAGGCCATTCTTATCTTGTTTCACAAAACGTATATTTAGCATAGTCGTCCACCACTGACAACAATCCAGCACGGTATGCTTGACACCCTGTCTCTTTTTCTCTTTGCCTTCTAACATTATATTCACAAAGATCACATTTGCTCTTAACATCAGGCCCCTCTATTCTAACACCTTGCATTTCCTTACCTATCTTTGCTCCACCACCATGGATAAGTTAATTGACAAAACCCCATCCAAGAGAACACAAGGAAAAACTCAAAGACCCTATACCAGCCTCTACTCCTCATTGCTCACCGACTGGGTCAGACACAGATGAGGCACCCTTTTAAATGAGCTCCACTACTAACCTAATTTCACAACAGGCCTCAGAAACCGCTCGGGAGGTTTCCAACCTACTTAAACCGATATTTGAATCTCAATTTAAGGACGTCACAGAATCAATAGATTGTGCAGTTGATCTTCTCCAAGCTCACTCTTCTCAACTGCTGGAAACAAGACAGAGTACTATGGAGGATGAGGTACACCAGTTACAAACCACGATTCGTCAACAACATTACACTCTGACCTCTCTACAGGACAAGCTGGATGACCTAGAAAACCAAAGCAGATGGAACAATCTCAGATTTGTTGACTTACTGGAATCAGTAAAGTCTGGAAATATTATTCCCACTCTCCAGTCCTGGCTATTGGACAACTTGCAACCACCTCTGACTCTCCTCCCATCATTGAATGAGTTCACAGAAAAGGCCCAGAAAAATCTGGCAACAGAACATGATCAAAATATATCATAACTAAATTTTTTAATTTCCATGATACGATTTGCATCCTCACAGCTTACAAAAACCTAGACCTGCCTACATATCAAAGTAATAGAATTCTGATCTTTAAAGATGATTCCTCAAAGGTTACCCAATGACGCAAGGCATTCACGCCCATCTGTTCAACACTGCACAAGAAAGTTGCTCTTCTCAACACTATGTCTCCAAATTGCTAATAGAAAACAGCACAACTTCAGTGACTGAGGCTTCTGAATTTCTACAAGATGTCCTGCCAGATTGGGATAGCGCTTCTCCTGGCCCATTAACCAGCCCCTTGCTTGCCCACAAAGCGCAGTGATGTCTTTGTTATCCTTACTTGGATTACTGGGCATGTGCATAGGGAACATTTTCGGTTCGGTTCGCCATTACGAAACTCGGGATTTTCGCAATTCGGGACTTCGGCAATTTAACACTTCGGAAATTCGGCCACTTCGACACTTTGGAATTTCGGGACTTCTATTGCAGCCGCTTAGTAGATAACTCCCTAATACCGTGGGAATTAGGGAGTTATCTACCAAAAGGCTGAAAGACCTAAATTGGTCTTTCAGCCAAATTTACTAATACTAAGTAAAAATTACTTAGTATTAGTAAATTTTGCCCCTACTCGCTATACCGCGAGTAGGGGCATGTCTAGTAAACAGTGAGCAGCCTCGAGTATGTTTTCCTGGCACTATAGTGGTCCTTTAAAGACAATTTTACTAGAAAAAGACCTGAGTGGAAACTAACGGAATTTATACTGGAAATTCATTCACATAGAGAACACATTAGGAATCTGCTATTTTTATACCTTAAGGAAAATAATATTTCTGATCTTTCTCCAGCAATAATATAAGCAGCATTTAAATGTGGCATAAGGGAACACTATATTAATTTAGCATCTCAAAATAATGTAGATAGAGACAAAAACCTCTCTGAATTATACACTGAACAAAATTATAAGCGCAACACTTGTTTTTGCATCTAAGACTTTTTCTATGTACTATTTCTCTCAAATATTGTTCACTAAATCTGTGTTAGTGAGCACTTCTCCTTTGCTGTGATAATCCATCCACCTCACAGGTGTGGCATATCAAGATGCCACAGTTATTATTATTATTTTATTATTTATATAGCGCCATCAGACTCCGTAGCGCTGTACAATGGGTGGACTAACAGACATGTAATTGTAACCAGACAACTGGAAGTACAGAAACAGAGGTGGAGGGCCCTGCTCCATGTGCTTACATTCTAGAGGGATAAAAGGCCACTCTAAAATGTGCAGTTTTGCTGAATTGGGGGGGGGAGGGGGTCTGAAAACCAGTAAGCATCTGGTGTGACCATCATTTGCCTCATGCAGTGCAACACATCTCCTTCCATAGAGTTGAATAGGTTGTTGATTGTGGCCTGTGGAATGTTGGTCCACTCCTCTTCAATGGCTGTGTGAAGTTGCTGGATATTGGCAGGACCTGGAACACGCTGTTATATATGCCGATCCAGGGCATCCCAAACATGCTCAATGGGTGACATGTCCGGTGAGTAGGTTTTCAGCTTCCAGGAATTGTGTACAGATCCTTGCAACATGGGGCCGTGCATTATCTTGCTGAAACATGAGCTGATAGTCGTGGATCATTGACACAACAATGGGCCTCGCCTCAGGATCTCGTCATGGTATCTCTGTGCATTCAAAATGCCATCAATAAAATGCACCTGTGTTCGTTGTCCATAACATACGCCTGACAATACCATTACCTCTCCGCCACCATGGGTCACTTGATCCACACCGTTGCCATCAGCAAACCGCTGAAGTTCCGAATTGACGAATTTCCAAAGTTCCGAAGCACGGTATTACCGAAGTACTAATATACCTACCCAGTGGAAGAATGTTACACTGTATACAACTTTAAATAAAAAGTATACAAACATAGCCAGGATTCAGCTGGAAGCATTTGCAACACTTACAACAATCAAGTAACACACATTCATATAAAATGTAAGTTACTTAGCGAGGCAATGTAATGACAGGAATGAAGAAGTTGATAACTCCCTAATTCCCACGGTATTAGGGAGCTATCTACCAAAAGGCTGAAAGACCTAAATTGGTATTTTAGCCAAATTTAATAATACTAAATAAAGATTACTTAGTACTGGTAAATTATGCCCCTACTCGCTATTCCGTGAGTAGGGGCATGTCTACTAAACAGTGAGTAGCCTGTGGCTGCTCACTGCAAAAAACCCCCCCAAAAAACATGTGTTCCCCTCCCCCTCTAAGCCCCCACCCGTGCCGCGCGAGTGAGTGGGTGCTTCTAACCTGAAGGGGGGACCTATTGCCCCCCCCGCCCCCAACCCCTGAGTGGCGGGTGGGGGACCTAAATTAGAATAAGGGGGGTCTATTGTCCTCCTCCCCCAGCCCCCACCCCTGAGCGTGTTGTTATGAGTCAAATTGTACAGCGTTGGAAAATTCCAAAGAACTTCCCCACGCTGTGTAAAATGACACAGAGCACTCGGATTGGCTGGATTTCAAGCTAACCAATCAGAGTGCTGTGACAGGTAAATCCCCCCTTATTCTAATTTAGGGCCCCCACCCACCGTTCATGGGTGGGGGCCGGGGGGAGGACAATAGGTCCCCTCCCATTATTTTACTTTAGGGCCCCCACCCGCTGCTCAGGGGTGGGGGCCAGGGGGAGGACAATAGGTCCCTCCCTTATTCTTCTTTAGGGCCCCCACCCACCGCTCAGGGGTGGGAGAGGATAATATGTCACCCCCTTATTTTACTTTAGGGTCCCCACCTGCTCCTCAGAGGTGGGAGCCAGTGGGGAAGACTATAGGTCCCCCCCCTCGTTTTTCTGATTTAGGGCCCCCACCCGAGCGGGAGTGTCCCGAAATGCCAAAGTTCCGAATTACCACAGTGTCGAACCGAACTGAAGTGCCAAAGTCCTGAATTTCGGAATGCTGAACCGAACTGAATAATTTACCCATGCACATCCCTAGACAGTCAGACTGAGAAAAGCCTTTGAAGTCGGACAGGTTCTGATGGACGGTTATCCATAAAAGATAACCAAGATGATGTCAAACGCAGGGGGAAAATGGGGGGGGAGGGGGGGTTTGAGCGATGGCGTAACCCACTCCACATGGGTTGCACTCGCGGTTCGAAAAATGGAGGATGCGGAGAGGAACATGCAGGATGCGGCTTGAAACCAGGAAAGGGGATCAGCGAGAGACTACCTCTGGACACACTGAAGTGATTCAGATAAGATTTTTTTGATTTTTTATTTACTTATTTATTTTTGGTCTGATTTATCTGCTCGTTCTTTCACTCACTGACATGCAAATCAATTTATAACTTTTTTGTCATGCGTTTTTCTGGATTTTTTTTTTTGTTATTCTGTCTCTCACTGTTAAAATACACCTACCATTAAAATTATGGACTGATCATTTCTTTGTCAGTGGGCAAACGTTCAAAGTCAGCAGGGGATCAAATACTTTTTTCCCTCACTGTAGCTATAATGAGACAGCTGTGTATAGTTGCCCTCCAGACACTTAGTGCTGGTAAGGAGACTGAAGCCCAGTGCAGCTTATCACCCTGGGTGGCAGGATTAGGGAGCAGTCCAGTGGCTACACGTTGGCAGTCGCCCTGGTTTGCCAGAACAGCCCCAGGCCTGGGTGAGAGTCTGCAGCCTGGATCCATAGACTCTGAGACATATAACTTCCAAAACTTTTCCCCTGCCGGGGTAGGCAGAAAAGCTGGTGCTGCATTGGCGTTCTTTGACTTCTTCGGCCATTATGGTCGATGCTTGAGCACTGTGCCTCGGGTGTTTCTCAGCCTAGGATAGTGTGCCATTGCTGAGGAGGGAGTAGGGATGTAGGTTTTGCCCTGACACCTTCTTCTCCGGCACCCAAGGGCTCCCCCCCCCCCCCTTCTCTAGCAGGATTCTATAGAGGTTGCTGTACTCAAGCTTGCAGTTTGACCCAGATGACATGAAAAAATTTCCTCCAGGCTCTGTGCAAGCTGTGGAGCTGCAAGAAGGTGGCTGTGCTGGGCCCAAGCCCCAAGTGTCTTGAAGAGGGGCTGCCGCCATCTTGGGTATGAAGAGCTGCGGTCATGTGTCTCGTGGCTGACATAAGGTGCCTGGGTTACAGGATACGGCAGTGTGCTCAGCGGGGATGCGATGTCCCCCACTAGTCCAGAGGAAGGGGCTGCGGGGCTTTGGAGGATTTGCTTCGGGATGTGTGGTCCTGAGCGGGAGATCGGCCGCCTTAACCAGCCTACAGATCAGTGATCCCAGTAGGCCGCAAAGCCAGATGGCAATATAATATATTCAGCGTTTCAGTCACCTGCCGGGACTTTCAGCAGGATTAGGGTCAAATTATTTTATATATATAGATATATATAGATATATATAGAAGACCACATTACAATTTGCACCATAATAACTGAGCACTGATAGACTTTTATATATGTATCACTAAATGATAGTACTTATGTCATTATTCCCCAGTTTTTCATTGTTTATATTTTGTTATTTTCGTTTTATTATTGTCCATTACTATTAAATAAAAATAAAAACTTTTCAATAAAATCATTTAAATTGGAAATATATATATAAAAAAAATAGAAAGCTTGGCACTCACCCTATCTCCCATAAACTTGATGTATTAATGCCTTGGTGCAACCCCAAGTTTAGGATATATAGAAAAAAAAAAAAAGAGATGCACTCTAAGGTCTTGTCAAAAATGTGTTAGTATTAATTCCAAAAAAAGTCAGATGATGGGACGTGATGACGTGAGACGCCGCACGTGCTTTAGGTGGGCGTGTCCGGAGGGAGGTTGAGGAGAGAGGACGCGGAGACGAGAGCAAGCAATGCCGCTCCGTGCCGTTTTGTGAGTGTGGTCCGGCTTGGTGAAGATCGAAGTGGACGAAGTGGAGGGAGGGCTCGGTGAGGATTCGGTGGGTCGGTGGACCCGGTTTGGAGTGGTGGTGTATGCCGGTTTTTGCTGGGGGTTTGTTGCCTCCGTTTGGACGGATAGTGGCGGTTCCCTCGTAGACCGTTGGGAAGGTCGGGGAAGAAATGGAAACAGTTCCTGTATAGATTACTAAACAAGAAACGAAAAAAAGAAGAAAAAAAGAAAAAGAAACAAAGAAAGAAAGAATAAGAGAGAAATAAAGGGAAAAGGAGGAAAATACATCCCTCAGTGATCTCCCAAACAGCTTTATATAAAAACTGTGAGTACTTCTGTATTTACTAAAACATTACTGTAAGGCATCATACCTGTATATAATTACTGGCTTGGAAAAAAGAAAAGTGGAGGGAAGTCTTTTTTTCGTTGGAGGAGACTGGCATTGGGTATCTGATTGTTTGATCGGTTGATTTGGTCTGGTTCTTTGAGTTCGAAGTTGGAACTTCATGTGTGATGCCTGGCTATGGTTTGCTGCTGAGAAGCACTTGGGAAATGGAACAGGGTGTCAACCAGGAGGACAACAGAAAAAGGGAAGGAAATTGAGTCAGTTCAACAAACAGAAAAGAGGTTGTCAGGTTTTTTTGCTACTCCTATTAAAGATCTGCAGGAACAGATAATTGATAGTAAGACACACCCAAGTAATACTTCCAATATTATCCAAGAAGTTCCACTTAACCAATTTCCATCAGAAGCTCAAGCAATTGCTTCAATCAGTATCCAAGATCAATTTAAGCAAATGTTGGAATTACAATTAAATATATTGAAACAAGAAATGCTTGCAAGTTTCAATGAGATAAAACAAGAAATTAAAAATGTTGCAGTATCAGTGGTGGAAGTGGAAAAAAAATGTGAAGTGTTTGGAACTCAAATTAAAGTAATTAATACGGAGGTGCAGTCTCTAGTAAATAAAGTTGATAATCTTGAAAATAAAATAGCAGCTTTGGAAGATAGATCAAGAAAAAGAAACATCAGAATAAGAGGTGTTTCTGAAGAAATCTCCAATGAAAAACTGAGAGAATATTTAAATAATTTATTTGAAGAAGTCTTACCAGAAATACCTACAGATGAACATAAAATAGAAAATTTTCACCGAATACATAAACCAGATACAACAGCCTCACATCTCCCAAGAGATGTAATAGTGAGTTTTTCCTCATTATCACTGAGAAATAATTTAATGAAAGCCAGCCGTATTAAACCCCGAATAAATTCTATTTACAAAGACATAATTTTTTTGCAAGACTTATCTTATCACACCAGGACTTGGAGGAAATCTTTCTCTATCGTGACGGATTTTTTAAGAAAAGCAGAGATCAGATTTCAATGGGCCTATCCAACATCTTTAAGATTTACTTGGAAACAAGAAAGAAAAATTTTTTTGGATGCAAATGAAGCAAATAGTTGGTTAACAGGTATCAATAAAAAAGCTTGAAGGGTCTGTTGCGGCGGAGAGGAAGATGGAAGGAAGAGAGAAGAGAGGAGAAGAGAGAGGAAGGAATGAAAAAAAAAAAAAACTAACTTTTTTTTTTTTTGTTGTTTTCACTCATATAGAATCACTTAATTGTGCTTTGCACAATTTGCTAATCTGTTGATGTTATTGGGGACTGTTTTCACTTTAAGGCTACTAGTCAATTGAGAATTAAGTATATGCACATAAGCATGTGGAACATAAGGATTTAAAAGCAAATATGTCTAAGTATTAATATTAATTAGATTTGAACTTAACGAGGTGGTTAAAAGAAAATTATTCACATGTATTAGTAAGTTAAGTAGAAATAGATTTATTTAAAGTAAAGAATTACAGAGTAACTGATTTAAGTATAAAATAATGGAAGAAATTTTTTTTTTTTTTTTTTTTGTTTGTTGTCCTCACTTATATAGAACTACTTAATTGCGCATTGCACAATTTGCTAATCTGTTGATGTTATTGGTGACTGTTCTCACTTTAAGGGTACTAAATAATTAGGTATATGCATGTAAGCATGTGGAACATAAGGACTTAAAAGTAAACATGTTTAAGTATTAATATTAATCAGATTTGTACTTAACGAGGTGGTTAAAAGAAAATTATTCACAGGTATTAGTAAGTTAAATAGAAATAGATTTATTTAAAGTAAAGAATCACAGAGCAATGAAGCTAAGTATAAAATAATGGAAGAAATTTTTTTTTATTTTTTTTTATGAATAATTAATAGGTTTATTGATGTAATTGTTGGTTGTTCTCACCTTAAGGGTACTAACTAATTATGTGGAAAAAAGTAGATAAAAGCAAATATGTTTAAGTATTAATCAGTTTCTAATTTAAAGAGGTGGCTAAAAGTAAATTATTCATATGTATTGGTAAGATAAGAAGATATAGATTCACTTAAGATACAGAATTGAAAGTTAATGGAGTTAAGTATAAAAGAGTTTTCTTTTTTTTTTTTTTTCTTTTTTTTCTCTCCATCTTGGAGAGGGATTGCAAATTTGTAAATATTACTACCTCTTTCTGGATACGCCCACTTAGTGTCTAATTTAAAGACACAGTAAAGACTGAATTTCTATATGAAAATTTACAGTCTTTGTGATAAAAAAGGAGGATTTCCTCCTATGATTTTAATATTTTGTTTTGTGTGTTTGTGCAGATATGTTTATGCAGCAATAGGGAAGGGTAACGGTTATCGAGTGGAAAGGGATGCAGGGAGGTTTTTGAAGATAATATGATAAAAATGTTTACACTTAATGTTCAGGGATTGAATACTATAGCGAAAAGAAATCTATTGTATAAATACCTCAGTGAAAAACAATTGAATTTAATATTCTTACAAGAAACTCACTGGAGACAAGTGGATAAACAAAATTGGGGGGGTAAAAGATTTCCACTTATAATTCAAGCTTCCAATAAGGAAAAAAAAATGTGGAGTAGCTGTGGTATTTGGAGAAAAGATTAAAGTTGAAGTAATCCATCAAATACAAGATACTAAAGGCAGGTATTTAATAATAATATGCAAAATTGACTCTGTACTTTTTACATTATGTAATATATATCTTCCTAATCATTTACCAGTTGCTTACTTAAAAACAATTTTGGAAAAAGTAGATGAAGTTAAAGTGGGAAAGTTAATATTGGCAGGGGATTTTAATGCTGTACTAGACCCTCAGATAGATAAAAAATTAATGAAAGGAAATACTTTAAATCAGATGGTTATAAAACAAGCAAAAGCCTTAAAAAAAATTAAAGATGAATATAATTTATTCGATATTTGGAGAATTTTTAATCCCAATGAGAGAGACTATACACATTTTTCTAAAGTGCATTTTTCCTATTCAAGATTGGACATGATTTGGGTCGACCCAAGTATTATTGATATGACCAAAAAAACAAAGATTGACGAGATAGTTTGGACAGACCACAATGGAGTTTTTTGTGAAATGATTTTTAGTACATTTAAAAGAGAAGCCTATACTTGGCGGTTAAGAGATAATTTGCTTTGTTGTGAATTAAAAAAACTCATATAAGAGATAATATAAAAAATTATTTTAAAGAAAATATCTCAGAAAATATTGATTCATCTATTTTGTGGTGTGCCTTTAAGGCCGTTATAAGAGGTCATATTATCAAGTTACAAAGCCAACTTGACAAAAATAATACTCTGGCATTTTTACACACAAAATTAAGAGATTTGACTCATATCAATAAACAATCTCCATCTCCTGAAATTTATGAAAAAATATTAGAACTTAAAGAAAAAATAAAGCAAAAATTAATGGATACGATAGCTAAAAATATGGATAGATTAAAACTTAAATATTACTCCAAAGGCAATCGAGCTGAAAAGATGCTATCCCAAAAACTTAGAAAACAAAAAGGACAAAATAAGGTAGACAAAATAATACAGAATGGAAAAATAGCACTAACCCCTAGAGAGATTGGAAAGTGTTTTAATGAATATTATGCCAATCTATATAATATTCCTCAGATTAACACAGATGAGGATATTAAAAACTATTTAAATAATATAAAGAAGCCTCAATTAACTTCTATTGAAAATGATTTCTTAAATAAACATATAACTATGGAGGAGACTATGAAAGCAATAAATGATTTAGAAAGATCTAAAACACCAGGCCCGGATGGGTTTAGCAACCTATTTTATAAAACATTTAAAGATTTAATATGCCCACATTTGACCTCTGCTTTCAACATAGCGGCAAACAGAGGATTTTTACCAGCAGAGATGCTTAAAGCTAATATCTTGCCTATTCTAAAAAACGATAAAAACCCCACTGATATCAAAAACTATCGTCCGATATCTTTAATAGATGTTGACACTAAGTTATACGCTTCGGTTTTGGCTGCCAGAATAAAAAAACTCCTTCCACTAATCATCCACAAAGATCAAATAGGATATGTTCCAGGTAGAAATTCCTATACAAGTATAAGGAAAATTATTAATATCTTGGATGACGCAAATAGATATGATGTTCCAGTTCTGACTCTGTCGATTGATGCTGAAAAAGCATTCGACAGAGTCAGCTGGAAATATTTAGAAGCCGTCCTACAACATTATGGATTGGAAGGTTGGATTAAGAAAGCTATAATGGCACTATACGTAAATCCTGTTGCACGAACTATTGGACCTAATATTGTCGCCCCATGGTTCCAACTTAGAAATGGTACCCGACAGGGCTGTCCCCTTTCACCATTGCTCTACTTGCTGACTATCGAGCCATTGGCTGAGAATATTAGGAATAATAAAGAGATCCATGGTTATAAAATAATGGATGAGGACCAAAAAATTAGCTTATATGCTGATGACATTTTAATTACTCTTACAAACCCTAAAAATTCTTTAGAACGCATAATGCAAGAAATAGAGCGATACAGCCTTATATCAAATTATAAGTTAAATACAAATAAATCTTTGATATTAGATGTTAACCTAAATAAAAAGATACAACAAGAGATTAAAAACAAATATGATTTTATTTGGGTTAAAGAAAGTATGGATTACTTAGGAATTAAAATAACCAGAGAGACAAATAAGATCATGGAAGTAAATTTCCTGACATTATTATTAGATCTCAATAAATGGTTAAAAGATCGTAGAAACCTAGAGATTACTTTTTGGGGGCGAATAAATGTTATCAATTCATACGTTATACCAAAGTGGAATTATATGTTTCAAATGTTACCTCTCCATATTCCAATCCATTGGCTTCAATTAATACAAAGAAGTTTTACTCAATACATCTGGAAAGGCAAGAAGCCGAGATTAAAACAGTCAATATTAGTCCAGAAAATATATAAAGGTGGACTTGATTATCCACTCATAATGAATAATTTTAAAGCAGCTATTATTCTACATGTTTATAGAATGCAAATGAAAGAAAATAAAGATGAGGGATGGTATAAAATGGAATTGAAGGCAGGAGAAGTTTCTAGCTTAGATTGTTTAATTTGGAATATAAATAAAATGTCAAAGAAAAAAGAGTATGCCAGTATTATTCTAACTCAATTATTGGAAAATTGGTTAAAAATTAAAAAAGTAATGAATATAGAAAAAAAAGTTCCAAGTTATTTAGAGTTAGACATTGTAGAAAAACAAGTGGAAGATTTAAACCTAAATAATTGGAAAAAAGTAGGGATAACGACTCTGGACCAATTATTGACAGAAGGATCAATTAAAACCTTTGCTCAAATAACAGAGATACATAATCTCCCTCCTAGAGAGGTGTTTAATTTTCTAAGACTTAAAAGCTATATTAATACACATCTTATAATACCAAAATCTAATCTAAGCAATTCGATAGATTTATTATTTACATCAAAAAAAGTCAATAAACCACTTTCCAAAGCTCTAATACTAATTAAATCAATAGCTAAAGACACAAATCCTACTGCCATACAGGCTTGGAAACAAGACTTGAATATCGATATAAATCTGAATCAATGGGGTTCTTCAATGATGGATGTTAAGAAGAATATACATTCATTAAATTTATTAGAAACGCACTTTAAAGTTTTAAATAGGTGGTACTTAGTACCAGCTAAATTGAATAAAATTTACCCTCTAGTAAATCCTATCTGTTGGAGATGCAATAGTATTAGAGGCAATTTTAGACATATTTGGTGGGATTGTTATAAATTAAAAAATCTCTGGTTGAAAATGCAGCATTTTATATCTAACAATTTAAAACTCGAGTTGATAATCTCTCCAGAGGTAGTTCTACTTCATCTAAATTGGCCTCATATGACATATGAATTAAAAGCAATTCTTATACATCTGTTTTTAGCGGCTAAAATAGTAATTGCGAGATGGTGGAAAAGGGATTCAGAAGTCCCCTGGAAGAAAGTCAAAATTCAACTCGAGTTTCAGATTGGAATGGAGCTGATGTTAAGTAAACAAAGATTAAGCAATAAGATTTCTGTTTGGTCAAAGTGTATTGAGATGATTGATGTATAAAATAATGTCGCTCAATTAGTAGTAGAATAATTCCATGAACATTGTAAATAATTATGAGACTTATCTAAATGATATTACCACTCTACTATGGAAGTCTTTTTGATGTATTTTTCTTCTCCCTCCCCTATTTTGCTGCTGTGTTGTTTTTTTGTATTATAAATGTATATTTGTATGATATTTGTATTTGTATGACATATGTATTTAATGAGATTTAAAAGAAAAAAATTTAAAATAAAGATTAAATATTCAAAAAAAAAAGTCAGATGATGTAACTTTTTTTTTGAATAAATACTAACAAATTTTTGACAAGACCTTAGAGTGCATCTCTTTTTTTCTTGGGGTATATGTATGTATATATATATATATATATATATATATATATATATACACACACACACATACACACACATATATATACACACACACAGTTACTTGGTCTGGCGATTTGCATGCAGCTACAGGCAAATCTCCACCTGCAGTGCTTACCTGGCTCCACGTAGACCCTCTGCTCTGCTTCTGAATAATTTCTCTGGCAGATGTCTTCATCTCAACTCGTCCTCAACCTTCAGGAGGCGCTTGCTTCCTCCTTAGGCTCAACGAAGCCCGCCTAGAGGGGCACCTATAAAATCGTGAGTTACAGGCCTTCTACCGTTGTGCCTCAGTCGCATGTGCACAGAGTCATCACGATTTGGATCTATTCCCTTACTTTCAATTACATAAAAAAAAAAAAAAAATGCTTGTTCCCATTTCGTTTATTATGTTCATTAATATTCTAAATAATGCATTGTCTGGGCACACTTGCAGTTATGGGGAATTATTGGTTTCTTACTGCATAACGCGCTTTCATTTCACATGGTACTTCACAATTACTCTATTTCGGCAGAGTATTCGTTTCCTTTCAGATGAACGCTCCATGAGGTGGATGGGTTGGTTACTCAATAGCATGAATGCACTATGGCTTTATAGAGCATTTGTGCACATTTACACGAATGTTATGTTGACTTTGATCATACATTTGTTTCTATTCAACCTAAATTAATGTTTTTTGCACAAATGGACTTTGTATATATTTCTTACATATGGTTATGTTTGGTTATGTTGATGCTGAGAGGATACCTTCTAGATGACATCTTGATAGTAGTGGTTTCTCTCTAATTTCATAGGTGGTATTAAAAGGTAATATTCATCTGTAACTGGTCCAGGAGCTTTCAGTACAGCATTTTATGGTGAGCACATTAACGTATTCTAGGTAATTCTTAGACAAGTTATTTACTCACCAAACTTGCTATTAAGGTAATATTTCTGCCTATTTTTCGTAGTGTGACAAATCACCCTGTCTCTGGATAATAAGTACTATGTTTCACTCTTCACTTTCCTATGTGTTTGGGGCATTACATTTCACTTCTTTTTATTATTTCATGTACACACCGAACAAACTCCCGAACAACTAGGAGGGAGACTGTAAGGGAGGCAGGAGAAGAGAGGATATGTGCAGGAGAGGGGAATTTGCTGTACAATTACTTGGTTGGTTATTGAATCTGCTTGTCAGCCAATAGTCATGGTAGGTATTACTGTTATATACATTCATTGAACATCACGTTCAAAACTTTTGGTATCTGGTATCGCACCTCATTGCCTGCCAGGATATTGGATAATAGGACATTCATATGGAGATCTGTCGCTTGTCTCTTGAAAGCTAGGGATCCTAGACTAAATAGGAAACTTTCCAACCCAGAATTTGTGTTGGGTGGGATTTACAGGGACAGCCTGTGCTCTGTTTTCCCTCATAGAAGAGAGGAATTTTACCTGTATTTGCACAAGCGGGTGGACTTGGGGCACAAATATGGGGGTTCAGCGTTTTACGACTACCATCTGTCTTTTTCTGCAAAGGCATCTTATTCTCTCACTCAAAATAAGGACAGACTGGAGCTAACTGGACACAATCAACCTGTGCAATGTGTACATCGACATCCCACACAGCCTTTATTTACCCTAAGAGGAGCCCTATCACGGGTGGGCATCTTTGTGTTTGTAGAAAACAGTCAACATCAATAAAAACATTTTAGAAGCACAACACAACTTCTAAACCTTTCTAAGCCCTCCCCCGACTAGTTATAGAATAAACACACACACACACACAGTTCAGTAAATAACTTTAATACAATCCAAAATTTCATACAATTCAGTATATATGATGCATTTACCAAATTTGCACACATTAAGAAACGCCATGAGGTAGACTGAATAGTGAAGCCAAATTCACTGTGTTTTGGTCAATAAAGTACATTTATAAAGCAGCATATTTCAATCTCCCATCAGTCACAAAAAGCAATTGTATAAGTTATAGCAAAATAAACATGGCATTGGTAGAATACACTTTACATTCATGTGCATGTCCCTTGATCTGGGAATTGTAGGCTTTACATAGTACACTTAATTCTTTGGTGATGGGCTGTATGACTGTATATCAGAAGTTGTGCGAATCAACATCTTAACTATAGAAAATGGTTTGTTTTTGTTGTTGAATATGAAATTTAATGCAGAATGCTGTAAATCGCACGTATCATTGTGTCTACTGTCTTAACATCATGTTCCTACAGCACAAAAAAATAAAGAGAAAATAAAAAAAATAAGAACGTAAAATAAAGCATAAACAAAATATAAAATATTTTTTCCCCAAACCAAGAACTGAAATAATTTAGTGCAAATTTAAAACGGTCAGCAGGTTTAAAGGGGAACATATTGCACTGCAGGAACCTTTGGCAGTAAGGGTACCACAACATCGAAATTTACATACAGTTTTGTAACAATACTGAAACATACAGATCCAACCAACATTTCATGAAGTTGAGCCAATACAAATCTTCCTCCTATAACCAAAACCAAACACCAGGAAAAATTAATTGGTTATCATCGTCCTGACTCAATACCCCAACACATTTCTATTTATTCTCTAGACAGTGGGTTGTGGTGATTTGGCAACAAAGTTGTGAGATTTAAACAAAAAGTTTGAGGGGAAAAAAAGAAATTACTCAAATCTTTAGCTTTTCCCCAATATCTGTCGTAAATGTTGTGCTCACCACAATTATTTAGTGAATATAGTCATTTGTGCATGAGGGAGAGTTCATAAGACAAGCTCAATAGCAAAATAATTGTAAAAAAAATATATAAAATAAAATAAAAAGTGTATCAAAACATTTGCTCTAAAATAGACCATGTATTTTTAAAATGTGCTACATAAGTCCTTGCTTTTTTCTTTTACGAATATATTAAATATTTTGTTCTAATTTGTAAACATTTATTTTTTTAAACATAATACTTGGATTTATTTATTTTTTTTTTTTTTTAAAACGTGTTGTGGACATGGTTAATATTTTCCCAAGGTGTGGGTGAGAGATGGCCAATACTGGTATATTGAAGATGGTAGTGTATTGGGGTTAATAATGAACATTTACAAATCCCCCCCCACACACACACACACACAATCACTAATGCTTAGATCAGGTGTGCCAAAGTTTGGTCCACACAGCTGTTGCACTACACTTCCTGTAGTTCTATGCCTGACATTTTTACAGAGAATTATGGGAGTTCTAGTCGGACAACAGCTGTAGCGCTACAGCTGATCACCCTTGGTATAATTCACGAGTGCGTGTGCATATCATTCACTGTTCAAATATATTATAGTTGTATTGTCTTCCAAGATTTCTGCCAACAAAGTTATTCATCAGCAAAATTGTAACTTGGAAAGTTCCATTTCCCACAGCAGGAAAGAAAGTGATCCCAACCAGGAAATGTTTTGGAGAAACACACACTTCTATTTAAACATAGTTGAGGGGTACTTACGGACAAAAGTTGGAAAATTCATAGTATATAGGCCCTCCCCATGCAGTATTAACTGAATGGAGCTGTCCATATGTCCGCAGAGTTTAAAATTACCTCAGTCCTCCCCAGAAATAGGTTTTCTGTAGTCCTGTTTTAAGCCAAAGAATAGGAAAATCTGTTCCAACTTGTGGACAGGTGGGTAATGCCTAATCATATTATTGAGTTTTCACAAGTAAGTTGGAGGCTTTAGTTCAAGAAAACAAGCACAAATTACAGGTTTTACATCATAGATTCCCTTATCGGTCAATCTGAAGTCTGCAACTGAAAACCTTTCTATTATCACTGCTACGGCAAATGAAAAACGTAGACATACAGAGAGTAAACTGGTAAGGTTGGACAGTATACACACTGTCAAAGCCATGGTAGGTGGCAAGTAATAATAAAAAGATGCCAAAAAGGTCTGTTTTCCAGCACATCCAACCTCTGTCTTCCATAACAGTCTGTATCCAAGGATACAATGATAAAAATGTATTATCATAGATGGATCATAGATAGTTAACTCTTTAAGCACTCAAAGGATTCAGGATCTATAAAGACGAGTCTTAAACTATCCATGGAGTCGAATGCAGTGAATATTTAGAATAGCTCAACGTACAGAAGCCAACACTGAAAAAAGGAAGATATTACCCCGTTATCCAAAATCTGCTCATTTAGAACCCCTGAGATTGCAGTATACAAGGAATAGAAAAATTAATGGTCCAATGAAAATAATATGTTCTCATGATAGAAGATGGTGTAATAGCTTATGGGCATTTTAATCGAAGCTTAAAAAATAAAATAAAGAAAATCTTAATTATTCCAAGTAGTCCAAGATAGAACCCAAAGAGTCATCACTCACAGAGCTTTCATCTACAATGTTTCAAGAAAGAATCCAAAGTAGTCACCATTGATCTTTCCTCTTCAGTATTCCAAGGCAACCCACAACAATAATTGTAAATGTAATTTAATTTTCCATAATTCAATATATAACCCCAAGTGGTCATCGTTGAGCTTTGTCTCCATTATTTCAAGATGGAGCCCAAACAGTTATCACAGGGCTCTAGCCTTCACTGGGAAATCCTCTTTGTGAGAATGACAGATGACAAAACATATAAAATGTTTGACATACCAAGTTCACATCATCTTCCTAGCAGGATAGAAGGTTAAAGTATCTGCCTTCTGATCCCGGACACAAAGGTAGGCTTGCGTTTCCTCCATGATGATTGATCTGAGCAGTCTAATTTCCATAAAAGACTCAGATGTGGCGTCCAGTAAGAAAATACAGTGGTTTGTCATCGCTACTATTCGCAGTCTGAAACTCATCTCGAAGTCGGAACTGCCATTCATCCTCTAGCTCAAGTCGCACAATTGTTTGTCGTAGGGAGCTTCGATCTTGGCAAATGACACAAAGAGTTGCACCTGCAAATAAAAATACAATTAATAGAGACGGTCAACTATATTGACCTACTAAACACAACCATTCAACACATGAGTAAGCACAACTCCCAAAAATATGTTGAGAATATAATGCCCTGAAGGATTTGCAGATAAACATACCCAAAACCTCAGTGTTCAAAACGCAAAAGATTTGACAAAGTAAACAGCAGTCTAATCATAACCTTTCTTTGAGATGATTTGTCTAGCTTATTTGCCAAAAAAAAAAGCCAACCTTTCTGTGGGCTATTATCTATTATTACACATCTGTTATATCAACTCCGCCGAAAAGAACACCCTAAATATAGCATTAGTAATAGGCTTTCACTGACTAAACTGACAAAGAAATAATCGTGACTTTATGATCTGTTTAAATTTAAATAGGGCCAGAATAGTTGAAGTAGTTTGAAGCCAGGTAATGCTAGCAAAAAGAAATGTGTTGCCATAGCAGCACAAACTGCTTCTGGAACATTAATTGGGTTCAAGGTTCCGATCTGTTTCCCTCTCAATGCTCAACAGTAAAAACAACACAGTACTGAATAACTCAATAGATTTAGCAAAGTGCCATAGAAAAGGACTGCATCAGTTGTATACAAAAAGATTTAAAGGGGAACTCATTTGGTCTGAAAATGCCTTTTTAAAGGAACGCTAGAGTGTTACCAATATAAACGTGTATTTCTGGTGTTACCCCAGCTATTTAAGTTTCTCGCCCCTCTGTGAGGGTCCAAATGATATTGCTTACCTTTACTACCTCACCATGCTGGGCTTGCTATGGCAGCCCAATCTCTCTGACTGAGATCGAGATTTATTAATCTCACCCACTCCAATGCTTCTCCATAGAGAAGTATTGTGAGGTTAGTTTGTTTGTACGGCAAAACGGTATCTATGAGCAGCATTTAATTAAACAACCAAGTCTGACTATGTTATTCAGTGGAAGTGCCTCTAGTGGCCGTCCAGAAGACAGCCACTAGAGGCGTGTTTCATCCTGCAATTCCAACGGCAATGTTTTAGATTGCAGGTTTAAATCTAAAAGGTCACTGTACCCAGACCACTTGACTGAAATGAAGTGGTCTCGGTGCCTTTAGTAGTTCTTTATATCAAGCATAAAAAAATCCTTTAAAAGGTTCTTCACTTACATTAAATACCCTATATTTAATAAGTTGTGGATTGTTGGGAATTTAAAGACAATTTAGACCAACATAGTGAAACTGGAAACACCGCTTACTTTTTCAAATTGACTTTTTAGAACTAAAAGTTGTAAATTCACTTTGAATTCCTAACCACTCACACTTCAGTAAATAATCCTGCTAGGATCTGCAGAGATCACTTAATTTTGGTCATCAAACAGATTTCAGCAAAAGCTCTGTAATATTCCAAAGTATCCCACTGAGGTGACTTTTATAGTATACACACAGCACATGACGGCAGCCAGATTTTAAAAGAATACAGCTTGACAAATTAGTATCGCATAATATGCTAAGCAAGAAATTCTACTTTTTAAAAAATGTATTTATTTTATTAAACCGTTCAATCCCACTACGTGTTTCACTGATGAACACAATGTTGGATCTGGGTCACAACATGCAAAATATATAGAGGATATACATTTGTTCTTGATCTTTTGATATAAAATACCTTTAAGCTGTTCTCTCATTATCTTAGTGTCCAATGCTAACAAATAATTTACTATGCCTGCTCTCAGAACACTTTGTTTATATCTCTTGCTTTACATAGTTAAAAAAAATGTGCAGCTTATCGAGACTTGTAATGTAGATGTCATAATCATACACATTGTCTTTAACCATATTACATGTCCTTGCTACTCTGTATTTTTGTCCCTGCATGTCAAAAAAAAGAAAAAAAAATACCTTTAAGAAATCTGTAATTCTTCAACATCCCTGCACAGACAAACGAGTCACACAGGTATAAGAGAAGACCGCTGAACACCACTCCTTCACAGTTTATATTCACAGAGTGTGGTCTGGAACTCACATAGCACAAAGTCACCTGGCGGTGGGGAAAAAAAAAAAGTCTCAATTTGCAAATTAATTAGAGTAATAAGTATCAAATCAAGGATAACGAACCCCAAAAATACCATTAGTTGTGTACGTAAGGGCTTGTTAAATAAATTAGGTACCCTACACAATCCTGGTGCCATCCCTTAGTTTAATATTATATCATTTAAAACAGTCTGATATAGTCTTAACACTGTGACATAATCCATGTCAATTTCATCCAACATGAACAACAGTGATTGGCAGCAAACCAGCGCCAGCTCTCTTACCCAAAGTGATTTTAGCGATAGCAATAGTGCTACAATGTTGCAGATAGAACCATGGTTGATCCAGAGTAGGACCCTGCTTACAATTGGATGTCTACGTCTGTAATGTTGCTTTAATATAAGCTATCCAATAACGGTTTTTAACCTATCAGGTGTAATAGTTTTAACTACTGACATAATATTTCATCACTTTAACAGTTAAAAATTAATTTTAAAGAATACCCGGCATTTATGTGAGTGAAAGAGTATAAAATTCTGTCTATACATTGTGCTAGCAGATAGGTCTTTCTCCCACTTCTCAGTCAATAGACTGTGCGGATAATTTGACTGACACGGGAGAGCAGAAAATACTTCTAACAGGTGATCCTTTTTTCTCATGCAATGCAGTTGCTATGGAAATTCCCTAGTCGACATTGCTGGATAGAGAGTATAGAACAAAGTGACTCATGTTGCTCTGTTTAGACGCTGGCAACGAAGCCAGCATCACACAGGAAACTTGCCCTGGTTGTGAATGTGCCCCCAAAGCAGCGCAAATCACACAAGACACCAGGATGTTTAAGAGAAAAGTAACGAATCTCAGGACATGGCAGCACTGGAACGAAGAGTATATATCAAAATTTTACACTGAATAAATAATCTCTCTCTATGATATCTGATGTATTCTATGTGTTGGGAGAGGGGAGGGGAGAAGTGTGAGGTGGGTTAGCTATTGTTAAATTTTACATGACAGGGTTCACTTTAAGCTCCATTCATTTTCCTAACCTAGATATCCACCTACTTCTGGATTACTAACAGTTTGTTATTACATACAACAGATATCAGCTGATCAGGCTGGTACTTGCAATAAATATATTGGTATCTCAAGCACTACCGTCCGGCATTATCACGTCAAGCTTTTATTACACCAAATAAAAAAAAATAATACCTCTGGTCCCAAATTCAAGTAACAGTCTACAGCAAGCACTGGGTTCCTTGGGTTGTAAACAGCTTTTGGAAAAAGCCTGTGAGGACTTAGCTGTAGGAATTTTTCTAGCAAGAACTGTGCTGGAGCAGCAAGGAGAGTCTGTTCACTGTCTGGAGCACATACATAGTGCATCGGGGAAATGGGACCATTGCTTTCTGTGATCTAGAAAGAAAAAGGCAAAAACAACAAGATTATACACCATGTTATAGAAGCATATACGAATATGAACAAACCGCTAAAGTTTACAAATATGTAATGAGCCAGAGAGAGATTAATATTGAATGCAATCCTTTGTTCACTCTGTGTACATGCACTTTTTCACATGGTAGAAAAGCAGAAAAAAGTAACTACACAAAAAAAATGTATTTCACAAATAATGGTGTTTCAGCTAAAAAAAAAAAAAAAAAAATTGGATAAAAAATAATTTAAATAAATGAACCAAAAACAATTACTGTAATTTTGGGCTTGATAAAGAAGTCCTTGTGTCCTCCAACATGAATATACTTCTTTATGACACTGAAATTGTTGAAGCGGCAGATCAGGAGACCACTGCTATTTACTCGGAGATTGAAGTCAATATCCTCACAGAAATACCTACGCAGAATAAAAATAGGAATGTTATACATCGACAGACATACAGACAGCTAGCTAGATAAATGGAATCATAGATTGAGATTCTGTTTCAGAACTCAATAATGCACTGTGGAATTACTTTCTGTATTAAATAATGATTAACAACAATGGATCTTCTCTCTGCCGTTCATGGGTAGTGATGTCCCGAACGGTTCGCCGCAGACGGCAAACAAACATAAATGTTGACCCTGTACCTCACAGTCAGCAGACACATTCCAGCCAATCAGCAGCAGACCCTCCCTCCCAAACCCTCCCACCTCCTGGACAGCATCCATTTTACATTCATTGTGAAGCTGCATTCTTAGTGAGCTGTCCAGGAGGTGGGAGTGTCTGGGAGGGAAGGTCTACTGCTGATTGGCTGGAATGTGTCTGCTGACTGTGAGGTACAGGGTCAAAGTTTATGTTTATGTTCGCCATCCGCGGCGAACCGTTCGGTGAACCGTTCGGGACATCACTATTCATGGGCCCTAATCACAGGCAGTAGTGGGATGTAAATGCCCAAGATCAGTAGGAGTTACTAGCATCTGCTGCCATTTCTTTTGTCAATCTTTATTTTTATTGAGACATTGTGTAGTTTAGTATAGAAAGAAGAAAATGGATTAGAGCAATTACACAAATACCCAAGATGCAGATGGCATATCAAATCCCGAATTAACAGTCATTTTTTGTGTGAAATAAACAGGCTAAACAGGTATGTGACGTTAAAAGACATGCTAAGTGTATCTGTGTAGGGTCAAATCAGCAGGTAACAAGATTAAACCTTGCTAGACAGGCTATTATTAAAGGGACACTATAGTCACCAAAAAAACTACAGCTTAATGTATTTGTTCTGGTGAGTAGAATCATTCCCTTCAGGATTTTTGCTGTAAATGCGGTCTTTTAAGTGAAAATGCAGTGTTTACAGTACAGCCTAGTGATAACTCCAATGGCCACTCCTCAGATGGCTGCTAGAGGTTCTTCCTGGGCAGTGCTGAATAGAGTATAGCACAGCTATTCGGTATCTCCAACCTCTGCATGCAGACGCTGAACTTTTCTCATAGAGATACATTGATTCAATGCATCTCTAAGGAAATGCTTATTAGCCAGGCTGCGTTTGACTTGTGCTGGCTCAGCCAATCCTTAGGGGGAAGCATTGTGATTCACTTAGACGACTACTTTTGATGATGTCAGCAGACAGCAGGCAGGTCAAAGGCAGACAGGGGCAGAGCCAGCAGCTGCAGACTTGAATACAAGTAAAATTTAACTATATTTAGGGAGGCAAGGAGGGACCGGGGGGGTAGATGGTGGTTAACACTATAGGTTCAGGAATGCATGTTTGTGTTCCTGACCCTATAGTGTTCCCTTTAAAAAAAAAAAAAAAAAAAAAAAGCAAACACATCAAGTGCTGGCTAAACCAGGCAGAAATCATCATCATAGCTAATGCTGCCATTTTAACAGAGGCAGCTAAACACCTCTAACTCTCACTAATCCAGGGTAGAAATTCACCTTATATGTCCCTGTAAAGAACTCTCCTTAACCCCTACACTTCCCTAACTCTACACTAGGGGTCAAGTGAAGGCTCTAAAATGAGTAAGGCGTAATGAGTGATATTGGTTAATATACAATGCTGCTTTTAAATGCATAGGAAGAATTTGAGATATATGATCTAGATCTATAAGCCCTTACACTGCAGGATTTTAATATATTTCATTAACATTCACCACCTACTGGTTTGATATTTATTTTGTATCTGTAACCATGGATGTTAGCATGGGAGGATGTGAGTGAGGGATCGGTCTACTGTAAATTTATTTCTAGGGATGTTACAAAGGAAACAACTGCAGCGATTATTCATATTTTCTCCCATTTGTATTGGGACAAAATAGGCAAATCATATTTGAAAAGGTGGATAAAATATAATATGTTAAAAAGAGAAGATCAAGGAAATGTGTGCATTAGTCACAGTGCCCCAAAACAGGGGTACATTTTGGGGCTGGATGTGAAGGATAAATGAAAAGAAAATAAATGGAATAAAAAAAAAGAGAAAAGAATTTGTAAACAAAAGTACACTAAACAAAATGTTAAATACACATCTAGAGGATCAACAGACAGATTTATTTGTACCGAACGAAGTCTCTCTAGACATTTACTGCTAGAGATGTCGCGAACGGTCCGCGAACTTCTCGTGAACGGTGCGCCACGAGCTGTTCGTGGCGAACTCCCATCAGCTGACTCCCATCAGTTTCAACATGGATGCTGTCCAGGAAGTAGGCGGGTCTGGGAGGGAGGGTCTGCTGGAGATTGGCCGGGACGTGCCAGCTGACCGGAGTTCGCCACGAATAGCTTGTGGCGAACCGTTCGCGAGAAGTTCGCGGACAGTTCGCGACATCTCTATTTACTGCCAGTTAGGTCAGAATCTAAAATAGTGACAGCTGTGAATAATAAAATTGTCAGCTATGAATAATCTACACAGTAATGAATGGTTACAAAGGGGCCGCAGTCTGGATAATGGGATTTCTCTTTAACACTCTCAAAATGTATTCACATTAAATTCTATGCATAGTTCGTAATTTTAGAATACAAATTTACTAGTTTCAGCTGCAACAGTGTTCTGCTCAGCAACAGAGTGGATCACAACAGTGAATTTATATAAATAAATCTATCCGCCGATGCCGGTAAAGCCAATTTACGTAAAGCCAACTCTTGGTTCTAAAGAAAAAAAGAGCCACTTACCTGTTCAAGTCATACTGCACATTTTGCGTTACATCAACATTGAGAAGAATGAAGTCGTGGACATGGCATCTGGAAAATGGCCGTTTGGGTAAAGATGTATTTAACTTGTGGTTCCATTTCTGGATGCCCAGTATTGCATAGTTGCTGATCTTTGGAGTTGCCTCCATGTGTTGCAAAACATATCTTAAGGACACATTCCTGATAATGCTGTCTGTTTCTGAAGATTGGCTGCTGGAACAAGACATGGAGTAAAAATACTATTAAGGATTTGAGATCTGAGTACCGGGCGTTTTCCCTTGCTCTGGCAATAAGGCAGTATAGTAAAATGCAAAAAAGCTGAAAGACCCATGAGCTCTCTTGTATGAATAACCCTACAAGTCATTTCATTCTATACTACAGTCATACATTTTAATATACATTTTAAATCTATTCACTCCCAATAACACAACCAGCAGTGATCAGCATCATAGCTCAACCTTTTGTATATACATTTTTCCCCCATTGTAATAACAAATAAAATCTATTATTATTTTATTCAAGTGTTTAACTCAATCATTATGATATATTTAAAAGCAATCCGGATTATGATTATTTTTGGAACATAGCAAGTTGAAAGGAAGGATCAAAAAGGGCAAGTTTATTATTACTTTTTAATATGCATAGCAAATTGTAACCCAATATAAATATACATATATACTGGTTAAGTGTCTGGTGCAACCTTTTAAGCCTATCTGGGCCACTGGCTTAATTGAAGAGGCATCAGTCTTGAAGTCAGAGTGTGCTAATGCAAGCAAATATTTTGGAGGGACAGTCACTAAGCGAAACTTCCTCATGATCACATCTGCAGCACAGGTAGTAGGCTCTGGATGCAGGGGAACCATGGGTTTTATAAAAATGCCTAGATACCTACTTGCAAAAATATTTTGTACTGCTCCCCTCCCCCAAACTGGACACCTAAGTGTAATCAAACACACAAACATCAGAGACTATGTATATGTAAGTGAATCTCTTACAAGAAGCCTTCCACTACAATCTTTACATTTTTAGAGAAAAGGCAATGTTTACATTAAAGCCTAGGAACACCTCTAGTGGTCACTCCTCAGACACTGAGCGGCCGTACTGCACACTGTGTCTCCACTCTCTGCATGGAGATGCTGAGCTTTCCCCATAGAGATGCATTGATTCAATGCATTTCTATGAGGATATGCTGATTGGCCAGGGCAGTGTTTAGCCCCGCCCCCTTGCCTGAGATCATCAGAAGTGATGAACTAAGCCAATCTAATGCCTTCTTATGAGGTTGATCGGAGGCAGGGCCAGATTGAAAAGCCCCGCATGGCGTGGGAAAAAGATGCGTAAATCACCTTTCTAATCCAAGGTGTGGGTGGCCAACTACCTCAATGGTGGTTTAGAACTATAGTGTAAGGAATATACATTTTTGTTGCTGACACTATAGTGCCCCTTTAAGAATGCTCTACATATGCTTTACACTTTACCCTTAGAGTATTTGAGTGTTCCAAGCATAGCTGAAATTTAAAAAAAAACCTCTCACTGATATCTTTATGGTAAATATGTTTGGAATAAATAAAAATACGGTTTCACATTATGGAGTGAGATGTACACAGCGCTGAGCATAATGGAAAACTAACAAATCTGAGATGTACTTTGGACAGGTTTCTATGCATTAATGGCAATTTTTACACAGTGTACCTCATACCTGAACTGTTCCTGGAGCTTTCCATGTGCATTCCATAGTACGCATGAATCATCCATTATGACTATAAGGGGCCACACACACTGACGTTTCACACCTATCTCTTCCAGGCGATTCCGTTCCAGCTCCAGGTTATGGTAGGAAAGTTCTTTAATAAGGAACTTGGCAGCTCCTGCAACAAAGTAAAAAAAGGTTTAACTCATCTTACCAGTATGTACACCAGTCCATTTATGTAGTATGGTCCTCCTGAAAGGCAGGAATATAATCCCCAAAACACACAAAAAGATATCGCAAAGACTGTTTTTGACAATAAGGTGTAAATCTGCCTGACGTGCTACATGGAGGGAAAGGTCTTAAAACTGATGATACATGAGACGATAACAAATAAAAACTTTGGGAGGATTCCATGTAGAGACTGACAAACCAATGTAACGATCTTTACTGTACGTAATATAAACTGACAAATTCTATCAAAAAGTGTTTGATTGTTAATGAATGAAGACACTAATGGGGAGGGGATCCTGTAGAACACTAAATAAGATTAACACAGTCTATTACACAAACCTTTCAAAGAGGAGTCCCTAATGATTGGTTTAGTGTGAACTCAATGTTTTGAATAGAACATACTGACGACAGGTGGCAAACCACTCACCTTTACCAGCGTTGTTGAACATGCCAGGTAACACCAGCATAATGTGGTTGGACCAGTATTTACGGTACAGCTGCATTTCATATTCCTTCACCACCAAGATGTGCAGGTGGCTGATGCCTTCCATAGCATGAAAGAGATTTAAGAGTCCATGTTCATGGCGCCCACTTGTAGGTGTGAAAATAGGGCTCTTCAGAACATTTGGATTTTGCTGCAGGACACAATGAGGATACATGTTAATCAACCTTACAACATATTTTACTGAATTAGAAAGACACACAAAAACTATTTAAATAAATAAAAGCACATCCACAGCCTCCAAAGAAATTGATTTTACAAAAATATATTTCTAGATAACATGCTCCCGGGCCTAACGTTTCATTGCATAAAACTTTAAAAGTTTCAATAAAAAAACAAAAACACCATACTTTATCAGAGAGCAGAGAGAGGCGCATGCTCTCCAGATGTTTCCCTTGTTTACTGAAGACAAAGTGATGCTCTTTTGATTTAGGAATGATAAAATGAAGCTGGACCTCTTCTCCCAGCATTGAAGACGAGAAGGTGAAGGCATGCAATGAGGATTCAGGCA